>CM037868.1:15893275-16619733 GCA_021292105.1 Anadara kagoshimensis
GAGCAGATTTAGACTCATGACACTTGGATATTTGTTGAACCTCTGCCAACTGAGTTATATGCCTTTATGTGTATCAAGTCAGTTCATTCTGGGATGGTGGAGAATGCTTGAAAATTTGGAACCATTGCTAGGTTTCCACAAATTTAAAATAATTAGTAGCCAAATTTCCAAAATTTGAGAAAATATAGTCCCTTTTAAAGTATTTTTCCACAAATTTGATAAAATAGGTTACTTTTTGAAAGAATACCTCAGAAAGTAGTAGCCAATGGCGATTTTGGCTACCAGGAATGGAAACATAGCCATTGCAAGCAAGCTCGGAAATTTTTGTTTCACAAAGGAATAGTAGTGGGAGTTAAAGCATATTTGCATGGGGTGTGAGGCTGGGTGGGGTGAGGTTGGGTGTGTGGTGGTGAGCACTTGCAACAATCTATATGCCAGCCGGGGTCCAGGTGGCTGAGAGGTCTAAAATGCATAACAACAAATCACAACACCCCACACTGCCTAGGTTCAAATCCCATTTAAGTATAATTTGCTTCACCACTGCGGTAGCTCAGTTGGTACAGTGCTCGCTCTGTATGTGGGATGTTGTGGGTTCGATCCCTGGTCGGGTCTGACCCAAGACTTGAAAGTGGGTAATGACTGTTCTTTCGCCAAGCACTCGGCATTATGAAATGAAAGTCACGTTTCTTTCGGATGGGAACTTAAAATAAACGAGGTCCCGTGTCCGGTGGGCTTGGCACGCTAAAGAACCCTGCTGTATAATGCCATCAGCGTAATGCACAGGCAAAATTTCTGCACCTTCACCTTTAGCTGGTGACGTCTCGATATAAGTGAAATATTCTTGACTGGGACGTTAAATACCATTACTCAACTCAACTCAACTCAACTTTCCGAAGCTTGGTGGTTTTTTACCAGGCACTACAGTTTTCCCTACAATCTCAGAAATGAGTATCCCCTGGATACTAGTGAAAGTATCTTAACTGAGGTTTAAAATACGAGGTACAAGTACAAAGCTTGATTAGTTTAATCAATTGCCTCGTTAAAATTTGATTTTTGCATTATTTCTGATATATTGTGAAATAAGTTGAAAAGTTCAGCAGTAGATCAGAGTATTTTTAGACCCAGGGGAGATAAAAAATACTTCAACAGTAGATCAGAGTATATTTTGGAACCAAGAAAGTATTCTTTGGACTCAGGGGAGATAAAAAATACTTCAACAGTAAAAAAAAAAATATAATTTGGAACAAGAGGAAGAACTACAGACCAACTTGTCTATAAAAACCACCCAAGGGAACCAGTAAAAGTGGCTTTATGGACAGGTGACCTTTATATACAGGTTCAAATAATATGAATAAAGAACAATTGGGATATGATTCTACTGGCCTTTATAAGCAGGTGGCCCTTATATAAAGGTGGCCTTTAAGGCAGGTTGGAATGTATAAGTTATGTAGTAATTCAGTGTATAATTTGAAAAAAGGGGACCATGAAATCAGGTCAAAAAAAGCAGTTTAGAGGTTCTCTGTGTTTACCAAGAGACTGGTTTCAAAAAGAAGTTCAATAGCAGTTGGAGGTCCATAACACCCTTTTTTTACCTTAAAAATTGACATTTCACACAAAAAGCACATAATTTTTCCAAATCAAATACACCTTTTGTGATAAAACCAATGGAATCAATTGTCATAAAAAATTACAAAACTGTGGTATGACCCAGGCTATTACACATCGGACAAACTTATGTTTTATGAATGGAAAACAATTTCATGTCAAGAAAAAATCAATAAGGAGTTGTCACTTTACTATTTAATAATGTTTAATGATTAAACAAGATGTTTACTTTATCAGCTGATAACGCTCGACATGCAATAAAACTGATAGTTAATAAACGCCTTTCTCTTATCGATTTTTCTAAACGAAGTTTATCGGATGTTTTCAAAATTACATTAATCGGATGTTTTGGTGATTGTAATAAACCCATTTTCTTGATTTTTTCTAAACAGGTTTTTATCGGATGTTTAGAGCGATTAAGACACAAGAGACAAATTTATCAATAATACATATAAGGTCGGGAGGAAATTAGTTTAAGATGAAGAAGGGGATAACACAAGGAGTACAGCTGGGTCAGTATCTGTTAATGGTTTACCTCATGTAATATTTCCTGATTTCAATCTTGAATTTTTTCAAAAAGAGATACAAAGTTTTTTTTAAGAGCAACATCTAAGGCAGTTAATAGTTCTTGATCACTTTCATATCAAATTACTGACTATTTAGAAACTATATTTGATGAATATTTAAATGCAAACCTTATCATTTATTCATTTTCATGATATTGTAAAATTGAAATTCATCCAAAACATACAATCCCATTTCTCTTTACCAGCTATGACTGCAATGGGGTTCGTTGCTAGGGGTGTCACAATACGCTCATAGGGTACCATGATATATTGCATTATAAGAAGAGTGTATCGCAATACGTACCACAATATATTGCCTTTAAAAATCTTTTGTCTGTTTCTATATTTTGTTATGAATAACTGTTGCTCCACCATGTGTTTACTTGGTGCCATCACATGGACGCTTATATATATACATGTATAATATACTATATCTTACAAACACCCAAGTGACAGTCTTACAAAGTGACAAATACTTTTTTGTGTAAAACAGGAATGAATTTGATTTTGTACATTTATGTTAAAAAAAGACGAGAAAATATGGATAAACAACTGATTTTCAAAAGCTGTGAAAATATTGTTAAATACCGGTAAGGAGCAATCGTATTGCGATACAATACAATTTTTTATTAAAAACGCAATATACCGGTATATCATGACACCCCTATTTGTTGCTATTCTGTTGATATCAATACCTCTTAACGTTTGTGCAAAATATTTCTGAATAAGTTAACTTGAAAAATTCCTGGAAAACATCTGCATTCCATAAGATTTCTGCAAAAATGTTGGGGGGTGTCACGTGGTACAGCGGTGAACCCCATAAGGCTGAAATTCTCATCAGTCTGTTCAAAGTAATTTTCAATGCAAAATTTAAATTTTTATGTTAACATTTATTATTCACCAACCACCAGTGGTGATGAGGGATATGGTAATACTATGACTGTGTGTGTGTGTGTGTGTGTGTGTGTGTGTGTGTGTGTGTGTAAATTGGTTTCCATGCATTTCAAAAAAAAGCTGTACATCCAATTGAACTGAAACTTGGTCAGTTGATTTATTGTGGATTGTGGTGATGATTGGTTTGGGATTGCTAGACGGTGTCTGTTTAAAATAATTTTTAATGGAAAATTTTAATTTAAACGTTATAACTTAATTTATTCATTTTGCAAAACTGAAATTTATTTAGAGACACAATATTATCTTTTTTCCAATGATTTGAAAGTGTAAACTTACTTTAAAGTTAAAAAAAAACAGTATTTTTTAAACTTGAGTGATTTAGTTACTTCTTTTCGCAACTTCGTCATTTGCCTTTTGGATAAGAAAATTTACAAAATTTTTATGACCTACCGGTATGAAAATTTAAAAACATGTACATTGTACAGTATATTACATATTAAACAAGTTTTAATTTTACAGCAATAGACGACCGTTTCGGAATACAATTCCTCATCAGTAGTGCTTTGACCAAAATCAAGAAACCAAAATTGTTATTAACAAGTTGAAAAGATACCCCATTGGTATATGTTATGCCAATCTACAATATGGCATGTTTGCAACGAGCTTCTCATTTAAATGTCGATTGTGTATTGTAACAAACTGTTTAAAATTTGAGTAGGTGAAGACAGTTTTGTACATCCCTTAACAATTTTGTTGTGTATGTCTTTACTAATGTTCTGGAAATTGATGGATCGCCGGCCATGCCCACAATTTTCCGACAAAAGCCGCCATCACGTTTCCAAAGCAGTGTCACCGTTACTTATGACTTACTAGTATCAGTGACGTCATTAAACGGCGCAATTCAAGCCGAGTTTGCATTCTTTTTGCATGTAATTCAAGCATTCCAGGCCTTTGTCGGAACTTTGTGGGCGTGGTCACTGATACGTAAATTTTAAGTGTCATATGGGAAATTTTAGTCATTTTTCCCAAGGGGAAACCACCTTTATTTGGTAGTTATTTAAGACATTCAATATCTTTTAACTCCTGAATCAAAATGCAAAATATAACTTCAAATAAGGTACATATTTTTTTTCTTTTAGAAAAAAGAACCACAAAATATAAAGCATTGCCAACAAGCATCCAATAAAAAAAAAAATACATTTTTTTCAAATAAAAAAACAAATAAAAAAGAAGCAAAAATGATAAATGTGTTTATATGACCAATAATAAAACACTCAAGATTTTTTTCTTCAAATTTCCAAAAAACCTCACAAAATATAAAGCAAAAGAACAATAAATGTGTTTATGGCCAAAAGCAGCCAATCAAAATACCCTAAATAGCTGTCACCATGGAAACACATCAAAATAAAGATCGATGCTACTATTTCAATGGCAAATATGCAACAAATATTGCAACCTACTTGTGCATACTGCAAATACAATGCCTTTTTTCAAGCACAGGCAATTTTTCAATTGTTGTTTGGTTATTTTCGAAAAAACATTTTACAAAATCTGAAATTTTAAAATAAATGGTTTTTACCGCTGTACCATGTGATACCCTCTAACACTTATGTTGAACACTTATTTCCAATGGATATGGAATCATATGAGATGATGTTTTCCAATGAAAACGATGTCATTCTGGAAATCTGTGATGTTGACGTTTTCCAAAACGCTCTGCACAAATGTTAGGAGGTATTGATCACATGGTACAGCGGCGAATCCCATTTAATAATATTTCAAGGTATCATTAAATCTATTTCAGGGTTCATATTCATATTAAAATTGTCCAAGAATTACAAAAAATAATTTAAAATAGGTAAAAATTCAAGAAAAGTCCATAAGTACGAAATAATTTTGTCAAAAAAAATTTAATCAAAAGTCTCCATAACATTAGTTTTAATTTAATTTGATAAAATTAAATATCTAATTCTAAAGTTTCAACATAGCATTGCCATGCTGTTGTACGGCGTAGTTGGGAAAATGGAGCTGGAGTAGGACTATGAATATAACCGATAATACTCCCTAGGATCCTTGAAATTTAAACTGTAAAAGTCCAATGGACCTTCCATTTTTATAGGTTAATTTGAGATGATAACATAATTGCACTTAAACTTAACTTTAATGTTGATTGGACTTTAAATTTTATGGGACCAGCCAAAAATAAAGGCAGTCTTTACCTTCTATACAAAACATAATTTTGAATCCGATTTCATTTTTTTTTTTTTTTTTTTTTTTTTTTTATGAAAACAACCAAATCGACAAAAATTCTTACACTAGACAAATCACATGACAACAGCTAAAACCATAGCCATTATTACTAAAACCCTGTTTTTCAAGTTGTAGCCACATGTTATAAAATTTATAAATTTTTTTCTAGTGGCATGATTTTATTAAGACATGACCTAATGTACAATGCCAGTCTCTGCTCAAAATAATCCCTTTTAAGGATAAAAAGGAGAGTCGTTGGACATAGAAATTTTTTAGTTTAAAGTGAAAGTGAAATTTTTATGGAGTGTGCGGACTTTTTCAAATAATATTTGAGCAGAAACTTACATTGTACTACTGTAAGTCACTTCCTAATAAAATGATACCACTAAAACGAATTGTAATTTTTTGTAAAAAAGTGGCCACAATATCTGTGAATCAGGGTTTAGTAATAATAAATATGGTATGTAATGTTAAAAACACATACCCTCACAACTTTCAAATTTTTGGTCCTCTGGCAGCAATAATATATAAATTGTTGACAATTTGTATTTATAAATACTGTAAACCAATTTTTGGTCAGGGATATTAACTTTCTCGATTCACTTACCAAAACCAATTAGTAACTATTAACATTCGTGATATGGACTTCAGCTGAATATTTGATGTACATATTACTATTTTGGGAAACAAGTTCGGACATTTGACTTTCGCGATTATTTAGTCATCGCAAAACACGTGAAAGTTATCTGGTATAAATATTACCATTTTGGGAAACAAGTTCGGACATTTGATCTTCGCGATTATTTTGTCATCGCAAAACACACAAAAGTTATCTGGTATAAATATTACCATTTTGAGAAACAAGTTCGGACATTTGATCTTCACGATTATTTTGTCATCGCAAAACACACAAAAGTTATCTGGTATAAATATTACCATTTTGAGAAACAAGTTCGGACATTTGACTTTTGCGATTATTTTGTCATCGCAAAACACACCGAAGTTATCTGGTATAAATATTACCATTTTGGGAAACAAGTTCGGACATTTGATCTTCACGATTATTTTGTCATCGCAAAACACACAAAAGTTATCTGGTATAAATATTACCATTTTGAGAAACAAGTTCGGACATTTGATCTTCACGATTATTTTGTCATCGCAAAACACACAAAAGTTATCTGGTATAAATATTACCATTTTGAGAAACAAGTTCGGACATTTGACTTTCGCGATTATTTTGTCCTCGTAAAACACGTGAAAGTTAATCGCACACGAATAAAATTTGGTTTACAGTATCAATGATTTTTTTCTTTCATAAAGTTTTTTTTCAAGAATAATGTTTACATTTCAGAAACTTACAATCAACGTCATTTTTATGGGAATTTGTGAGCTAAATGTTTTCCAAATCAAAAAATAAACATACATGTCCGAATCAGAGCAAAGTAAAAACTTTGAAACTGGCAATTTAAGTTAAATGGGATAACTTCCACCAAGGAAGTGTTTGCTGGGTTCTCCAGAGGGGCAAGCACCTCCTGTTGTTTAGCTAGCTACAGCCGCTAATGCCCCACACAAATGTTAAGGGGTGTTGATCATTTGGTACAGTGGTGAGCCCCATTTAGGGGAATAACAGAATCTATCACCACCTGTTTAATGAGACTAATAGCATTCTATACTGATGACTAGTGTAAGATAGTGAGATGTTGCATTTTGGAACATTTTAATGCACAAATTAATTGTCAAAACAAGAAATTTTAGGGTGTATTAGCGCTAAATAATTCTTGTTGAGACAGTCCTTCATAGGTTATTAATTATGAAAATAATTTCTTTGGATCAAAAAAATAACTATACAGTAATTAGATACTATGTGTACATCAACTGTAATGTTCAAAGGGAGATAAATCTTATGAAATATTACTTCAAACCATATACACACGTATTCAACATGATGGTGTTTCTTTTCTTATAAACCAACTAATCTAAGCCTGTTTATGAGGATATGAGACCTAATCATGGATGGTTTCAAGGAAGATAAATCTTCATCTATAGTTCTTTAAATCAACTATTTGAGAAAGTAGTCATTGTAAAGGGAAATAACTCTTGTGATAATTATACGTTTCAAGAGAGATCAACCAACCCTGTTTATGGCGAAAGGATTTATTCTAAAGGTAGATAATTTTTATGATTTACAGGGAGATAACTCTTGTGATATAATCATGGTTGATTTAAAAGGAGATAAATCAAATGCTATAATCATGGTTGATTTAATGGGAGATAACTCTTGTGATATAATCATGGTTGATTTGAAGGGAGATAACTCTTGTGATATAATCATGAATGGTTTCAAGGGAGATAACTCTTGAGATATAACTTACCTCTAGATCCTCACCATCTGTATCTGTTACGACAGGTTTAGAACCTGCAGAAGAAGCCTAAAAAACAAATTAGAAATATATTAAAATAAATCAAATCTGACTCAGTGATTTTGCCTTCCTAAAATCCTAACCAAATATTAAGTTGTTTCCCTTGGGTATTTTGCCTGCCTAAAAATCCTAACCAAATAATAGGTTGTTTCCCTTGGGTATTTTGCCTGCCTAAAAATCCTAACCAAATAATAGGTTGTTTCCCTTGGGTATTTTGCCTGCCTAAAATCCAACCAAATAATAGGTTGTTTCCCTTGGGAAATTTGCCTGCCTAAAAATCCTAACCAAATAATAGGTTGTTTCCCTTGGGAAATTTGCCTGCCTAAAATCCAACCAAATAATAGGTTGTTTCCCTTGGGAAATTTGCCTGCCTCAAATCCAACCAAATAATAGGTTGTTTCCCTTGGGTATTTTGCCTGCCTAAAATCCAACCAAATAATAGGTTGTTTCCCTTGGGTATTTTGCCTGCCTAAAAATCCTAACCAAATAATAGGTTGTTTCCCTTGGGTATTTTGCCTGCCTAAAAATCCTAACCAAATAATAGGTTGTTTCCCTTGGGTATTTTGCCTGCCTAAAAACCCTAACCAAATAATAGGTTGTTTCCTTTGGGGAATTTGCCTGCCTAAAATCCTAACCAAATAAAAGGTTGTCTCCCTTTGGAGAATTTGCCTACCTCAAATTCTAACCAAATAATAGGTTGTCTCCCTTTGGGGAATTTGCCTGTCTAAAATCCTAACCAAATAATAGGTTGTCTCCCTTTGGGGAATTTGCCTGCCTAAAATCCTAACCAAATAATAAGTTGTTTCCCTAGGGGAATTTGCCTGCCTAAAATCCTAACCACATAATAGGTTGTCTCCCTTTGGAGAATTTGCCTACCTCAAATTCTAACCAAATAATAGGTTGTCTCCCTTTGGGGAATTTGCCTGTCTAAAGTTCTAACCAAATAAAGGGTTGTTTCCCTTGGGTAATTTGAGTGCCTAAAATCCTAACCAAAAAATTGGTTGTTTCCCTTGGGGAAAATGACTTAAATTCTCAAATCAATACAGTTATATTTGTCTAGAGTTATATAAAATTTTATTATGGGCCTACTGTTTTAAATACAGACATAAAGGGCTGCTGTGAGTACAAGAACACTAAAATGATTTGGGAGGAAATGACGATCCAGAGTTTAAACAGGGCTTTTACTTTCATGTAAAATTTATTTCACTTATATTTGTAACATCACCAGTTATACGTGATTGATTATTTGATTATTATTCAACTACAGACATTACAGGCTTTGTGTGTGTGTAAGATGCTAGGCAGTAGAGTTGAGTAATTGTGTTTAACATCCAAGTCAAGAATATTTCACTTATATCGAGAAGTCACCAGCTATAAGCGAATGATGGCATTACACAGCAGGGTTCTTAATCATGTGACAACCACCATGACATGAGACCTTATCTATTTTAAGTTCCCATCCAAAAGAACTGTAATAGGGATTACCCGTGTATATTTCGTCTATACCATATGAACACTAATCATAAGCAATGTGTATAATCATTAACAACGAAGCTTTAATACTACCCATGGCCATGTATTGGTTGGAATCTTCTATATGAATATTCCTAATGAAAGGTCAAGTGGACAGATCAATGTTGTTTACCTATACCCTGTATTTGAATGTGGGAAATAAACAGTAGACTTTGGCAGTCAAAGGGAGGAAACTCTAATGAGATAAGTTGACAGAGCTGATCAAATTTTTTAAATTATGTGTATTTAATCAAACTAAAAAATAAAAATAAATAAACAAAAAAAAAAAATATAAATAAATAAATAAATAATGAAGGAGTTAATTGATAATAATATAAAATTAGATTAATAAAGAAATAATGAATGAATGAATTAATTATAATAAATAAATAAATATATAAATAAATAAATAAAATAATCATAAAAATATGATTTGATTCTGAAATAAAAAAAATTTAATCAAGCCTATTGTGATATAAATATAAATATGCAGTGTTAATTATGACTAGCATTTAATCTACTGAATATTATAGATATTAACATCAACACAAATACTATAGATAAAAGTCTCGGGGATGAAGCTTACTTTTTTGAGTTAGGGGCTCAGTTGGTAGAGTGCTAACCCCCCCCGGGTCTGACCCAAGACTTAAAAGTGGGTAGTGACTGTTCTTTTGCCAAGTACCCACTTTCAAGTCTTGGGTCAGACCCGGTCAAGATTTGAACCCTCAACCTCCCACTTATGGAATGAGCACTCTACCAACTTAGCTACCGTGGTGGTTGTCATATTATAGAAATCATGTATATCACATCTTGTAAAAATAAGTTCAACGATATTGAATTTATTGACTGACAGGAGTTTTACGTCTAGTCAAGAATATTTATGCTTATATCGAAATGTCATCTGAATAGATTAAGTGGCAAAAACTTTCACCTGTGAAGTGCACTCAGGGCAATGTGCAGGGAGAATTCTTTAATGTGCCACACCTGTTGTGACACAGGGTATTAATCTTTAAGGTATCTTCGGAAGGACCATCGATTGATGGTGTTGGAAGAGCAGGGAAACTATTACGGAAAGACAAAAAATGCCTCACCATAAATTGCTCATAACTAGAAAGAGCATATATAAATCATTCTATTCAATGAAAATTGTTTTAAAATCAATGATATTATGCAATCAGTGGCAGATTCAGGGGGGGGGGGCGTAGGGGGTGTACGCCCCCCTTTATGTCGCTAATAATACATACTATGATACAGGCATTATGAATGACAGATTTTTTTCTCTTTGATGCAGCTCAGATTGCACCAGAATGCAGGATTTTTGCACCATTTTTTGAAAATTATACCCCCACCCCCTTTCTAAAACTCTGGATCCACTTCTGGCAATTACTATTATTTTTTGTCAAAGATTTAAATAAATAGTGTGATATAAATATAATTGCTACTATGGTGAAATGTGTGAAATATCTCACAGCTACATGTATAAAAAAAACTATTACCATGGTGAAATGCATGAAATATCTCACAGCTACATGTATAAAAAAATTGTTACCATGGTGAAATGCATGAAATATCTCACAGCTACATGTATAAAAAATTTGTTACCATGGTGAAGTGCATGAAATATCACATAACTACATGTAAAAAAATTTGTTACCATGGTGAAGTGTGAAATATCAAACAGCTACATGTATAAAAACATTGTTAGTGATTTTAGTCATAATTAAGGAATAAAACCAACATACACGAAGTTGCAACTCTACTAATGATTGACGCATAAGATCAGCCTCTTCTGATGCCGATTGGGCAAGATTTTCCGCCTTGACAAGCTGGGCTCTAACTTTCTCGATCTCTTCCTACATTCATGACACAAATAAAAACAACATTGAAAGCTTTCAAAATAACAACGACAATGCAATTATACCTCCCACCCCTATAAATTTGTAGTACGTTCCATAATATTTTAGAATGGATCATGCCATTGTTATTTTTAGGGGTGGAAAAGTCAACATCCAACACAGAGAGTATATCAATAACACAATATAAAAAGAAGCGATATAAAATACAATTTCAGGACAAAATCTGCAAGATTACTGTAAATCAGGAGATTTTGTGTCAGCTTACTTTGCCAAAAAAAAAAAATAAAATAAAAACTTAAAATGTGAAATATACCAGAGTAAGTTGTTTAATTGTGGATTGCAGGGCACAATATCGATCTCAAATATGGCCATATTATTTTTGTGGATTTACAAAATAATTTGCATACAAAAAACACAAGATTGTTTAATTGTGGATTGCAGTGCATAATATCGGCACCAAATATGGCCATATTATTTTTGTGGATTTACAAAATAAATAAATTGCATATAAAATTTCCCGATTTACAGTTACCAGGTCAACATATATAGTAAAACATGCAATCATTAAATACAAAGAATTATAATCTTAGAATGCTACCATCTGAGTTTTTATTTTTTTTAATTTTTTAGACATATGCCTATCTTTTTTTTTTTATTCAACAACTTGAAATTATTTTGATCAAAAATTAATTTAATTAACAAGTATATCCTCTAATTATTTTTTATCTCAGAGAATGGACAGTTTTCAGCTTCTTTTTTATAACTTAATAATATCAGATATCCCCTTTATATCATAATACCACCAAAATTATAGTTGGTCAATGATCTGATGGCAGAGTGTTTATAAACACGGATGGGTTTAAATAACACATATAGGTGTATAGGTAAACAACTTTGACCTGTCCGCTTGACCTTTCATTTAAATATTTATTATCTGTGTATAGGGTGCACAGGTATTTAGATGGTATACGTCATGAGACATATTCATCTCAAAGAGTACACCTGTGCACTTTGTATATTAACTTTGATCTTAACACTACCCATTTATTGGTTGGAGCCTCCTATATGAATATTCCTTATGAAAGGTCAAACGAACAGGTCAATGTTGTTTGCCAATAAGTAGAGTATCTCTGTATGTGTATAAACACGCTGGTCAAGTTATATTCATTAAAATTACCCTACAGTAATATTACAATAGACTTGCTCTATACCATCAGATGGTGGACAACCTATATCTTGCACAATTTCTTGCATTAATGTCAAAGTTGTCCCCCTTTAATAACTAAACACAACCAACATCTTGCAACATTTAAAGCCACAGTGTGTTACATCACATTAATTGATTTCAACATAGATAACAAAAATTAATATTATCCCTCATTTCAACCAAACCAGGGGTTCAAAATTATGTTTTGTAACAGAAAGTCTAGGACCTTTTGTCTTTATTTTTGGCAGGCACCATAAAAATTATATTTTCCCTCATTTCCATCAAACTAAGAGTTCAAAATTATGTTTTGTAATGGAAGATTCAGGACCTTCTGCCTTTATTCTTAGCAGTCCTCACAAAAAATATATTTTCCCTCTATAATGAGTCCATCAAACCAGGGATTCAAAATTTTGTAATGGGAAGTCCAGCACCTTTTGCCTTTATTTTTGGCAGGCCGCACAAAAATAATATTTCCCCTCATTTCCATCAATCTAGGAGTTCAAAATTATGTCTTGTAATGGAAGATCCAGGACTTTTTTCCTTTATTTTTTTCAGGTCCCCCATTAAGTTTTGAAAGACCATCATTGGAAACCTCTGTGCCATTATGTTATGACATGCATATACAAACGAAGAAGTACTATTACTATTTTTTGTCATGCCCTGTTTGCCAAAAATGTTTCGATATACAGATGTAAACTATTTGGAAATTGTGTCCTGGTAAAAAAAACTAGGAAGCTCGTGGCCTAGTGGTTAAGGCGTTGGACTCATGATTCGAAGGCAGGGCTCAAAGTTGCGACTAAATTAGGAGCCATGGCGACCAAAATTTTCCATTGGCGACCAAATTTTACTCATAAGTCGCCAATTTGGCGACTGCTTTTTTGGAGGTTCAAAATTCTCGATCATGGCAGATTCCATTTTTCTATTTGTGTTTTACATCTTGACAATGTGTTTCCGGCACTCCTCGGCCAGTTTTGTGACTTATAGTTAGGAATCTTTCTATATGTATATATAGGAAATGTCAAGTGTGCCGAATAGAACAGTAATCATGGCTAGGAAGCGACTGTCAATGTGTATTAATAGCTTTTTCAAGGCAAGTACATGGGATGCTCCCAAAAACCAGACAATAGATCCATTGCCTGATAATTGATTGATAATAAATGTTTGATATGATACGGTATACAATGTGTTTTTAGATTATTTTTAGTATAAAATCACATTGATTTTATTTCCAGTGCCGAAACTGCCAAAAGTCCTAATTGGCGCCTAAAAGTTTTAATTGGCTCCTAATGTTTTCATATAAGGAGCCAGGCTGGCTCCTAGAATCAAAAAGTCACTTTGAGCCCTGGAAGGTCGTGGGTTCGATCCCTGGACCGGGCGATGTGTTGTGTCCTTGAGCAAGACACTTAATTTCACGTTGTTCCAGTTCACTCAGCTGAAAAATAAATGAGTACCAGCAAAATGCTGGGGTTAACCCTGCGATGGACCGGCATCCCATTCAGGGGAGAGTCTTGTACTCTCAGTCGCTTAACGCCACCGAAACCGGGATAAGCTCCGGCCTGATGGGCCTAATGGCTCGGGACAGACTTTAACTTTTTAACTTTTAAAAAAAAATTGGATCTATAAGGTATTTAAAGTTTATAAATACCAAAAATCCTGGGGCAGAATCAAAAGCTCCTGGACCCCTGACTTCAGGGATTTTAAACCTCTAAAAACAAAATTTTAATTTCAACAAATTTAGAGCAGAGTTCAGTGGAAAATTGACCTCTCTGATACTGAACTTATTGATAAATATATCAGGTTTTTACAGTTTAAATATCAAAGTTTCCAATGTAAGACCAAAAGGTCCTAGTCTTCTGACTCTGAAGATTTTGAACCCCTACAAACCCAAACTTTATTTTCCACAAATTAAGAGCAGAGTTCAGTGGAAATTTGACCTACCTGGTACTGGACATATTCAAATGCAGGCGGGGCATTGTCTATCGTCAAACGTAGATCCATATACTGAACTAGCTGTACTGCCATTGTTGATAATTTTAACCAATCAATTAATATCTTTTACTCATTCAACTAATGAAATTGCCTGTTTCATTTCATTAAGCCACTTCTTACAAGATGATTTTCACCATTGGTCATTTAAAAGTCACATGTCTATAAACCAATCCAATCACAATCATTTGTTTCCATTTTTTACACAAAATGAGTTTGAGTTCATAAGTCACTCTGAAAATTTGAGAAATTGAATGTGAATCAAAAATTTGTATAAATAAAAAAAACTTTCATACAACATCTTTCATTTTTGAGTTGAATTCAGAAATTATGAATAATGTTAAATCAATCACTCCTTTCTCTCAAACTCTTCATGACACTTTCCACGTATGTATGTGTGTCATGTGTCATCTATGATATGCTGTACATCATGTGTCATATAATATGAAGTGTTTTGTGTTGTGTGTCACCTGTGGTGTGTTATGTGTCACCTATGGTGTGTTGTGTGTCATATGTAAATACTGTATCTATCTTAAAAATATCAATTTACTTATTTCTAAACATGCCACAGTTTGGCAATCTCTAAGCTCTTACTTGTCATTTTCCTAAATTAAATTGGGCAAACTTGAAATCTGAATAGTTTTGTTAATTTCAATATATCCAGGAACTTAATACATGTATGTCAATTTGAGGGATCACATGATAAAACTATATTTATATGTCTTCCTGTTTTTGCTAAAAAAATTTATCTGAAGTGCCAGAAAAGATTTCAAATAAAAAACTTGATTAAAGTGGAGTAATGGAGTTTTACTGCAAAGATAAAAATTCTACAGCTGGCAACATCTCAATATAAATGAAATATTTTTGACTAGGATGTTAATTAT
This sequence comes from Anadara kagoshimensis, assembly GCA_021292105.1. Taxonomy (NCBI): domain Eukaryota; kingdom Metazoa; phylum Mollusca; class Bivalvia; order Arcoida; family Arcidae; genus Anadara; species Anadara kagoshimensis. Next base: position 15,908,459 of record CM037868.1, read on the forward strand.
CATTTAATCAATCAAATAATCTTTTAACATACAGTAAAACCTTGATTCATCACCACCATTTGTTCAGTCTAATGTTGGCGTTATAAAGGGGTTTGGCGATAAATCGAGGAAGGCGGATCATGAAAATCATAAACAAAATGGATTTTGGGAATTCAAAATAGTGTGGCGATAAGTGAGGTGGCAAAGTTATCGAGGGGCATTATAACGAGGTTTTACTGTATATCAAGGAAGTCAGTGGATGGTGGAGGAAACCGGAGTGCCTTCAGCAAAGTAAGCTGATAAACTTTAAAGGATCTGTCCAGAGTTGGATTCGAAAATAGACAAACCTGGAAACCTCAGATTTTTATCAATAAAAATAGATTGGTTGAGTTGAAATCATCAATTGTATGCACAAATCTTTTCCACAAATGTGAATTTTTGTAAATATTCCTTTGAAATACAAAACTTGAAACTGATTTCTATATCTATCAAACCCTCATCACTATATCAATTTTATACAGATACACACATATACATTCAAGAAAGATGAATTTCAAATAAATTTTCCAGCAATCTCTAAAATACAAACCTCACAACCACAATTTGTGTGTCTATTGACAAAATTTTAGTTGGTATTCACAAATTCTATAAACATAGCAGTCCACAAATATATTCAAGAAATGTGAATTTTCAAAAACATTCCCCCTCAGTCTCTAAAATACAAACCTGGAAAGCTTAATTCCAATTTTAAAAAAAATTATAGTTGGTATAAGAAAATTCTATACACACAAAAATATTCCAGAAATGTGAATTTTCAAAAAAAATCCTGATCTAGAGCAGTCTCTCAAATAGGAACCTATAAGCCTGATTTCGATTTTTTATCAACACAAATTTGTGGGTTGGTATAAACAAATTCTATATACACATATAGATATAAGGTTTCTCAACTAAATATATATATATATATATATATATATATATATGATCTTACAAATATTTCTGATCAGTAAAAGAAACGTAAAAATCAGATTTCACTCAAACCAGAGACAGACCTTTGTCTTGTTATATTTCGTATTTATAAAGCAATTGAAAAATTCTACCTTGGGATCATAATTAGTTTCTTACATTACATAATAAACAGTATAGACCTGTCAAAATTTTAACACAGAATTAACGAAAAGGAATCGAAGCTTGGCCGGCAAGTGGCTGAGATATGGACAGCTAGTGTCTAAAAAGCTGCTGAGAAATGGATAGTACTGGTGTTGATATATATAGGTCCTTGACCTGCTGTTTTTGGCACTAATTCGTTAGCTTATTGTTAAATTTTTAACACATCTGTGCTTTATATATAAAAAAATACAAGCCTGTCGAAAAGTTTAAAACAGAACAAACGAAAAGGCGTCAAAGCCCAGCTGACGAGTGGCCGAGATATTGAGAGCTGGTGTTCGAAATGCTGCTGATAAATAGATAGTGTGGCTGTCTATATATATATATATATATATAGATAACAAGGGGCTGAGATTTGCTGCCAATTTAGCACCAATTTCTTGGCTCAGTGCTAAACTTTAGACAGGTCTGTACTTAAAAAACTGCACTATCTTTGTATTTTACAATCGTTTATTGAATTCTAAACCTTCTTTTTTTTCATTTAAAATAAAATATATACCCTCAATAAATTTTAATGATTTTTTTATACTCCAACATATTATTATCTACATTTGTATAAAAGTTTAAATTTTTGTAATTTAAAACTCTAAGAGCACACCAAATTAATTTTCAGTTCTAGATTTTTTTTTTTAAATTTAGACATGCGAGTTATTACAATTAAAACATACACCAATTCAAAGCAAAGTAAAAACTTTCAAACTGGAAAATTAAGTTAATCTCCCAAACTTTCACCAGGGAAGCAAGGCCAGAAGCCCATAGTTCGACAGATGGTGTTTTTGAAAAAGAAACAACGTATCAAACCATGTATTGCTTAGTAAAAGTCGGCAGAAAGTAATAATTCCATATATATGTATGAAAAAGCCAATAAGTAATTAAAATTTAATAAAGTTTTTTTAAGTTGTACCTGATCCTAATGTTTGTCATTTTGGTAAGAGAGAAAGTAGAGTTTTTCAGACCCGACCTCCCTCCGTATTTGGGATGTCATGGGTTTGATCCCTGACCAGGTCTGACCACGTCTGACCCAAGACTTGTAAGTGGGTAGTGGCTGTTCTTTGGCCAAACACTTGTCAATGCAAAATGAAAGTCACAGGTCTTTCGGATGGGAACTTAAAATAAACAAGGTCAATTGTGTCATGGTAGTCTTGGCAGGCTAAAGAACACTGCTGTATAATGCCATCAGCAACGCACAGACAAAACTTCTGCATCTTCACCTATAGCTGGTGACATCTCGATATAAGTGACTGGGACGTTGAACACCATTACTCAACTCAACTCATGCATACATGTCTAAACCACATTTATCTATCACTATTTGCATTTTATGGACTTTAGAGTGTTTTAAACACTCTGCCAACATATTGCTGAGGGACTATATATATATATACACTATATTGTGTCAGTTATTAAGTCCAACATTTTCCATACCATAGACAGATACAAGACCAATTTCTAGAAGTAAGGGCCAAAGGTAAAAAAAATCACATCAAAGTACTGTTGATGTTGAAAAATTCTACATCATGGAAACCAAAAATTGACCAAACTAGTCGTTTTTTAAATTAAATATGTTTTAATAATTTTAAACTTTAGAAACAGACGGGTCACACAAACTACAAATTAATTTGGCATGGCCTCATAAAAGACTTATCTGCATGTTTATATTCAACTAAAGAATCTGTTGTCAGCACATACATGGCATTAAATAGATTTTAAAAAGTCTTACAAGGTGACAGTACAGTGCACTAAGAGTTGTCACGGACATAACTTATAATTCATTGCATTAGTTTATTTAGCCACCCAGGCCCAAATTGTCACAGATATGGCATTAAATAGATTTAAAAATTATTACATGCAACATGATAGTACTGTACGTGGAGTTGTAAGAGCCACAATCATCAACTACTGCTAGTTAACTCACACTTCTCTGCCTAAATGGGATTTAAACTTGGTTTACTGAGCTAGTGAAAGTTTCTGTAACTTGCAAGTTGGAGCTTTGAGCACCAATGCTGCAATCTGTTGTCAACACAGACCGTGCATTAAATGGATTTTGAACATATTATCAAGTGACAGTACTGTGAATGGAGTTACCATGAACACAATCATCAACTGCCAATGAACGCACACCCCACAATCTGCCCAAGTGGGATCTGGACCACTTTTTTCCACTTGATTTAAATAAACGATCTCTAGAATTTAAAGATAATATCGGTAAAACGCTTCAAAAGATTTTAAATATGAGAAACCCAAGTTTTGTTTTTCTCTATACAAGTAACTAAGCAAGCGCAAAACAAAATGTTTTTCAAGAATTTTAAGATAATATCGGTAAAACACTGAAAAGGTTAAGTTTTGAATAAAAAATATGTGAAACTAAAGTTTGTTTTTCTCCATACTAGTAACTAAGCGCAAAACAAAATGTCTTCCAATATTTGCATGAAACATAACTACCGGTATTTCTCAATTTTTTTAAGTTGTCACCAAAAAAATGAAAATCTAAGATAAAATTTTTTAAGATAATATCGGTTAAACACTGAAAAGGTTAGGTTTTTAATAAAAATATGTGGAACCGAAGTTTTGTTTTTCTCCATACAAGTAACTAAGCGCAAAACAAAATGTCTTCCAATATTTGCGTGGAACATAACTCTAAACTGTTACTCAAAAAAATTGAAAATCCTAATCTAGAATTTTAAGATAATATCAGTTAAACACTGAAAAGGTTAGGTTTTTAATAAAAATATGTGAAACTAAAGTTTTGTTTTTCTCCATACAAGTAACTAAGCACAAACTAATGCTCATTTTTAGATTTTTCAATCTGTTACTCAAAATTTGAAAATCTAAGATCTAGAATTTAAAGATAATATCGGTAAAACACTTCAAAAGATTTTAAATATGTGAAACCCAAGTTTTATTTTTCTCTATACAAGTAACTAAGCACAAAACAAAATGTCTTTCAATATTTGCGTGGAACATAACTATTTCTCAGTTTTCTAAGTTGCTACCAAAAAATTGAAAATCTTAATCTAGAATTTTAAGATAATATAGGTAAAACACTGAAAAGGTTAGATTTTGAATAAAAATATGTGAAACTAAAGTTTGTTTTTCTCCATAAAAGTAACTATGCAAAAAACAAAATGTCTTCCAATATTTGCATGGAACATAACTATTTCTCAATTTTTCTAATTGTTACCAAAAAATTGAAAATCTAAGATAAAAAATTTTAAGATAATATCAGTTAAACACTGAAAAGGTTAGGTTTTTAATAAAAATATGTGAAACTAAAGTTTTTTTTCTCCATACAAGTAACTAAGCGCAAAACGAAATGTCTTTCAATATTGGGGTGGAACATAACTGTTTCTCAATTTTTTTAAGTTGTCACCAAAAAATTGAAAATCTTAATCTAGAATTTTAAAATAATATAGGTAAAACACTGAAAAGTTTTTAAATAAGATATGAGTAACTCTTTTTTTGTTTTTCTCCATACAAGTAACTAAGCACAACACAAAATGTCTTCCAATATTTGCATGGAACATAACTATTTCTCAATTTTTCTAATTGTTACCAAAAATTTGAAAATCTAAGATAAAAATTTTAAGATAATATTATTTAAACACTGAAAAGGTTAGGTTTTGAATAAAAATATGTGAAACCCAAGTTTTGTTTTTCTCCATACAAGTAACTAAGCGCAAAACGAAATGTCTTCCAATATTTGCGTGGAACATAACTCTAAACTGTTACTCAAAAAATTGAAAATCTTAATCTAGAATTTTAAGATAATATCGGTTAAACACTGAAAAGGTTTTATATATGAGAAACTCTAGTTTTGTTTTTCTTTATACAAGTAACTAAGCACAAACTATTTCAACCCGTCATTAAACACATATATTTGTATTCGTCTTTAAGACTTATGGTATTCTTATTCTTTCGAAAAATATCGTGTTTCACAAAATCTTTTGTTTGAATGAAAATATTGAATTATGTGTTTGTGATTTAATTTAGACAAGATTATAATCTGATACACTGGTAATCTTATTGAAAAGAAAGTTTGTCGAACAAAAGTAAAAGTTTTACTTACACAATGGATTATAAAGAGAGTGAAGCGAAGTGGAGAAAAGGTGTTTTAGGCTTTAGTTTCTAGACTGTTTCATTAACATTGAGGCAGTCAGCTCAAGGAGGGTGGAGTGGAGAAATGGTGTTTTACGCTTTAGTTTCTAGACTGTTTCATTAACATTGAGGCAGTCAGCTCAGGAAGGGTGGAGTGGAGAAATGGTGTTTTACGCTCTAGTTTCTAGACTGTTTCATTAACATTGAAGCAGTCAGCTCAGGGAGGGTGGAGTGGAGAAATGGTGTTTTTACACCTCAGTCAAGAGTCCTTCCTTCACTTCTAACAGAGTGGTCAGTTCTGGGATGAATCTTAATAGTTCCATAAACAAAGAAAGTTTGTCGAACATGAGTAAAAGTTTTACTTACACAATGGATTAAAATGGAGAGGGGGGTGAAGTGGAGAAATGGAGTTTTACGCTCTAGTTTTTAGACTGTTTCATTAACATTGAGGCAGTCAGCTCAGGGAGGGTGGAGTGGAGAAATGGTGTTTTAGGCTCTAGTTTTTAGATTTAATGTTTCAATTATATTGAGACAGCCAGTTCTGGAATGGTGAAGTGGAGTAATAAAAGGGCTATTGCTGGGCCATATTTGGGCCCAATATTGGGCTCATACACAAAAGATTGACAGATGGCTCTAAATAACGAGTCTTTCACCTATACTGAGGCAATCAGTTTTGAGATGGTGGAGTGGATCAAGTAATAAAAAGGGCTCTCGCTAGGCCATATTTGGGGCCACTATTTGGCTCATTCACAAAAGATTGAGAGATGACCCTGAATGGGAAATATGAAATGCACCAATAAAATTTAGAATGTGTGTCACTCACAAACACTAAAAGTTGAAATATATCATAATAATATTTGAAACTATCAGCCTTTAATGATTCATTTATTGACAATCTGATTTTTTATTTTTTTTTTTTAAATTAAAAAATAATTATAAAAAAAAATTTAAAAAAGACAAAATTTAATGAATACAATCAATATACATGTATTAATCGTGAATTGTTGCCAAGGGTTTCAGTAACAAACAAAATTATAAAAAATATCAGGTTCATTCATAATGTTTTAATCAATGTCATTATTTCAGGTTCAGACAAATGTTTTAATCAATGTCATTATTTCAGGTTCAGACAAATGTTTTAATCAATGTCATTAATTTCAGGTTCACTTGAATGTTTTCATCAATATCATTAATCTTTTTTATTTTATCGACATCTTCTCAACACTGACAGTTTAACTGTTCTAAATTGAACTTCTTTCAATATGTAGCTTTTTTGTTAAATATCAGTTTATTGACATTAAAATAATTGACTAAGAAATAATCAATGATGAAAAATCCTATTATATTAAATTTTCTATTAATTAACAGTATCCGGATCAAGAGGATCTTTCAGATGAAACTGGAACGAATTCCCAGGTCCAAAATTTTACCAGTAGATGCTAAATACACAACTAAAACATATTGAGTACTGACAAATTATACCCACTACAGAGGGACAACCAAATACAGTAAATTTCAAAATTGCACAAATCTAAGAAATCTGACAAGAAAATACTTAATTTATATGCCATTTATGGGCAGACATGGACGAGTGGTACTGTCACTTGCTTTTGAAGTCAAAGGTTGTGGGTTCAAATCTCACTTGGGACTTAGAAATTTTCTGAGATGAGTTTCATGTCCATACTAGAGCAGTTAAAAGTTCAATACTCGAATAGTCTTTCGGATGAGACTCAAAACCAAATATCACTGGTTTTCTCCAAGTGTCTATTTCCTCCAGCTAACCAAGACTGACCGCCTCCATATAAGTAAAAGAAATGTTGATGAGGGGCATAAGACACCATTCCAGAACTGACCACTTTAATACAAGCACAGGAACCTGAAATTTTATCCAAAATACCCCAATATATGGGCAAAACCCGCAAGCTCATGCAAATTTCGAGTCGACTCCGGACAATATTTCACAATGTAAGTTCAATAACCCTAATTTTTTTATATAGTATAGCATAGCATAGAGGAGATTTTGTCCATATATTGGGTTATTTTCAGGTTCCTGTGATACAAGTAAAAAATCTTTGACATGGGGGTAAAACTCCAATACTATACACCACTCTATTTTTCATTTGAGACATGAGTTTAAGCCAGGTTTCTATACAAGTTAGTAGCTAAGAAATACATATAGACTTTTATCATTTTATTTACTTAATTTTAAGTAGATTTTTATAATATTTATAATATGTAATACAACTTGTAAGATTTGAAATACCTATTGAAATTGTACACAATTCATGTCTTGATTGACACACTAAACATTATACTCTGCGTTCAATCATATATTTACAAATTCTAAAATAAAATACCCCATTAGAATATTATAAGCACAAATACATAGTAATTTATATATAAAAACTTTTGTATAAATTATACATGTTATAAGTATAATATATATACATTAGGCCACACCAAGTTAATTTTCAGTTATACAATTTTTTTTTTTTTAAATTAGAGGAGTTGAGTTGAGTAATGATGTTTAACGTCCCAGTCAAGAATATTTCACTTATATCGAGATGTCTAAAAATTAGGAGAGCAAGCGATACAGATTCTTTTTAAAGAATTAGAGGTGAGAGAGTGATTTAGAGTTGCATGTAATTTTTTTTTTAATTTTCTTAAGGTGTACAAAATTTTAACAGACAAGCAAGTAAAAAATAAACCAAAAGATTGTTATTGCATAAAAAGGCAAAATAAAAATGTACAGTAAAACCGTGATTCATCGCCATCATTTGTTCAGTTAAATTTTGGTGTTATAAAGAGGTTTGGTGATAAATCGGGGGAGGCGAATAAAGAAAAACATAAACAAAATGGATTTTGGGACTTCAAAATAGTGTGGCGATAAGCAAGGTGGCAAAGTTATAGAGGGGCATTATAACGAGGTTTTGCTGTACATTACTAACAACAGCTAAATACTAGTATAGTCTTTCGTATGAGACTCAAAATCGAGGTCCCATGTCTCAGTGCACGCTAAAGACACCTCTGTAGAGTTAGAAGAAGAGTAGGCCACCTGTGGTCGCTACAGAGGGTGCTCACAACTAGAAGCAATTGAAACAGACTTATGAAGTAAGAAAACCATAGAATATGACTATCCTAATATCACAGTCCCAACACTGTCATGGTATTCAATATTTCGGAAACAAAAAATAAATTAAAAAAGATGACCAATCTTGTCATGTGGACTTTTATTTTTGGTGGAAAACGATTTGAAAATATATTGAAATTTTTTTCTTTAATCCTAAATTTTTATAATTGGGCATGTGTAATGAACTGCAAATTAATTTGGCTTGGCCTTATTTATTATATATATACAAAAACTCTATCAGGTTGTATATCTGATCGATAATATCTCAGTAATAATTTAACCACAGAATAAAGATATTCATCTCTAACAAGCCAAATTTAAAGATTTTAGTTCAATCATGAATAAATTATTATTATTATCTATTCAGAATAATGTTTAATTGGCTTTGTTATGTGGTCTTTAGGTTTATAATGGAAATATACATTAAAGAACCAGCGTTTAATACTAATAAATCCTATTATATATACCCTATATATACCACATAACAACCCTTCCACACCGGTAGCTCGGTGTAGAGAGTTAGCTCCATAAGTGGAAGGTCTTGTGTTCGAACCTCGACCAGGTCTGACCCAATACATGAAAGTTCTTTCACCAAGCACTCGGCATTATGAAATGAAAGTCACAGTTCTTTCGGGTGGAAACTTAAAATAAAATGAGATCCTGTGTCACGGTAGGCTTGGCATGATAAAGAACTCTGTTGTATAATGCCTGCAGCGCAAAGAACAGTCAAAATTTCTGCACCTTCGCCTATAGCTGGGGATATCTTAATGTAAGTGAAATATTCTTGACTGGGACATTAAACACCATTACTCCACTCGACTCTTATTATATACCCTATATATCCTACTTAAACAACCCTCCCATCCCAGACAATGCAAAAAAGCATTGGTCTAATGGATAAGACGTCAGTCTACAAATCCAGGGTCTATCACCGCTGTGAGTTTGAGTCTCGCCCAGACCACATCTGGAAAAGTGAATTTTCCTTGCTGTTGGCCTTTACTTTCACTTTCCCACATGTGGTCTGCTAAAACTTTGAATGTGTGGTGAATGAGTTAGACCAAATATGGTATTAACATCTTTCAATATATTTTTTAAATATGTAATTATTATTCATCTCAAATACGTGATAAAGAATTAAATTTTTATGATATTTGGTTTTTATTTACTAGTCAATATTGAAACCATTGTGAGCACATTGTTGTATTACTGGTATAGACATTTTGTATCACAAAAGCTCAGCATAATTTTTATTGATGGGTATACACTGTCATATATATATATATAAATAATAATAGGAACAGTTCAAAACTAGAACTGTCTTTTGAGAGCCAAATACCCTCCCCCACCCCAACATTTAAAGTCACAGGGTATGTATTTATGTATTTTTCACATAGATCTATGTATCTTTTATATAGATCTATGTATTTTTCATATCATATTTTTTTACATGTATTTTTGATGTCATCATATGAAATCCTTCTAAAGGGACTTTCAAATAAAACCCATGACAGAACCAAATTCTAACTAGAACTGTCTCTTGAGTGCCAGATACCCCCCCCCCCCCCCCCCCAATAAGTTTTCCTGCGACCTTGACCTTTCCGAAATGACCTTGGTTCAAGGTCATGACACACCTTTGGACCATGAAGATTATTCATGTAAAGTTTTATGACAGTCATCCAAAGCAACTATGAGATCTGGACTGGACACGATTTTACACAGACAGACAGACATGGTGATTCCCCCTAAAACTAGCTTGCGGGGGTATAAATATTGAATTCTCATACATCTGCATTATAATATCCTATATTCAGATATGTCTATGTATGATGCCGTCACATTAAAATTCTTCCAAAGGGGTTTTCAAATGAAGCTCATAACAGATCTGAATTCTAAATATCAAACATTCATATCTCTACATCATTATAATATCCAATATTCACATAGGTCTATATATTTTAATATTTTTATTGTCATCATTCTTTTAAAGGGGCTTTCAAATGAAACTTACAGAATTCAGAATTTTAAATATAAAATTTTTATGTCTACATAATTATATTCATTCACATAGGTCTATGTATTGTTGATATTTTTTTCAATGTTGCCGTAATTATTAAATTCTTCTAAAAGGGCTTTCCAATGAAACTGGCAAGATTCAGAATTTTAAATATCAAATTTTCATGTCTACATAATTATATTCCTTCACATAGGTCTATGTATTCTTGACATTTTTAATGTCGTCGTAATTATCAAATTCTTCTAAAGTGACTTTCAAATGAAACTGGCAAGATTCAGAATTTTAAATATCAAATTTTTATGTCTACATAATTATATTCATTCACATAGGTCTATGTATTGTTGATATTTTCAATGTCGTCGTAATTATCAAATTCTTCTAAAGTGACTTTCAAATGAAACCTACAGTAATACTGAATTCTTAACATTGTATTTTCAAATGTCTAACATTATATTCACTCACATAGGTCTCTGTATTTTTTTATATTGTATTTAGGTTTTTCTATATTATATTTTTATTACTCAATGCCGTCATAACTTTAAATTCTTTTAAAGGGGTTTTCACAGGAGGCTGACAACAGATTCAATTGGTCTTGTACTTCGGTCTTAAATATCGTTGGCATCAATAGATACAACAAAAAATGACTGGTTCTTTATTGCTCTGGGCCCTGATAAAATGTTTATAGAAAAACAACATTGACCTGTACGCTTGACCTTTCATTAGGAATATTCTCAAATACATGGGTAGTGTGAAGATTTGCAATTAATTATAATATTTTCGCAAGGCATGTGAGTAATGTTCTCATTAGATAGACGAAATAAACATGTGTGACCTCTATATATAAATGTACTGTTCCTTGATAAATATTTAAATCAAAGGTCAAGCAGACAGGTCATTATTGTTTGCCTATGTATTATAAAATTACCTCATGATTATGATCATAATTTCATTTTAAAATAAACATTTATAAATTGTTATGTCATTGGCAGTTGTTCAGTGAAATTATGAATATATAAAAGGGGCTAACTCAATATGCATTATATTGAGAGAGAGAGAGAAAGAGAGAGAGAGAGAGAGAGAGAGAGAGATAAAAATGGTAATAACTGAGAGAAATAAAAAATATATGGTGATAATTTGGAAAGAAATAAAAAATATATGGTGATAATTTGGAGAGAAAGAATGAGAGAAATAATAAAAATGATGATCATTGAGAGAGAGAGAGAGAGAGAGAGAGGGAGAGAGAGAGAGTAAGAGGGGAAGGTTGCAGGACAGCGACATCAAAGGGCATTACAACTTAATATTTGTATTGTATTTTACAGAACAAAATTTGGGTTTTTTTCTTATTTTTAAACATTGAAATTAGAAATTGATTTTTTCTGAAAAACCCAGATCGAAATCAAATCTGTAAATAAAAAGTTATGTCACAAAACTAGACACTGTCACTAATGAAACATATACAGTCTTAATCACTGCAAAACCACTAAATAAACAAGAGATAAAAACCGTATAATTTATTTGAACCTCCTGTCACCTAATCGTAAGTCACTGTGCACAGCATTGAGGACAACTCTCGGGAGAACTCGAAATAGCAGGTGTAGTGCGTTACCAAGTGATAACAAAACAAATATGGAGTTTGAAATATGCATAATCAGCTGTAACTAGGCTGATAAGACCAGTCAATGTGTTCCTTTTTTAGCCTTGCATGTTACAAATCTGAACATATAAATCAATTTTACAGGTGCCCCCTCAACTTCTGGTCCTATTTTAAAAAAATAAAATTGATTCTTTAAAATGGGGCTCTTGAATTTTATGAAATGTCTACCTGGGACAGCTGGAACAGATGGCACAAAACAGGAAGAGATGGAGGGCAGTCGTTGATGGCCTAGGCTCCAGGAGGAGCGAAGGGCCTAAGTAAGTAAGCTACGGTTTGGATAACAGTGTCTCTCACTGCCTCGGTTTGAATCCTAATCAGGACAGATACTAGTTAGACAAAGCTTGTCAGTTTGCTTGCTGAAGATTTGAGTGATTTTTTGTGTGCACTCTGTATTCCTCCACCATTCCAAAAACTGACCATCTAGATATAAATAAAAATATCTTTACTGTGCACAGCACAATTACTCCATTCCATTATCCCAGAACTGACCGTCTAAATATAAGTGAAAGAATCTTGACTGTGGGTAAAACACAATTACACCATCCCAGAACTGACCACCCCAATATAAGTGAAAGAATCTTGATGGGTGAAAAATACCCTTACTCCACTTCACTATCCCAGAACTGACTGGCTCAATATAAGTAAAAGAGTCTATGACTTGGCCATAAAGAATTTCTCAAATCCATCCCGCCGGACTTGGCCGTTTCCATACAAGTGAAAGAATCTTGATTGGGGCATAAAATACCATTATTTCACACTCCACTCTTACGTCAAATGTAGATCTTAAATAAAATTATTTTCATCAATTTTCAAGTTTATTTTATTTTCATGTAAATCCGCGAGAGTAACAAAATTAAAAAAAAAACTTTCACGAAAATTTAATTTCAATATACCAGTAATTAACTCAAGTTTACGCCGTTTGTAATCTGATGAAGCAAAAAAAAAAAAAAAAAAAAAAAAAAAAAAAAAAAAAAAACCAGTAACTTGAAATGTCACCACTTGCGAAATTAATGGATGCAACTTTTTCTTATTTACAGTAAGCACTGTAAATATTACCTAACAAAACTAGTTTTACATGGCAACATTGATTTTTATTTATTCATACACATGAATGGATTAATCCCAGAAATTAAACTCACAATTCCGATTATTTGTCTCTAGTTCTTATGATTTATCAATCCTATAAAATAAAGGATGTATTCAAGATGGCATAAAATTCTTTGATGTATGACCAAAAATCTTTGAATCATTGATTTCTTCATTGATTCTCGTCAATGGTGACATCCTGTGATTGATTTCTTATATATATATATATTACTAATACTATAAATTTAAGTACCAAAGTCAAAAGAACAAACCACTATGATAGCTCAGTTGGTATAGTGCTTGCTTTGTATGTGGCAGGTCATGGAATCCAACCCTGGTCATGGTCTGAAATGAATCTTAATGGCATAAAATTCTTTGAAATGTGAACAAAAATTTTTGAATCACTGATGTCATTATTGAATCTTGTCAACAGTAACATCCTACGATCAACTACTTATAAATATCGATGATAAATTTAAGTACTGAAGTCAAAAGAACAATATTTTAAACAGAATCTATGTTGTAACTACAGTACCGTAATGATAAAAAAATCATATTTTGTAATTGATGCCTTGAGTTGAGTAATGGTGTTTAATATCCCAGTCAAGAATATTTCACTTATATTGAGACGTCTCCAGATATAGGCCAATATACAGAAATGTTGCCTCTGTGTTGTGCTGATGGCATTATACAGTAGGATTTCTTTATCATGCCAAGCTCACCATGACCTCGTTTATTTTAAGTTCCCATCTGAAAAAACTGTGACTTTCATTTTGTAATGCTGAGTGCTTGGTGAAAGAAGTCACTACCCACTTTCAAGACTTGGGTCAGACCCGTCCATGGTTCTAAAACACGACTTCTCAGTTTGCTTGCTGAAGATTTGAGTGATTTTTTGTGTGCACTCTGTATTCCTCCACCATTCCAAAAACTGACCATCTAGATATAAATCAAATATCTTTACTGTGCAAAGCACAATTACTCCATTCCATCATACCAGAACTGACGGCCTCAATATAAGTGAAAGAATCTTGACTGTGGGTAAAACACAATTACACCATTCCAGAACTGACCACCCCAATATAAGTGAAAGAATCTTGATGGGTGAAAAATTCCATTATTCCACTTCACTATCCCAGAACTGACTGGCTCAATATAAGTGAAAAGCCTTTGATGTGTCCATAAAGAATTTTTCCAATTCATCACCCCAGACTTGACCGCTTCAATACCAGTGAAAGAATCTTGATTGGGGCATAAAATACCGTTATTTCACACACCACTTTTACATCAATTGTAGATCTTAAATTGTTTTCATCAATTTTTCAAGTTTATTTTATTTTCATGTAAATCCGCGAGAGTAACAAAATTAAAAAATAAAACTTTTGTGAAAATTTAATTTCAATATACCAGTAATTAACTCAAATTTTCACTGATTGTAATCTGATGAGGCCGAGAAAAAACAAAGGCAGATACTTGAAATGTCACCACTTGCGAAAATTAATGGATGCAACTTTTTTCTTATTTACAGTAAGTATTGTAAACATTACCTAACAAAACTAGATTTACATGGCGACATTGATTTTTATTTATTCATACACATGAATGGATTAATCCCAGAAATTAAACTCACAATTCCGATTATTTGTCTCTAGTTCTTATGATTTATCAATCCTATAAAATTAAGGATGTATTCAAGATGGCATAAAATTCTTTGAAGTATGGACAAAAATCTTTGAATCATTGATTTCTTCATTGATTCTCGTCAACGGTGACATCCTGCGATTGATTTCTTAGATATATACCGATGATTAATTTAAGTACCAAAGTCAAAAGAACAAACCACTATGATAGCTCAGTTGGTAGAGTGCTTGCTTTGTATGTTGGAGGTCATGAGTTCCAACCCTGGTCAAGGTCTGAAATGAATCTTGTCAATGGTGACATCCTGCGATGGATTTCTTATATATATACCAATTATAAATCTAAGTACCAAAGTCAAAAGAACAAACCACAATGGTAGCTCAGTTGGTAGAGTGCTAACTTTTTATGTGAGAGGTCATGGGTTCCATTCCTGGTTATGATCTGAAATGATTCTTAACAACATAAAAATCTTTGAATCATTGATGTCATTATTGAATCTTGTCAACAATAACATCCTACGATCAACAACTTATAAATATCGATGATAAATTTAAGTACCAAAGTCAAAAGAACAATATTTTAAACAGAATCTATGTTGTAACTACAGTACCGTAATGATAAAAAAATCATATTTTGTAATTGATGCCTTGAGTTGAGTAATGGTGTTTAATATCCCAGTCAAGAATATTTCACTTATATTGAGACGTCTCCAGATATAGGTCAATATACAGAAATGTTGCCTGTGTGTTGTGCTGATGGCATTATACAGTAGGATTCTTTCTTTATCATGCCAAGCTCACCATGACCTCGTTTATTTTAAGTTCCCATCTGAAAAAACTGTGACTTTCATGTGGTAATGCCAAGAGCTTGGCGAAAGAAGTCACTACCCACTTTCAAGACTTGGGTCAGACCTGGCCATGGTTCTAGCACACGACTTCCCACTTATGGAGTTAGCACTCTACAAAGTGAGCTACGTCTGTGGTTTTTTTAACTTAATAATAACATGGACAAGTTGTTCAAAGAACACTATTCCAAATGAAATGAAAAAAGGGAGAAAACAAGAATACTCAAGAGAAAACCACAAACTTTCTCAAAATGGAATCTGTCCCAAGTGGGATTTGAACCTGATTTGAAGATCAGTAAAAACTTTGCGTTTGAGATCACTTGGCCTCCAAGAAACCTAGAATTAAGTTAGAAGTACTGGTATGAACTGACAATTCCTTTTATCTTTAAGTTACACAACAGAGAAATTTCCCTAATCCAACCCTTCTTCATTATATAAATATTAAAATTGCTATCAAGACTATCAACACAAAATATTCCAAGTGGGGGTGCAATTTTTTTATCCTAAAATGTATATAAATATTGATTCATATAAAATTGAAGAAAATTTTATTTACATTTGATAAATATGGCTGTGTTTTCATTTTTGTCAAGATAATCCACTTGATGGAGATTTTAAACACTTTAAAACTTCAACATTTTTATACATCTAAATAAGCTACTTGAAGTTTGACAACTTTATCAGTGTATACTGTATATAGGCGAACAACATTGACCTGTCCGTTTGACCCTTGTAGACAGGAACATTTATATGTACAGTCCAACCTGCCCTAAAGGCCACCTCTATATAAGTGCTACCTGGTTATAAAGGCCAGTAAAATTGTATACCAAGTATTCTTTATTCATATTACATTTGTATTTGAACGTTTATACAAGTGCCACCTGCCCATCAAGGCCACTTTTACTGGTTCCCTCGAGTATCCTTTATAGAAAGGTGTGACTGTATATAGAGATGTGATAATTTTGTCTACAGCATGAGATAGTTGAGAGTAATGGTGTTTAAGGTCCTAGTCAAGAATATCTCACTTATATCAAGACATCACCAGCTATAGGCAAAGGTGCAGACATTTTGCCTGTGGGTTGCGCTGATGGCATTATACAGCAAGGTTCTTTATCAGACAATGTTTGCCGTGACACGGGACCTCGTTTATTTTAAGTTCCCATCCGAAAGAACCAAGATTTTCATTTTGTAATGCTGAGTGCTTCATGAAAGAACAGTCACTACCCAATTTCAAGTCTTGGGTCAGACCTAGTTGGGGTTCAAACCCAAGACCTCACACTTATGTACTGTGAGTGGGAGGACTACATACATGAATATTCCTAACAAAAGGTCAAGCAGACAGGTCAATGCTGTTTTCCTATACCTTGAGTGTGTATTGGGTTCTTTCTAGGTAAATGTGTATTGCATTCTATCTACAGGAGTGTGTATTGCCTTTGTATACACACATGCACAAGTCCAAAAACTTTCACTTATATCCAGGTTGTAAATTCAGTAATGGTGGGGGAAACCAGAGTGCCTAAATTTAATGAAGATTGCTTGAACGCCAGTTGAACTCTCAATGTCCTGCTCTGAATGAGGCTTTGCCACTGATCCACCAAAGTGGTCATACATGTATACTTTTGTATAGAAAAATAGTGACCTGTGAATACCAACTGTTCATGCATAAATGACCTTAACAAAATACTTACGATCAAATAATGAACTATTGATAATGAAAAACCAATATTTTAAAAAAATATTCCTATATAAATTTTAAAATTTTAAGACAATATTTGTTTAAAATAGCTTTTGAAATTAGCAACAAGAGAAAATCATATACCAAAGATTTTAATAAAAAATGGATTAATACGTGTGTACTTGTACTTTTAAATGAGCTGTGGGTACTTATGACTGTTGAAGTTGTCACATAAATTCGATAAAAAATCACTTGAATTTTCTGTTTTATGATCAAAGTACAGGTAAACTGAAGTGTGTGTGTGTGTGTGTGTGCGTGTGTTGTGTGTGTCTGTGTGAGCAAGTGACCAAAAAATGTTATACTTAATTAAAATGATTATGATGTTTTTTGTAAATTATAAGCTCTCTCTTTCTCTCTCTCTCATAATTATGATATTCTCTTATGTATTAAGCTCTCTCTCTCTCTCTCTCCTCTCTCTCTCTCTCTCTCTCAATAGAACTTATTCGTCTGCCTCTCTCTCTCTCTCTCAATAGAACTTATTTGTCTGCCTCTCTCTCTCTCTCTAAATAGAACTTATTCGTCTGCCTCTCTCTCTCTATCTATCTCTCTCTCTCTCTTTCTAAATAGAACTTATTCGTCTGCCTCTCTCTCTCTCTCTCTCTCTCTCTCTCTCTCTCTCTCTAAATAGAACTTATTCGTCTGCCTCTCTCTCTAAATAGAACTTATTCATCTGCCTCTCTCTCTCTCTCTAAATAGAACTTATTCGTCTGCCTCTCTCTCTCTCTCTCTCTCTCTCTCTCTGTCTCTCTCTCTCTTTAAATAGGATTCATTCATCTCTCTCTCTCTCTCTCTCTCTCTTTTCTCTCTCCCTCACACACACACACACACTATTTATATATATATATATATATATATTATATATATAATATATATTATATATATGTTACACACACAATATTTTTTGTATAGCAATACAAACCAGTAGTATAATCCTATGATGATAAAACTTTACGAGACAGACGAGATAAAATCCGCCAAGAACTGCACAAACGATGGTAAAAACTTGATAATCCAAAATCCAATTAAATTCCAATAAATGCCTGAATCCCTGTTTTGATCTCTAAGTTATTGTTATGAAAAACTTGAAATCCAAAATCTGATTAAATTCCAATAAATGCCTGAATCACTGTTTCGATCTCCAAGTAATTTGTTAAAAAAAACTTGAAATCCAAAAACAAATTAAATTCCAATAAATGCCAGAATCGCTATATTGATCTCTTAAGTGATTATTTGTAACAATTTGCCTCTAATGACCGACTTGTATATAGATATTGATAAGTAATAGCATTCACTTTATATAGATACACAAAGTATCATTTAGATAATCGCTAACGATTCTGTCGTCGTGGTCGTTCTCGCTGTAGACCATTAGTAGTTACACAGGTCAAGAATTAATTCCAATTGATTATTCCGTGGTAAAAAATAAGGCACAGGTCAATTGATTTTCTGTCAAAAAACAGAGCTCTGTTAAAACACGGGTCAAGAATTAATTCTAATTGATTTTTTTGTAAAAAGAAAAAAAAATAGCTGTTAAAATGGAAACGAAATTAATTTTACCTATTATACCTTTGGGAAATTATTTAAGAATTATTTTTAAAACTGCAAAAAATTAATTCCAGTTAATATTCCATTGGGAAAACATCTGTTAAAATGCAAAAAAAATATTTCCAGTTATATAGAAAAATATTAGAAGTCAAAAATTAAATCCATCGCATATGAAAATCTGAAATTAGTGATATCAGTAACAGCTGAAGATTTCATTGAGATAGATGTCAAAATTATTAATTCCAATTGAACTTATGTGGATATTTGTTTGCTATCATACAAGTCTAAAATTAATTCCGATTCATATTCTGTTGTAATACAAGCCAAGATTAAAATCCAATTCAATCCTCGAAAAAAAAATCAGAAATGGGTGGACGATTACAAATTGTAATGTCTTAAAATAATAAAAAGAATTAAATCACACAGTGGGGGTAGACGAGACTCCCAAAACGAAACGCTGTTCCCGCATGCCTGGTTGTCCACATGCCCTGGTATCTCGTAACACATACAGGTAATTTATTCCAATGATTAATATCTAATCATTAAAGGCACTGTGACAAAAAATCTACCTGGCCGTGAATGCATATCTCTAATGTAGGAACAGTCAAACAACATTGACCTGTCAGCTTGACCTTTAATTTAAACCTTTATTATAAAGGAGTATATTTATATATAGGGAACATAGGTGTTTTTTTTTACATAATGAAAAACACTAATATAAAAACTATTCATGTATTAATTGCGAATTTTAACACTACCCATGTAATGCGTGGATTCTCCTATGTGACTATTCCTCATGAAAGGTCAAGCTGACAGGTCAATGTTGTTTGCCTATATGTTGTATTTCAGTACTTAAGTTTAAACGTGAATTTTGACAGTTTGTTTTAAACATACAGTGTCTGGAGAAATCCTATATTTTCTTCTTTTAAGAATCAATAATATATAGATATACAACATTTATCTATAAAAGAGGGTCTATGTTCGTATATATAAATACAATTATATCTAACTGTTCAATTTATGTATAGTGCGACAAGTTTGAACTGGCAGAATGACCTTTAATTTGCATATTCAAACAGACATACCCATTGTGTAATTTAGGGGCTAAAAAGTTGATATATATATAAGGATAGTTGATATTATTACTGGATAGCGGGTGTTTATAGTAATCAAACATGCTGTCTTACCTAAATCACATGTCTATTGGACCAATGTAATATTCAAATTAAAGGTCAAACGGCCAGGTTAAACTTGACACTGTATAAAGAATTTACTTGTATAGCGGCTCATATTGTGTTTATAATCCCTAATTTTAATGTTTATTTAAATTCTTTAAAAGGGATTTTAAAAACATGAAAAGAGAAAGAAATAAACCAATTATGAGTTGTGTATAGTAACCATTGTCATACTGATCTCAACATATTAACATTAAATACAGCAAAACATGTTAAAGTTACCTCCTCAATATAGAAACCCCCTTTCTATACAACATATTATTAACAAATACCCCGTACAGTAAAATATGTTAACACTACCAACTCTTTATTAAGACCACCTGTCTATACAACATATTAACATCAAATACCGGTTCAGTAAAATATGTTGTTATACCAACTCTATATTGTGACAACCTGTCTATAAACAAAATCTAATATAGTGACCACCTGTCTAACTGTCTATAAACAAAACCTTATAAAGTGACCACCTGTATAGAAAGACCAAGATAATTACTCTATATATGGACCACTTGTCTATATAGCATGTTTATCGCAAATACAGTAACACATGTTAAATGTACCACCTCTATATAAAGACCACTTGTTTACCTGTCTATGAACAAAACCTAATATAGTGACCACCTCTATATAATAACCAACTTTCTACCTGTCTATACACAAAATCTAATATAGTGACCACCTGTATAAATAGACCAAGATACTGACTCTACATAGGGACCATTTGTCCATACAGCATATTTATCTCAAATACAGTAAAACATGCTAAATGTACTACCTCTATATAAAGACCACCTGTCTAACTGTTTATTAACAAAACCTAACATAGTGACCACCTGTATAGAAAGACCAAGATATTAACTCCATATAGATTACTCGTCTATATAGCATATTTACCTCAAATACACTAAAACATGTCAAAGTTACAAACTTTATATAAAGACCACCTGCCTACCTGTCTATGAACAAAACCTAATATAGTGGCCACCTGTACAAAAAGACCTAGATAATTACTCTATATAAGGACCACTTGTGTATACAACATATTTATTTCAAATACAGTAACACATGTTAAATATGCCACCTCTATATAAAGACCACCTGCCTAACTGTCTATAAACAAAATCTAATAAAGTGACCACCTGTATAGAAAGACCAAGCTACCAACTCTATATATAAACAACCTGTCTACCTGTCTATTAACAAAACCTAATAAAGTAACCACCTCTCACTTGTCTATACAGTATATTACATCAGATGTAGTAAAACCTGTTAAAATTGCCACCTCTATATCATGACCAGCTGTCTACCTGTTTATAAAAACAAACTAATATAGTGACCACCTCTTTTGAATAACCACCTGTCTACAGAGACACTGGACAAGATTTTTTTATCTGTATAGAAGTGGTCAATTCATTGATGGTGGATGAAATCAGTGTGCCCGAAAAATACCATCAACCTAGAGCAAGCCAACTGATAAGCTTTCTAACACTAGGGTTTACCTTGTGTGGGATTTGAACCAAGGCAGTGAGAAGCACCATGTAAGACAGTGCATTAGACCACTTGCCCACCGAGGACCTGACAGTGAATTTAGGTTTCAGTGTTCAATCTAGAAATTGGACACAGGGGGTCATGCTGGCCCAGCCACACGGTTCGTACAGACATTTGGACTCCAAATTTAAGGACTTTTTAGGGTCTTTTCAGGGTCTTATTTGCAAATTTAAGGCCTTATTAGAGGGACAATTTTAGCTAAAAAATATTGGCGCAAAGGCAATGAAATCAATCAAATGTGTCCATAGTAACGACACTTGAAGTGGAGGTTAAAATTGGGCGTTTGGTTGGGCCAGATACCTTTACACATTTCAATGTAACATCAATTAATTATTTATTTATATCAGTTTATTTGCAACCACTTAATATCGAAATACAGACACTCAACTGACTAAATTTAAGGGCTTTTTAGGGCCTTCAGGATAAATTCAAGGTCTTTTTAGGGTCAGACTTGTTTTTAGAGACTTTTCCAGGCCTCTAGGAACCCTGAGCCAACTTATGGGAGGTTCAAATTCTTAAGGTAAGAGGTCAATGCCTACAGACGTTGTACACTAAGTGATGTTAACCAGAAGACAACAATTTCACATGTTTATTGGTAAATAGGATGACACAGTCTAAGTGATTGTAATAATAAGAAGACGGCGAAAAATACAAAGCAGGGGTCATGTGTTGTTGGAAGTAAAATATGTATATACGCTTCATGACTGTCGCGCTTCCAATCACTTTGAGGACCAAATTAATCAACATTACTTTGACGCTTGAAAACAATTTTTTACGACCTTCTTATATATAAAGCACACAACTGACAAAGACAAACCACAGAAAAATATGACATCATATATTTTTGTGTGATTACAATTGAATTTCCGTACATAACGTGGTCAACATTTCTGGTTATCAATACTGGGACGATCTCAGAAAGTGAAAATTTAACGACCCAGGGTACCTTTCCCAGCGCCTCAACTGACGAAAATTGTGGGAATGCTGCAATGGCACACTCTAGATTAAACATTGCAGTCAAGGTTTGACTGTATCAATTTTGTTTTGTAAATAAAAATCTCATAAAACTTAACCAACCAAATGTGTGAAATCATGTGTAATAGCTTTAACTTGTAAATATCGGAAATTCCTGCAAGGCAATTTGTTTTTATATCAATAGCGTTGTTGCTGTAACACAAATATGCCCTGCATTAAAAAGTCAATAAAAACAACAAAATGCTGCTAAAAGTAGGGAAGTCAATTATTACAATATTTATATAATTACTTTGATTTCATAATAACAGCTCTACCTGAATTTTTACCTGGCATTTTGTAATTAATTAATTAATTTGTGATTGCATTTTGTTGCACCTTGATTTTTACCTGGCATTTTGTAATTAAATACATATTTGTGATATGGATGACGTTACACCTTGATTTTTACCTGGCATTTTGTAATTAATTTGTAAAAAATACCAATATGGTAGCTCAGTTGCTAGCAGGTTCTTTGGTCTTTATTTTTGGCTGGTCCAAAATAATGTTTTGAAAGTCCAATATCATCACTAAAAGGTCCATGTGCAATTGACATATCGCCGGTCACGCCCACAATTTTCCACCACTGACCGCCATTAAGGTACCAAAGCAGCATCACGGCAACTAATGACGTTCTATTCTCATCAACGTCATGACGTCATTAAACCGCACAATTCAGGTCGAGTTTTCAATCTTTTTGCGTGTAATTCAAGCATGCCAGACCTTTGTCGGAACATAGTGGGCGTGGCTGGCGATCCGTCAATTATGTTATCCTTTAGAAAGAGTAGTACAATCCTGGTAAAAAGGACAGGTCCATCAGACTTTTACAGTTTAAATATCAAGGGTCCTAATGTAAAGGTCCCAGATCTCGGTAAAGATTCTTTAATTTATATCAAGGTTCTAAAATTGTGGCCATAGAGGAAACGAGAATGTCCGGAGAAAAATGCCTTCAGCAAGCAATTCCCGATGAGCTTCATCCACATAAAACTTATAGAACATTTGTTCTACATCCGCTGTCACAGCGACAGCATCCATACGAAACCATAACAATATTTCTAGCAGGTTATTGGTCAAATCGGGCCCAGCCATTAGCATATTGTTTAGCGACACACCTTGAAATTCAAGCCTATTCCAACTTAAGGATCTGCCAATCTGCCCAAGTAGGATTTGTACCTAGTTGGCGAGAAGTGCTATGATCTGTAGGCATAGGCTTTAGACCACTTGGCCACAGATATCCCTAAGGATAAAGACAAGCCACAGTCATTCTGTCATGATGATATGACATCACAATCTATTTTAATTATTTCATCTGTAGGTGATCCAAACATTGAAAATTAGGTTCATTTCAGTCATAAGCATTTTTTAATGATTCAAATGGGAAAATCAATTGTATTTTATGCAATAAATTAAGAAGAAAAATAGTCAATCACTATAGCAATACAGATATTTTAAAACTTATATAAGTTTTGAATACATAACTTGCTTAAGACTAGATTACCGGTATTAGACACCCCCTCCTTAATTCTATGTAAAATACATGCTATTATTCACATAAGTATTCAAAATGGCTTAATTCTGGGATTTTTACTTTTTTAAGTTAAAATTACAATTTTGATGTAGGAATGAAATGGAAGTCATTCCAGGCATATCCCTAAAACATAATTCAACCACTGCAGTAGCTCAGTTGGTTAAGTGCTCGCTCCGTAAGTGGAAGGTGTTGGGTTCAAACCCCGGCTGGGTTTGACCCAAGACTTGAAAGTGGGAAGTGAATGTTCTTTCACCAAGCACTCGGCATTACGAAATAAAAGTCATGGTTCTTCCGGATTGGAACTTAAAATAAACGAGGTCCCCTGTCACGGTGGGTTTGGCACGCTAAAGAACCCTGCTGTAAAATGCCATCAGCACATCGCACAGGCAAAATTTCTGCACTTTTGCCTACAGCTGGCGACATCTTGATATAAGTGAAATATTCTTGACTGGGACGTTAAACACCATTACTCAATCACTCTAAAACATAATTTTTGTATGTGGAACTAGTGTTTACTATTACAAAACAAAGTGAAAAATCAAATTTTTCTGCACGTTGCAGAAAATATGAACAAAATAAAACTAGTTTTTTGTTAAAATCTTGATGATATATTGTTCGTCTTATTATCTAATATTGATTACAAAGCCCAATATCATAGATTTATTATCGTTGCAATATCAATTTTACAGTAGCACCAAATGCTTGTTCAAACCTACAAGAGTTATTTCCCTTTAAAATTCCTTCATTTAAGCTCATGTTCTACATATTGTGAATGAAATTATTGTGTTTTTTCTCCCCAGTCAAGATTTTTTTACTTATATATCAAGCCAGTCAATTCAGGGATGGTTGAGAAAACCAGAGTGCACAGAGAAAACCAGAGTGCACAGAGAAAAACCACCCACCTTCAGCAAGGGAACTGTCAAACTTTTTCACACAAGGGTATCTGTGCCCCGAGTGGAATTTGAACTTAGATTGCCAATGGTGCTGTAATCTGTAATCTGTATAGTGTGCCTTTTAGACCATTGGGCCATCAAGAGTCTCTTTTTTACAAGGTAGTGAATGACAGCTAAAACTAGCTAATCCATAGAAATTATGACACATGGAGGGAGATAACAGAAAAGGGTGTTAACATTCCCATAATACCTTGCTAACGATGCAAAGCTCTCGCTAGATGTTTTGGGACTGATATTCTGTCCCATTCACAATTTATAATCTTATGGTTTTTTTCACAATCACTTTGAGAATTTTCACAATTTTTTTAATTTCAGCTTTAAAACCAGCAAATTTTGTAGTTTTCTTTTTCAAAATTTTAGCCTTTATGATGCTTTTTTTTTCACAATTCCAACAGCCTCGGTCACATTCACATAAGGGAGAGAGAAAGCCCTGGTGTGCATATAAAAACTGATGCTTATCAGAATTATTTGTTGTAGCCTCTGTCTTTACATTGGCCTGTTGACCACATGAAGTTGTTAAAACTCTGACAATTATCAAATGATTTGTAAAATAACAAAAAATTCTTTGGTAGCATTCTAAGATTTCACTAGCTAAACCCTAAACCCTAGCAATACAATGATAATAACAACTATAATAAAATAATATCAGCAACAACAATAATAATGATAATGATAATTATAAATAATACAGTCAAACCTGCCTTAAAGGCCACCTCTATATAAGGGCAAACTGCTTTTAAAGTTCAGTAAAATTATAAATCAACTGCTCTTAATGCATGCTATTTGAATTTATATATAAGGACCACCTTTCCATAGAGCCCACTTTTACTAGTTCCTTTGGGTGACCTTTATAGACAGGTTTGATTGCAAATAAAACACCCAAACTATGTTTTTGTAGACATCACAATAAATATACTTTCTTGGGTATATCTAAGACACAAAGAATTTCAACAAAAAGCTTCCTTGCATTCAATATTTACAACAGCAACAAAACTTTTTATCTGGAT
This sequence comes from Anadara kagoshimensis, assembly GCA_021292105.1. NCBI lineage: Eukaryota > Metazoa > Mollusca > Bivalvia > Arcoida > Arcidae > Anadara > Anadara kagoshimensis. Next base: position 15,934,628 of record CM037868.1, read on the forward strand.
AAAAACTGGATTTGCCAACATACCATGTGATACCCTCTGATGTTTGTGTGGAACATTTATTTCAATTTGGATATACATTACAACACAAATATAACAAACATGCTTGAACCCATGTATAACGAAGCCCTAGGGACTCTATTTTTAACTTGGTTTTATAGCGACTTTGTTATTTTGGTATATATAGAATTATATAGAGAAATGGTCAGGCCAAATAATTGACTTTGTTCTATCCATGTATTTGTTTTAAGCGTGTTCATTATATTTGTGTTTGACTGTACATGGGTAGTATGAAGTCAAATACTGGACCTGACCCCTTCTCTTTTTTAAAGTTTATATATAACAATAAACAGAGTTATTAAAATGAAATTAAATATGGAGTCCCCAGGGCTTCGTTAAAAACATGTTTAACAATTTTGCCATAAAAACAACATATCTTCTAACTTATGTGTGGAACAATTATTTCCACTGGATATGGAATTGCATAAGTTGATGTTTTCCCTAAAAACTATGTTTCTACAGAAGTTTTAAAAACAAATGTTTTCCAAAACAATTCCACACAAAATTAAGGAGCACTGGTCACTTAGAAATGCTGACAAATCCCGATAACCATGATAACTGATATAGGTCATTCATGATAAAAAAGCAGAATGATGGGTCTGTATCATATAAACAGTGTTAAGAGCCAGCTTACCTTTTCTCAGCATGAATTTATTTAAACAGACAAATTTAGTAAATTAGGATCCACTGCCAGTGAGTTTCTGTCAATGAAAGGGCCATAACTCCTAGGGAAATGTGCAAACTGACTAGGGTGCATCTGCTATCAATGTTGTTCAAAGCAGTCAGTAGATATTTTAGTAAATGGACCATTTCACTCAGGAAAATAAGCAAAAACTCTGGCTAATGATATGCATAATCTCCTATCGATGGTGATGTTTTGCACCAAGTTTAGTAGTACAGTGTTTCATAGTTTTGGAGAATTACTATAGACAAGGAGTATCTGAATAGACAGAAGGGTGGCAGTTTGAATTTAATACCACCCTCTTTCTTTGAAAAGTAGGGATAAAAATGTCAGAGACACCTATAGACAATCTTTTTTTTTAGAATTCAAGAATTTAATCATGTTAGTCAACATCAGAAGTTCAATAGAGCAAAACCACTGCAAGTGATTTTGTTACATTTTTTTAAAAACTATCTTCTGTCTTTAAGATTGGGAAAGTTCTGAGATCTAGCAAACTGCGTTATAATATGCTGGCAATACCTAGTATCTTCACTGCAAAGACACTATATTGTGGCACTATCTGATATTTATGGGTAGGACAATTAGATTTAATTTTTCAGTGCATCACTGTTGTTTTTGAAATTTTAGTAGACAAATTGGGATATTTTAGTCATTTTCCCTAGGAGAAACTACCTTTATTCAGTAGTAATTTTTAGCAAACAAAATGGCTGATTGCAAATATAAATATTTTATAACAATCATGTCTTCTTGCTGTTGGGTGTTATAACAACTGGCACTTCATGGTCATGAAAATAGACCCCTGGCAATCATATCATGGATGACCTATATCAATCATGGCAACTACATGAACAACTAAATGGGGTGCCACATGTAGTAAGAACGTACATGCACAAGAAAATTGGGGTGTCGCAAATACATGTAGTAATATCTACATGTACAAGAAAATGGTTTGTTGTAAATAATAAGACTTACATGTAAAAAATGGGATGCTATAAATAGCAAGAACTTACATGTACGAGAAAATGGGGTGCTGTAAATAGTAAGAACACACATGTACAAGAAAAATGGGGTGCTGTGAATAGTAAGAACTTACTTGTGCTGTTTTCAGCTCTTCTGCACACTGGTTCTTTATTTCCTCTATATCCTTGTTATGTGACTGATGTAGATCTAAAAGCTGCTTCTCATGTAACTTCTGTAAATCTGCAATAAAACAATACATTTTTCATAAAAACACTGTTACTAGACAGCCGTTTGTAAAATAGGTCAAAGGTCAAGGTCAGGATAACAAGAATTTTTGTGGTAAGTCAAATGTCAAGGTCAGCAACTTTTTAGTTCATCAAAGTTCAATGGCATCAGGTCAGTACTGTTGTAGTGATGAAAATGTCTTGTCACAAGAGACCCAAACAATAAGCCCCTAATCACTCAATATTGAGGATGGGCTAGGACATAAAAACTAGGGCTGTGACGAGTACCCGGGTACCCGTTAACGGTTAGGGTAATGACTGTACCCGGGTAACAAATTGTTTACCCGTTACCCGTTAAAACATGTATCATTGTTGTAGACCTAAAATAAAATGTATATAAGTTCAATTACCGGTAAACTCTTGACTTTCATTCAAAATGACACGACAGGTCAGTAATCGTAAGCATTGTTTATACTTCTGTCAGTTTGTGACACGCGAGGTAAGTATCGGAACAAATTGAGGAACTACATTCAACCCAATAATACGATATATGGTTCCGAATGTGATATTGGTTATCGGGGAACCACTCTAAGCAACTTTAAACATGACCGAAAAAAAATCGGAAATTTGTAAATTACTTTATTTAATAACATTAACAAAACAATGACAGTTATTGATTTTATTTAACCTAGCTTGCAAGACAAAACCTTTGAAGTGTAACTCGTATAAGCATTGCGCATGCGCAGTTAAGGTTTCATCATGGAGAACCGGGATTCACGATAGGTAGTCTATAATAAAAATACAAGATGCCGATTTATCGGATTTATCTGCAATTTACTGCATTTGTTTACGGTAAAATCATCTATATTGATTAATAATCATTTATTTAATAATATTTGTTTATTCTGGTTACTTATTCACGGTTTGTGAAATAGATTCTTAATTGAAATGTGTGGAAGTTGAAAAGCATCGGGTACTCGGTACCGGGTCGGGTACAAGATTTCGGGTACCCGGGTACAGAATTCTCTACCCGTCACAGCCCTAATAAAAACACGATGTGATTGACAACGATGTTACATTGATGTTCCACATCTTGCAAAACATTCACTTAAAAATAACTTAAAGACGAAATGAATGGCCATTTTAAGAGTGTGAAAAATTAAGAATTGTGGAAGAACAAGTCTGATCTAATTTCATGAGGCACTACAGCTGTCAATCTGCATATGTTGGCAATAAGCATAAAACTAGCCAAACTGACATTTAAACACTCAAATTCATCAACACCATGAAAGGCCAGTTTTACAATTCACCTAACCTAAGAATTTCTCCAACATAAAATTAAAATATGATTTTTTTAAATCAAAATCATTTAAAAGTTTTCACACTTTTCTTGAATTTAAAGTCTCATTTTCTAGTCAGAAATTAATATTACTAGTTGACATTTCTAGAAAATGTCAACATTTTATCACATGACTAGAAATGTCAACATTTTATCACATGACTAGAAATGTCAACATTTTGTCACATAACTAGAAATGTCAATATGTTATCAAATGACTAGAAATGTCATTATATTATCACATGACTAGAAATGTCATCATGTTATCACATGACTAGAAATGTCATCATGTTATCACATGACTAAAATGTCAACATTTTATCACATGACTAGAAATGTCATTATGTTATCACATGACTAATTTATCACATGACTAGTTAACACATGGCTACAAAAGTCAATATGTTATCACATGACTACCGGTAGTTAACACATGACTAGAAAAGTCAATATGTAACCATTTGACTATAAATGACTAATTATCACATGACTAGAAATGTCAACATGACTAGTTGTCACATGATTGGTTAACACATGACTAGAAAAGTCTAATTATCACATGACTAGATATCACATGACTAGAAATGTCAACATATTTTTGTACCTCGTTTTTGTTCTTCTGTAATGGCTTTGTTGTTGTCTACCTGTCTTTGTAATTCATCTAGTCTAGCCTGCCAAAACAAAAATACATGTAGTTGCATTAATAATACTTTCAAGTATTGGTAAAAAAACAGGAATTTTTACCTGTATGGAATTTATCATGCTTTTATATCTGAAGGCATTCAGAAAAGTTAATATCAGTGATTTTGTTTCATTTTTTAAAAACTACCTTCTGCCGTTTAAATATGGAAAATTTGAAGTTTTGAAATACAGTAAACTGCAAAATGACATGCTTGCAATAACTTAGGGTCTTAATTGCAAAGATGTTATACATGTGTTGTAAAAAAATTTAACATTTTTTTGGTAAGGACATCTAGATTTAATTTGTAGTATATCAATTGCTTTGGAAACATTAGTGTTTAAATTAGGAAAATTTAGTCATTTTTCACAGGGGAAACTACCTTTATTCGGTAGTAATTTTAAGCAAACAAAATCAATGAATATTTTTATTTTTTATTTTTAATTAATTAATTAATTATTAATTATGTATTTATTTAATTATTTATATAGAATTTATTTATGTATTTTAAATAAGTTTTTAGCTAATTGCCCTATTCTGCTTAAAGTGATAGGATACACAGGAAATTTTTGGTTGTTATAAATTTCTTATGCAGTCCCTGTTCACTAGTCACTATGGAACCTTCAATACATATAGATGTTTTTGTAGCAAGCAACTAGACGACCCCTGTATCAAATACTAAATCAATATGACTAGCTCTAATTCATACAAGATACATGCCCAATATAATCGGGACAACATAAATACATCGATTGTACCAAGAAGTCACTAGAACTGTCTCTCGAGAGCCCAATACCCCAGCCCCAATCGTCAACAAGGGTTTAATTTTTTCCTCAAACTTGACCTTTCTGACCTATGGTTCAAGGTCATGACACACCTTTGGAACATGAAGATTATTCATGTGAAGTTTTATGACAGTCATCCAAAGCTGCTATAAGATATGGCCCATACCAATTTTATATAGACAGACTGACTATCAGGCAGACAGACATTGTGATTCCTATATACCCCTCCTCAAACTAGTTTGCATGGGGGTTAAAATGTGATTCAAACATCTACAACGGTCATCAGATAACAGTGTAGCTCATCTGTATCAATGACCAAAACAATATTTTCACCAAATAACTGATTTAAGTTTAATTCAATAAAATTTCAATAAAATTTCTTTTTATTTGATAAATGTTGAAATAGCCATAATATCGTTTAAAAGTGTCATTTAAGTCTTGATTACATATGACCATGTCAAATATGACACACAGCTCCTAAATGAACCAATATATAATTCTCTTTTTAATTTGAATCGTAAAATAATAATATATATCAATACCATTTAAAGATATTTAAATAATATACTAGTCATCAATTTAGAAATATTGTCATAACTTTTTTTCTTTTGTGTCTTAAAATTAATTCCAAGCATCTGATAAATGTCATCAGGATTACTACCAGACACTCTAACAAAAGACCCGCCTTTTTGTTTAGATGTTGCTTGGAAACCAGGTCAAAGTTAAATATACACCTATTACTGATTTTGAAATTTCAACACATGATATATTTTATGGACACAAATTTAATTTTTGAAGTATCAAAACATTTTGATTTTTTGTACAATATTAAATATATATATATGAAAAAACCTATATATGATTGTTACACTTAACACATCCTATAATAAGTCAGATTTTTTATAAGAGCATAAACAAAAAATAAGCTATATATACCATGCTAATATAAAAAGCCAGAAAAGAAGGCAGATTTAAAAGAAAAGCAAAAACCAAGAAAAAATACAAAGGGAAGTAACTACTTGTAACCATCTGCAATTACCTCCCTTTATCAAAAGCAAAAAAGCTAAAAAGGGAAGTAACTACTTGTGATTTTATCTCCCTTTACAAAAAAAGCTAAAAGCAAAAGGGGAAGTAACTACTTGCTATAATAGGAAATTACCTCCCTTTATTAGAAAAGCTATAATTTTAAAAGCATGCTTTATATTTCTATAAGAAAGCAGGTTATATCGGTAACTGTTAGCAAATTATATCAATATTCACATCCTAAACATGTATTATAATAAATATCTACAATTTATCACAAATCTCAACACAATGGTATTTAGCACAACTTTTAAACGCCAAATTAGTTCCAGCTGCCTTGGGAAATACTCACTTGAAGTTGTTCAATTGTCTGACAGGAGTAAAGAGACACAGAAAGTATATGAACATTTTATAAAAAATTCAGTCAAATTATTCTCACAAAACATTATCCAAGAAATTCACTCCAAGTATCATGACAATTCTCACCACATTCATACATATTTTTTGTTTTAATTTTGTAGAAATTTGACATACATGTATATCATAGTACTTAAAACCCAGTTAAAATTATTTCACTTATATCGAGGAAGTCCGTTCAGGGATGGTAGAGGAAACCAGAGTGCCTTAAGAAAACCACTGCTAACCCTGGGCAAACAAACTGGCAAAATTTCTTGTTGATGGTCCTGTCTGAGTAGGATTCCAATCAAGGGGAGACAACCAATGTTGATGTAGACATGAATACTAGAAATGTCTGATGTCTCTTTTTCTGCCTCTTTTCTTTAGCTCAGATAAAAAGTTAAGATGATAGTATGATATACTCTATATTAAGTATACTTTGCCTTTACGAGATGAAATGGAGTGGAAACAAGACACAATAACTCCGGGTATTGTAATCGGAGCAGGGTTCATCATAAAGGGTAGTCTGACTGTCAAAGACAAGTAAACTGACTATCTGCCAAAGAAAAATGTTGATATTCTACCTGACAGGACAAGTGACTTTAATATCGACATATTTATTAAACCGGTTGGGTTCCTATATTTATATTTTTATGTCAACCATTTGCACAAACCTGTGTTTCAGAAGTAGTGTGTTGAAGTCTCTCTGTATTAATATCCTTCATATATTTTGTGTGGCTCAGATCAATTTTGGCCTCACTGAGTTTCGATCTCATCTCCTTAATCATTGCATTTTGTAGCGCCATGTCATCTTTCAATTTTTGATCAGCTTTTTCCATATCTTCAATGGTTTTCTGTTAGTAATGTATAATTATCTATCTTGTGCTGTGTATGTAATTGGCATCATGTGATCAATGTCACATGACTAAAATAGCTAATCATGTGACTAATCATGTGATGAATGTCACATGATAAAAACAGGGCTATTACACTTTCCATACCTTAAACAAAAGATTTTAGTCAAAAAAAAAGAGTTTAGAGTTTGAAAAGTCCAATGGACCAGTTTACAGCCCTTAGACCAGTAAGTTTATCAAAATTTAGGTCCAATTGCCCACAAAATATTTATTAATAAGGTAAATTCCCAAAGACAAAAAGTGAAAATTTGGACAATACTGGTGGTGTATGATCTTTTTTAATTCTGGATTTAAATTTAATTATTTGCCTGTCTGTAAATGTGCAGAACATAAATTGGCCATGGATCTTTATAACTCATTGAAAAAGAAATTATCTCCCTTTGCAGAATGTAAATTAACCATTTTAAACGGTAATAAGTACCAGTATGTGTGTAATAGCCCATTAAATAAGTGCTTGTCTGATCTAAACTAATGAAGAATAAATCTAAGATTAAAAATAAGTAAAACTAAATGATTATTCCTTATATCTAAATGAAAGAGAGAAAGTGTGTGTGTGTGTATGTGTGTGTGTGTGTGTGTGTTGATTTTAGCAAATTTCCTATGAACCAGTGTTAAATCTAGATTTTAGGTAAGTAGCCCAGCCCTTTAAAACAGGGGCCACATTATCAACAAGTCTCTCAATAACATAGTTGATAATCTGTTAAGTAAAGGAAACAAATGACCTGTGTTGTCCATTGAAATCAGAAGTAGTATGATATATTCATGATATTTACAACACTGAAGATTGACCACTGTTGACCAATTGTCAAAATTTTTGCAGACCTGACTATTTCTATTTTGATGCCAATGGCACAACGGCCCCTTTTAGATCATGTAGATTGAACTAATAAATTCAAATTTCGGAGGTTAAAAAATTGAACTCAATTAGTGTTTGAAAAGATAATGTACAAAATTTTGCAATTAATTTGTAATCACATCTGTGTCCAAAATAATCAAGAACATCCTTTGAGATTAAAAAGAAATCCATAGTACTTCACGACCCACTAAGTATTCAGGGACTTATCAAGGGCCTATTTAGGGCCGAAATTTGGCCCCATTCCCAATGGAAAAACATTGATTTTTTCCCAAAATGGGCTGAGAAAATTCCCAATTAGAAAATTGTACCAGATACAGAGCTGAAGTCTGGTCATAATTGTGGCTGCTTTTCTCAATCATCAATCAACTCAATACACTAAAAGCATTAGATTTAGTCATTAATGGCACAAAAATGATGTCAAAGTTTTCCCAAAATGAGCAAAAAGTTGATAGTTTTTCCCAATTTTTAGTTTAGGGCCTTTTCTCAAAAGACCCTGATAAATCCCTGGTATAATATGAAAAAAAAGCTTAGATATCATGCAGTATTTACTTTATAATGTGTAAAGAATATTTATGAATGTATAAGTAGAGCTGTCGAGCCTGTCTAAACCAAAGTCAGGGTAAACTGTTATCAAACTGAATGTAATTGGATTCACCAGCATAAAGTCAAACCTGTCTATAATGTCCACCCAAGGGAACAAGTAAAAGTGGTCTTTATGGGCAGGTGGCCTTTATGGACAAGTTCAAGAACAATTGGGATACAATTCTACTGGCCTTTATAAGCAGGTGGCCTTTATATAGAGGTAGTCTTTAAGGCAGGTTGGACTGTATTTTGCCATACCATTTATGAAAACAAATGTAAATTTACATAATTCAAGATCCAATGGAAAAACATTTGGCACAATTTGTAAAGGATATACTGATGAATTCTTTTGGCTAATCTGAGCCAAGCTTTTTGGTCCAGAAGTTTTTGGTTTAGACAAGTTCAACTGTGTTAATGTGTTTGATATTTTATTGGTTATACAGTATATATCCATAGAAAAAATGCTTACTATAGATAGAGCTGTCATTGATAGGAATTTGAATATCGGTATATCAACTGAAAAATATTTGATAAATCGATATATCGAAATATCGGAAAAATTATTCAAATAGTTTTTTTTTTTTTTTTGTTGAATCTTTTATAGACAAATTATTTTTTACCATTATTTGACATGTCTGGTGTCGTCTTAAATGTTTTCTATTTTATATGCATTCTGTTTGTATCTCAGATGGTTTTGAAATACCTTAAAATGATAGATTGTAATTATAATACATTTACAACCAGTTTAATCTATGTGTCATTGACTACTCAAACCTTTGCCATGAACTGGCAGCCATTTTTGTCGAAATCGATACTCAAAAAATGTATTGATATATCGCATAATTGGCTTTTATGGATGATATATCGATAAATCAATCTATCAATGACAGCCCTAACTACTGGCAAACAAAACTGACCTGTTTGCTTGACCTTTAAGTTTTAAATATTTATCTTGGATCAGTACATTTTATGTATAGGGAACAAAGGTATTTATTCTGTCTACATCGTGGGAAATGTACATTGTTTATGTATAAACCTTGAATCCTAAAACTACTCATGTAATAAGTGGACCCACCTGTATTCAATGAATACAGTCAAACCTGTCTATCGAGTCCAACCAAGGGAACAAGTAAAAGTGGTTTTTATGGGCAGATGGCCTTTATAGACAGGTTCAAATACTATGAATAAAGAACAACTTGGAAACAATTCTACTGGCATTTATAAGCAGGTGGCCTTTTAGGCAGGTTGGACTGTATTCCTAATGAAAGGTCAAACAGACAGGTCAATGTTGTTTGCTATACATGTTACTACAAGAAATAAAGTCAAGACTATCAGATAAATAAATCTATAGAAAATAATTGAGTCATGAATTATAGACAAAGCTCTGATTAGAAAATAATTTATAAGCTCGGAGAATTACCGCTTACCACTGAATTCTTTTTTCTCACAATAAAATAATAATAAACATAGTACAACATCCCATATATACACTTTTTTAGAATTCATTTTTTTCCACAACAAAAATAGACATAGTACGATATCACATATTTCTACTTCCTGTTATAAACCTTGTGTTACCTTAGCAACATCGGCGGCAGTTTTGAACTTTTGAACTTCACTTGACTTCATCTCCAAATTTCTAAGCATGCTTTGCAGTTTTTCATCTTTTTCTTCCAGTTCTGTAATTAAAGTATAAAATATGGTAAAAAACTTAAAAAAAATTGCTTCATGGTTGTTGGAGGGTGTGTATGTGTATGTGGGGGAGGGGGTTGTGATGCTGGTGGTAGTGGTGGTGTGGATGATACCACGGTAACTAAAACTGGAACATGATATCTTTAACCATTGGGTTTATCTTAATTTTTTTTCTTCATTCTTTTTTTTTATTTTGAAAAGATGGAAAGATTTTACTCGTGTAAATTTTTTATTTCGTAATGATTCAGGCAAAATGCTTGTTATTTCCCTTGCACAGTATAAGGTTTTTTTATTGGTTTGGATTTCTTCAAGTATACACGATATTTTTTTATCTCCCTTGTATTGGATTTGCTGCAACATTACAATAGGGTTTTATTTTTTGTTTTTGTTTTACATAAATCACTAAATTTGCTACAAAATTATAGTTAGTTTATAAGGCTTATTGCTTTGTAAAGAGATGGGTTTAAACTAATTATTTCCTCTTGGTGCCTTCATTATACACTTGGGTTCAAATACGGCAATGTCATTATCTCCCTTGCACTGGTGACTCTTGACCTATGCACATTAATGATACCATTGCTGTAGCTCAGTTGGTAGAGTGCTCATCCCGTAAGTGGAAGGTTGTGGTTCTTTTGGATAGGAACTTAAAATAAATGAGATCCCATGTAACATTAGCGTGGCACGATAAGAACCCTTCTGTATACTGTATAAGAAGAAAAAGTCGCTAGGAAGAAATACTTGCGATTTTCACGGTGACACTTGTACCAAAAATATATTTTCAGCGAAAATGATTTATTTCCCCTAGGTAACTTTTCCTACAGTTGGGTCCATGAAAATTTCTTATTGTGAAACAGTTTAGAAGATTACCGCGAAAGTTTCCTACCACTAATATTTTTTATTATACAGTAATGCCATCAGCGTAACGCACAAGCAAAATTTCTGCACCTTCACCTATAGCTGAGGACCTCTCGATATAAGTGAAATATTCTTGACTGCAACATTAAACACCATTAATCCACTCAGTTCAACCAATGATATTATCTCCCTTGTGCTGGTGACCTTTGACCTAACAAATTACCTGTCTGTACTCCCAGTAATTTTTCACTAAGCCCACTGATGTCATCCTTAGCTTGTGTCAGTGCTTTTTCTAATTTTTTCTTTCCCCTAAAAAATTGAAATAATATTTCTTAAACTATGTTTATATTTCTGTTGTCAATTCCAAAAATAAACTGTATATTGGACATTTTAGCCTTTTCTACCTTTTTCTAAAATTTTCTTTCTTCTAAAACATTGAAATAATATTTTTGAAATAAATTATATTTATATATATATATATATTAGTCAATTCGACAAAATAAACTGTATATAAGAATTTTTATAATTTATATTTATAAAACATGAACAAAAAACTTGTGCATAAGACTCATTATCAAAGTAAAAATATAATATATGTAAGCAATTGACGTATCACCGGCCACGCCCACAATGTTCCGACACTGACCGCCATCAAGGTACCAAAGCAGCGTCACGGCAACTAATGATGTTCTAGTGTCAGTGACATGATTAAACTGCACAATTCAGGTCGAGTTTTCATTCTTTTTGGGTGTAATTCAAGCATGTGAACCCTTTGTCGGAACATTAGTGGGCGTGGTCAGCGATCCGTTAATTTCTTCAATACACATTTGATGAGTAAGATCAAAATATGTTTTTATATTTTTTCTTCAACAATTTACAAAAAAAAATCTATGTTTTCTAATAATTGATTGAAATACAATTGCTGCTGTGACAACAAAAAATTTAAATAGGAACATTGGGAAACTTGGAAGTAAAATATGAAACAGCTGAAATAATGGACAAGAATCTCTCTCTCTCTCTCTCTCAGAAATCATTAATGTAATCAACTCTCTCTCTGTCTCTCTCTCTCTCATTGACAACTCTCTCTCTCTCTCTCTCTCTCTCTCATAAAAGAAAATTGACATAATTAACAAAAAGCTATTTCTCTAAGGAAGTGTTGATGTCACTAACAACAAACACTCTCTTTCTCTCTCTCTCTCAGAAATAATTGATTTCATCAACTCTCTCTCCATCTCTCTTTCTCTCATTGACAACATCAACAATAAACACACAAACACACACTCTCTCTCTCTCTCTCTCTCTCTCTCTCTCTCTTATAAAGAATAATTGACATACCGGGTAATTAACAAAAATTTAGTTATCACAGGAAGTATAAATGTCACTGACAAGAAACACTCTCTCTCTTCTCATCATACTGTAAACATATTCATTTTTGTGGTGTACTAATTTTCGCTTATTTCGCTGTAGTTTGTTTTGCACGAAAATTATTTCTGAGCGAAAATTCAATTATGCTTATTGTGTTAAAGTACACATTTAAAAACCCCGAAAATTTAACTACACGGAAATGTCTAGATTTCATATACCTCGAAAATAAATACATGCGAAAATAAATACATTTACAGTATATTGATAATAATAAAACCTTATGTTTTTCATTTAAATATGTACACACAAACATGCAAATAGCCTTATTTATTTTTTTATGATGTTTTCAATAACTATGTACACAAAACATAAAATAGCTCTATTTTATTCAATGATGCTGCCATTAATATGAACACAGAAACATGCAAATAGCCCCATATGCATTTTATTTTATTATGAATTTTGTTAATATGTACAGACACACATACAAATAGCCCTATTTCATTTTGTAATGTTTTCGACCTTATGTGCACAGATACATTCAAAGAACTCTATTTCATGTTAGGATGCTTTCCATTAACATGTACACGGAAACATTCAAATAGCACTATTTCGTGTTATAATGCTTTCGACTTATGTGCACAGATACATTCAAATAACTCTATGTCATGTTAGGATGATATCCATTAACATGTACACAAAAACATTCAAATAGCCAATTTTATAATTAAACATATGATTTTACAAACTAAAATTAATTTTTATTAATCCTATAATACAGGATTAAACTAATCTGTCTGACCTCCAAATTATTTTAGTCAGATAAAAAAAATAAAAGCTAAAAAGTATTTTATAATCAAAGTACTGAAGGTACTGAAGCATCAGCTAAACTGAGCAATTTGATAAAAAGTATTTTATAATCAAAGTACTGAAGGTACTGAAGCATCAGCTAAACTGAGCAATTTGATAAAAAAATTAAAAGCTAAAAAGTATTTTATAAACAGTATTAAAATATTTTTGTATAGTCTAAAGTTATAACGCCCCCACAATAATTTTGCAATCTCACTTATCACCACAGTGTTTTGACATCCCAAAGCTTATTTCTTCCGTTTGTTTTCTCTATAGCAAACATACAAGTGTTACCAAGCCAAAGTTGTTGACATTGATTTAATTCTATTTTTTTATTTTTTTTTTTTTTATATATTTTGGACATTAATTTTACTATTTCAAAGAATTTTATTAAATATTTCTTTTACTGGAAAATTATTGACATTACATTCTCATTTCAGTTGGATTTTAATTTTAGACACTTATCTCAAGATATGACATTTATTAATTCAATTAACTTAATTTTACCTGTAGTTTAAATAATAATTTCTCATTACTAGATTAGTTCTGTGACAGGTGAAGTCCTGTTGCCACTTGACCATTAATTGTCACTGAGTAATTAAGATAATCCAATGTCAATGTATGTTTACTTATATATATGGATATGTAAAATTGAGATAATACAATTATATGCACAGACCATTAGGTACAGGATTGTGATAGGTGTGGTTTTGGATAAACCAGAATCCACCTACCTACCAAAGTGAAATTAAATTATTTTAAAAGAAGTTCAATCTTCAAGTTATATATATTTATATCTTTGTGTAGCCAGCCTCCCTGTCTGGTTACACAAGTCCCAAAACTGCTTTTAACAAATACGTTCCCAAATATTGTTTCTTTACATGGATCTTTGTAAGTCTTCCTGGGTTTACCTCCCAACCCTGATATAAATTATGTAAAAATCTTGCTGAACAAATGGTGGGCGTTGCTTAATGTCGCATCAGCAATTTTGCAGCTATTCGGGACTAAAACTATTTATTAATCTCTATGGATTAATGTATGAACAAGTTCTTGTAGGCATGTGAAGTGTGAGTGTGTTTTATGATCTGCCTTGTACCAGTGCGCACTCAGGGCAACTTCAAGGTTCTAGGTCACTGTGTCAGTACGCCACAGACAAGCGTACCATTCCCCCAGTCACATTATACTGATACTAGGTGAACCAGTAGGCAGTGAATTCAGGTTTGACTGTAAATAATCTTTAAAGAAGCCTATTTATATGTACAATAAAACCGTGATTCATTAAATTGGCATCATTTTTTTTTCAAATTCTGGGCGTTATAAGATTCAGCAATATATCAGGGGTGATTGAAATTATTGAGAACTATTGGGACTTCAAAATACTGTGATTGATTGATTGATTGATTGATTGATTGATTGATTGATTGATGGATTGATGGATGGATGGATGGATGGATGGATGGATTGGTTGGTTGGTTGGTTGGTTGATTGATGGGATGGGGTTTTATATCCCAATCAACAATATTTCACTTATATTGAGACATCACCAGAAGTGACAGAAATTTTCACCTTTGCCATATGCTCAGGGCGATCTAGAAAGACTACATCATAAAATGAAATGGTGCTATTTGTATGTTTTTGTGTACATATGAAGTATCAGTTTATATATATACAGATCAACTTATAGTAACACTACTGATTAAACTTGTAAAAAAAAATAAATCAGAAGAGTGAGAATATAGATTAAAACACTAAAATACCCCAAAAAATGTGAAAAACAGAATAAAACAAAATAAAATATGTATATAACCAGTGGTTTCAAAAAAGCCAGTGAGGCAGAAGTTTTAAAACAATTTTGCCTAAAGATGGCAAAATACACAAGCTTGAAATTACTAACCAAAGTGTAATTCTGATATGTTCTTGTAATATTATTTTATAAATTTCTTGGAATGAGAGAGAGAGAGAGAGAGAGATGGAGTCCAAGAGAGAAAAAGAAAGAGACAGAGAGAGAAAGAGAGAGTCCAAGAGAAAGAGCGAGACAGAGAGAGAGAGAGACAGAGAGACTTAGAGAGATTCCAAGAGAGAGAGAGAGAGAGAAAGAGAGAGATAGTCCGAGAGAGTCCAAGAGAGAGATTAGGATAATAGTCATAATCTAAAACATAAATAATATTTAGTTATGACATCTAGTATTTAAATATATAAATACATATACAAATAATAATGTCCACACTGAAATTAACAGTTAAGAGATTAAAGTTCATAAAACCATATAAGTCTACTATAAATCATAAGAATTAACAGATTAAGATTTCACACGTCAGTTCATTTTCTAAATCAAATTAAAATCAAACAACAAGTCTACAGAACAATCTATTTGACATCCCATACTCTGTGGTAGAGTTGAGTTGAGTAATGGTGTTTAACGTCCCAGTCAAGAATATTTCACTTATATCAAGATGCTGCCAGTTATATGCGAAGGTGCAGAAATTTTGCCTGTGCGATGCGTTGATGGCATTATACACTAGGGTTTTTTATCATGTCACGGCTTCTGTGTCACTACCCACTTTCAAGTCTTGGGTCAGTCCCGGCCGGGGTTCGAACCAATGACTTCCTACTAACAGAGTTAACACTCTACCTCTATGGTAGAGCTTGAGAACTAAATTATACAACAAAAGAAACTGCTTACAAAAATTGTTGACACAAGAATATCACAGGCCTAGGCATCTCAAGGCTCTCAAAAAGTTTTTAAGTCCATCATCACATTATTGTTGATAAGTATGATGTCTCTGCAGCCAAAATTACCCTAGATATATTTGATGTCCTATAGTCCCATATTTCTTTATCCTCAATTTTGATTACACACGACAGGTGTAGCTAGCTAAACAGGAGTTGCTTTCACTTGTGGAGCACCTGACCTCTGACTTCCCTTGTGCAAATCCATGTGTTTAATTAAATTTAGTCAGTTTTCAGTTTTTATTGGCTTTGAGATTGTGATTTGGAAATGGATTACCGGTAGTAAGTTTGTTTTTGATTGATACCTATAGACTGTATATTAAGATGACTTAGGATTGAATCTGCTTTCTTTTTTTCCTCTTTCTTCATTTTTTCTTAAATCTATTTTTTTTCAGGGTAACAAACTGCCAAAATTGTTTGAAAAATGATCTATTGATTAAATGGTGTTTTACATCCCAGTCAAGAATATTTAACTTATATCGAGACATCACCAGCTGAATGTGAATTGACAGAAATTTTCACCTTTGGATTGCATTAAGGGTAATGTGCAGGGAGTGTTCATTCATGTGCCAGGCCTGCCGTGACACCATGTAGCTTTTAAAGCCTCATTTAAAGGACTCCATGACTTTCATTTCTAAATGCTGAGTGGTTAGTGAAAGAACAGCTGGGGTTCAAACCCACAACATCCCACAAAAAAAATAGCACTCTACCAATTGAGCTAACGTAGTGGACTTGTTTGAACAATGGAACTATAATTCAATATGGAATTGTATAAAATGACATGTTTCATGAAGTCAACTTTAACCAGAGCAAAGTTCAATGTAAACCTAATGGGGTAGTGAACATTCATCCTGATGTAAGCCACCTGAGGCCAAAAGTTTTACCAGGCTCCAGTTTCACAATCATTCCTTAACTAAAAACTTTTTCATTCTTCAACTAAAATTTTGCAAACTTTGGCAATCTCTGTTGAAACTACAAATGAATATTTCTGATTCAACAATGTGCAGATGTTATAAGCTTGAAGTGATTTTTAAAATCACACTTTAAATTCTTAAATTATTTTTACAATTTGCAAAATTATTCAGATTTCAAATTTAAGTTAAGGAAATTTTAGTTAAGGAATGATTGCGAAATCGGAGCCAGCGCTATAATTTTAAAAATATATCCCTGGGAACTGGAACCAATGTCATGGCAACAAACAGTCCAACAGAAGAAACTGATCATGAAACATGGTGCTAAATGCTCCTCATGCCTCAATAAACAGTGCCAACAATAGAGCTTGAATTTGTAAATTAAGAAGTCAGCATTGAAAATAAAAAAACAGAAGAATTTATAACACACTATGTTGAATATAACTCTACTATAAATGGTCAAACCTTAAGTTCTAAATGCAGCAAGTTATAAAACAAAACATACAAAGTTATTATAAAATACTTGTCAAAATTTGGTACTGTGTTCAATATTGAAAGGACCTTTCAGCCATTGGCCCCAAAGTAACACCTTTTTTTTTTTTTGCCAACCCCACCCCTCATCCCCAAAATACTACCTGTGTACACATAATTACAAAGTTTAAAGCTGTATTTTTATACAATTTACAGCTTTATATTTTCTATTTCTGGTATAGGTAAACAACATTGACCTGTCCGTTTGACCTTTCATTAGGAATATTCATATAGGAGCGTCCACCCAATACATGGGTAGATTAGGAATCGCAGTTAATACATTTACACATTGTTCATGATTAATGTTCACATCAGGTATACGAAATATACACCCATGTATTTGCACAATATTTGAAAATTCTGAATATGGTATAAGTCTGTGCAAGACTGAATCATTTTGTATATCCTGAAAAAAATTCTTTGATTTTAAGAAGTAAAACAAATTAAACATTCATCATCACAAACAATTATCAGTTATATTATTAAAGTTCAAATCATGCAACAAGCTGTTAATATGTGTCATTTCTTTATGCAAATTATCTCCCTTTGCTTATAAATTAGTGCAAATTATCTCCCTTTGTGTATCATTAAGTGTAAATTATCTTTCTTTGAATTTATCTTTTATGCAAATTATCTTCCTTTCTGTATTAATAACTGTAATTTATCTTTCTTTGACCCCTTATTTTTCTTTATGTAAATTATCTTCTTTGCTTATTATTGAATAGTGTAAATAATTTCCCTTTGAACCTTATTGTTTTTTTGTAAATTATCTCCCTATGTATGTGTAAAAATCTCCCTTTGCATATAAATTATTTTCCTTTGTGAATTTTTTTAATGTAAATTATCTCCCTTTATGAATTAATCAATGTTATTTATCTCCCTTTGTAAGCAAATTAATTCCCTTGACCAGTTTCAAGACACCAATGCATATATTAGAACAAATAAACTACACAATAATCATTCATCAAATGATCAAAACACCACTAAACAGTATTTTTCCAAGATTGTTATCTCCCCTGACCATATACATATTAAGAGACAAATCATTACGACAATTTTCAAATGCACGAACATTATATTAGAACATGAATACGACTATATCACATTGATCTGTATAGCTCTTACACAAATAATTTGAATTTCTTGAATCAATTCGCCATAATTTTGATATTTTAACAACTGAAAAAGAAATATTTTAACAATACATATTAATTTCCGAGTCAACTCTGTCGAAGTGAAACATATTCTTAAATACAACATGCTAATAATAAGACTGAAGCCAAACAGAAAATAATCAAATTCTCTTTATCATATGTCAACAAAAATTTGCAATGTTCCATAAGACAAAGAATACCAGTATAAAGTAAATAAGTGTTGTGGGTTCCTTATAGTTTGTCAACAGAAGAACAAAAAGTGTTCAGTGAATATGTGTTGTGGGTGTGTTGTGTGTTTCTCATTGGTGTGTTGTGGATGCGCCATAGGTGTGTTGTGGATGCACCATGGGTGTATTGTGGATGTGCCATGAGTGTATTGTAGATGTGCCATGAGTGTGTTGTGGATGTGCCATGGGTGTGTTGTGGATGCGCCATGGGTGTATTGTAGGTGTGTTCTGGGTATGTGGGTGTGGCATAGGTGTCTTCAGGACGTGTTTTAGGTGTGCTGTGGTGTAAAGTAGGCATGTTCTGAGTGTAGCATAGGTGTGTCATGGGTGTGCTCTGGGTGTGCAGCCATTTAGGAAAGATACAGTTACATGCCGGGCTGTTGGTTGTTTGTCAAACCATGGCTTATCTTTATTTTTTAATTGTGTATATCTATAAACAACTGGTTTTGAAAATGTGGGTCATTTAGGGCCCTGGTATTATTGGTAAGGTGCTGTGGTTATATCTAGTGTATATAAGGGTGATTCCTGGGTTCCTGTTAGTTTGGCAACTCACTAGGTTTTGTCGCTAGTGTATAATTATAACAATGGCTTCGTTACTCTATCTTCCTGTACTGATCTCTTGTTAGTTTTTCACATATTGGTAAATAAATCAACCAGCCATGCATGCAAGATGCTGTTTTATTTTTATTTTTCAAAAATTTATAGTAAGGAGTTAATGAAAATCAGACAAAATCATGACAACCATATTGTCTTTTTCAAAAACAGTAATCAATGTTTAATATGAAAACATTTTAACCAATCAAATGACAGTTTATTCAAGATTTGCAATCATTGGTTAATACTAGATTCATTCTCAGCCAATCATTTGTTAGTTTCAGTACTTACTCTAATATTTCTTCCTCAAGACTTTTAATTATGTCAAATATTAAAAATCTTATCTAAACCACTGAGAAAAGCACAAAAAACTGAAAGACTGTGCTGAAAAAGTCAATATCCTTCCAAAATATTTCAACCAATAAAATGACAGTTTATTTGTAATCATTGGTTAATACTAGATCCATTCTCAGCCAATCATTTGTTAGTATCAGAAAAAGTCAATATTCATCTGAAGGATTTTAGAAGTAGTTTTAAAATTTCCATTTATTATGCCAGAAAAATCACACACAGAGCAGACTGTGCAGAAAAAGTCAATATTCATTGGAGAGATTTTAGAACAGTGTTTTGAAATTCCAATCTTTAATTCCAGAGAATCACACAGAAAATGACAGACTGTATAGAAGATATCAAACATTTCACACACAAGTTTCATTTTTATGTATTCAATCCCAATATCCGATCTTTGATGCCAAATGCAGTGATGCAGAAAATAAAAGATTGTGCACAAATCTCAGATTCAATTTCTCCCAAAGTCAACTCTAAAATTTCTCAACCATAAAAATTTAAATCCACCCTTTTGTGGTGGATGGGATGGGTAGATGGCAGTGTAATGATGTTGTAACATTGAATTATGGTTGTAAAATAAATTACAAATTCTTTAAAGATATCTAAAGTTAATGTTTATGAAAACAAGTTTTAATTTACTATATTAATCTTATACTGAAAATAATTTTTGAAAAATATTTCAAATCCCATGAATTTGATATTGTCAAATGAAATGAATGGATTTTGTTGGAATAGGGTTTATTCCTAATTAAGGTTATTTCACTCATAAGGCAGAGAGCGAGTTTTCGGATCATGGAGTAGAAACCTAAAGCTCCTGAAAAAACTTTAAAATTCAGTAAGGAAGCTGAAAACAAGTCAGTTTCTAGGATCTGCTCAAGTGGAATTTGAAAGTAATCGATGTGAACAACTGTCATTGAAAAAAAGTTGAACACCATGTTTCAATAAAGTGAAAGAAGATTTCTTTAAAATATTGTTTTATAACTTTTCACTAATGATGAGTTGCAGGTCAAAGAAACACTCTTAATTTTCAAAGACTTAATTTCAACATTTTAACTTAAATATATTCAAAATTACTTCTAAAAACTAAAGCCAGAGACAAATACCCCTTGTCCCTAAAATTTCCATGTTATTTCTAAGATCTGACCTCTTGACCTTTACCTTGACCTATGCACCTAAATTTGTTATGCAACACATTGTCAAATGACTTGCTTTACATTTGTGTCAAGTTTGAAAAATCCCATCCACAGGAACTGACAGGATATTGGAATGGACAGCCAGACGGAGGTCAGGATATAGGAATGGACAGCCAGAGGAAGGTCAGGATATTGGAATGGACAGCCAGACCTCCACTGGAGTGGACAGCCAGACGGAGGTCAAGATATTGGAATGGACAGCCAGACGGAGGTCGGGATATTAGAATGGACAGCCAGATGGAGGTCAAAGGTAATTCCTATATATTACCCTAAAATTTGTCAGCAGGGAGTATGAACAATGGGAGAAATTGATTGTACACCATTTTGTCATGTGACAAGCATGTGACATATAAAATAGTCAAAATGACTTACTTGACTTCAATAGAATTTAATGCTCTTAAAAATTAATGCAACAAAAATTAAAAATAATAATAAAGGAAAAATAAAACAAACATGGCAAATATTTGACTGTCAGCAAAACACTAGAAAAAAGTCTAACAAGCTCTTATATATAGATACAATTGTTTTATATACACATGTATGTAAAAAATATGTAGGAGTAGTTCAATCATTAACCATGGTAGCTATGGTTTACTTTTTAATTGAGCTGGTATACTACACATAAGATGATGATGAAGGACACGAAAATGATTGGTTGTACAAGTTTCAAGAATGAGCAGCCTAATCATTGTTGCAAGAGAGTGTAAATTAGGGCTTATCATTTGCATTTTCAGAAGATTTTTTGTAAACTTATTATTTTATAAACTAAAATTTGATATCTCCATTATATGCAAGATTGTTCAATACTTACTTATTTGAAGCTTTTGATACAGCATAATTTGACAGCCATTCGACCATTTCCTGATTAAGTTGTCCAAGTCGCTGAGCTAATTCTCCGGCAGTTTCTAAAGAGTCTTCGATTTTCTGACTGACGTCGTCAAGATCTACATCTGGTGTCCCAGGGTACCAATCTTCTTCCTCGTAACTTTTAGCATTGTCCATAAAAAACTATAACCAGAATAATTAGTCATATATAAAATGCTTCTGTTCAATTTAGGATTTTTCAGACAGTGTCTTTTAAGAAAAAACTTTCAAACACCATATCATCAATATTTTTGTCTTTGTAATACCAAATATGCATGAATATATTTGACTAAGGCCTTAACAATAGGTTAATTTGAAGAAAGAGGCCTAATGGCCCATTCCAAAATGCATGACATCAACATTTTTTTCATTCATGTAATGTTAAATATGGTCATCTAAGGCTTTATAATTACCAATAGGCAGCTGGGGATCAATTGCCCCATGGCCAATTCCAGAATAACACTGATCTTTTTAAAGTCTTTGATTTATCATAAACAACAAGAGGGCCATGAGGCCCTGGCGCTCACCTGAGAATAAGTTGAATTATACACATTTTTCCAATAATGTCATGAATAGAGGATTAACAGAATTCATTATAAGTTAATATGAACTTGACCTAGCTTTTGTCCTGAACATTGTTCTTGACAAATTATACAAAGATTGGACAGAAAACATGGACTCTAATGTGTTAGCAAGGTTTTCTATGATTTGACCTAGTGACCTACTTATTGATCCACATGACCATACAAACTTGACTTAGCTTTTGTCATGAACATCGTTCTGGGCAAATTATATGAAGATTAAACAAAAAGTATGGACTCTATAGTGTTAACAAGGTTTTTCTATGATTTGACTAGTGACCTTCTTATTGACCCAACATGACCCATATACAAACTTGACCTTGCTTTGGTCATGAACATCATTCTGGACAAACTATATGAAGATTGGACAAAAGATATGGACTCTATAGTGTTAACGGTTTTTTTTTGATTTGACCTAGTGACCTACTTATTGACCCAACATTAACGATATATGAACATGGCCTTGCTTTGGTCATGAACATTGTTCTGGACAAATTATATGAAGATTGGACAAAAAATATGGACTCTAGAGTGTTAACAAGGTTTTTTATGATTTGGACTAGTGACCTACTTATTGATCCAACATGACCCATATAACAAATTGACTTTGCTTTGGTCATGAACATCATTCTGGACAAATTATGTGAAGATTGGACAAAAACTATGGACTCTATAGTGTTAACAATGTTTTCTATGATTTGGCCTAGTGACCTACTTTTAACCCAACATGACCCATATACAAACTTGACCTTGCTTTGGTCATGAACATCATTCTGGACAAATTATATGAAGATTGGACAAAAAATATGGACTCTAGAGTGTTAACAAGGTTTTTCTGATTTGGCCTAGTGACCTACTTATTGACCCAACATGACCCATATACGAACTTGACCTTGCTTTGGTCATGAACATTGTTCTGGACAAATTATATGAAGATTGGACAAAAAATATGGACTCTAGAGTGTTAACAAGGTTTTTTTTATTTGACCTAGTGACCTACTTATTGACCAACATTACGATATAAACTTGACTTGCTTTGGTCATGAACATCATTCTGGACAAATTATATGAAGATTGGACAAAAATATGGACTCTAGAGTGTTAACAAGGTTTTTCTATGATTTGACCTAGTGACCTACTTATTGACCCAACATGACGTATATGTCCTTGACTTTGCTATGGTCATGAACATCGTTCTGGACAAATTATATGAAGATTGGACAAAAACTATGGACTCTATAGTGTTAACAAGGTTTTTCTATGATTTGGCTAGTGACCTACTTATTGACCCAACATGACCGATATACGAACTTCACCTTGCTTTGGTCATGAACATTGTTCTGGACAAATTATATGAAGATTGGACAAAAACTATGGACTCTATAGTGTTAACAAGGTTTTTCTATGATTTGGTCTAGTGACCTACTTATTGACCCAACATGACCCATATACGAACTTTACCTTGCTTTGGTCATGAACATCGTTCTGGACAAATTATATGAAGATTGGACAAAAACTATGGACTCTATAGTGTTAACAAGGTTTTTCTATGATTTGGCCTAGTGACCTACTTATTGACCCAACATGACCCATATACAAACTTGACCTTGCTTTGGTCATGAACATCATTCTGGACAAATTATATGAAGATTGGACAAAAACTATGGACTCTATAGTGTTAACAAGGTTTTTTTATGATTTGGCCTAGTGACCTACTTATTGACCCAACATGACCCATATACGAACTTGACCTTGCTTTGGTCATGAACATCGTTCTGGACAAATTATATGAAGATTGGACAAAAACTATGGACTCTATAGTGTTAACAAGGTTTTTCTATGATTTGGTCTAGTGACCTACTTATTGACCCAACATGACCCATATACGAACTTGACTTGCTTGCTGGTCATGAACATCGTTCTGGACAAATTATATGAAGATTGGACAAAAACTATGGACTCTATAGTGTTAACAAGGTTTTTTTTGATTTGGCCTAGTGACCTACTTATTGACCCAACATGACCCATATACGAACTTGACCTTGCTTTGGTCATGAACATTGTTCTGGACAAATTATATGAAGATTGGACAAAAAATATGGACTCTAGAGTGTTAACAAGGTTTTTCTATGATTTGACCTAGTGACCTACTTATTGACCCAAAATTAACGATATATGAACTTGACCTTGCTTTGGTCATGAACATTGTTCTGGACAAATTATATGAAGATTGGACAAAAAATATGGACTCTAGAGTGTTAACAAGGTTTTTCTATGATTTGACCTAGTGACCTACTTATTGACCCAAATTAACGAATATAACTTGACCTTGCTTTGGTCATGAACATTGTTCTGGACAAATTATATGAAGATTGGACAAAAAATATGGACTCTAGTGTTAACAAGGTTTTTCTATGATTTGACCTAGTGACCTACTTATTGACCCAACATGATCGGTATATTCCTTGACTTTGCTTGGTCATGAACATCGTTCTGACAAATTATATGAAGATTGGACAAAAACTATGGACTCTATAGTGTTAACAAGGTTTCTATGATTTGGTCTAGTGACCTACTTATTGACCCAACATGACCCATATACGAACTTGACCTTGCTTTGGTCATGAACATCGTTCTGGACAAATTATATGAAGATTGGACAAAAACTATGGACTCTATAGTGTTAACAAGGTTTTTCTATGATTTGGTCTAGTGACCTACTTATTGACCCAACATGACCCATATAAGAACTTGACCTTGCTTTGGTCATGAACATCGTTCTGGACAAATTATATGAAGATTGGACAAAAACTATGGACTCTATAGTGTTAACAAGGTTTTTCTATGATTTGGCCTAGTGACCTACTTATTGACCCAACATGACCCATATACAACTTGACCTTGCTTTGGTCATGAACATTGTTCTGGACAAATTATATGAAGATTGGACAAAAATATGGACTCTAGAGTGTTAACAAGGTTTTTCTTTGATTTGACCTAGTGACCTACTTATTGACCCAAAATTAACGATATATGAACTTGACCTTGCTTTGGTCATGAACATTGTTCTGACAAATTATATGAAGATTGGACAAAAATATGGACTCTAGAGTGTTAACAAGTTTATCTATTATTTGACCTAGTGACCTACTTATTGACCCAACATGATCGGTATATGTCCTTGACTTTGCTATGGTCATGATCATCGTTCTAGACAAATTATATAAAGATTGGACAAAAAATATGGACTCTAAGTGTTAACAAGGTTTTTCTTTGATTTGACCTAGTGACCTACTTATTGACCAACATTAACGATATACGAACTTGACCTTGCTTTGGTCATGAACATTGTTCTGGACAAATTATATGAAGATTGGACAAAAAATATGGACTCTATAGCGTTAACAAGGTTTTTCTATGATTTGACCTAGTGACCTACTTATTGACCCAACATAACCCATATACGAACTTGACCTTGCTTTGGTCATGAACATCGTTCTGGACAAATTATATGAAGATTGGACAAAAAATATGGACTCTATAGTGTTAACAAGGTTTTTCTATGATTTGACCTAGTGACCTACTTATTGACCCAACATAACCCATATACGAACTTGACCTTGCTTTGGTCATGAACATCGTTCTGGACAAATTATATGAAGATTGGACAAAAAATATGGACTCTAGAGTGTTAACAAGGTTTTTCTATGATTTGACCTAGTGACCTACTTATTGACCCAACATAACCCATATAGAACTTGACCTTGCTTTGGTCATGAACATCGTTCTGGACAAATTATATGAAGATTGGACAAAAAATATGGACTCTAGAGTGTTAACAAGGTTTTTCTTTGATTTGACCTAGTGACCTACTTATTGATCCAACACATTCCATATATGAACTTGACTTAGCTTTTGACCTGAACAATGTTCTGGACAAGTTTGATGAAGATATAACAAAAACTGTGGCCTCTAGAGTGTTAACAATGAAAGTTGACGCAGACGACGCACGACACACGTCGCACGACGCACGACGCACGATGCACGACGCACGACGCACGACGGACAAAGACTGATTGCAAAAAAGGATGCAATTTAAAAAAACGTTAATTGTAAGGGGATACCATTATTTTGTACCCTAGACAAAAAACCATTCAGGCCCAAATACCAAAAACATGTGAGAAAGTGAATTTTTCTTGTCGATGGACTTTACTGGTTCACCTGGTATCTGCATAATGGACTGGGGAGTGGTACTTGGTGAGCTAGCACCTTAAAGTCACCCTGAGTGTGTGCTAGTACAAGGCAGACCATACAACACACTCACACTTCACATGCACACACAAAATTGTTCATATGATAGATTAATCCATAGAGATTAATAAAATAGTTCTCGTTGCGAATAGCTGAAAAATTCCTGATGCGATATTAAGCAACATTCAATCAACCAAATACCCAAAAATCGATCAAATGGACCTAGCCATTAATAGCAAAATTAAGGCACAACTACCAGTCTGGCATACTCTTTTTTTGGTACTGGACCCTTGGAATTTGGAATAAACTAGAACTGTCTCTTGAGAGCCAAGGTCATAACAAATCTTTGGATCATGAAGATTATTCATGTGAAATTTTATGACAGTTGTTCAAAGCATTGATGAGATATGGCCCGCACACGATTTTACATGGACAGACAGACAGACTGAGATGGATGGACAGACACACAGATATGGTGATTCCTATATACCCCCTTACACTAATTTGCAGGGGGGATATAATAATCATCATTTCACACAATTTTTGGAAAAAAATTAATGAGAATGAGAAAATACATAGTACAAATGCAATAATTATAATTGTTAAATGTGTACTTAATTTATTCATAATGAAAAAATTCACCAAAATGGGAAACTAGAACTGGCTCTTAAGAGCCAAATACCAACCAACCCCCCTCCCCCACCACCACCACCACCACCATTGGCCCAAACATCTACAATGGTTTAGTGTTTTCCCATGGCCTTGACCTTTCAGATATGACCTTTGCTGAAGGTCATGACACACCTTTGGACCATGAAGATTATTGATATGGCCCGGACACAATTTTACACAGACAAAGGGACAGACAGACATGTGATTCTTAAATAGTTCGAGGGGACATAAATATAGGTTTTGAACCTTGAGTATGGGTCACATGTTGGGCCACAAATTAAGCACATTGACAGCCCTGACTACACCCATTCCTAATTACTCCTTACAAATTTTGAAAACATTTTAAAAACAATCTGTGATAAACATTCCAAATTAAGGTTGAAGCATTAGAAGTAAAAAAATGTCTAGATGTCTAGGTTCTGAAGAATACTGTGTTAACCACTTGGCCACAGTGGTCTCATGCTAGCTAGGTATTGATTCTCCTCATTAACTTGTTTTAATAACTTGAAATCTAAAGGGGTTGAACACAGAGCAGTGAAAGGTTTCTTTAAGGCTACCAATTGGGCCTTCATAGTATAACACTAAATGATAACTTACCTCATTAACTTGTTGTAATAACTTAAAATGTAAAGGGGTTAAACTCAGAGCAGTGAAAGGTTTTAAGGTAACCAATTGGGCCTTCATAGTATAACACTAAATGATAACTTACCTCATTAACTTGTTGTAATAACTTAAAATGTAAAGGGGTTGAACTTAGAGCAGTGAAAGACTTTAAGGTTACCACTTGGGCATCCATAGTATAACACTAAATGATAACTCACCTCATTAACTTGTTGTAATAACTTAAAATGTAAAGGGGTTGAACACAGAGCAGTGAAAGACTTTAAGGTTACCACTTGGGCCTCCATAGTATACCACTAAATGATAACTTACCTCATTAACTTGTTGTAATAACTTAAAATGTAAAGGGGTTGAACTTAGAGCAGTGAAAGACTTTAAGGTTACCACTTGGGCCTCCATAGTATAACACTAAATGATAACTCACCTCATTAACTTGTTGTAATAACTTAAAATGTAAAGGGGTTGAACTTAGAGCAGTGAAAGACTTTAAGGTTACCACTTGGGCCTCCATAGTATACCACTAAATGATAACTTACCTCATTAACTTGTTGTAATAACTTGAAATGTAAAGGGGTTGAACTCAGAGCAGTGAAAGGCTTTAAGGCTACCACTTGGGCCTCCATAGTATAACACTAAATGATAACTTACCTCATTAACTTGTTGTAATAACTTGAGTCTTTGTCCACAAACATTCTCATATCCTACCACAAATATAGTAACTTGTTGTTGGTACTGAAAATATTTAAAAAATATGAAAAACTGAAAATGATCTAAAAGACATATCATATAAAATAACAAGAAGCTACACATAAAAAATGTTTACCCAAAAGCTTTCACTAGTTTTTGAAAAATTCCTGAATTTAATTCACCACACACACACTCCACAATTTTCAAGTCCTGTTCAGACCCTGGCCAGGGTTTGAACACATCACCTTCCAAATATAAAGCAAGCACTCTACCAATTGAGCTACCGTAGTAGTAGTTCATTAAGAGGTTCTGATACTTGTAATTAAAGATATGTTTAAAACAAGTTTTACGAAAATCCAATCTTTGCTTTTGAGCGGAGTGTTTTTGGTGAATGTTGACATTAAAGACAACACACCAACAACAAAAGACTGTAGCTGTAGCAGCTCATTATGTCTTGCCTTATATGCAGAAAGCAGTTAATAAGCCCTGTAAACCAACAAAAATAAAAACTCAAATTACCTTTTTCTTTTTGACCTGATCTTTCAATAACTCCTCAAGTTCTGCCTAAAATTAAAAAAAATAAAAGGACATTATTTTAGTGATAATTGGTAAACTGGAACTAGTCTCTTGACAACCAAATGTTCTCACCCAACTTAGACTTGACCTTGTAACCTTGGCTTTCGTCTTTTGTTGGTATACATTTGTGCCAAGTTTGATCAAAATCCATCCACAGACATTGAAGATATGGACCAGACATGGTTTTGCATTGACAGACATGGTGATTCCTATAAATATATCCTCTCAAACTACATTTGAAGGGGAACAAATATTCAATATACAAGGTCAATCCTGCCTTAAAGACCACCTCTATATAAGGACCACCTGCATTTAATGGTTAGTAAAATTGTATTCCAATTGTTCTTTAATCATATTAATTGAACCTCTATATAAAGACCACCTGCCCATAAAGGCCACTTTTATTGTTTCCCACGGCTTTGACTGTATTTTTATCTTTTTTAGAAAGTTTTGATCTCATACCATACCTGTGGGTTTTATTTATGAGTTTTAAGTAAGGATTATACATTCTCACACATGAGAAATAGAAATCCCGCGATTTTACCCATGTGAGATTTTTCTGTCTAACCCTAGGGATGAGATCACTTGTCTCAACCAACAATTTCTCAATGTCACAATCAATTACACATGCTTAATTAATGACGTCATAATTATTTTACGCACGAACATCAACAACATTTGATGACATCATTTTCAGTAAGCACGGATGATGGCATGAAAACTGAATATTTGATGCAAATGTTTGTTTACAAATCGCGTTTTTATGTTGTAAATGTGTGAGAAAAAAATCATACATCAGTTACAGTGTAGGAAAGATATCTCAAACTCAGGTGAATATTTTCAATGTGTAGAACTTGCTAAAGCTCATTCGGGACAGGATAATATTCACCCTCATTTGAGATATCTCTGTCTTACACTGTTACTGGTGTAAGATTCTATTAATGCCTGTATGTCTTTTAGTGTTTTGTTCATGGGGATGAGGGAAGGCAAGGCTGTGGTGGCCAAGGTGTAAAATCTGTTCCAACCTGCTACCAAGGGTAATCAACCCAGTGCTTAAATCCGAGTTTTAGTGAGGTAGTGTTACAAATAGTACCAGACACAATAATTGATAGGACACTTGTTTGTGCATAGATTTATACCCTGCTTCCATAACAAGGGTCATTTCCACATATCTGTCAATGCTTTAATCATTTAACAGCTGAGTTGACCTAAGCAATATGATATCAAATGTGTAGCTAAATAGGTTTTCATTTGTGTATAAAAAGTAAAACTAAACAGGAATGATGCAGAATTCAAAGTGCCCATATATATCATTTTTTACAGCTTGTATTGATAATGTTGATAGGTATATCATAATTCTAATTATCATGTAGCAATATAATCTTCGCATAGAAATTGAACGATAAAACTCGAGGTGTTAGCATGCAATAAATATACATATTTGCATGCAAACTTTGTTCTAGTCCAAGATTTCCCGAATCAATTTTTCATATTGCACGAAAATCTAATTTGTCACATGACGCTGTCATTTATGAATCATATGATTGTTGTTACAATGCTGAAAACGTCATCGATGTGCTGTTGTCATATTATACTAGTTCTTAAATCCTTGTGTACAAAAAAACTAGACGTGCAATATTAATGTAATGCGAGAAAAAATGGTATTTTAGACAAAATATTATTGGAAAGTAAACAAAATTTATCATCCTATATAAAAAAAAAGAGTTTTTGAACTGATATTGTTCAAGCTTGTGCAAATGTTCAGTCAACTTAGGACAATATTTCACAATATCAGTTCAATAACCCTCTAATATTGATTAGTTATAATTGATTATCAACATATTGTCCCGAGTAATGGCCCAAGCATATTTTTAGATTCCAGGGTTACCTGCAGTACCTGGTAATCTTAATCCCTGATGATATTATAAGAATGAAGTTCATTTTTCTTTTTGTTATGGAAGTATGAAAGAATTGGGCATTTTGCACACTGAATAATTTGCGTAGCGAATTATGTTACGTGTGCAATGTCCAACTCTTTCATACTTCCATAACAAAAAGAAAAAATTAACTTCATTTCTTATAATTCAATTCATAGAATTTTTTTCAACAACAAATCAACAATTTAAATAACAATATTGCCATAGCAAGTAAAAAATAGCATCATTATGGCGTAGGAATTCAAATGCCTCTGTGTGTCATCCATAATAAGATGACATCACTGAGAGCCAATCCATTCATGTAAACGTAACAGAAAAATATAACAATATAACAATATTGCCATAGCAAGTAAAAAATAGCATCATTATGGCGTAGGAATTCAAATGCCTCTGTGTGTCATCCATAATAAGATGACATCACTGAGAGCCAATCCATTCATGCAAACGTAACAGAAAAATATGTCCAATCAAAATGCTTGAAACAAAGGAGAATTAAATTATTAATTACTATCACTTACTATGTCTTCAACATATTCCAGTGATGAGTGTGTCTCATATAACGCCTGTGTACTCTGCTCATAAGATTCATATATCTGAAATCAACAGATAGAAAAATATAAATTAACTCGTAACCCATGTATACACAAACGTGAAATTCAAACTATTGTGAAATCATTAAATTTCATGGTGTTTCCAATTTCTGTTTCTTTTTTGTGGCCACCCTGACCCATTATTTACCGTAGATGTCAACGAAATAATGTATATAAGTTAACAAACATAATTTAAACTTTAATTTAAACTTTAAACACAAACCACTAATTTATCAACCCAAGAAATGGTATATTATCGCAAAGCCATGAAAATTGGACACCACGAAAAAAAATTATTTCAACGTACACATTGGTTTACATTTGTGCCAAGTTTGATCAAAATCCATCCATAGACATAGAAGATATGAAGGGGACATGATATTGGGATGAACATCCAGACAGACAGACAGGGTGATACCTATATACCCCCCTAAAATTCATTTGCGGGGGGAGAATTAAAACAAGATTTTATAGTATATAGGATTCTGAAATGTTGTTCTTGTCAAATTCAATGGTGAGAGGTTTCCTGGGATTCAAACTTTATACTAATGATTTTGTCCTTGAAAGAACTTACTGTTTCAACTCTGTTCATAACCTTCTCAAGTTCCTCCTTTGTCTCATCTGCAACTCTCTGGGCAAGAGATCGGGCATTTTTATCCAAAATGGCTTGAGCTGGAGCATCGCCTCTATCCAGGATAGAGATACTTCCAACATAGTTCATCATCTTGGTAATCTTTCTTATTTTATCAACTTACACTGAAAATATTAAAACGAGAAAATTGTGTCAAATGAAATGTCCAAAGTTGTTAAGAAGATATATCTGCTGTTAATTGTTCAGTTGTCTGACTAAGAACAGTCAAACCTGTCTATAAAGGCCACCTAAGGGAACCAGTAAATGTGGTATTTTTAAGCAGATGGTACTGATATACAAGCAGGGATTTTCCTAAAATTTGTAGCAGGAGGTAGATTGACTAATCTAAGAGGCCAGGGGTCAAGGGGGACTCCTAGGCCAAAAACAATTTTCAGGTCTTCTGAAGGCAATTTTATGAATTCTAAACAGCCAATTTGGAGTTGTAGAGGGTCAAATCTGCCTGTTGCCGCCTCTTATGGAAAACACTGTACAAGTTCAAATAACATGAAAAAAACAGCAACTGGAATAAAATGTTAATGGCCATTTAAACCAGGTGGCCCTTATATGCAGGCGGCCATCAAGGCAGGTTCAACTGTACGAAGTATCAAAAATTTTTATCTTATAAGTTATTACGTGCAAAAGTCAAATTAACAAAATGAGTTAAAATTTACTGGGTAGTTGTTTTTAAAAGTATTTTGTTTTACAAATTTGCTAAAACGGCTTACTGTTTGAAAGAATTATTCAACAATTAATAGCCAATGTCTATTTTGACTTCTAGGAATGAAATTTGTCAGTATGCCGCAGACAAACATACTACTTCCCCAATCACATTATACTGACACCAGGTCAACCAGTAAAGGCCAACGGCAAGGAAAATTCACTTTCCCACATGTGGTCTGAGTGGGACTCAAACTCATAGTGGTGATTTAGACCAATGTTTTATCCATTAGGCCATCGACGCCTTGTTTGATGATAGAGAGTTGGCAAAATGAGACACAGGACAAGTAAAAACTGTGAAAATGTCAGTGTCCTGATTCTCTCTTGGACAATGTGTAATCATGATGGCATGGTGAATACATTCAGTGACCTACTAGTGTGCAATGGGGCTGAGTCAGTCATGGTACTGTAGTGGTGTATATATAGTAGTATAACAGGGTGATTTACTATAAGACCTTCTAGCCTTGTGGTAGAACACACCCTTTTCACCTGGGAGGGGGGGGGGCTGGTTCAATCCTCATCAGGCTGGACATGTACTTTGCTAGGAATCTTTTTTCAGGTGTTTTCTTTCTGTTGTTACACCTATAAGACACTGACTGGTTTTTTTTAATTTTCCAAAAGAGAAAGCAATGAATTTCACAGGTTCACAAGGGGTTTAAAACATAGCATTGTCAGTGTTTTATGTGACACATCAGATTACTGCATTTAACAGTTTAAATTTAAACATACTAGATCAATGTATAACACGGTCATGTAATTGTCCACACAACTCTAAAAATGTCATTTCGAGTCTAGTAAGTAATTATTTCGTCAAAAACAATCTTTACAAAACATTTTCTCATTTACTTTCGTAATGCCATTGTTTTAAAGT
This sequence comes from Anadara kagoshimensis, assembly GCA_021292105.1. Lineage (NCBI taxonomy): Eukaryota > Metazoa > Mollusca > Bivalvia > Arcoida > Arcidae > Anadara > Anadara kagoshimensis. The sequence goes on from CM037868.1 coordinate 15,968,572, forward strand.
TCTGACACAAGGACAGCTGACCTGGAAATTTGCCCCTCTGACCAGTTCAACAGGGCAACGCGTGAACCATTTGGACATCACGGAGTCCGTTTTACCGTGTACAACATAAACATACTACTAGCAAATTATCAGTTCATATCATTTAACAAAATGTCATTATTGAAACTTACTCAAAAACCATCGTTTTTCACCTGTCAAACGAAGTGTGACAGTGTAAGTAGAACTAATAATAAACAGCCGCCATCTTGATATTTAAGTCACGTGATCACTGTTGCCAAACAACATGTACACTTTCACTTACTGGGAACAGGTGCCCGCTGCAATCACAGAAAATCAGTGTTTTAATATTAAAATATGATTAATCGTTCCTTGTATTATACGAGACTAAGATAATTGTTAAGATAGGTTTTAACTGACTGGATCAGATAAGATTCTCGCTCCATTTAACATGTTAACTGGTTGGAATCAGGATTTAAATCTAAATATTGGACAGATATCATCTTTATTTAATTAATCAGCTGATTTTAAACTGTAATTACCAGCTGTTTATTTAGGTCTATCTTGTTTTTTATCTTTTATTATAAAAATACAACAGAAAAACAATAAATATATGAATGCAAACAAATGCATGAATATAAACTTTAATCAATAATAATATTAATAATAAAGATAATAATGATAATAATATGTTATTGATTGATAATTTGAATTATAAAATAAATTATATATAATAATAACAGTATGAAATAATAATAATAACCTCTTATTCCGCTTTCCTCCACTAATTATTTACAAGTGAAAAATTCTTGACTGGGCATAAAACGTCAGCTAGTACCATTAATATATTCCACTCCACACCATCTCAAACCCTAAATACCAACATTTCTTTTATCTTTTAGTTTTTTGTACACATTGCACTATTAATTCAATCTTAATTGGACTAATATTCAATCCACTATCTTATTTCAAAATTTAATATTTTTCGGACTATTCTTTTTTAATCAGTGCTCAGTGCATCCAAGGCTCAGAGTACGTACTCTACAAAACTCAAAGGGAGAGTTGTTCTGACAGATAAATATAATTGAATCCAGAAGTGTGGATTGAGTACATGTATTTGTTGTTATATTCATAGCACCATTTTATGTACCTACTAAAGACACGCCATATAATAATTTAGCATTCTTATTGTTTCTTTAAAAGTTAAATGTTGAATTTGATAACATGACGGGTGTGTCTAGCTAAACAGGAAGTGCTTACACTTCCGGAGCACCCGACCTCAATCTTTTTTGTGAAAATTACCTTGTGTAACTTAATCTTAAAAAGTTTATAAAATTTTAATTTTCCTTTTGCGATTGCAATTTGTATATCTTTTGGTATGTTTGTTTTTTGTAAGTACTTGAACCAATGCGGTAGCTCAGTTGGTAGAGTGCTCGGTACGCAAGTGGGAGGTATGGAGTTCGGACCCCACACCGTGTCTGACCCAAGACGAAACCGGGCAGTGCCTGTTTTTTTCGCCAAGAAGACGTCATTACCAAATGAATGTCACGGTTCTTTTGACTCTTCAACTCAACTCATAAGTATTTGTAAGTCATAGAATAGATTCAATGAATACTAGTAATTACCAGGATAAGCAGGTATTTTGCTGCATAAAAAGGGAAAGTTGACAATAAAGAATAGATTCAACGAATGAAGAGTATAAGTGTCGTTTTCATGTTCATCGGTTTAAATTTCAAAAAGCAGAATAGTGTAATTTACTTGAAATGTCAATGTCAAGGTTTTCCGAAAGGATAATTGCACAGCTTAAATTTTCTTCAAAATTCTGTTCTATTTTTCAAGAATGTTCATAATGTAGCAAAAACGAAAAGAGACTTACTGAAATATTATATACTTATTAAAAACAAACATACTAATCCATGTCCAAATCACAATCCAGAAGCAAAGTATAAAAACTTTGAAACTGACAATTTAGGTTAAACACGTGAACTTCAACCAGGGAAGTGAGGCCGGGTGCTCCGGAAGGGTAAGCACCTCCTATTTAGCTAGCTACACCCGCCACGTGTGTAATCAAAATTGTGTGAAAGAAACATGGAACTATGGGACGTTAAATATATGCTTGACAATTCTGGACACAGAGACATCAAACTTATCAACAATACTGTGATTACGGCCATAAAACGTTTTAAGGGCCGGCTTATCAGGCTATATCATACGCCAGCAAATCATTTGTAAGAAGCTTGCTTAGTTGCATAAAGTTCCCGTAGTGGGAGCAAGCTCTACCATGGCGTATTAATTGGAAAAGAAATACACCATTAGTAGGAGAAGCAGGTATATTGCTGCATAAAAGGGAAAGTTGACAATAAGGAATAGATTCAACGAATAAAGAGTATAAGTGGCGTTTTTACGTTCTTCGGTTTGGATTTAAAAAAAAGATACTTTTGGAGATACTTGTAATTTTTCCAAAAGTTTTAGTTTTGATTTCACCGAGTTTCTTCAAGTACCATTATACTTGTTTTTAGCTCACCTGACCAAAGGTCATGTGAGCTTATGGTATGGTGCAGCGTGTGTATGTGCGTGTGTGCGTGCGTGTGTGCGTGCGTCGTTACCACACATTTTCGACTTCTCCTCTGAAAGTACTTGGCAGATTTCAACGAGACTTGGTCAGAAGCATGTCTGGGTCGGTGCAATTTAGATTTGTTCATGGCGTTGTCATGACTACCAAAACTAGGTCACAGTGACCTAGGGGTGCAAAAATCTTGAAAAATCTTCTTCTCTGAAACCAATGATGGGAGAAAAAATCTGATGTAATATTTGGCTTCTTTAGGGTCTTAAGCCTGTAGTTTGTTCATTTCGTGAAATTCGGTCGAAAAATGGGTTACGCGTTTTTGCGTTTTATTTTTAAAAAATCGAAAAATAGCTTCAAATTGTTATAAATCGACTATTTGACCAGATAATGGCATGGGGTTTTCAGTTTTGACATATTCTTGTACTTATCTCAAAATGGTGTCAAGGTCAATTGTAAAGGTCATGACCTAATTCTTTTTACTTCTGATTTTAATTATTAAACATTTTATATAGACATGTATATTAGAATGTTGTAGGTATTGATGCAACGATCATTTTGATGTATAGAAAAAGATCATGGGTTCAAAGGTCAAGGTCACAGGCGCGAAACAATACTGAAATGGTTAATTATCTCGAAAACTATAAACTTTTTGTATAGGCATGTATATTAGAATGTTGTAGATATTGATACAGCGATCATTTTGATGTATAGAAAAAGGTCATGGGTTCAAAGGTCAAGGTCACAGATGCGAAACGATAACGAAATGGTTAATTACCTTGAAAACTATAAACTTTTTGTATAGGCATGTATATTAGAATGTTGTAGGAATTGATACAACAATCATTTTTATATAAAGAAAAATGTCATGGGTTCAAAGGTCAAGGTCACTGATGCAAAACAATCCCGAAATGGTAAATTATCTCAAAAACTATAAACTTTTTGTATAGGCATGTATATAATAATATTGTAGGTATTGGTGTAATGATCAGTTTGATGTATAGATTAAGATCATGGGTTCAAATATCAAGGTCACAGATTCCAAAGAATACTGAATTGGTTAATTATCTTGAAAACTATTAACTTTTTGTCTAGACATGTATATTAGAATGTTGTAGGTATTGATGTTCAGATCATTTTGTTATATAGATTAAGGTCATGGGTTCAAAGGTCAGGTCACAGATGCGAAACAATACTGAAATGGTTAATTATCTTGAAAACTATTAACTTTTTGTATGGGTATGTATATTAGAATGTTGTGGGTATTGATACAACGGTCATTTTGATGTTAAGAAAAAAGTCATTGGGGTTTCAGTATTTATGTTGTCTTTAAATCTATCAGCTAGCAATTATTTATCAGGTGAGCTTATCAGGCCCATGGGCCTCTTGTTTATCTTTTACACATTGAAAAATTCTCTCTTCCACCTCCTTAGCCGTTTCTCTCTCTCTCTCTCTCTCTCTCTCTCTCTCTCTCTCTCTCTCTCACACACACACACACACACACACACACACACACACACAGTGACACACTGCTGAAGCATTTTCAATATGTAATATAATTTTAATTAATAAAACTTATATCAGCAACTGAGGTGGCAAATTAAAAGTTTTTTTCCCGTTTTTATGAATAAACATACAATTTTCAAGTTTGGTTCCTTGACAATTATTTATAATTTTATCACCAATACTAAAAGAGAAATAATAATACAGGATTTAGAATGCTTTGAAAATCCAGAAAAACTAAGGAATACTCCCTCACGCAAAGTATTTCCTTTGACGTCCCATAGTTCCATGTTCCTTTCACACAATTTTGATTACACTCAAGGCGGGTGTAGTTAGCTAAACAGGAGGTGCTTACCCTCCCGGAGCGCCCGGCCTCACTTCCCTGGTGGAAGTCCACGTGTCAAATCGGACTTGTCAGTTCCAAAGTTTTTACTTTGCTATTGGATAGTGATTCGGACATGGATTGACGATGCTTGACAATATAATCAGAATCCCCGTTCAGAATTCAGAAGTGTCATGGAATACCACAACACCTGAATTATGATTGTGAGGAGAAAGAGAGACAACTCTTACATACCGTCAGTAAACAAAGGATCAGATGCTTTTGGCGCATCTTCAATGACACTGAGAAGCTTCGGTGACCGGGTGCTCTGACTGCCTAGGTTTGAATCCCACTCAAGACAGATCTTAGTGTGAGAAAGATTGCAAGTTCGCATGACAAAGGTCAATGATTTCCACCACCATCCCTAGTCAAGATTCTTTCACTAGTATCGAGGCTGTCAATTCAGGGACGGGTGAAATGCGAAACTGCAGTGAGAAAAGACCACCGGCTTTCGGCAAACGAAAATCTATTATAACATTTAAAACTGCACAATAGAGTGTATATAAAGTTAACATTTATTTGTAGAAATTTATAAAGGTTAGCTCCCTTTGACTGAACACAATATGTAGATGAGTGAATCGCATTCACTTATATCGCGACGTCACCAGTTAAAGGTGAAGTGCCAGAAAATTTACCTTTGCATTACGTTTGGGGCAATGTGTACGGAGGGGTTCTTTCAGAGTTTAAAATTCCTATCTTTGAAAGAGGCAGCGGAGTTTTTTTTATATCGGTGCCTTTTCATTTCTCAAATACCGAGTGTTTGGCGAAAAAAGTCACCATTTTCACTGCGGTAGCTCAGTCGCTCCGTAGGTGGCAGGTCGTGGGTTCGAACCCCGGCCGGGTCTGACCCAAGATTTAAAAGTGGGTAGTGACTGTTCTTTCGCCAAGCACTCGGCATTACGAAATGAAAGTCACGGTTCTTTCGGATAGGAACTTAAAATAAACGAGGCCCCGTGTCTTGGTGGGCTTGGCACGATAAAGAACCCTGCTGTATAATGCCATCAGCGCAACGCACAGGCAAAATTTCTGCACATTCGCCTAAAGCTGGCGATGTCTCGATATAAGTGAAATATTCTTGACTGGGACGTTAAACACCATTACTCACTCACTCACTCACTATTTTCAAGTCTTGGTCAGACCCGGATCAAAATCCGATTGACCATATACGGAACGAGCACCTTAAGTACAATGTAACTATAAAGAGAAAGAGGAGAAATTGATTTTACGCCACAGTTAAAGTTTTGCCATTTACATCGAGGTGGTTGTGGAGGAAACCAGAGTGCCCGGAGAAATTCATTCACCTTCATCAACCAGAAGGACCCGAGACTATCATTGATAAAGGACGAGTGTTTAGATAGAGCAAAGCCCCTGTCTATTTTCAAGTCTTGGTCAGAGTCGGTTCGAACTCGTGACTACCACATACGGAGGACACAGTCCACCATATACCTAAAGAGAAAAAAGAGCACTGGGCTTTGGAGATAGGAAGCCGAAGTGCTTGGCCACAACCACCTGCATTCGGCAAACGAACTAACAAACTTTCTCACGCTAAGATCTGTCCCGTGATATCCGAACCTAGGTGCCGAAGTCGCCGTTATTCGTATAGTTTATTTTACTCTCTGGTAAAGATCCTGATATTGAAATCGGGATGATGGAGTGTCTGGTAAAATCCACTGACAGGCGAACGAACGAACACACTTTCTTACGCTAAGATCTGCCCCGAGTGATATCCGAATCTAGGTGGTGAAGTTGCCGTTATTCGTAAAGTTTACTCCCCAGTAAAGATCCTGATATTGATATCGAGATGGCTAGTCAGGGATGATGGAGTGTCCGGTAAATCCACTGACAGGCGAACGAACGAACATACTTTCTCACGCTAAGATCTCCGAACCTAGGTGGTGAAGTCGCCGTTATTCATCAAGTAGAGTCATTGGATTTTACTTCCTAGTCAAGATTCTGGCATTGATATCGAGGTGGTTAGTTCAGTAAAATCCACTGACCAGCACCGAATGAACATACTTTCTGACACTAGGGTCTGCCGACTGTTACTCAAACCTAGGTGATGACAGGCACTGTTACGCCCCAATCAAGATTTTTTCGTTTATCTATAGGGGGTAGTTTAGGAATGATGGAGGAAACCGAAGTGTCCGGTGAAACCACTAATCTTTCGCAACCGAATTGATTGAGTTTCTCACACTAGGATCTGCCATTCCGGGTTCAAGCTTAGCCCTCGAGAGGTGCTATTCTTTTGTTTATTTCAAGGTGGTTTGTTCAGGGATAATTGTGGAGAAAACCGGAGTGCACAGAGAAAAACAATTGCATTCGTCAATCGACTTGGCGAATTTTATTGCACTAAGATACTGTGTAAATAGAACACTCGTGACTGTCACATACTTAGCACACAGTCCACCATGTAACTATAGAGAAAAAGACTAAAGAGAGACTGTGAAGGAATTCGAAGTGCCCGGTGAAATCCATCTACCTTTATCTACAAGAAGAACACACCGAGTGTTTAGATAAAACAAAGTCACTACCTATTTTCAAGTATTGGTCAGAGTGGAGATTGTAAAGAAACCCGGAGTGCCTAGAGACAAAACACTTACATTCGTAAATCGACTTGACTTGCACTAAGATACGGTGTAAATAGAACACATGTTAAAATGCATATCAATGATTCAGCGATTTCCACCTGGTTAATTAGATTTCTATCTTTTCTGCATCAACCTTACTCATCCCTGAAAATAAATCAATATGATTATATATATAAATATATATGTTATAGGCAAACAACTTTGACCTGTCCGTTTGACCTTTTGTTTAAATATTCATTATGGACGTGTAAGTTTAAGTAATAGGGATCACGCATGTGCATTTCGTATGTATGATGTGAACACAAATCATGGACAATGTTTATATGTATTAACCGCGAATCCTAACGCTACTTATGTATTGGGTGGACCCTCCTATATAAATATTCCTAATAAAAGGTCAAACGGTCAGGTCAATGTTGTTTGTCCATACTAATGAGCCTCCGTTATATTTAAATCATATACTGTACAGACTTGTCGAAAGTTTAACATCGGATCAACGACAAGTAACTGAAGCTCGGTTGCTAAGCAGTCGAGTTGAGTTGATTAATGGGGTTTAATGTCCCGGTCAAGAATGTTTCACTTTTATCGAGACGTCACAAGCTATAGGCGAATGTGCAGAAATTTCCCTGTGCATTGCGCTGATGACATAATACAGCAGGGTTCTTTAGCGTGCCAAACCTTCCGTGACACGGGACTTCGTTTAAGTTCCCATTCACGAAAAGAATCTTAGCTGGGGTGTAAAACACTCCATTCCACTATTGCAAAACTCACCGTCTTAATATCTAGACAATGGTGAAAAACACCATAACTCCACTCCACCATAAAAAAAACTTATCTCTGAGATGTAAGCGAAAGGATCTTGACTTGGGCGTGAAACACCATGCATTACTCCCCTCCACTATTACAGAAATCACCACATCAATATAAAAATGAAAGAATCGTGACAATAGCGTAAACACCAGAACTCCACTCCACCAAAAAAAAAATGCCGCCGAGATGTAAGCGAAAGGATCTTGACTTGGGCGTAAAACACCATGCATTACTCCACTATTACAGAAATCACCACCTCGTAAGAATCGCGACAATAGCTCCACTCCACCATAAAAATATCACCTAGATGTAGGTGGGAGAATCTTGATTGGGTCATAAAATCCATTACTCTACTCTACCATTGCAGAAATCACCGCCTCAGAATATACGCTGGGGCGAAAACATCAACACTCCACTCCGCCATTCCAGAAATGAACGCCTCGATATAAGTGAAAAGAAATCTTGACTGGGACGTTAAATCTATTACTCAACTCCACTATAGTAGAACTAACCGTCTCACTATAAAAATAAAGGAATCTTGACTGGGGCGTAAAACACCATACATTACTTCACTCCACTATTGCAGAGAACCACTGCGGTAGCTCAGTTAGTATAGCGCTCGCTCCGTAAGTGGGCTGGATCTGACTTAAGACTTGAAAGTGGGTAGTGAGTGTTCTTTCGCCAAGCACTCGGCATTACGAATGAAAGTCACGGTTCTTTCGGATGGGAACTTAAACGAGGTCCCGTGTCTTGGTGGGCTTGGCACGCTAAAGAACCCTACTGTATAATGCCATCAGTGCAACGCACGGGGAAAATTTCTGCATCTTCATCTAAAGCTGGCGACGTCTTGATATAAGTGAAATATTCTTGACTGGGACGTTAAACACCATTACTCAACTCAACTCCACTATTGCAGAACTCGCTGTCTCATTATAAAAGTGAAATATATTCCAGACTTGAGTGTAAAATATCCCTACCCTACCCCATAACTGAATACATGTACCTCGATAATATCATATAATACAAGAACTGTCTCTTGAGAGCCTAATAACCCCGCCCCCAACATTTAAAGTTTTCCTGCGACCTTGACCTTTCCTATATGACCTTGGTTCAAGGTCATGACACACTTTTGGACCATAAAAGTTATTCATGTGAAGTTTCATGAGAGTCGCCCAAAGCATTAATGAGATATGGCCCAGACACGATTTTACACGGACAGACAGACAGACAGACATGGTGATCCCTATATGCCGCCCTCAAACTAGTTTGCGGGGGGGGGGGGGGGTATAATTATTTCAATCTTGACTTCGGCGTAAAACATTATTACTTCACGCCACTATTACAGCGCTCACCGCCTCAGTATAAAATTTAAATAATCTAGAATTGAGCGTAAAATTTCCTTACTCCATAACTGAACGCTTCGGTATTTATAATCTTGACTTCGGCGTAAAATTTTAAACATTATTCCACACCACCCGAGAACTGAATACTGTAAACGTATTTAATTTCAAGAGTATTTACGAGCGTATCTTCGAGGTATATGAAATTAAGACATATTTTCGTGTTTTCAAAATATGCTGCACTGTAACAAAATAAGCATAATATAGTTTTCGCTCGGTATTAATTTTCGCGCAAAACAAAACAGCGAAATAAGCGAAAATCAGTACACCGCGAAAATAAATACTTATACGGTGACTCGATGAAATAAAGAATGGGGAGTGAAACATGATACTTCCACACAACTCGCTTTCGTCGAGATCATCAACAATAGATAGATCTCATGGACCTCTAGCAGACAACTTTTTTTAGTAGAGTGGTCACCATTTTGTTAGGCAATCTATATCATGTATCTGTATCTTTTAACCTAATTTGTTAATTTTTAAATTATTGTTTTTCAAAAAGTTATCGGAATATCAATAAAGTTTTTAAATTTATGAAATCGCAAATGTTTTGACTTTGATTCTGGTATATTTTTTGACAAATTGAGTCTTACTAAAATAGAGTGTATAAAATTTATTGTCACATCGTTCTTATAACGATGTGACAATAAATTTTATACACTCTATTTTAGTAAGACTCAATTTGTAATGCCTACCAAAATGGCCGCTACTATATATATATAATTACCTGTAAAGTTGACAGTGTGACGTCACATGGGAACTATCTATAGACGACATTGATCAGCTGTATGACATAGTACGTCAAGTATGACCTGACCGTTTGACCTTTAATTAAAATATCGACCGACCTATCAATTTTGTAATTTAAGGGCTAAAGTACGCTTGTCTGCGGCGCACTGACTCTGTAAGCTAGCACGTTAAAGTCGCCCTGAGTGCGCGCTAGTACACCATACAACACACTCGCACTTCACATACACAAAATTGTTCATAGATTAATCCATAGAAATTAATAAAATAGTTCTCGTCGCGAATAGCTAAAAAAATTGCTGATGCGACGTTAAGCAACATTCAACCAACCAACCAACTAACTACCCATATTTTTAGTCACTCGGTTGCCGGGCTTACGCTACTTTTTGTTAGCTCATTGTTAAACGTTCGACAGGTCTGTACTGTACCTGTATTCAAATTCAAGGTCAAACGTTAAGGTCAAACTTGACGCACTATACATATGTATTATTACAGCTTTGACATAAAAGAAAAATGTAAAATACATTCTGAACAAAAAAAAATCGTGAGGAAAGTATATCATCATCTGCCCACGCTGTATATGAATAAATACCGGAATCTCACATATAAAAGGGATATCATTTTTATGACGTCATAAACCACGGCAAGCAATTCTATCGTTGGTTTGAAATAAAATATCATCATTTAATTATATACTAGTGTCTTATAAAAGCTAAAGATAGACTTACATACTGCCGATAATGAAACTAAATGTGAATTATAATAAAGGAAAAGTAGAACAGTCTCCTGAAAGATAAATACTCTCTCCTACCTCACCATCCCCGACATTTCTAGGACCATTAACCTTTGATCTATGCATCTAAATTTGGTATGCGACACAACATCCCGTGTTTGTTTACATTTGTTCCAAGATTGATCAAAATTCATCCATTGACATTTAAGTTATGGAGCGGACGGACGGTCGCAGGGGCGAATAAACACTAAATTTGGTATGCGTCACATTGGCTCTTGTTTGTTTACATCTGTTCTAAGTTTGATCAAAATCCATCCATTGATATTTAAGTTATAGAGCGGACGGGCGGTCAGGGGGCCGCACGAACATTAAATTAGGTATGCGACACGTCGTCTCTTGTTGGTTTACATTTGTGCCAAGTTTGATCAAAATTCATCCATTGACATTTAAGTTATGGAGCGGACAGACGGTCAGAGGGCCGCACGAACACTAAATTTGGTATGCCACACATCGTCTCTTGTACATCCATTGACATTAAAGTTATGGAGTGGACGGACGGTCCAATGGGGGGGGGACTAAATTAAGTATGCGACTCGTCGTCTCTTGTTGGTTTACATTTATGCCAAGATTGATCAAAATCCATCCATTGACATTAAAGATATGAAGTGGACGGACGGTCCGAGGGCGCGCGAACACTAAATTTGGTATGCGACACATCGTCTCTTGTTGGTTTACATTTATGCCAAGATTGATCAAAATCCATTGACATTAAAGTTATGGAGTGGACGGACGGTCCGAGGGGCGCACGAACACTAAATTAGGTATGCGACACATTGTCTCTTGTTGGTTTACATTTATTCCAAGATTGATCAAAATCCATCCATTGACATTAAAGTTATGGAGTGGACGGACGGTCAGAGGGGCGCACGAACACTAAAATTGGTATGCGACACATCGTCTCTTGTTGGTTTACATTTGTGCCAAGTTTGACCAAAATCCATTTATTGACATGGTAGATATTGAATGGGCACGATATTTGGATGGATGTGCAGACAAGGGGACAGATGGATGCTTAATTTTTTAGGTGACCCATCCGCTAATGTTGGTTTACATCCATCTATTGACATGGTAGATATGGAACGGGCACTATATTGGGATGGACAGCCAGACAAACGGGCGAATGAATTGACACTAAATTTAGTATTCAACACATCCCTCATGTTGGTTTACATTTGTCTCAAATTTGATCAAAATCCATCCATTGACATGAAATATATGGGGTTGACATGATAATGGGACGGACGCACGGACAATAGATTTGGTATGCGACACATCCTCTCAGGTGTCAAGCTCATGGTTTGGTATGCACACGTCATTTTATGTTGGTTTACATTTTTGTCAAAGATCAAAATCCATCCATTGACATGGAAAATATGGAGCGGGCATTATATTGGGACGTGCGGACGGACGGGCGATAAGATGGGTGGACGAACGTACGCACAATAGATTTAGTAAGCGACTAATCGTCCTATGTTAGTTTACATTTGTTCCAAGTTCGATCAAAATCCATCTATTGACATGGTAAATATGGAGAGGGCATGATATAAGGATGGATGACAAGACGGACGTATAGACGCCAAGAAGGACAGGATGATCCCTATATACCCAACGAATCTTCGTTTGAGAGGAACTTCATTTAAAAAATTAAACAAAAAATGCACGATTTAATAGTCAAATATGCTGTTTGAAAGTTCCATTTTCGGGGTGGGTTGGGGCGGGGTGGGGTGGGATTGCATCCATCGCGTGCAGCCCTTCCTCCAATAATTCCTGGAAATAACTATAATGAAGTGTAATGAAAACTGTTTATTTACCTCAAAAGCAGCGATCTAAGAAATTAATGTTTTTTATGAAACCATACCATACATGCATTCTAATTGCATTCTTTTCAGTTCTCTTAGAGTAACAATAATCAGATAAGTTTTGTCACATAGTGTTAGCAGGATTATCTCCCTTTGGTTGTATCCAAATAGTTGAGTTGAGTAACGGTGTTTAACGTCCCAGTCAAGAATATTTACTTATACCGGGACGTCGCCAGCTATAGGCGAATGTGCAGAGATTTTGCCTGTGTCTAGTGCTAAGGGCATTATACAGCAGGGTTCTTTATCGTGCCACACCTGTCGTGACACGAGACCTTGTTTATTTTAAGTTCCAATCCGAAAGAACCATGACTTTCGTTTCATAATGCCGAGTCTTCTCTGTGCCGGTCGGGGTTCGAAACTACGACCTCCCACTTACGGAACGAGCACCCTACCAACTGAGCTACCGCAGTGGTATATGATCAATATAGAAAGCCTTCTTTATATTCGTCGCCCTTATTCTTCTTCTCCTTTTAAGCGTCAGAAGTTAATCTTTTTTGTGGTATTTTAATTTTTTTTCTTATTTTATTATGTTCCTGCTTTGTTCTTTGTTTCGCCGACATGAATCTTTAAAATACAAAAAACTAGGCCCCTGATTTTACAATCATTCCTTAACTAAGATTTTCCTTAACTTAAATTTGCTAAAATTGAAACCATAATAATTTTGTTATTTTTAAAGGATATTCAGGAACTTAATGTGTGTCATTCTGTAGATCGTTCCAAGCTTACAATATTTACATAAAGTTTTATCAAAAATGTTCCGTAGTAGCTTCATAAAAAGATGGCCAAAATTTGCCAAATTTGAGTTGAAGAAAATTTTAGCTAAGGAATGATTGTGAAACCGGAGCAGGGATGACAAATAATAGATGGTAATATTAATTTTATGATAATATTTATATATATATATATATAGATAATTATTTATATACATGTAGTTCCTATTCTGAGATATCATCCATATAACTCTAATTTACTCCTACGCACAATATAGACCTTCAATTTACTTACCGATTGATTAATTAGTAGAGTGCTAGCTTAGTATGTGAGAGATCGTGGGTTCGAACCTGGCCAAGACTTCAAGTGACTGTTTTTTCGCTAAGCATTTGGCATTAAAAATGGAAGTAACGGGACTTTCACCAGCGTGACACGTTGAAGAACCCTCACTGCACATGACCCGCACTGCAAAGGTCAAAATTTCTGACATGTCATCTTTAGCTGGTGATGTCTGGATAAAAGTGATATATTCTTGACTGGGACGTAAAAGTAAAAACTCAACCAACCAAACAACCAATCAATCAATCGATCGATCGAAATATAACACACTGTATAGATATTGAATTTTTTCAAAAACTGAGGTATACTCCCTCATGCAAAGTATTTCCTCAGCTTAATTTGGTAAAATATATTTTGGTCCTTTGGGTAGCTTTTCAACATCTTCAAAATAATTTTGGTTTCATAATTTTGGTCCAAGCACTAATGATGAGGAATTGTATTCCGAAACGGCCGTCTAGTGCTGTAAAATTAAAAGTGGTATAATATGTAATCACAAAGCTTCTCATCATTTACGTTCAAATCCCATTGGACAGATCCTGGTATCTGGAAATTTATACAAAGTGTTCCTCTTTGTAGATGGTTTTCGTTAGGACACTCTTTGGCTAATAGGCTAAAAGGCGCGTCCGAAATCAAATAAAGTAGACATCAAAATTCTCTCTCTCTCTCTCTCTCTCTCTCTTTGTGTGTGTGTGTTCGTGCGTGTGCCCATATGTCTGTGCGTCTCTCTCTCTCTCTCTCTCTCTCTCTCTCTCTCTCTCTCTCTCTCTCTCTCTGCGTATGTCCCTATGTGAAGTGCGTCTTCTCTGTGCGTTTCTCTCCTCTCTCTCTCTCTCTCTCTCTCTCTCTCTCTCTCTCTCTCTCTCTGTGTGTGTGTGTGTGGTTTTTTTCTCTATCCCCTCTGTGTGTGTGTGTGTGTGTGTGTGTGTGTGTGTGTGTGTGTGGTTTTTTCTCTATCCCCCTCTGTGTGTATGTGTCTAAGTACCTTGTCTGTGGTTATTTATTTGTTATTATCCCACTAGCACCTACGTATAATCATATAGATATTTCATATTTCATATTTCATTATGCAATGACGACATAAATAGTATACTATTTAGTTGGATTTTTTTCTGTTCCGTTACCATGGAAACATGTCTTATTATTAAGGATATTGTAAAAGAGAACAAAGACTCTGAATGATTCAGCATTTCTTTTGAAAAGAATGAAATAAAACTGATAAAAAAATTACAACAAAAACACATAATAATGATATTGTGACATGATACACATATCGATGAACTTTTCTTCAAAGCATTTCTCTCAAATGCGGTAGCCGCCCTTACGACCAGTGTTTTAATGCCTCTTTGTTGTATTGAATGTACAATACAGATCCGACAATACCACTGCGGAAGCTCAGTTAGTAGAGTGCTCGCTCCGTAAGTGGGAGGTTGTGGGTTCGAGCCCCGGCCAGGTTTGACCCAAGAGTTGAAAGTGGGTAGTGACTGTTCTTTCGCCAAGCACTCGGCAATACAAAATGAAAGTCGCGGTTCTTTTGGATGGGAACTTAAAATAATCGAGGTCCCGTGTCACGGCGGGCTTGGCACGCTAAAGAACCCTGCCGTAAAATGCCATCAACGCAACACACGGGCTAAATTTCTGCACCTTCGCCTATAGCTGGCGATGTCTCGATATAAGTGAAATATTCTTGACTGGGACGTTAAACACCTTTACTCAACTCAACTCACTCTCAAATTTAAAATTTGACCGATAAAGATGGAGAAAATCATTTCGAAACAAAGGCTAAATAACTATAAATTTAAGGATGTGGAGCCAGTTTAGCAATCATTCCTTAACTAAAATTTCTGAATATCTTGAAAATTAACAAAATAAAAAAGAATTTAGCAAATTTTGGTTATCATCCTTTTTAGCTACTGATGAATATTTTGTCTTAACTAATGCCAATGTTTTAATCTGGAAGTGATCTTGAAACGATACCTTAAATTTCTGAATATCTTGAAAATTAACAAAATAATAAAGTTGTTAAATTTCGCAAGATTAAATTAAGGAAAATCTTGGCTAAGGAATGATTGTGAAACCGGGGCCTGGTACACGCATTTTTAAAAGGAAAATAAATCGTAGAAAATCTCAACCGTAAATTGTCGAGTTTTTCAAAAATCTTCTATTTCTTTAACAAACTCTGTCCCGTATGCAATGCTCTATGACGTGAAATATATTAATATCTTTTCATTTTTTTAATTAATTCGTTATACAAGGTGAAAACTGTTTTTCCCCAAAACGTGTATTTTTGCACAATTTCCATAAAAATGCAACAAATATTTTAAAAAGTCTTAAATTATCAATTCCTGCTTCACTTTCAGTTATAAATCTTCACACTTGTGTAGATAATTTCATTATTGTACCCCGTCTTTCACGTTTTTCAACTAAATGGGTTCACTTGAATTTTCCTACTTAGATGACCCTTAAGGGTTAGCGGTACAAATGAGCAGTATCATACACTATTTTGTTTCTATCTTTTTTTTATACTTAAAAACCTTTAAGAGACACATCTAGAAATGCTAAAAATATAGGGGTCCCTTTTATAATTTTTTTCAGCTTAAAAGCAACAAAAAATTAAACAACCTTAAAATTTTAACATAATCGCAATTTTTAAACATATGGAAAATTTTGAAAATTTTTGAAAGTGTGGAAATTCACAGATTTTTAATTAAACGTATAATTTATAATTGATTTTTTTTCAGCTTAAAAGCAACAAAAAATTAACTTGGTGACAACCTTAAAATTTTAACATAATCGCAATTTTTCAAGCTATGGAAAATTTTGAAAATTTGGAAATTTGGAAAATCACAGATTTATAATTAAACGCGCAATGTGTAACGTCCATTTTTATCACCTGACCTTAATGGGCAGGTGCCCTTTGTATAGAGGTTCTTTTTAAGAAAATGATGTCTCCGTGAAATATTTTTTCTGAAATTTTACAAAATATTACATAATTTGCATATTTTCTTGGAATATTATTAACACAGTAAATATATGTGATATAGTGACTACCTCAAAACAAAAACAGACCTGGCCCCGGTTTCAAAATCATTCCCTAACTAAGATTTTCCTTAAACTTCAATTTAGCAAAATTTAGTAATCTGTTTTAAGAACTACTAATGATTCATTAGTAGTTCCTAAAACAGATGGCGGCGGATTGAGATAAGCGCTATGCAGTTACTGTACCATTGTAACATCGCTAAAATTAATACACTGCTAAAATAAATACTTTTTAGTTTTGTTTGGGGTTTTTCAAATACGTGTCATTAAGCCGAAACGTTTTATTAATTTATGTTATGATACTTCTTGCGATTTCCTAAAAATATTCAGAATATTTTTGTCAAAACTAAATGCAAATGTTTTAATCTAGAAGTGATCTTTAAATGACACCTTAAATTCCTGAATATCTGATAAATTAACAGAATTATAGAGTTGGAAACTTTTGCCAGATTTAGGTTAAGGGAAATCTTAGCTAAGAAAAATTGTGAAACTGGAGCCAGATGCCTAAGCAAAAGTTTCAAAATATGCATGTATTATGTATGTTTTGTTGTAAAAGAATGTTTTGACGTAATTGTTATATTTGTAAAAAAAAAAAAAAAAAAAAAAAAAAAAAAAAAAAACACACACACACAAAAGAGCCAATAAAAAAAAGAAAATTATAATTGGGTATCATTCACGTGAACTTTAGCGTATATCTCATTGAACACCTTGCGCATTATGGTTTTTTTAAAATGGCGGCGGATTGAAATAAGCGCTATGCAGTTACTGTACCATCGTAACATCGCTAAAATTAATACACTGCTAAAATAAATACGTTTTAGTTTTGTTTGGGGTTTTTCAAATACGTGTCATTTAGCCGAAACGTTCTTTTAATTTATGTTATGATACTTTTTGCGATTTCCTAAAAATACGCAATTTGCATCTTGCTATAATTGTTGAAAAATAGTATTCAAGATGATATTTCTTTTAAGTATGATATAAATAATATTTAAAACATTGGTGTTCGTTTTGATTATCATTTTTCTTATTGCTAACAAGACCGTAAATTATAACCCCCCTACAGTTACACCTCCCCCAGGTGAGAATAAGGTCAAGGCGTTTGTTTACTATAAGTGAACCAGTTAATGACGTCATCCTCGCTATTATCCTCACATGCAGGAGTTGTTAATTAAATTATGCTGTCCTTATTTTCATCAATGTTGCTGACGGAATTTTTTCATTAAAAGGAAAATACCACTACGATAGCTCAGTTTGTAGAGATGGTGCCCGCTTTGTATGTGGGAGGTCGTGGGTTCGACCCCCGGCTGGGTCTGACCGGAGCTTAAAAATAAGTAGCGATTGTTCTTTTGCATTACACTCAGCATTTAGAGTCACGGGGTCCTTCAAAACCTTAAAAACTAATGCCCGGTGTCATGCGCCCGCGGCGTGGCACGTTAAAGAAGCCCCTCAGTGTACGTTGCATTGGGCGCACTGCAAAGGTAAAAAAAATAATCTGCAACTTCACCTATGGCCGGTGATGCCTCAATAAGAGTGAAATATTCTTGACACAATCAATCAATAAATAGGAGTATATGGGTGTTTCTGTCGGAGTACTTTTCTTACTCATATTGTCATTAGTAAATTGTTGGGATTTCGTTGGAGCCTCAACTAGCACATGTCCGAATTGCATAACATAACACGTATTGTAACATAACACATACTGTAAGCGTATTTATTTTCGCGGTGTACTAATTTTCGCTTATTTCGTGACCGTTTCGTTTGGCGCGAAAATTAATACCAAGCAAAAATTATGTTATGCTTATTGTGTTATAATGCATATTTAAAAAAACAAAACGAAAATTTAACTACGCGGATATGTCTAAATTTCCTATACCGCGAAAATAAATACACGCGGATTTTCGTTTACAGTATATTTGTCTGAATTCTGGATTTTTCTGAAATAAAACGGTATTACATAATAATTGTTTGAATTTTCTTTGACTACACGACTACCACATTTTTCGGAATTTCATGACATTGTGTTATAGCAGATTTTCGAAATTTTAGAACTGTGAATTCCACATCATTGGTTGTCTAAATTGTGAAATATACTTGACGCCCCATTTTTCTTTCCCTCAATTGTGATTACACACTTCGCAAATGCAGCTGGCTAAACAGGAAATGCTTATCCTTCCTGAGCACCCTGTCTCACTTCCCTTGTGGAATTTTACTTGTTTATCCTTGCGAGTTCAAATTTTAGCGTATAGAGCCAGCGTATGAGAAACTTATCGAATATTTCGATAAAGTGTTTATACGCACACCTTATCAGCGTATGAGGCCGATTTCCGGTTAATCACCGTTAGAGTAGCGTGGGCCTAGCGTACCGTCAGCGTATGTCAGCGTACGTGAGCGTATGTAATGTGATGTGTATTCGAGTTGGACGTATACCGACGTATGAGTAAGGTATATCAGCGTACCTCCGACGTATGAGTAAGGTATATCAGCGTACCTCCGACGTATGAGTAAGGTATATCAGCGTACCTCCGACGTATGAGTAACGTATATCAGCGTACCTCCGACGTATGAGTAACGTATATCAGCGTACCTCCGACGTATGAGTAACGTATATCAGCGTACCTCCGACGTATGAGTAACGTATATCAGCGTACCTCCGACGTATGAGTAACGTATATCAGCGTACCTCCGACGTATCAGTAACGTATATCAGCGTACCTCCGACGTATGAGTAACGTATATCAGCGTACCTCCGACGTATGAGTAACGTATATCAGCGTACCTCCGACGTATCAGTAACGTATATCAGCGTACCTCCGACGTATGAGTAACGTATATCAGCGTACCTCCGACGTATGAGTAACGTATATCAGCGTACCTCCGACGTATGAGTAACGTATATCAACGTACCTCCGACGTATGAGTAACGTATATCAGCGTACCTCCGACGTATGAGTAACGTATATCAGCGTACCTCCGACGTATGAGTAACGTATATCAACGTACCTCCGACGTATGAGTAACGTATATCAGCGTACCTCCGACGTATGAGTAACGTATATCAGCGTACCTCCGACGTATGAGTAACGTATATCAGCGTACCTCCGACGTATCAGTAACGTATATCAGCGTACCTCCGACGTATGAGTAACGTATATCAGCGTACCTCCGACGTATGAGTAACGTATATCAGCGTACCTCCGACGTATGAGTAACGTATATCAGCGTACCTCCGACGTATGAGTAACGTATATCAGCGTACCTCCGACGTATGAGTAACGTATATCAGCGTACCTCCGACGTATCAGTAACGTATATCAGCGTACCTCCGACGTATGAGTAACGTATATCAGCGTACCTCCGACGTATGAGTAACGTATATCAGCGTACCTCCGACGTATGAGTAACGTATATCAGCGTACCTCCGACGTATCAGTAACGTATATCAGCGTACCTCCGACGTATGAGTAACGTATATCAGCGTACCTCCGACGTATGAGTAACGTATATCAGCGTACCTCCGACGTATGAGTAACGTATATCAACGTACCTCCGACGTATGAGTAACGTATATCAGCGTACCTCCGACGTATGAGTAACGTATATCAGCGTACCTCCGACGTATGAGTAACGTATATCAGCGTACCTCCGACGTATCAGTAACGTATATCAGCGTACCTCCGACGTATGAGTAACGTATATCAGCGTACCTCCGACGTATGAGTAACGTATATCAGCGTACCTCCGACGTATCAGTAACGCATATCAACGTACCTCCGACGTATGAGTAACGTATATCAGCGTACCTCCGACGTATGAGTAACGTATATCAACGTACCTCCGACGTATGAGTAACGTATATCAGCGTACCTCCGACGTATCAGTAACGTATATCAACGTACCTCCGACGTATGAGTAACGTATATCAGCGTACCTCCGACGTATGAGTAACGTATATCAGCGTACCTCCGACGTATCAGTAACGTATATCAACGTACCTCCGACGTATGAGTAACGTATATCAGCGTACCTCCGACGTATGAGTAACGTATATCAACGTACCTCCGACGTATGAGTAACGTATATCAGCGTACCTCCGACGTATCAGTAACGTATATCAACGTACCTCCGACGTATGAGTAACGTATATCAGCGTACCTCCGACGTATGAGTAACGTATATCAACGTACCTCCGACGTATGAGTAACGTATATCAGCGTACCTCCGACGTATCAGTAACGTATATCAGCGTACCTCCGACGTATCAGTAACGTATATCAGCGTACCTCCGACGTATGAGTAACGTATATCAGCGTACCTCCGACGTATGAGTAACGTATATCAGCGTACCTCCGACGTATGAGTAACGTATATCAGCGTACCTCCGACGTATGAATAACGTATATCAGCGTACCTCCGACGTATGAGTAACGTATATCAGCGTACCTCCGACGTATGAGTAACGTATATCAGCGTACCTCCGACGTATGAGTAACGTATATCAGCGTACCTCCGACGTATGAGTAACGTATATCAGCGTACCTCCGACGTATGAGTAACGTATATCAGCGTACCTCCGACGTATGAGTAACGTATATCAGCGTACCTCCGACGTATGAGTAACGTATATCAGCGTACCTCCGACGTATCAGTAACGTATATCAGCGTACCTCCGACGTATGAGTAACGTATATCAGCGTACCTCCGACGTATGAGTAACGTATATCAGCGTACCTCCGACGTATGAGTAACGTATATCAGCGTACCTTTGACGTATGAGTAACGTATATCAGTGTACCTCCGACGTATGAGAAACGTATGCGGAACGTCAGCCTAACGGATGAGGAGCGCACACAGCGATGGGGTATAAAAGGTGGCATTTTTTAATTCAACCATAAGCTTGTCATAAAGGCCAAATTGACGCCGCCTTCCAATTCACCCAGATTGTACGTCTCACTCTGTACACCTTCTTCTAGCATACTCAACTGCTAACTGTAACAAATCTTGGTGATGTTGCAGCATAGCAACCTCCATCTCTAAACTGCTGGTTCAAACTGATACAGATTTGGAAATACCCCCATACGCTGGAAATACGCATGTAATACGCATGGAATTAGTTGGCTGTACGCTCATAACACGTTATACATAAGCTCAGTACATTAGACTGTCGTTAGAACTACCATCATAACGTTAGACACACGTCAGACACACGTCAGACACACGTTCATTATACGCTCCTCTCATCTAGGTTTCCTGACCAATTTAATTTCAACATATGAGAAGCGTACTCGACGTATGAGTAACGTACCTTCAGCGTACCTCTAGCGTTTTCAGCGTATGAGAAACGTACGAGGAGCGTAAATTCATATGTCGGCATACGCTGAAAATTTTTGTGCATGTTCAAAATGTTTTTTGGCCGTCAGCGTACATCAGCGTACATTGACGTACCCCGCCCCTAGCGTGTTTCAGCGTATGCCCAAAAAGTTCATACGTTCCTCATTCCCTGGCTCTATACGCTAGAGTGTGACAGTGCCTTTACTTCGCTTCATGTAATAAACAGAAGAGACGATAATGCACGTGATGACCTAGAATCATTGCAAAAGACACAATAGGTATACCCAGTGTCAGTATGATAGGAAGATTGATTGAATGAATGATGAATTACGTTCAAGTCAAGAATAGTTCACTTGAATCGATGCGTCACCAGCTTTAGGTGAAGTGCCAGCAATTTTTACTTTTGCAATGCGCTCAAGGTAAAATACAGGGGGGGGGGGGTCTTTAACGTGTTAACCTCATATGGGTTTAAATGGTCTCTTCCGAAAGACTCCGTGACTTTCATTTCTAAATGCCGGGTGCTTATCGAAAGAACAGTCACTACCTATTTTCAAATCTTTGTCTGGCATGGCTGGGTTCGAACCCATGAGCTTCCGCATACGGAGCGAACACTCTTCTATCTTGGGGTTCGAACACACAACCAACTGAGTTACCGATTAATTAATCAACCTTATTTTATATGGATACTCATAATACTGGGTTTTTTCTCTGAATTTGCACTGGCATAACTTTGGCCGAATTCCTTTGATGTTATGTTTCCATGAAGACTCGGGTGTTAGGACACCCACTAGGAGAGTCATAATGGTGTGAAAATCACCTATACCTCATGTTTACAAATCCTGATGACGTTCAGCACTTTTATATAATGTTACTCCATGCAGGAGGTTGTTTTTGCAACTTCGTCGAAAAACGTAAAAGCTTATATAATTTTTCTTATTTAAGAAATGTATCTTGCATACAGGCGCTTGATGCGGTGAAAAATCGCCCTTTGTCTCTATCCAAGATAAACGATGATTTATGATCGCATCGAACGCATGTGCTCTTGCTGTAAACTGGTTTCAAATATTGGCGCATACTTATTTTAGCAATTTATTTATGGTAAACATATTAGCGCAGTTTAATTTTAGCGTAATCAATGTTTAATACCTCCTTATATTACCATATTTTCTCTCTTAAAACTAGCACCTTTTAGCAAAAAAAATGAATAAAAAATAAAAAATAAATAAATAAATAAACAAATAAATAAATAAATAAATAAATAAATATATAAATATGAGACTAAAATATGAGAAAGGGATGTCGGTATTGACTATTTTTTCCATCACTAAATCTTACAACAAGAATAAACGTGTTATGGGCATATATCGGCTTTGGCCCCAGTTACACAATCTTTCCTGAACCATGTTAACTACGGTTTTTTATCTCCCGCCTTTCGAAGAAAGGGTATTAAATTTGAGTTTCCGTCCTTCCTTTCGTCCGTCCGTCCATCCGTCCGTCCGTCCATCCGTCCGTCCGTAATTCTAGTTTGCACTAAGTCTCTATAACTATGAAGCACTATTTCATGAAACTTGGTGCAAAGTATCAACATAGATAGGTGATGCGCATATCGTTAACCCGATTTGGCTTGCTTATTTCCTTGGAACCATGGCCCTTTGAACATAAGTGCAAATCACAAAAAAAATAGAACCTGCCGGCGGGGAATCCTAATTCCATGAATTTTCTTGTGTAAATTTAAATTTATCAAAATTTTGGTTATGCTGTTTTTGCACTAATTATACTTTATTTTTACGACAAAATCAAATCGAACAGTTTTTAAGCCAGATAAGTCAAAATGACACCTTAAGTATGCCTAGAAGCCCAAAATTTTCTATATTAACTTTTTTCTTTATCCAATTTTTGGAAGGATATGACTATGAAACCATGATCTATGACCAAGAAAATCAAATGGTAGTGCACTACATTATTTTTCGCTAGGCAGTATATACCGTTTTTCACC
This sequence comes from Anadara kagoshimensis, assembly GCA_021292105.1. Classification (NCBI taxonomy): domain Eukaryota; kingdom Metazoa; phylum Mollusca; class Bivalvia; order Arcoida; family Arcidae; genus Anadara; species Anadara kagoshimensis. Next base: position 15,992,624 of record CM037868.1, read on the forward strand.
CATTTTAAATATGTTGAGGTATTTTTTCTAAAATTAATCAGTTCCTAAATTAAACTTTTTTCATACTTTTCCCCGAGATAGATCTCATGACTCTGAATAAATACAGAACATAAAAACTATATGTAAGTGTTAATATAGATAGCTTTTAATATTTTTTGTAGTTTTTCTTGGTTAAATCAATTTTGAATGATTTTTGTTAAAAATTGTGTTTTTTCAATGTTTTTCGAACAAGGCGTTAAATACAGCTTTTTGTAAGATAAATAATTGCAAAACTGCACATGAAAGAATCGTGAAAAGTTAAAGAATATATATAGGATGTATGTATTAATTTTGTAAAACCAATTTTTGTAGACCTACCCCCATTTTTAATTTTTTTTTCTGTATACTTTTGTAGACACCATTAGTCTTTTTCAGTCATAGAACTTAAAAATTACAATACTCAAAAACTACATGTCATAAGTACATACTTTTTTCATACAATTTAATAGGCTTTTTGGATTGAGATTGGGGCATGGACCGGTATGTTTGTGTTTGACTTTTTGGATTGTGATTTGGACATGGACTGTTTGTTATTGACTTTTGGGATTGGAATATGGTATATTTGCTAAAGAACCCTGTTGTATAATGCCATCAGCGTAACACACAGACAACATTTTTGAACTTTTGCCTATAGCTGGCGACGTCTCGATATAAGTGAGTGAAATATTCTTGACTGGGACGTTAAACATCATTACTCAACTCATTCCGTATCACAATGTTAATAAATAAATGGTATTTGTTTTCTTAAACATTTATTTTTCTGTTTTAGTTGCATTGGCTATTGCCAATATTTTCAGTTATAAACTGTAACAAACAGCCTGTATTAAAAATATTCGCATACTACTGAAACACTTTGTTTAATAATTGAGCAGTACAATATTTGATCTTTGAAAACACAATGTTGGGTGTGTAAAAACAAAGAACTAAAACACCCCACCTGTTTTTGTTATTTAAGAAAGAAATGGAATTGTAAATATTTATCAATGAATCTACAAGGAAGTAGAACTAAAGAGTCATGCAAAATAAAGTCAAGCGTCAACACTTTGGTGGTCAATGGTATATCTAAACTGTGAAAATTTTGACGACATCAGTCACCACACGCAATGTTATACGTGTGGTGTTATATAATGCATGTCCAACATAACAGCCCATGTCCGAATCAGTCAAACACAAACATACCAGTCCCCACCCACGTGGGGTGCTTTTTTCAGTGTTTTTTTCCACACACATCATTGTGTTTTTCAAAGATCAAATATTGTTCTGCTCAATCTTTTAACAAAACGTTTCAGTATTATGCAAATATATTTAATACAGGCTGTTTGTTACAGTTCATAACTTGAAAAACTAAAAACCGAAAAAGATAAATGTTTAAGAAAGCGCATATACCATTTGTTTACATTGTGTTACAGAGTTAAGTTAAATAATGGTGTTTACGCCCCAGTCAAGAATATTTCACTTATATCGAGATTTCGCCAGCTTAAGGCAAGAGTGCAGAAATTTGCTTGCGCTGATGGCATTATACAACAGGGTTCTCTTAGCGTGCCAAGACCACCGTGACACGGGACCTCGGTTATTTTAAGTTCCCATCCGAAAGAACTGTGACTTTCATTTCGTAATGTCAGGTGCTATACGAAAGAATAGACGCTACCCACTGTCAAGTCAGACCCGGTCGGGGTCGGTTTGCAACTATCCCAATTACGGAGTGAGCACTCAACCAACTGAGCTACCGCAGTAGTTGGTATTATTGTGATACGGGCCAATTATCTTATACTTACTTTTTATTGTGGATTGGATATGGATAGGTATGTATTCATTTGACTTATTTATTGTGGTTTGGATATGGATCGGTATGATGAGTTTGACATTTTGAGTTTGTGATATTGCACGTTTGTGTTTGACTTTTTGGATTATAATACGGACACGTACCGGCGTGGTTGTTTTTAGCTCACCTGACCAAAGGTCATGTGAGCTTATGGCATAGCGCAGCGTGTGTATGTGCGTGCGTGTGTGCGTGCGTGTGTGCGTGCGTGCGTGCGTGCGTGTGTGCGTCGTTAACACCTATTTTCGACTTCTCCTCTGAAACTACTGGACAGTTTTTAATGAAACTTTGTCAGAAGTATATATGGGCCGGTGCAATTCAGATTTGTTCGTGGCGTTGCTATGGCTACCATAACTAGGTCAAGGTGACCTAGGGGTGCAAAAATCTTAAAAAATCTTCTTCTCCGAAACCAATGATTGGAGAAAAAATCTGATGTGATATTTGGCTTCTCTAGGGTCTTAAGCCTATAGTTTGTTCATTTTGTGAAATTCAGATAAAAAATAGGTTACGCGTTTTTGCGTTTAATTTTGAAAAAATCGTAAAATAGCTTCAAATTGTTATAACTTGACTATTTGACCAGATAATGACATGGGGTTTTCAGTTTTGACATTTTCTTGTTAGTATCTTCAAAATGAGGTCAAGGTCAATTGTGAAGGTCGTGACCTAATTTTTTTTACCTCTGATTATAATTATTATCTCGAAAACTATAAACTTTTTGTATAGGCATGTATATTAGAATGTTGTAGGTATTGATACAACTATCATTTTGATGTATAGAAAAAGGTCATGGGTTCAAAGGTCAAGGTCACAGATGCGAAACAATACAGAAATGGTTAATTATCTCGAAAACTATTAACATTTTGTATAGGCATGTATATTAGAATGTTGTAGGTATTGATACAACGATCATTTTGATGTATAGAAAAAGGTCATGGGTTCAAAGGTCAAGGTCACAGATGTGAAACAATGCTGAAATGGTTAATTATCTCGAAAACTATAAACTTTTTGTATAGGCATGTATATTAGAATGTTGTAGGTATTGATACAACAATCATTTTGATGTATAGAAAAAGGTCATGGGTTCAAAGGTCAAGGTCACAGATGTGAAACAATACTGAAATGGTTAATTATCTCGAAAACTATAAACTTTTTGTATAGGCATGTATATTAGAATGTTGTAGGTATTGATACACCGATCATTTTGATGTATAGAAAAAGGTCATGGGTTCAAAGGTCAAGGTCACAGATGTGAAACAATACTAAAATGGTTAATTATCTCGAAAACTATAAACTTTTTGTATAGGCATGTATATTAGAATGTTGTAGGTATTGATACAACAATCATTTGGATGTATAGAAAAAGGTCATGGGTTCAAAGGTCAAGGTCACAGATGCGAAACAATACTGAAATGGTTAATTATCTCAAAAACTATAAACATTTTGTATAGGGATATATATAAGAATGTTGTAGGTATCGATGCAATGATCATTTTGATGTATAGAAAAAGGTCATGGATTCAAAGGTCAAGGTCAAAGATGCAAAACAAAACCAAAATGGTTAATTATCTCGAAAACTATAAACATTTGTATTGGCATGTATATTAGAATGTTGTAGGTATTGATACAACGATCATTTTGATGTATAGAAAAAGGTCATGGGTTCAAAGGTCAAGGTCACAGATGTGAAACAATACTGAAATGGTTAATTATCTCGAAAACTATAAACTTTTTGTATAGGCATGTATATTAGAATGTTGTAGGTATTGATACACCGATCATTTTGATGTATAGAAAAAGGTCATGGGTTCAAAGGTCAAAGTCACAGATGCGAAACAATACCAAAATGGTTAATTATCTCAAAAACTATAAACTTTTTGGATAGGCATTTATATTAGAATGTTGTAGGTATTGATACATCGATCATTTTGATGTATAGAAAAAGGTCGTGGGTTCAAGGGTCAAGGTCACAGATGCAAAACAATACTGAAATAGTTAATTATCTTGAAAACTATAAACTTTTTGTATAGGCTTGTATATTAGAATGTTGTAGGTATTGATACAACGATCATTTTGATGTATAGAAGAAGGTCATGGGTTCAAGGGTCAAGGTCACAGATGCAAAACAATACTGAAATAGTTAATTATCTTGAAAACTATAAACTTTTTGTATAGGCTTGTATATTAGAATGTTGTAGGTATTGATACAACGATCATTTTGATGTATAGAAAAAGGTCATGGGTTCAAAGGTCAAGGTCACTGATGCAAAACAATACCAAAATGGTTAATTATCTCGAAAACTATAAACTTTTTGTATAGGCATGTATATTAGAATGTTGTAGGTATTGATACAATGGTTATCATGATGTAAAGAAAAAAGTCATTGGGGTTTAGTATTTATGTGTTCTTTAAATCTATCAACTAGCCATTAGTTATCAGGTGAGCGTATCAGGCCCATGGGCCTCTTGTTTACTTTTGAGATTGTAACTGGTATGTTTGTGTTTGACTTTTGGCATTGTGATTCGGACATGGATTGGTATGTTGGTGTTTGACTTTTGGCATTGTGATTCGGACATGGATTGGTATGTTTGTGTTTGACTTTTGGCATTGTGATTCGGACATGGATTGGTATGTTTGTGTTTGACTTCTGGCATTGTGATTCGGACATGGATTGGTATGTTTGTGTTTGACTTTTGGCATTGTGATTCGGACATGGATTGGTATGTTTGTGTTTGACTTTTGGCATTGTGATTCGGACATGGATTGGTATGTTTGTGTTTGACTTTTGGCATTGTGATTCGGACATGGATTGGTATGTTTGTGTTTGACTTTTGGCTTTGTGATTCGGACATGGACTGGTATGTTTGTGTTTGACTTTTGGCATTGTGATTGGGACATGGATTGGTATGTTTGTGTTTGACTTTTGGCATTGTGATTCGGACATGAACTGGTATGTTTGTGTTTGACTTTTGGCATTGTGATTGGGACATGGATTGGTATGTTTGTGTTTGACTTTGGCATTGTGATTCGGACATGAACTGGTATGTTTGTGTTTGACTTTGGCATTGTGATTCGGACATGGATTGGTGTGTTTGTGTTTGACATTTGGCATTGTGATTCGGACATGGATTGGTATGTTTGTGTTTGACTTTTGGCATTGTGATTCGGACATGGATTGGTATGTTTGTGTTTGACTTCTGGCATTGTGATTCGGACATGGATTGGTATGTTTGTGTTTGACTTTTGGCATTGTGATTCGGACATGGATTGGTATGTTTGTGTTTGACTTTTGGCATTGTGATTCGGACATGGACTGGTATGTTTGTGTTTGACTTTTGGCATTGTGATTCGGACATGGATTGGTATGTTTGTGTTTGACTTTTGGCATTGTGATTCGGACATGGATTGGTATGTTTGTGTTTGACTTTTGGCATTGTGATTCGGACATGGATTGGTGTGTTTGTGTTTGACTTTTGGCATTGTGATTCGAACATGGATTGGTATGTTTGTGTTTGACTTTTGGCATTGTGATTCGGACATGGATTGGTATGTTTGTGTTTGACTGTTGGCATTGTGATTCGGACATGGATTGGTATGTTGGTGTTTGACTTTGGCATTGTGATTCGGACAAAGACTGGTATGTTGTGTTTGACATTTGGCATTGTGATTCAGACATGGATTGGTATGTTTGTGTTTGACTTTTCGCATTGTGATTCGGACATGGATTGGTATGTTTGTGTTTGACTGTTGGCATTGTGATTCGGACATGGATTGGTATGTTGGTGTTTGACTTTTGGCATTGTGATTCGGACAAAGACTGGTATGTTTGTGTTTGACTTTTGGCATTGTGATTCGGACATGGATTGGTATGTTTGTGTTTGACTTTTGGCATTGTGATTCGGACATTGATCGGTGTGTTTGTGTTTGACTTTTGGCATTGTGATTCGGACATGGATTGGTATGTTTGTGTTTGACTTTTGGCATTGTGATTCGGACATGGATTGGTATGTTTGTGTTTGACTTTTGGCATTGTGATTCGGACATGGATTGGTATGTTGGTGTTTGACTTTTGGCATTGTGATTCGGACAAAGACTGGTATGTTTGTGTTTGACATTTGGCATTGTGATTCGGACAAAGACTGGTATGTTTGTGTTTGACTTTTGGCATTGTGATTCGGACATAGATTGGTATGTTTGTGTTTGACTTTTGGCATTGTGATTCGGACATGGACTGGTATGTTTGTGTTTGACTTTTGGCATTGTGATTCGGACATGGATTGGTATGTTTGTGTTTGACTTTTGGCATTGTGATTCGGACATGGATTGGTATGTTTGTGTTTGACTTTTGGCATTGTGATTCGGACATGGATTGGTGTGTTTGTGTTTGACTTTTGGCATTGTGATTCGAACATGGATTGGTATGTTTGTGTTTGACTTTTGGCATTGTGATTCGGACATGGATTGGTATGTTTGTGTTTGACTGTTGGCATTGTGATTCGGACATGGATTGGTATGTTGGTGTTTGACTTTTGGCATTGTGATTCGGACAAAGACTGGTATGTTTGTGTTTGACATTTGGCATTGTGATTCGGACATGGATTGGTATGTTTGTGTTTGACTTTTGCATTGTGATTCGGACATGGATTGGTATGTTTGTGTTTGACTGTTGGCATTGTGATTCGGACATGGATTGGTATGTTGGTGTTTGACTTTTGGCATTGTGATTCGGACAAAGACTGGTATGTTTGTGTTTGACTTTTGGCATTGTGATTCGGACATGGATTGGTATGTTTGTGTTTGACTTTTGTCATTGTGATTCGGACATTGATCGGTGTGTTTGTGTTTGACTTTTGGCATTGTGATTCGGACATGGATTGGTATGTTTGTGTTTGACTTTTGGCATTGTGATTCGGACATGGATTGGTATGTTTGTGTTTGACTTTTGGCATTGTGATTCGGACATGGATTGGTATGTTGTGTTTGACTTTTGGCATTGTGATTCGGACAAAGACTGGTATGTTTGTGTTTGACATTTGGCATTGTGATTCGGACATAGATTGGTATGTTTGTGTTTGACTTTTGGCATTGTGATTCGGACAAAGACTGGTATGTTTGTGTTTGACATTTGGCATTGTGATTCGGACATGGACTGGTATGTTTGTGTTTGACATTTGGCATTGTGATTCGGACATGGACTGGTATGTTTGTGTTTGACTTTTGGCATTGTGATTCGGACATGGATTGGTATGTTTGCGTTTGACTTTTGGCATTGTGATTCGGACATGGATTGGTATGTTTGTGTTTGACTTTTGGCATTGTGATTCGGACATGGATTGGTATGTTTGTGTTTGACTTGGCATTGTGATTCGGACATGGATTGGTATGTTTGTGTTTGACTTTTGGCATTGTGATTCGGACATGGATTGGTATGTTTGTGTTTGACTTTTGGCATTGTGATTCGGACATGGATTGGTATGTTTGTGTTTGACTTTTGGCATTGTGATTCGGACATGGATTGGTATGTTTGTGTTTGACTTTTGGCTTTGTGATTCAGACATGGACTGGTATGTTTGTGTTTGACTTTTGGCATTGTGATTGGACATGGATTGGTATGTTTGTGTTTGACTTTTGGCATTGTGATTCGGACATGAACTGGTATGTTTGTGTTTGACTTTTGGCATTGTGATTCGGACATGGATTGGTATGTTTGTGTTTGACTTTTGGCATTGTGATTCGGACATGGATTGGTGTTTGTGTTTGACTTTTGGCATTGTGATTCGAACATGGATTGGTATGTTTGTGTTTGACTTTTGGCATTGTGATTCGGACATGGATTGGTATGTTTGTGTTTGACTGTTGGCATTGTGATTCGGACATGGATTGGTATGTTGGTGTTTGACTTTTGGCATTGTGATTCGGACAAAGACTGGTATGTTTGTGTTTGACTTTGGCATTGTGATTCGGACATGGATTGGTATGTTGGTGTTTGACTTTTCGCATTGTGATTCGGACATGGATTGGTATGTTTGTGTTTGACTGTTGGCATTGTGATTCGGACATGGATTGGTATGTTGGTGTTTGACTTTTGGCATTGTGATTCGGACAAAGACTGGTATGTTTGTGTTTGACTTTTGGCATTGTGATTCGGACATGGATTGGTATGTTTGTGTTTGACTTTTGGCATTGTGATTCGGACATTGATCGGTGTGTTTGTGTTTGACTTTTGGCATTGTGATTCGGACATGGATTGGTATGTTTGTGTTTGACTTTTGGCATTGTGATTCGGACATGGATTGGTATGTTTGTGTTTGACTTTTGGCATTGTGATTCGGACATGGATTGGTATGTTGGTGTTTGACTTTTGGCATTGTGATTCGGACAAAGACTGGTATGTTTGTGTTTGACATTTGGCATTGTGATTCGGACAAAGACTGGTATGTTTGTGTTTGACTTTTGGCATTGTGATTCGGACATAGATTGGTATGTTTGTGTTTGACTTTTGGCATTGTGATTCGGACAAAGACTGGTATGTTTGTGTTTGACATTTTGGCATTGTGATTCGGACATGGATGGTATGTTTGTGTTTGACATTTGGCATTGTGATTCGGACATGGACTGGTATGTTTGTGTTTGACTTTTGGCATTGTGATTCGGACATGGATTGGTATGTTTGCGTTTGACTTTTGGCATTGTGATTCGGACATGGATTGGTATGTTTGTGTTTGACTTTTGGCTTTGTGATTCAGACATGGACTGGTATGTTTGTGTTTGACTTTTGGCATTGTGATTGGGACATGGATTGGTATGTTTGTGTTTGACTTTTGGCATTGTGATTCGGACATGAACTGGTATGTTTGTGTTTGACTTTTGGCATTGTGATTCGGACATGGATTGGTGTGTTTGTGTTTGACATTTGGCATTGTGATTCGGACATGGATTGGTATGCTTGTGTTTGACTTTTGGCATTGTGATTCGGACATGGATTGGTATGTTTGTGTTTGACTTCTGGCATTGTGATTCGGACATGGATTGGTATGTTTGTGTTTGACTTTTGGCATTGTGATTCGGACATGGATTGGTATGTTTGTGTTTGACTTTTGGCATTGTGATTCGGACATGGACTGGTATGTTTGTGTTTGACTTTTGGCATTGTGATTCGGACATGGATTGGTATGTTTGTGTTTGACTTTTGGCATTGTGATTCGGACATGGATTGGTATGTTTGTGTTTGACTTTTGGCATTGTGATTCGGACATGGATTGGTGTGTTTGTGTTTGACTTTTGGCATTGTGATTCGAACATGGATTGGTATGTTTGTGTTTGACTTTTGGCATTGTGATTCGGACATGGATTGGTATGTTTGTGTTTGACTGTTGGCATTGTGATTCGGACATGGATTGGTATGTTGTGTTTGACTTTTGGCATTGTGATTCGGACAAAGACTGGTATGTTTGTGTTTGACATTTGGCATTGTGATTCGGACATGGATTGGTATGTTTGTGTTTGACTTTTCGCATTGTGATTCGGACATGGATTGGTATGTTTGTGTTTGACTGTTGGCATTGTGATTCGGACATGGATTGGTATGTTGGTGTTTGACTTTTGGCATTGTGATTCGGACAAAACTGGTATGTTTGTGTTTGACTTTGGCATTGTGATTCGGACATGGATTGGTATGTTTGTGTTTGACTTTTGGCATTGTGATTCGGACATTGATCGGTGTGTTTGTGTTTGACTTTTGGCATTGTGATTCGGACATGGATTGGTATGTTTGTGTTTGACTTTTGGCATTGTGATTCGGACATGGATTGGTATGTTTGTGTTTGACTTTTGGCATTGTGATTCGGACATGGATTGGTATGTTGGTGTTTGACTTTTGGCATTGTGATTCGGACAAAGACTGGTATGTTTGTGTTTGACATTTGGCATTGTGATTCGGACAAAGACTGGTATGTTTGTGTTTGACTTTTGGCATTGTGATTCGGACATAGATTGGTATGTTTGTGTTTGACTTTTGGCATTGTGATTCGGACAAAGACTGGTATGTTTGTGTTTGACATTTGGCATTGTGATTCGGACATGGACTGGTATGTTTGTGTTTGACATTTGGCATTGTGATTCGGACATGGACTGGTATGTTTGTGTTTGACTTTTGGCATTGTGATTCGGACATGGATTGGTATGTTTGCGTTTGACTTTTGGCATTGTGATTCGGACATGGATTGGTATATTTGTGTTTGACTTTTGGCATTGTGATTTGGACATGGACTGGTATGTTTGTGTTTGACTGATTCGGACACGGACTGTTATGTTTGACTTGCATTATATAACAACACACGTATAAGATTGTGTGTGGTGACTGATATCGTCACAATTTTCACAGTTTAGATATACTATTGACCACCAAAGTGTTGACGCTTGACTTCAGACATTGTTTATTTTGCATGACTGTTTAGTTCTCCTTCCTTGTAGATTCATTGATAAATATTTACAATTCTATTTTTTTCTTAAATAACAAATACAGGTGGGGTGTTTTTGTTCAGTGCTTTTTACACACCTTTCATTGTGTTTTTCAAAGATCAAATGTTGCACTGCTCAATCGTTTAACAAAGTGTTTCAGTATTATGCGAATTATTTAATAGAAGCGATTTATTCCAGTTTATAACTGAAACAATATTGGCAACAGCCAATGCAACTAACACAGAAAAATAAATGTTTAAGAAAACACATATCATTTATTTATTAATTAGCATTGTGATACGGAATTGAGTTGAATAATTATGTTTAACGTCTCAGTCAAGAATATTTCAGTCATATCGAGGCGTCGACAGCTATAGGCGAAATTTGATATTTTGACTGTGCGTTGCGCTGATAGCAGGGTTCTTTAGCGTGCAAAGCATACCGTGACACGGTACCTCGTTTATTTTAAGTTCCCATCCGAAAGAACCGTGACTTTCATTTCGTAATGCCGAGTGTTTGACGAAAGAACAGTCACTACAGTCAACTCTTGAGTCAGACCCGACAGTGGTTCGAACCCACGACCTGCCACTTACGAAGCGAGCACTGTACCAACTGAGCTACTGTAGTGGTTGGTAACATTGTGCTACGGGCCAATTATGTTATACTTACTTTACTTAGTCTGTTTCAGCTGCCTCTCTGTAGCGGCCACAGGTGGCCTACTCTTTTCCGAACTCTACAGATGTGTCTTTAGCGTGCACTGAGACACGGGACATCGATTTTGAGCCTCTTCCGAACACCTATGTTTCCGTTCATGGTAGCCAAAATCGCCATTGGCTACTATTTTCTGAGGAATTCTTTCAAAAAGTAACCCATTTTAGCAAATTTGTGGAAAAATACTTTAAAAAGGACTATATTTTCACAAATTTTGGAAATTTGGCTACTAATTATTTTAAATTTATAGAAACCTAGAAGACTATACACAAGTAATAGTATTTTTATCTTTTTACAGCTTTAGTATGGACAGTATGAGATTCGAAGCCACAACCCTTGACTTCGAAAGCAAGTGACAGTACAATTCGTTCATGTACTCCCATTAAATAACGTTTTATTCTCCTTTCAATCACAATGTATACTGTCATATTATCATTTTTTAAATTTCCTGAATGAAATATTCAAAAATTTATAATATGACAATACCAATAACATATATAAGTTTTTGTTTCATAATTTTGGTCCAAGCACTACTGATGAGGAATTGTATTCCGAAACGGCCGTCTAGTGCTGTAATATTAAAACTGGTATAATATGTAATATTATCACATTTAACATTTATTACATAGTTATTTTATTGAAGGGTCGAGTGGTCTACATTCTGAGCTTATAGACAACGACAGCAGCTAAGGGGTGACTTTTGATCAAATGCGTGGGGGGCGTGGGTGTACGCCTCCACAAGACCCATCTATAGGTGTTTTTTTATACCCATAATTTCTTTATTATTCCACTTAGAGGGACGAGGGAGGTAGCCACGGGTAATCTGATCATCTCCGCATTAGCACCGAACGATTCCTCTCTTTGATCCGGACATGACGGTATATCAGATGTCTACTGTCGGTCGAGTCTCGGTGCGCACTTTCGCTACTCAGGTCCTTCAGGGGTCATCACGGACTTGAGGGTACTTTAGTACACCCACGCAAAAAGGATGGGTCGTATGGGGTCGTACACTCACGCAAAAGGGATGGGTCTTGTGGGACCGCCCACGCCGCCCGCCCACGCATTTGATCAAAAGTCACCCCTTAGCTGCTAACGACACCCCTAACCGCCTAGGTTCGAATCACAATGGAAAAACTGTTCTCATTGTAAGAAAGTTTGTTACTTTGCTTAGCAGAGGTCAGTGGTTTTCTCCAGGTACTCAAAACATCCTACTCTAGAAACCACTGTGACTGTGACAGTGAATTTCTCTTTATATCCATAGAAAATCAAATGAATTTGAATAAATTTTGATATTTTTCACTTAATTGTACCTAGTCGTAACAGGAAATCTGTATGCGCATCCGCGATTGTCATAAAGTATTGTCTGTAAAAAGGAAAATGTTGGCGGTATGGGGATTTTACACATGAAAAAATGACGATGTTTACACCGGAAGTGATGTCCTTGGTGACGTTTTACGTCATATGCGCAACAGAAGCCGCCATTTGCATGGTTTTCCAACATGTTAAATCCCCATAGCACCAACGTTTTACCCTATGCAGATATATTTTGGGCTAATCGCGGATGCGCATACAAATTTCCTGTTACGACTAGGTACAAGTAAGTGAAAAATATCAATCTTTATTCAATTTTATTTGATTTTCTATGGATATAAAGAGTATTTCACTGTCACAGTCACAGTGGTTCCTACAGTAGAATTGATATCTCGATATAAGTGATAGGAATCCTAATTAGGGTGTATTATCTTAATTCTCTCATCGCCAGAAGGCGCATAAGGCTGTAACGCTATCCTTTCATTTTTGCCTGTCATTCGCTGTTGTATTTGCCGTGTTCCAGCTGGTCCGTCCGGCGGCGTTTATTTCTTTTTCGGTCGTTCTCCTCCATGTGGACTAAGGTCTTCTCTGGGGTGTAGATGACCCAAACTTATGTTATTAATTATGGACCACATTTTTTTAGATTTTAAATGCGGCGAAGTGTATTGGAGTAATGGTGTTTTAAACTCCGGAAACAATATGGATGCGTTTTTCCTGGGATGAAGTTGCATTGGCTAAGTGTGATTTAAACCCCAGTCACTATTTTCACTAAATCGAGTTGAGTTGAGTAATGGTGTTTAACGTCTCAGTCAAGAATATTTCACTTATATCAAGACGTGGAAGGTTCAGAAATTATGTTTGTGCGTTGCGCTGATGGCATTATACAGCAGGGTCTTAGCATGCCAAGCCCACCGTGACACGGGACCTCGTTTATTTTAAGACCCATCTGAAGGAACCGTGGATTTCAGTTTGTAATGCCGAGTGCTTGGCGAAAAAACAGTCACTACCCACTTTCGGGGTCGAACCCACGACCTCCCACTTACAGAGCGAGCACTCTCTCAACTGAGCTACCACAGTAGTACTTATATAAATCAAGAGGTTGGTAGAGGGGTGATGGAGGAAACCTGCAAAAAAACGACTTTCGGCAAACGAACTGACTTTACCAGATTAGGATCTGCCCCAGTTTCAACATCATTCCTTAGCTAAGATTTTCCTTAATTTGAATATAGCAAAATTTTAAATCTTTATAATTTTGTTAATTTTCAAGATATTCAGATACTAATGTCATTGACCATTGAACCTCTGCATAAGATATGTACTCTTCCTCAGGTGAGCGTAGTATTTAAGGTGTCATTTTTAAGATCACTTCTAGCTTAAAACATTTGCATTCAGATTTGAAAAAAATATCCATCAATAGTTCCAAAAAGAGATTACCAAAATTTGCTAAATTTATGTTGAGAAAAATTTTAGCTAAGGAATGGTTGTGAAACTGGGACCTGCACTAGTTGGTTTAAACCTGGGCGTTGAGAGGCGCTGTGATCCATAGGCGCGCGTTTTAGACCACTGAGCCAACGTGGCGTGAACACTAAACATTTACCCAATGTTCGTTCAAAATCGGAAATTTTATAATCAATGATTCCCATTACGTGGTTATTTTATTTATTTTTTTTTTTTTTCATTTTATTTATTTATTTATTTATTTATTTATTTATTTATTTATTTATTTATTTATTATTTTTATTTTATTTTTTTTTTTTTTTGCTGTTTTATCATGTACTTGTGTTTTTTTTATTTTCATGAATACCATTGATTCTAATAAATATACATAATTTGTTTTAAGATGTAAAAAAACAACTTCACTTGACTGTCGCATAATGACCAATACCCCTTAACATTTGTGCAGGACATTTTTGGAAAACCTTTATTTCGCGAATTCTCAGAATAACGTCTTTTTTACAGGAAAAATGTGAACTGACATGATTCAATATCCAAATGAAATTAGTGATCATCACAAACATAAGAGACATCATGTGGTACAACGGCGAATCACATTCATTGAGTTGAATTATGGTGTTTAACGTCTCAGTCAAAAATATTTCACTTATATCGAGACGTCGCCAGCTATAGGCGAAAGTGCAGAAATTTTGCCTGTGCGTTGCGTTAATGGCATTACATAGTTGGGTTCTTTAGCGTGCCAAGCCAGCCGTGACATGGGACTTCGTTTATTTTAAGTTCCCATAAAAAAGAACCGTGACTTTCATTTCGTAATGCCGAGTGCTTGGCGAAAAAACAGTCACTACCCACTTTCGAGTCTTGGGTCAGACCCGGTCTGGGTTCGAACCCACAACCTCCCACTTACGGAACGAGCACTCTACCAACTGAGCTATCGCAGTGGAACAAATCACATTCATTGTTTACAAGATCGTGTGTGATCACTTGTTGTTACAACTTACGCAGATTAATCAAACCCTAGGCGACCAGAGTGTTGATGCTAATGTTTGACACTGGACATTGTTTCTCCTGCATGGATATACCATTGAAGAAATTGTCGCCTCTGTGTGGGTGAGATACTCTTGACTGGGGTAAACCACCTACACTCACGTCTAACTCTAAAACATAGATTCTAGCCCACCTACATATAATGTATAGTTGCTTTTATTTGTCATATACCAATTTTTTAATGTATTTTATGATTAAATTCAAAAAATGTTATATGACATATTTACTGGGGATTTAATTTTGCTATATGCGTGGTTTGACTTTATAGAGCAAAATCAAATACCTAGTGAATATTTCCATGTAGGATTCATTAAACGTAGACTGGGTTGAGTTGAGTAATAGTGTTCAATGTCCCAGCCAAGAATAAAACACTTATATCGAGACGTCGCCAGCTATAGGCGAATGTGCAGAAATTTTGCCTGTGCGTTGCGCAGATGGCATTATACAGCAGGTTTTTATCGTGCCAAGCCCACCGTGACACGGGACCTCGTTTGTTTTAAGATCACAGCCGAAAGAACCGTGACTATGATTTCGTAATGCCGAGTGCTTGGCGAAAGAACAGTCACTACCCACTTTCAAGTCTTGGGTCAGACCCGGTCTGGGTTCGAACCCACGGCCTCCCACTTACGCGGTGGTTATTAAACATAGACTGAGTTAATCCGTGCAGAATGTTTACACTTGCCACTGCTCCGCGTTTTATGCCCGTGAATAAGTTCCAGTGTCTAAACCGCGAAATTTCATCTCTGCAGAATTAAAAAATTATACAGTCTACTAGCCCACTAACATGTGAAAATGATAGGATATGTGCTAGTGGTACTGTCACTGGCTTTCGAAGCTTTGTGGGTTCGAACCTCACTCAAGACTTGAAAGTTTTCTGAGATAATTCCATCTCCTGTCAATGCTAGAGTTGTAAAAAGCTCATCAATAGAGTATTTTGTAGATTTATAAGTCATTTCACAATTATAGATTAATGTTGGAGTTTAGAGACTGAAATTATCATGATTTCATTGTATAATGTGTATTTATTTATTTACTAGTATTTATTTGTTTATTTATTTATTTGTTTGTTTGTTTGTTTGTGGGTTTAAAAATTTGTGTAATTGTAAATTTATAAGTCATTTCACAACTTTATAGATTAATTTTGGAAATTTGAGACTGAAAAATATCATGATTTCATTGTAAAATATTTATTTATTTATTTATTTATTTATTTATTTATTTGTTTGTTTGTGTGTTTATTAACGCACAATTTTGTGTAATTGTAAATTTATAAGTCATTTCACAACTTTATAGAATAATTTTGTAAATTTGATACTGAAAATCTCATGATTTCTTTGTGTAATATTTATTTATTCATTCATTCATTTATTTATTTATTTACAATTTGTGTAAGCTGTCAAATAAAAAGTAAAATAAATGAACTTCCACCAGGGATGTGAGACCGGGTGCTCCAGAAGGGTTTAGCTAGCTACACCCGAAAACATAGTGATGGTTTGACAATCTAGAATCACGCATCACTAAGATAGAAATCACATGTGATGAATTGGCAATAATTTATCTTAGTAAAGCGTGATTCTAGATTGTCAATTCATCACTCATGATTTCTATTTTTGTAAAGCGTGATTCTAGATTGTCGAATTTCTATCGTTATAAAGCGTGATTCTAGATTGTCAATTGATCGCCCGTGATTTCTATCGTTGTGAAGCGTGATTCTAGATTGTCAATGCATCACCCGAGAGTTGTGTCTAAGAGTAGCGTTTCTAGATTCTAGATTGTCAATTGATCACCCGTGATTTCTATCTTAGTAAAGCGTGATTCTAGAGTGTCAATTCATCGCTCGGTATTTCTATCTTTGTGAAGCGTGATTCTAGAATGCCAATTTTACCACCCCTGATTTCTGTCTTTGTGAAGCGTGATTCCAGATTGTAAATTCAACACATGTAATTTCTATCTTAGTAAAGCGTGGTTCTAGAGTGTCAATTCATCACTCGGTATTTCTATCTTAATTTAGTGTGATTCTAGATTGTCAATTCATCACCCGTGATTTCTATCTTTGTGAAGCGTGATTCTAGATTGTCAATTCAACTTCCGTGATTTCTATCTTAGTAAAGTGTGATTTTAGAATGCAAATTTCACCACCCAGGTATTTCTATCACCCGTGATTTCTGTCCTGATGAAGCGTGATTCTAGATTGTCAATTCATCACCCGTGATTTCTATCTTAGTGAAGCTTGATTTTAGATTGTCAATTCATCACCCGTGATTTCTATCTTTGTGAAGCGTGATTCTAGATTGTCAATTCATCACTCGTGATTTCTATCTTAAAGATGGTCAATTCATCATCATTGATTTCTATCTATGTGGAACATGATTCTTAACATTCGAGTTTTGTCTTAATGGTACCGATGTTAAAATGTGTTGCATTCCTTCTGTTCTTCATTACGGATACAAACTTCTTAGTTGTCATAGACTTGATCTAATAATAGAACTCGGAATCCTGAAGTTTTGAAAAATGTAGTCCTTTCGTCGGGCGCACGACACTTGAGCGAAAATTAAAAAAACTGCTAGTGGACATTTGAGTGACGACTTTAGTGGACATTTGAGCGACAGATTTTAAATATTACCCTTTTTACGATGGACATTTGAGCGACAGTTTAAATCTACTTTCTGCCTCAGTATGAAAGAGAAAAGGCTGAATATTTGAGAGAATTGTATCAGAAATATGCAAATAGTGAAGTCGATCGCAACAGATTCACATGTACTCTGTAAATTGTATCAAGTTTTAACAGTTTTATGAAATGTAGCTAGACTGATAATAGTGTTTTATAAATTTTAATTTGGTGTTTTTCAAAAAACTTTATTCTGTTCAAAATTCCACATTCAAAATAAAAAATGTCGCTCAAATATCTACCATATATTTGGAATTTCGCTCAAATGGGTTAAAATTCTGTCGCACAAATGTCCATTACTTCGTCGCTCAAATGTCCGTTTATTTTCGCTCTTTTGTCCTATGCTTTCGCTCAAATGTCCACCGCTTTCGTCATAGGAATAGAATTATGGTGTCTTATGGTCTAGTCTATATTCTCACTTATATCGAGGCGACTAGTTCTGAGATGATGGAGGGAAACGGAGTACTTTTCTTACTGAAATATTCAAAAAGTTGTAATGATTTTGACAAATCCTACAGTCAAAATTTTATAGATATAATACGACACAGGTTGCTCTATATCAAAATGATAGTATGTAAAAACGGAGAAAAGCATTGCTGAAATTTAAAAATGTTCAAGATGGGTCAGACTATACCATCTATCGTTTCATTGGAGTTGTTCATCTAGTAGGTTACCATAAATAAGTATGTAGTAGCATTTTTGAGAAGTATTTATTATAATTAATTTATTTATTTACAATTTGTGATTATAATTGAATGATTTATAAAATTGTGGATTAACTTATTTTCATTTTTAATTATTATTACACACGTGGCGGGTGTAGCTAGCTAAACAAAAGGTGCTTACCCTTCCGGAACACCCGGCCTCACTTCCCTGGTGGAAGGTAACCTGTTTAACTCTATGATTTGTCAGTTTTAAGGTTCTGCTGGCTTTGTTGTGTGATTTGGACATGGACTGGTACGTTTTTTTTTTTTTTTTTGTTTTTTACATATTACTCAAAATTGTAAATAATGAATAAATAAATAAAAAATAAATAAATAAATAAATAAATAAATAAATAAATAAATAAATAAATAAATAAATAAATAAACTTGATGATAAATAAATAACTTATGAATCATGATCATGTTCTCAAATCTTAAACATTGATTTATTAATTGTGAAATGACTATAAATTTACAAAATAGCACAAATTGTCCTTAAATAAATAAATAAATAAATAAATAAGGTCACATTATACAATCAAATCATGATATAATGTTCTTAAATTATCCAAATGATTAATAAATTTACCAAATTACACAAAATTAATAGACTTTTAAAAAATAATTAAAAATAAATAAATAAATAAATAAATAAATAAATAAATAAATAAATAAATAAACACCATCTAATGAAATTATATTTTTTCTCAAATTCCCAATATTTAATGCAAAACATAAAAAAATCATGCTGTCTGAAAATTATATGTGAGGCAATGCACAATTTTTAACAATAATTCCCAATATATAAACAACACTGCATACATGTGCGCTAAAAAACACAACGGTGTTGTTTAGTTGTAAAAATCTTGTGAATTAAACCCCATTTATTTAAACGATCAATGTATTCAGAAGCAAGGCTGCTGTTAATATTAGCAGAGCTGAATGAAACCGGCTCATTTCATATGCATCTTCGTATAGCCGCACGGTAACACACATCCCATAATATTCAAGCAAATCGGTGATTCGCTGTTGGCTGTTCTATCAATTAAACATATTGAAAACTGTGGAGAAATGTAAGTTAGCGTTGATGTCGCATTTAGATGCATTTATGTAAAATGTGTCAATTTAATTAACTAATGACATTTATCTTCATTTCCAGGTTACAGACAGGCACGTGAGTGTGATGTAATTGATTTGCAGGTGCCCGATCAACGACTAATTCGCCCGGATTTCACAAGATCTATCATTCTACCACACCCTTGAAAATCGGAGTCGTGTTTTTTTCTGGGTCGGAGCAAATAACTAAGAGAGGAATACATTGGCTTGACGGAAGTGTGTATTAGCGTGGATTTTCCTTTTAATATTTCACATGTTTGGGCCGACAAAAGACATTTTGTAGCCCTGCAGTTTGAGGACTACAAAATATACAGTGTCTCACCGAGCCGTGTAGAAAGCTATCGGCTGGATTCCGCTGATCATGGCGTGCCTGTGTATGTCAGACGAGGCAAAGGAACAAAAACGCATCAACCAGGAAATTGAGAAACAGTTACGAAAAGACAAAAGAGATGCCCGCAGAGAATTAAAACTTCTTTTACTAGGTAGGTACAATCTCGCAAGCTGTTGTATAGATTCTTTGAAAATCCCCGATGAAACGACCAAACCCTGCATCCCTTTGCTACAAAGATGCATCCCATGTCGCCATCTTGAATAATTATCCCGGTTGCTTGTGTATTTCCAATTTTTAGGGGTATCTACGGTTTTCTAAAACCCGTATTTTATAGACCCATTTAAAATCTGACCGGTGAATAGGCGAATAAACACAAGAGATGTTCGCTTTCATATGCACGATCGATTTGAGTAAAGATGCGATCCAAGACGCCATCTTGAATAATTATCATTATCAAGATAGTTAAAATAATGCATGTTTTTGTAGAAAAATGCCTCTCCATGATAAAACTTACAAACGAATAGATGAAGTGATAAATGAATCTATTCAATTTAAACTCTTAAAATGAAGGGTTATTGTAAAATGAATGTATTTGGGGATGTTTTCCAGCAAGTCGCCATTTTGTTTTGATGGGAATACATTATTTAGGTTTTTCATTAGAAAGGTTTGACAGAATACCACGGTTTAAGAGGTTGGAGTGCCGTTATGTTGCATATCAATAAAATTATAATTATTGATGTTTATTTACAAAGATGACAGGATTTTTAAAAACTGTCTCACTTAAAATCATTTCCTGATAGTAATGTTTATAAATAGAAATTACATTTTGTATTTATTTCTTATGGGTCTCCATCATTTAATAATTTGGTTTCCATAGCAAATCCACGCGATACGAACAGATGATTGAAAAATTTATTCATTAAAAATTATAGTCTGTTTTATAAATTAAATTGGTTCTGCTGATGCTGAGTTTTTCCTGTGTGCACTGTTACAGTAATGCAGTAACTGAAAAATTGATATTATTTTTATGCTCAAATGAGTAGGGTGTATTCCAAGAATATATATAAATAAATAAGTGTTGTAATCGTCTTAATCAAAGAAGATAAGTTGGGTGTGTTCGGGAAATCCGCTTGAAAATATAATGACTTGCATGCTACTGCAAAATTAAATGCTACTACATCATATTGGCCTGAACCTGATGATGGACATATATGTAATACAGAAGAAATTTTGGAATATTGGTACAGGGTTTTAAAAATGGTCTGTGAAATTTACCTGCAGCATTGCGAGCGAGTTAAATGGCAACCAGGGTGCCAACCACTACAGATTGGCCATTGTTCGTATGGAAATAGATTCCCAATAACTGGTATATTGGTAGTTTGGAATTTTTATTTTACTGAAACTCAGCAATTTTTGATGATGTCAACCACTTCAGATTGACTTAATTTGTAGTTTTTACAGAATTAGGTCCCGGAATTACGATACTACAGCAGTTTTATATACATATAAAAAAAAAACCCAAAAAACTGAAAACAGGCCCCCAAATTATGATATTACAGTAGTTTGAAAAAAAAAATTGAAAATGCATCAATTTTAAGCTGGGTTCGTATATGTGGGAGGTCCTGGGTCAAACCTCAGCCATGGTCTGGCCATGACTTGAAAATACTGTTCTTTTACCAAGTACTCTGCATTTAGATATGAAAGTCACTGGGTCCTTCCAAAGAGACCTTAAAAAATGGAAGTCTCATGTTACGTCAGACATATCACATTAGAGAACCCTTTCTGCTAATAATCCAGAGTGTACTTCAAAGGTAAAAAGTTCACCACTTCCCCTATAGCTGGTGATGTCTCCATATCCATGAAATATTCTTGACTGGGACATCAAACCCCAATCAATCAATTTTGTCCAGTAACCACCAAATTCATTCACGACAGGCGTAAAACCATTTAAGAACCCTGCCTGCACAATTCCATAAGCGCACTGCCAAAAGGTAAAAATTTCTGCCCTTTCAACAATAGCTGGTGACGTCTAATTATAACTGAAAAAATTCTTGACTGGGTGTGTAAAAACCCATTAAATCAATCTGTGCAGTCACACTCAATATTACCATAAATGTGTACTAGTACAAGGCATATATCATCAACATTTGAGCCGGTACATGCGAAAACCTACAACTTGGTCAAAATTTTCAAAATTGAGATTTTTACATATTATGAAAGTCCATTATGTTTTATACATGTAAACAAATTTTTAAAGTAAAACACAAATCCTAAAATGTAAAATGACGTCACAAAAACTTGGATGACGTCACAATTTATTGGTCAAGTGTTCATGAGTGCTTTCAATTTTGCACTCAATTTTCAATACTCGAACATCGTTTAACAAAATGATTCTCACTCTTCCGACAGTGCTGGACATGTAACATCTTGATACATTAACCTGACATGGTGTAACTGAGTTTAATCAGTATTTTTTAATTTTGTTGGTCTCTGTTTTATTGACTTGTAGCGACTTGATCTGGTCGATCTGTAAAGGTACATGATTAACAGACCTCTTTACAAGTGTAAAGGTAGTCTCAGAACCATCGATATTATGGTCCCTGATCTTCAAAAAAAATTTACAGGGTTCTATACTTGGAAATCTTAAATGTATTGGATGTTTCTGTATAAAAATTCAGAATATTTATTACAGATAAATGTTATTACCTTTTTAAATCTCCCTACAAACTCAATATCATGCCGACAGCCACCATAAAGTTTAGTTATGATTGGTCATTTTACAAGAAAAGTAGTTTCAATTATTAAAAACATTTTGTTTACAATTTTTGAAACCCATTGTATTTAATAATTCTTGACTTATATGGTCATTTAAATGAAGTGCGTGCATTATAATTCTAGATTTAAAAATAAATAAATAAATAAATAAATAAATAAATAAATAAATAAATAAATAAACTTCTTGAATGCACTGGTGCTTGTGCATTCCAATAAACATGCTATCGATTTGATACTTTGATCTTATTTTTATCTCAGTTAAATTTTACAGCTTATTAAATGTGCTGATAAAATGATCCAAAATGATACAGGACCGATCAGAAATAAGCTGATTAAAATGTTTTTCCATCTTTCAATTCCCGGTTTCTGGGTCCATAAACACTATATGCAATGCTTTTAATTGTTATATGCAGATTTTGTAACAGTACTTATATCCAAAAGCGCCAACATGGATCCGACAGTATTGGCACTTTAATTGCGCAAATCTTATAGAACTCCTGTCTATGAGGCATCGTACATGTCCTGCAATCTGCATTTATTAACAAGAGGCCCATGGGCCTTAACGCTCACCTGAGGAAGAGTACATATCTTATGCAGAGGTTCAATGGTCAATGACATTAATAAAAGAGAATATCAAAATTTTCAGCAGTAAGGGCCAATAATATGCAAGTATTTTTGCAAATTAATTATAATAATTATTATATAAGTATGCTATATATAACATATTTAAAGTCTAGCTACAATATATTATTTATAAATAGCTAAAACATCTGTATATTAAAATGTGCATTAGGCCAATGCCTACAATATTCCAATATACATGCCTATACAAAGAGTTTATAGTTTTTGAGATAATTAACCATTTAAGTATTCGTTTGCATCTATGACCTTGACCTTTGAACCTATGACCTTGATTCATATATCAAAATGATTGTTGTGCAAATTCCTACAATATTCCAATATACATGACTATACAAAAAGTTTATAGTTTTTGAGATAATTAACCATTTCAGTACTTGTTTACATCTGTGACCTTGACCTTTGAACCCATGACCTTTATTTATATATTAAAATGACCATTGTGCCATTACCTACAATATTCTGATATACATGCCTATACAAAAAATTCATAGTTTTGCAGATAATTAACTATTTTGGTATTCTTGGACATCTGTGACCTTGACCTTTGAACCCATGACACTGATCTATGTATCAAAATGATTGTCATGTCAATACCTACAAATAACTGAAAATCCTGCACCATTATCACAAGAAATGTTAAAAAAATAACATTTTTTATCAAAGGTCAAAAACTGGGACATGACCTTGACCTTCGAGCTTGACATCAATTGGAAGAAAATTGCAAGACAAGATCAACAGTAAAAACTCCATACAATTATCTTCAGCCGTTATGAAGTTATAACAATAAATGTCTCATTTTAAAAATTACGTAATTTTACGCAAAAAACGTGTAACCTATTTTTCGTCTAATTTTCATGAAAAACACAATTTTAATGTTCCCAGGTATGCTGAATCCAAATATCCAATCAAAATTTGCCTGCACCTTTTGGTTTCAGAGAAGAAGATTTTTTTGTCTTTTTGCTATTTTTAGTAACAGTGGCCATCTTGTTGGGCGTGGCCAATCCCCGAACATAATTTTGAAAGGCTGTTACCCAGGCATGATAATCACCAAGTTTCATCAAATATGGCCCAGTAGTTTTGGAGGAGAAGATTAAAATGTAAAGTTTACACACAACGCACGACGGACGATGCACGACGGACGACGGACGACGGACGGTGATAGATTGCAATAGCTCATCTGAGCCTTTGGCTCAGGTGAGCTAAAAAAGTGACTGCAGTGTTGAGTCCTTCCAAAATGCACCATTCGAAATAAGTCATTGTATACATATTTTTGTTCTGTCTTGTAAAATATTCTAAATTTTCGTAATAGCACACAAACTGCTGTATATTTGGAATTCGCCCGTATCAATGTAAGACATCAGAATTTATCTTTTTAATTATACAGACCAGTTCCGTACTGTTTGCCATCTTCATCCAGTGCCTGGTTCTCGTCCATTAAGTGATTCAGACAATCGTACATAAACAATCTGGATTTTAGGGGGTGTCAGAAAATAAAGTGCACCCATCTGTCTATCAAAATATGGTTTATTGATCGATTGATTAATTAATTGTTTGACTGAAAGGCGATCTACGTCCTAGTCAAGAATATTTCACTTATATCGAGGACGTCGCCAGCTATAAGTAAAGTAGTAGAACATTATTTTACCTTTGTAGTGTGTATGTTATATGAAAAATATACTAGTACCATTTCCATTGGTTCAGAGTGAAAAATGTTTGAATTGAATTGCCAAGTGCAATGAACAGGGAGGATTTTTAACGATGCCTGCGATGACACGGGGCATCGGTATTAAGGTCTCTTCCGAACGACTCCGTGATTGTCATTGCATTTTCAAGTTTTTGTCAGACCCTGTCTGAAATCGAACCCACGACCTCTCACATAAGAAGCGTGCATTCTACCAATTAAGCTACCGTTGTATACATACATTCTGTGCGAAGTCTAAAGAAAAAAAATTGTTTTGGTACAAAGACGCAACTGGTACACTTGGTATTAAGATTCTGGATAGTTCTTCTTGTGTCTTTGTAAGACAGGTCTTAAAAACATAATTTTTTCTTCCTTTTTTTTACAAATATGAGGAAAAAAAGAAATGGAAATTCTTTGTTAGAAAGGCTGTATTCCTTCTATTTTGCCCATCATATCCAAATTAAAATCAAAACATATAGATATGGGCTTTTTAGGTGTTTGGTCAAGGAATGTTCAAAACGCCCTAATGCATTTCTTAGCATAGTATGCGCAAGTGAATTTTCATTGCTGTTGGCCTTTACTGGTTAACCTGGTATCAGTTTAATGGACTGGAGGAATGGTGTGCTTGTCTGCGGCGAACTCGGTGAGCTAGCACCTTAAAAGTCGCCCTGAGTGAGCGCTAGTACAAGGCAGACCATACAACACACTCGCACTTCACATGCAAACACGAAATTGTTCATATATTAATCCATAGAGATTAATAAAATAGTTCTCGTCGCGAATAGCTGAAAAATTGTTGATGCGACGTGAAGCAACATTCACCCAACTAAGCCATTAATAATGAAGTCATTTTGAGATTTTTTTAACCCTATTCCCATGTGTTCTTGGATCATTTAAATTAATCTTCACATGACGGATGATGACACTTAAAACAATTTCTTTGGTGGGATACCGTATCTTAAATACTACCCGACAAATAACTGTATGTTTAAAGTGAAATTATGGTGCTCGTTTTGTTTGTTTTCTTTTGTTGTCTTATACTTCATACTAATGGACCCTATCATGCAACCTCCGGTATTTATTAAAATTATTTAAAAAAAAAAAAAAAAAAACACGTCAGAGGGATTCGAACTCCCGGAGCCTGTGTTTGAAAAAAAAGGTGTAAGCCCAAAGTTGTATCCACTACACCACGACAACAACTTATGCAGCACAATGTTATGATGTTATACAATGTATAAAATGTGTTATGAAATGTGTTATGTCACAGCTAAGGCCAGTAACTCTTCATTTGTTTACATTCACAGACTGTTGCTGGATCTTGTTACCAATAATATTTAATTTAGTCGCTACATCTTCATTGAAAAGACACATAAAATTGTAAGACACATTTTTAAAACATGTTGTATGTTATTCCCCGGGTGATACACACATAATTTTCCCGGGTCATATAGCGCACGCTCTCTCTCTCTCTTATTTAGAAAAAAATTGGAAAGATGTTCGTATTTTTAACAATTTTGTATCATATTATTAATATTGATAGAAAGGTTTATAAAACGTTACCAATATCAGTTTCAAAATATTTTTAATACAATCCTTTCCATACTCCGAAAATACATGACCATGTGCTTGTCCACATTTACTTTAAACCGGTATAAATGCTGTAAAAACATATGGATGAACTAAAAAACGCAATCTCATCTGTCTCTCCCTCAGTTACCATATCTTACCACCCCAACACTTAAAATCACTCCATTAAAATCAGTTTTAACTTCAACTCGTTCTAAAAGTTAAAACGTCAAATCAAACTTGTAAATTGACGCACAATACTTGCAGTTGACTTCCGTGTTTGTGACGTAACTTCATTGCGATTTTTCTCAATTGTGACGTAATTGCCAAGTTGTAGGTTTTCGCATGCACTGGCTCATTTGCACAAATCCAGGCACTACATGAATTTGTGAGTTGTTCATCCCTAAAATTACTTTGAAAAATGGACTTGTTGCTGATAATTTGCTGATGTTGCATAAAAAAACCCATCCAACCAACCTTATGAAACTTAAGTTAACATTCTGTCAATCACACAGGTGGTCTGCATCGTCACATGGTCAAGTTACCATGTCAACAGACCTATCAACAATATCTTCCAATGAAATGACAATAATTTTTCTCAATTCAATCTTTTAATCCAAAACTCTCAGATTAAGTTGGACATTGTAACAACTACAGTAGCTCTGTATGTATGACATCATGGGTTCAAATCCTGGTCAGGATCTTACCAAAACATAAAAATAGGTAGTAACTATTCTTTCACCAGCACTCACATTTAGAAATGAAAGTGACAGGGTCCTTTGGAAGAGACCAGTGATTTCCCTAAAATTTGTAGCAGGAGGTAGATCCAGCAGGCCAGGGAGTCAAGGCAGGTTCCTAGGCCAAAAATGATTTGCAGGTCTTCTGAAGGCAATTTTACAAATTCTAACCGGCCTCTTTGGAGTTTAAGGAAGTCAAATCTGCCTGTGGCCACCTCTTATGGAAAACACTGAGAGACATAAAAATTATGCCATGTGTAAGCATGGCATGTTAAAGAACCCTTCCCGCACAATTCCATGAGTGTACTGCAAAGTCTCGATATCTTGAATTGGACATGAATCCCCATTCAATCACTCAAGGAATTTGCAGTAGCACTTTCAAGGTTGCCATAAGTGTACAAGGCATATATCATGAACATTTGCACAAACCTAGGCACCACATGAACTTTTGTTTTAATTCGTTCTTAAAAATGAAACAAAAAATGTCTTGGAATGCTTAGTAAGTTAGTGTGAGGTTATGGGTTGGAGCCCTGGTCGGGGTCCGACAACTTAAAAATTAGTAGCAACTGTTTTTGCTAGGCTAAGATAAACAGTCTTCACCTAAACATGGTGATGTCTCGATCTAAGTGAAATATTCTTGACTGGGATATAAAACCCCTTTCAATCAATCAACCAATTTAGATAGGAAAAGTCAGAATATACATGTAGGATTATTCCTGTATATATTTACTAGGTTTCCACAAATTTAAAATAATTAGTAGCTAAATTTCCAAAATTTGTGAAAATATAGTCCTTTTTAAAGCATTTTTCCACAAATTTACTAATATAGGTTACTTTTTGAAAGAATTCCTCGGAAATTAGTAGCCAATGGCAATTTTGGCTACCAGGAATGGAAACCTAGCATTTAGAAGGTTTTTGTGTTTACTTCGCTTGATTTTCACAATTTTTACTGCAATATCAAGCAATATTACAGTTTAGGTTTGTCCTTAAATTCAGTTCATTTTAAGAGGTTATCTGTTAAGAGCTCAACTGGGTTCAATTTTCATGGTACTAATAACATGTATACAGTATTAAAGTACAGTTGAACCTGCCTTAAAGACTATCTCTATATAATGGATCACTGCGGTAGCTCAGTTGGTAGAGTGCTTGCTCCGTAAGTGGGAGGTCTTGAGTTCGAACCCCGGCCGGGTCTGACCCAAGACTTAAAAGTGGGTAGTGACTGTTCTTTCGCCAAGCACTCAGAATTACGAAATGAAAATTAAGGTTCTTTCGGATGGGAACTTAAAATAAACGAGGTCCCGTGTCACGGTAAGCTTGGCACGATAAAGAACCCTGCTGTATAATGCCATCAGCGCAACGCACAGGCAAAATTTCTGTACCTTCGCCTATAGCTGGCGACGTCTCGATATAAGTGAAATATTCTTGACTGTGACGCTAAACACCATTACTCAACTCAACTCTATATAATGGCCACCTATATGTACTTATTAAGATAGGCCAGTAAAATTTTATCCCAATTGCTCTTACCCATATTATTTGAACCTCTACATCAGGGCAACCTGCTATTTAAAGGCCAGTAATGGTTTATCTCAATTGATCTCTATTTATATTAATTACTTGAACCTCAGTATAAGGAACCACTGCCGTGACTTGGTACAGTGCTCACTCCGGATGTGGGAGGTGTTAAGTTCAATCCCCGACTGGGTCTGACCTAAGACTTGATAGTGGGTAGTGACTGTTCTTTCGCCAAGCACTCAGCATTACAAAATGAAACTGATGGTTCTTTGGGATGGGAACTTAAAATAAACAAGGTCCCGTGTTACAGTGGGCTTGGCACGATAAAGAACCCACTGTATAATGCCATCAGCGCAATGCACAGGGAAAATTTCTGCACCCTTGCCAATAGCAGACATCTCAGTATAAATGAAATGTTCCTGAGAGGTTAAACACCATTACTCTACTCAACTCTATATAAGGGATACTTGTTGTTAAAGGCCAGTAAAGTTTTATCCCATTTTCTCTTTACCTATGTTATTTGAACCTCTATATAAGGCTCACCCAAGACAAAGACGACTTTTACTGGATAGTTCGTATTTATAAACAGGCTTGTACTGGCTAGTTGTCCTTGCCCACAAAATTTTAGATGTTATACCAATGGGGTTCGCCGCTGTACCACGTGATACCATCTAACGTTTGTGTGGAACACTTATTTCCAATGGATATGGAATTGCATGAGATGATGTTTTCCCGCGAAAATGATGTCATTTCGAGAATCTGTGGCATTGATGTTTTCCAAAACATTCCGCACAAACGTTAAGAGGTATTGATCACGTGGTACGGCGGCGAACCCCATTAAATATCTTTGTATGGAGGATCCTTAGCTAATGTCAACATGTCATAATGCAGTTTGCTGTATTTCAGGATGTTCTTCAAATTTTCCCAACTTAAAACGCAGAAGGTAATTTTTGAAAAATGTGACCAAATTGCTGGTTATCCTATGTAACAATAAACAACATTTTATTATCTGCCGTCTGTCAAAAAGGCATTCGGTTAATTAGACAGCTTGTATTGTACACGTCACCAGTAACTGTCGCCCGTCTTCTATAATTTCGGTATTGGATACATTCGAATCGGGAATATGTAAGAGATCCTCAAAGAAAAATTCTGGAGAGCCTTGTAATTATTGGGTCACATTTCATTAAGATATTATGTGTTATTACATAGACGAAAGCAGTAAATGTTAGTGCTGACTAGATTGTGGATCGTAGGTTGATTGTTGTTTGTTACCATGGTAATACACAGTCACAAACCCTAGCTGAACACGTAAGCAAATTCAAATAATATATGCATATATTATACCTATGCCACACCTTAGCAGATTGCAAAAAAGTGTACCTTTCACTGTTACTTTAAATAGAAATATAAGGATGCATATATGCTAAAAATAGTATTGTCAGGGATTTAGATTATCAGGCAGGGGCCTAGTAAGCCCATGGCTCCTAAAAATCATTTTGGGCCTCTAACGTTATGCACCTTTTTGCTATAAATTTATTAATATTACAAGTTCTTTTCTGAATTAACAGGTTCCCCAACTCAAGATGTTTGAGGTTCATCCCTGATTGTGACATAATAGCAGAATTACTAAACTAAACGTACCATGATATGCATTGACTGTACAGCGGTCTTTAGATCTATGTACTGGTTAAGGCTTTCAAGTGTACACATTTGCTTTTTGTGTTTGGCTGGTAAACATTTTAAAATTTGTAAACATGTAAACGGTCAATTGATGTGGTACTTTAGTATGCAGTACATGTATATTTTCTAAAAATTCAAAAGATGCACTAGTAACCAAAGATACAAAGACAAAATCTTTACATCTTACTCTATTAGATGGAGAAGCAAGTTTATCATTGGTAGTGGTTATATACCGTTAAAATCTTATATATTTTCCATAAAGTCCAACCTGCCTTAAAGGTCACCTCTATATAAGGGTTAACTGCTTACAAAGGCCATTAGAATGGTATCCAAATTGTTCTTTATTCATATTATTTTAACTTGTATATAAAGGCCACCTGCCCATAAGGACACTTTTACTGGTTCAATTAGGTGAGCTTTATAGACAGGTTAGACTGTATTTTGGTTTGTTATAGTATTAGATTGTTA
Source organism: Anadara kagoshimensis (assembly GCA_021292105.1). Taxonomy (NCBI): domain Eukaryota; kingdom Metazoa; phylum Mollusca; class Bivalvia; order Arcoida; family Arcidae; genus Anadara; species Anadara kagoshimensis. The sequence goes on from CM037868.1 coordinate 16,023,344, forward strand.
AATGTTTCGTTTAAACGCAGCAGTTTTGTTTCAATGCATCCCCGCAAATGTTTACAGATTTTTGTAAACGTGGAAGCCTTGGTACTGGTATATATATTGATAGCAGATCTTTAAGATTTTGGTTTGGTGGGTTTCTCGAGTGCTTGTTTATTCAGGGATTTATCAGGGTCTTTTGGGAAAAGGCCCTAAACTAAAAATTGGGAAAAACTATCAACTTTTTGCTCATTTTGGGAAAATCTTGACATCATTTTTGATGCCATTAATGATTAAATCTAATGCTTTATGTGTATTGAGTTGATTGAAGATTAAGAAAAAAAGCCACATTTATGGCCAGACTTCAGCTATGTGTCTGGTACGATTTTCTGATTGGGAATTTTCTCAGCCTATTTTGGGAAAAAATCAATGTTTTTCCATTGGGAATGGGGCCGAATTTCGGCCCTAAATAGGCCCTTGATAAATCCCTGTTATTACGATTGCTGATTACATGTGTATGACTGCTCTTAGGGTTCAAAATTTCTCGATTCCAAGGTACGGGACCTTTTGCTTTTACATTGGGACCCTTGTTAAACACCAGTACTCAACATTACTCCTATTGGAGCATAGATCAACATAAGACTTTGCCTCTCAGCTGTATTCTTGGCTTTGGTCTCTGTCTCTCCCCATGTCAAGTTCAGTTCTTCAACTGTACTGCGCCAGGTTGTTTTTGGCCTGTCCTGTGGTCTTGTTCTTGGAAGTGTCCATCTAAGGGCAGTTTCGGTGATGCTATTTCTTTCAAGTATGCAATACAGGGATCCAGTGTTGTACATTTGTTTCAATATGGCTTCGTCACATCATGGTCATTAAAGTGACAATCTTTAGCTGCCAATCACAAACTTAAGGTGCTAATTAAAATGAGGAAGGAAACAATTGGATCAAAAATACGAATTGAGTAGTAAACAGCTTACCGGTATCCATGCTTTGTCAAGTCAAATACCAGAATCCTTACAACTGATTTTGTAAAACTTAGGATCAAAATTTACCACGGCTTTATCCTAGTCTCAAGAAAGGGTAGGCAAGTATGTATAAACAGGGTTTCAAAATTATGTTTCATAATAAAAGGTCCAGGATCTTTTGCCTTTCTTTATGGAACGTCCCACATAAAGTTTTTTGAAAGTCCAGTATCAACATTAGAAGGTCCATGTACAATTATGTTATCATATAGAAAAAGCTGTATTTTTCTGGTGAAAAACTGCAGGTCCGTGGGACTTTAACAGTTTAAATATGAAGGGTACCAATGTAAAATAAATAGGTCCAGGACCTCGAACCTGGGGAATTTTGAACCCCTGATAAATTTTCTTCATAATATGCTCTCGCATACTGATGCATAAAAAGATGTAAGTGATTAAATTTTGTTTTGGGAATTCTGTGGCCTAGTGGTCTAAGCTTTACGCCTGTAAATCACAATACCTTTCACATCCTAGGTTCAAATCCCACCTGGGACAGACTATTGTGAAAAAAAGTTTATGAGCTCCATTATTGAAGGTCTGTGTTCTTACTGGACAATCCTGTTTCCTTCACTGTCCCTTAATTTTATATACAGTAGAACTTCAATCGCTCGAACGTCGACGCCTTGATTACCCTGGATAATTTGAAGTCATCTGCCGGTCCCGACCAAATTCCCATTAAATCCTTGAACAATAAATATTTTCCAAAGGCGTAAACATGGATAAAAATTCAACTTCTTTCACTCCAATGCAGTTTTTTATCAGAATGACATGTGGCCAATCATTGTAAATAAAACACAAGCTGAAGCCATGATACAGATTTTGATGAAAGTATTAGAGCGAAACGAAACAGTTTGAAACGTTAAGTGTTACTCATGATTAGTAATTAACGACCAGGGTAAAACACCTGAGTTGTCCATGCAGGATGATTGACTTTTCCCCTGATCAGGTCACAGGAATTTTAAGATTTTGTAATTTACATGTACTTTACATTTGAATGCGCATGCCAATGTGTATTGTCCGTATTTCTGACTGGTAATATATGTGTTATGTATTATAACGATACATGTAATAGAGCAAGTTCATTTTACATCATTGGCTACTGCTATTTACTTTCACTTTCCACCAAAATTATTTAATTCAGATGAATTGTCATGTTCTAGATTGCTTGTTACCAATAAAACTATCCACAATTTTGCAGCTCAGAAGTTCAACATTTATTTAATTGTAAAAATGTAGTTTTAAAATATCGAAATATCATTGTGAATTTTGTAGTTCTAAAGGGACTTTTTCAGTATGTCATATTTCATATTTTGACTGTAAATTGAAACAGGTGCCTGAATCAGATTCAGAGATCTAATGCAAATCCTCTCTCCCCCCTTCAGTCTGATTTTACCATGTTTGATATTGTTAACTATGTTTCCATTCCTGGTAGCCAAAATCGCCATTGGCTACTAATTTCTTAGGAATTCTTTCAAAAAGTAACCTATTTTAGCAAATTTGTGGAAAAATACTTTAAAAAGGACTATATTTTCACAAATTCTGGAAATTTGGCTACTCATTATTTTAAATTTGTGGAAACCTAGGTTAACGGTTTATCATATTCTTAAACTTTCATTATGTAGAACAAATACATACACGTACATGCATTGCACTTGAGTAAAAAGAAATTGACAAAATTCAATTGGCATTGGTTAGATCTGAAAAATGCATTCCTCCAAATAATTTCACGTATGGCATAAATTTACTAATGTGATTAATTGATTGAATAGGGTTTTACGTCCCAGTCAAGACTTTTTCACTTATATTCAGAGGTCACCAGCTATAGGTGAAATGGCTGAAATTTTTACCTTTGCCGTGTCCTTTGGGCAATGTGCAGAGAGGGTTCTTTAACATCCCACGTCTGTCGTGACAAAGGGCATCAGGTTGTAATGTCTCTTCCGAAGGACCAAGTCATTTTCTTTCTAAATGCCCTGAGTACTTTACAAAAGAACAGCCACTACCTTTTTTCAAATCTTGGTTAGACACCATCCGGAGTTCGAGACCATGTCTCACATACGGAGCAAGAAATCTGCTAGCAATTTATTCTTTTTCAGCTAGGGAATCTTTATAAGCTAGGTGTCTTGAGAAGAATCATTTTGAATATATAGTAAAACCTTGTTATAATGCCCTCACTTACTTGTATGTATCGCCAAATTATTTCAAAAATCCAAAAAATCCAAAAAAAATTATTTCATAATTTTTTTTATAAGCCTTCCTTGGTTTATCATCCAACTCCTACTTCTTTATAATGTATTCACTAGAACTGAACAAACTCCAGTTTCACAATTCTACCGTTTGGTCCTGGTTTCACAATTATTCCTTAACCAAGATTTTCCTTAACTTAAATCTGGCAAATTTAAAATCTGAATAATTTTGTTAGTTTTCAAGATACATGTAATCATGAATTTTACATCTTTATACAAAACTACGATATGTTATACTCTTCAGTTAAGGACCCCGGCCGGGTCTGACCCAAGACTTGAAAGTGGGTAGTGACTGTTCTTTCGCCAAGCACTCGGCATTACGAAATGAAAGTCACGGTTCCTTCGGATGGGAACTTAAAATAAACGAGGTCCCGTGTCACGGTGGGCTTGGCACACTAAAGAACCCTGCTGTATAATGCCATAAGCGCAATGCACAGGCAAAATTTCTGCACTTTCGCCTATAGCTGGCGACGTCTCGATACAAGTGAAATATTTTTGACTGGGACGTTAAACACCATTACTCACTCACTCTTCAGTTAAGGAAAATTTTAGTTGAGAAATGATTGTGAAACCAGGATGAAATGGTGGCAGTGAATAGAGGTTTTACTGTGTGTATATGCAGATATATTGTTCATACATATATAAGACCTAGACTATGTTATACTCAGGCAAGGAAAATCTTAGTTGAGAAATGATTGTCAAACCAGGACCAAATGTTGCATATACATGTATATTGTTCATACATAGATACGAGCTAGACTATGTTATACTCTTCAGTTAAGGAAAATCTTAGTTGAGAAATGATTGTGAAACCGGGACCAAATGGTGGCCCAGAATAGAGGTTTTACTGTGTGTATATATATATCATTGATACATACATGTATAAGATCTAGACTATGTTATACTCCTCAGCTAGTAAACCAGCCACTCACTCGTACACACACTCAGTCAGTCAGTCAGGAGGTTTTATCATAACCAAGTATTGATTTTTATAAATCAGTCTGCAGGCCTTGAGTGTTTATATATATATGCACATTATACAGCACTGTATATACACATGTATGTTATATGATGGTGTTTAGTCATGATGCCATTGATGTGTATTCTCTCTCTCTGTATTTATGCTTTCACTCTGTATTTTTGCTCTGTATTCTCTCTCTCTGTCTGTCTGTCTGCCTGTATTTTTGCCCTCTCTTTCTCACTATTTTTGCTACCTTCCCCCTTGTTTTTTTTTTGTTCTTGCTCTATATTTATGTATATTTGCCCTCTTTCTCTGTACTTTTGTCATCTTTCTCTGCATTTTTACCACACCACATCTATCTCTGTGTAAAATTCTGTTCATTACTTCAACATATGTGGATGGATTTTGATCAAATTTGAAACAAGTGTATACCAACATGACATGATGTGATGGGTACCATATTTGTGAATGTAGGTCAAAAGTCTGGGGTATGACCAAGTCCTAAAAATAGGTAGTGACTGTTCCATCAAGAGGTACTCTAGAAATGAAATTCAAAAGGTCCTTTGAAGAGACCTAAAACTGAGATCTCATGTCCTGGTAGGTGTGGTGCACTGAAGATACCTCCCTACAAATTTCTTTGAGTGTACTGCAAAGGTAAAAATTTCTGCAACATCGTCTAAACTGGTGACATCTCAATATAAGTGCAATATTCTTGACTTATTGATTGGGGTTTTACGTCTTAATTTTCTTATTCAGTAATAAAACCTTTTTATTGGTGACTGTTAATGATATATGATTTGGTGATAGTTAAAACATTTATTTGTACTCTAAATTTTAACCTTAGTCTGTCAAATTTATTGACTATAAATAAGAAAAATAAAAATATTGAATTATATGAGTTTATGATCAGATTTCTGTGACCTTTACTTACTGCTGTAAAATTACAGCTGTGTGTTGTATCTTATTACCGACTCTTATACAAGTCTTTCTGTAACTTGCATGAATTTTAAAATTACTTTAAATTTTTGAAATCAAGTAGGTATAATTTAAAATAAAACTCTTTTTTTTCCATATATATTTTAAGAAGATTTGATATGAAATTAAAACAATTTTAAATGTTGACTTTTTTCATATATTTCAAAATACAACATTCCAAAACTTGTGGGTCAAAATGCAATTTTTACTTTTACGTGGGACAAAATGCAATTTTTACTGTGAAAGTCTGTATATATAAAGTCTGTTTCATATTTTGTATAGCAGGACTTTTGCATACATGTATACAGTCAAGTTGTCCATATGGGCCATCTAAGGGAACCAGCCTTTATTGGCAGGTGGCCTTTATATACAGGTTCAAATAATATGTACAGTCCAACCTGCCTTAAAGACCACCTCTATATAAAGGCCACCTGGTTATAAAGACCAGAAGAATTGTTTTATTGTATATTCTAAGGCTATGTGTCCATTCCTGGTAGCCAAAATCGCCATTAGTGATTTACTACTAATTTCTGAGGAATTCTTTCAAAAAGTAACCCGTTTTAGCAAATTTGTGGAAAAATACTTTAAAAAGGGCTATATTTTCACAAATTTTGGAAATTTGACTACTAGTTATTTTAAAATTGTGGAAACCTAGCTAAGGTTATAAATTCAGGTCAATTGACCTGTCAGAAACCTGTAAATTTGTTTTGCCCATGTTTTGTCTGGTGTATGCTTTGCATTTAGCCACATGTGTTAACATGTCCTTGTTATTACTCTAGAGGCCACGATTTTCATCCAGTCTACATCAGATTTGGTCACAGTGATCCTCTTGACAAATCTACATAGGTCAAGTTTGTATGGTGAAATATTTGGATATTCTCTTGTATGTTAAAAAACAAACATTGGAATTTTTGAGTTTTGTGGCTAGTTAGAATTAAGCCTTACCCCAATGTTCATTTTAAGATTTTTCTGAGAGGTACTATTTTCAAAAACAGTCCTCTTAAACACCATAAAATCATTATTTTTGCATTAATACATGAAATGGTAAATATACCTGAGCTCTTCAAAAGCTTTAAAAATGGAGTCATTTGGCAAAATAATGGATCAATGGCTCAATGGCCCTTTTCTAGAATGAACAGTGCATGGTTTTGAAGTACAGTCTGTTTCAAATTGGTTTTAAAGCAGGACTTGATATTTTAACAGGTTCACTCTGTAACCATCACTGAATATCAGCAGTGGGTTTCTGACAACAGGGTTTGTACAGGCCTTAAAAAGTCCTTAAATTTTGAGGTTTGCCCTAAAAAGACCCTTAAAAACAAGTCTGACCCTAGAAAGCCCTTGAATTTATCCTGAAGGCCCTAAAAAGCCCTTGAATTTTGCCAATTAGGTGTTGATATTAAGTGATTGTAAATAGACTGATCAAAATAAATAAATAAGTTACATTGAAATGAGTGATTTAAAGGTTCCTGGCCCTCCTGAACACCCAAAATCAATCCCCACTTCAAGTGTCAATACTATGAACACATAAGTAATTGTTTTATTGATTTAATTGTCTTTGCACCAATGATTTTCTTATAAAATTGTCCCTCTGATTAGGCCTTAAATTTGCAAATGAGACCCTGAAAAGACCCTAAAAAGTCCTTAAAATTTGGAGTCCAAATGTCTGTATGAACCCTGGACATTGATTTTAGTCTTTTGTTTTAAATTTCATTCTGTTAACAATTGTACATTGATGCTACATGTATTCAGCAGATTTAGTTGCATATACATGTAGCCTGTTTCATATTTTACATATAAAAAACTGTATCCTATAGTCTGTTTCCATATTTGTAATATTAACTGTATAATCTATTTCATATTTTGTGTATTTACAGGGACAGGAGAAAGTGGAAAGAGTACATTTATAAAACAAATGAGAATTATCCATGGCACAGGTTACTCAGAAGATGACAAACGTGGTTTTATTAAGATTGTTTACCAGAATATATTTATGGCCATGCATGCCATGATCAGAGCTATGGAAACGCTTAAATTAAGCTATACAAACCCAGCAAATGAGGTAATTGCTTTTCCTGCGCACAATGCAAAAGTAAAAATTTGATTTGTCATTCTTCTAAAGCTGATGACACCTGATATAAGTGAAATATTGTTGACTAGAACATAAAACCCCATTAAATCAACCAATCCAACATTCCCGATTTCCTTAATATTAGATAGTTTTGATTGTGATTTTAACCACTACTATATCTCACCTCTGTAGCAAAGGGTGGGGGCTTTGTGGCTGAGCGGTTTATAATGCTGGCTTACAGTTTTGACTGGTGTAAACCACTATTCCACACCCCTGTAGGAGGAGTGAGTGAGTAATGGTGTTTAACATCCCAGTCAAGAATATTTCACTTATATTGAGATCTCGCCAGCTTTAGGTGAAAGTGCAGAAATTTTGCCTGTGCGTCGCGCTGATGGCATTATACCGCAGGGTTCATTAGTGTGCCAAGCCCACCGTTACACCGGACCTCGTTTATTTTAAGTTCCCATCCGAAAGAACAGTGACTTTCATTTCGTAATGCCGAGTGCTTGGGGAAAGAACAGTCACTACCCACTTTAAAACCTTGGGGTCAGAACCAGCCGGGGATCAAACCCACGACCTCCCACTTACGGAGCGAGCACTCTACCAACTGAGCTACCGCAGCGGTCCCTGGAGGCCTCGGTGGCAGAGTGGTCTAAAACATCAGCTTACAGATCACAGTGTCTCACTGCCTAGTTTCTAATTCTACTGGTAGCAGATACTAATGTGAAGAAGTTTGGTCAGTTTGTGTGCCAGTGGTTTTCCTTGGACACTTCAGTTTCCTCCACTCTCCTGAAATTTGGTACTCAATACTAGTGAAAGTGTCTTGACTGCAGAATAAAATGCCAATACTCTTCCAGTGTTGCACATTGACGGCTTCATTGTGGCAATGCTGCAAATTTTAAGCCATTTTCCCTTAATTCTTACTACCTGTGCGACAATCTGAGTCCTCCTTTCTAGCATGCAAGTGAATTAGACTATGTAGCCAATTGGTCCAAAGAGATGGCATTTGGATCTATGTTTCTATTTCCGGTAACCAAAATCGCCATTGTATACCGATTTCTGAAAAATTCTTTCAAAAATAACCTACCAGGTATTTTAGCATATTAGTGAAAAAATACTTTAAAAAGAACTATTTTTTCACAAATTCAGGAAATTTGGCTTCTAATAATTTTAAATTTATGGTAACCTAGCAGATCAATACCTACCTTACCATGTAAAATAGAATCCTATTCAGATAGAATCTGGTGTAGGAAAGTTTGTGTCATACAACATGATGTTTTTATGTAGGAATGTCTAATCCCACTCTGAACATTAGCTAGTGTGAGAAAGATTGTTAGTTTGCTTGCCAAAGGTTGATGTTTTTTCATTTTCTGCCACTAACCCTGAACTGACCTCTCAATATAATATAAGTGAAAGAATATTTACTGGGACGTAAAACTCCATTACCCCACTCTACTCTTTTTTAGAATGAATAGAGTTCTTGCTCATATGAGGGAAGTCGTGCATTTAAACCTGGTCCGGTCTGACCAAGACTTGAAAATAGGAAGTGACTGTTCTTTAACCAAGCACTCGGCATTTAGAAATGAAAGTCAGGAGGTGGTCCTTCGAAAGAGATCCCAAAACTGATGCAATAACACGACATGGCGCCGCAGATTTTCCAGAGACCAAGATTTTCAAAAACTTTTATAAAATTCCACAATACCAATATTTTTGCAGTGCTCGGTCTAGGATATTTCTCAGTGGGCCTTTTTGAAAAACTTCTGAAATACCACAACATCAATAATTTTGCATAAGGTCATAACAATTGATTCATATAGAAAAATAAGGGGTCAGTGTTCCTATTCCCCCCATCTTGAATGAACACTGCATAACTACAGGTATTTTCTGATACTGAATAATAGGAAATATTTGCAAAGTATTAATATCCATGATTGTTATTAGAGATGTTATTTTATATTGCCATCGCGATTATCCTCGCTGAGGATTTGCCGATGGTGATATCGTGGAAGAAAACATATATCACCATATCGAAGAACCCTATTTTTTGCAAAAAAAAATTCTTTGAAATCATTGCATCACTTGTGTATTGATCGTGATTAAGCAAATTAAAAACGTGGTTTTGCCTTGAGTCTTCAATAACTTTGACAAATTTGCAATTTTATATCTTATTATTCTTTAATTATGTTTGACTTTATTGCAGTCCAGTGAAAACTCGGCCCATCGTTTGAGCATATATATCTGTTAATATCGTGATATTATCGCGATGATATCATAAAATTTTGGCGATATCGCGATACTATTTTTGTCCATGATAACATCTCTAATTGTCATGGTCAAAATCTCGACAGAAAAAATAAGTACACAGGAAAGTTTTCTGTGTTAAAAAATACAAATGGGTTTAACAACCCAACCAGTGAAAGTAAATACACACAAAAAAGTTTCTGAATGTTAAATATTGTGATAGATTTTACGTGAGCACTGCAAAAGTTTCTTGCTATACAGTATACAGTGATTTTGTTCGCTTCAAATTACTAACAAATTAAGGTAGTTTCCTTTCGGGAAAAATGACTAAAATTTCCCAATTTGCCCACTAAAATTCCCAAATAACGTGCTACATTGAAAAATTAAATTCAGTTGTTTTTACCCATAAAGTATCAGAAAGTATCGCAATATCAGTGTTCAATCCAGAATTTTTCAGAGTGGGCCATTTTCAAAAACCAATGTCTAAAACACCATCATATCAATATTATTTTTTTTCATTTACGCTATCGTCCACTGAGACCTTTAACAATGGGGCCATTTGGCAAAATAAGGGGTCAATGGCCCCAGGGCCCCTTCTAGATTGAACACTGCAATATAGTGTCTTTGCAATAAAGATGCTAGCTTTTCTGAGCATATCATGGAGGGCGCGGAGGCCTAATGGATAAGAATTCAGTCTTCAAATCCAGGGTCTCTCACCGCTGTGAGTTCGAGTCCCGCTCAGACCACATGTGGGAAAGTAAATTTTCCTTACCGTTGGCCTTTACTGATTCACCTGGTATCAGTATAATGAACTGGGGGAGTGGTTCGCTTGTCTGCGGCGTACTGACTCTGTGAGCTAGCACGGTAAAGTTGCCCTGAGTGCGGGCTAGAAAAGGCAGACCATACAACACACTCGCACTTAACATGCATACACAAAAATTGTTCATAGATTAATCCAAAGAGATTAATTAAATATTTCTCGTCGCGAATAGCTGAAAAATTGCTGATGCGACGTAAAGCAACATGATGCAATTTGCTAGAACTCCACACCCTAAAATTCCCAATCTTAGTAACAAAAACACTCGTAATATCTGTTTTTGTTTTTCTTTTTTACTGCAGGAACATGCAAACCAAATACGCCAAGTGGATTATGAAACTGTGATGACATTTGATGAACAGCATGTTGAAGCCATACAATCTTTGTGGGCTGATAGTGGAATCCAAGAGTGTTATGATCGAAGAAGGGAGTACCAACTCACTGATTCAGCTAAATAGTATGTGTTTAGTGTCCAAAATTTGTCTGATATTCTAAGTTAAATCTCAATTTTCAAACTTGTTACAGTGAAGAAGCGTAACTATTTTAAGCTTGGGTTCCAAATCACTTTTGGAAAGAAGTTGTAAATACATGTAGTTAAATGTGTAAACCATAAGGGCCAAGAGTTTTTATACCCCTGTCTCAAAGAAGAGGTGGTATATATACATTGGTTTACCTCTGTCCTTCCTGCGGTAGCTCAGTTGGTAGAGTGCTCGCTCCGTAAGTGGGAGGTTGTGGGTTTGATCCCGGGTCGGGTCTGACCCAAGACTTGAAAGTGGGTAGTTACTGTTCTTTCGCCAAGCACTCGGCCTTATGAAATGAAAGTCACGGTTCTTTTGGATGGGAACTTAAAATAAACAAGGTCCCATGTCACAGTAGGCTTGGCATGCTAAAGAACCCTGCTGTATAATGCCATCAGCACAACGCACAGGCAAAATTTCTGCACCTTCGCCTATAGCTGGTGACGTCTTGATATAAGTGAGATATTCTTGACTGGGACGTTAAACACCATTACTCAACTCAACTCAACTCTGTCCTTCCTTCCATCTATCCATTGGAAACAAAGAATTTAGTGGTAGTTTTATCAGCAGCTACTAAACACAGCCATCAGGGCTCGAAATTAAGGGCGAAGTTGGGCGATATCTTCGCCCTGTTTCAAAAAACTTCGCCTAAACTGTCTCAAAAGCGAATTTCTAGTTGCCCTAAGTTTTGACAAGTGTATTTAACCCCACAGGCGCCTCACATAGAAAGGTAAACAACAGGTAACTCCCGCTGTTTCAAAATCTAATTTGAGCCCTGACAGCCATTTTGAGATTTTGTATGCAAGTTCAAAGGTCAGTGTGAGGTCACATGCTGCAAGTACTGATTTTAAGCTTCCAGACATCTACAGCCTGTTTACCAACTTAATTTGTTTATTAACATTTACGGTAAATAGCTGAAGTTAAAAGTGGGGGTATATTTCAGTGAGCAGTAACTCATGGATTTATTGTAAGACCCATGGGCTACCGAGTCCTTGCTTATCCTAATCCCTGGACTGAGCATATTAATTGACATAAAACAAAATTATTAATATTATACTGTTCTTCAATTGAATTCTCAAGGCTGGGTGAATGACATAAAATTCAAACCCTGAAACGTGTTTAGTGCCCAAACTCAGTAGGAAATGCTTACTGTATACCTAGAAATATTCACTGGTATAAATTTTTGCGGTTTTGGTATGGAGAGCATTTTCGCTGATATAAACTTTCACGGTCACGCAGGTGGTGTAAGCATTTGACAAGGATATAAAATTTCACAATGGATTTATTTTCGCGCTTGATCAGCGACCGTGAAAATAGCAAACATTAATACACCGCGTATTTTTCTACGTATGCAATATTTAAATCTTAATTTTTTAATGTTTTGTTAAAAGGACATAAGTGGCATAAAACAACATTTATATAAACAATTTATCTAATCTTCTAATAAGACTGAAATGTGTTAAGTACACTTGTTTAAATCTTAATTTTTAAAGTTATTTTAGAAGAACACAATTGACATATATAAGAAAGTTTACAAATGTTATACTGCACTTTCAACAACAACAAAAAATTAACAAGTTTAAATACATAGTACATGTGGTACTTATAATGTGAAGCAGTAAAAAACTAATAGAATCTGTCACCTGTTTGTGACCGATACCGGCTGATCTCAGTCGAGGCTGATGTGATGTAACATATATCCCAATCGAGGCTATGCCGAGATTTGGGTATGTTACATCACATCACCCGAGACTTGAGATCAACTGGTAACAGATTCTATTTCTCATACCATTAAAATGTTTATAACTGTGATAAATACAAAACAAAACATGTTCCCTCATGGGGCATCTTGCCGTGCATGATTCCTTTGGGTGATGTATGCATTGTACAAATCCGCCCTTTGAAAATAATCTGACCGACAACACTTCAAAATTTTAAGATATCAACAATTTGTATTCAATGCAAATATGAAATAACTCCGACAATAAATATTTTGGAGAAAAAATAAAATAAAACACCTGTTTTGAAAAGTCTTTGTTTTGATGACGTCAAGCACAATGATCAGATATGTCATCCTGGTTGTTCAATTGTCGCGTGAGGCAGTACCAGACAAACTGGACAAGACAGAAAAATCTAGCACTGGTGTGCGCGTGAGATTTTTCTGTCCGAGGTACGAGAATAATGTATGAAGGGTTCTATCTAGTCCTTTTGTACATGAGGTCATCCTGATGAGCAAAATTGTGAAAAAGAAAAATACCATTTAAGTGATAAATAACACTAAAATACTGTTTTTACAGCTGAAATTTCCAGAGTGCAAAAAAAAAAAAAATTGTGAATTTTTCATTCTCTGTATAAAATGGAATTAGTATTTGTCATAGACTATCTGTCTTTTCATTCTAGAATAATAGTAGTCTAGGTCGACAGTACTTATCATAAACTCGGGCCTACAGTCCATGGCTAATTTGGCACACTGTAAACTTCTTACAATTTTGTAGATTGACCGATTCTCCAAGTACTGCTTCACTTACACCTTATTTATGACAGTTAGAAAAGCTGCATTTGAAACTACATGGCAAAAGTTATGCCTTCAATGTTTCTATTATCAACTTTCCATTTTATGCAGCAATATACATGCTTCTATAGGACAACAACTTTGACCTGTCTGTTTGACCTTTCATTTAAATATTTATCACGGACCAAGTACATCTATGAATAGGGAGCACACAGGTGTTTATATTGTACACATCATGAGATATACTCACCTCATAGAGTACACCTGTGTACTGTGTATCTATTAATTTGGATCTTAACACTACCCATGTATTTGGTGGATCCTCCTATATGAATATTCCTAATATAAGGTCAAGCTGACAGGTCGGAGTTGTTTACCTATGCTGCTTATGGTGTATTTGTTTCCCAGTTAATATGCTACTGTAGAGCCTTCTCCCACTACAGAAACTTTATACAACGGAGCAAGCTGTGTACAATAAATTGTTGGCTCAGGAATATTGCAAGCAAGACCTTCAAAAAGTGTTATGGCTGTCGTCACAATGTTGTTGATAATTGTGATGTGTCTGTATCCTAAATTATCCTGGTTATATTTGAAATCCCATAGTTCCATGTTCGTTCTTTCTTTCTCAGTTTTGAACCACTATAGAAGATGAGTTGGTAGAGTGCTTGCACCATATGTGGGAGGTCGTGGGTTCGAACCCTGACCGGGTCTGACAAAGACTTTCAAATAGGGTAATTTTGGATACAGAAACATACTTATCAACACTTATAATGTATAATCATCCATATATGCAAATAAGGACCCTTAAGCAGTTTAAATTTGTGTTTTTCACTTTTTTAGCTGTTTTTGAAGTACCGTCATTTGGTTATACAAAAATAGTAAAAAAAAAAACCCAAAAAAACCTATAGTTGTCACTTGTGAGAAAAAAAAAACGAAAAAAAAACTGAAAAACCAAAAGACTTCTTTTCATAACAGACTATATGAATTACATTTAAAGTCTGCTTCTGCATTACTTTTGGATTGTTCTTAAGGTCTTTTTCTCTTAGAACTTCATATACAATAACTAATATTTTACCATTTTAGTTATCATCAGTTTTCTAAAATTGAATAACAATATTTTATTATTTCAGTTACCTTGACGATGTGGACAGAATCGCAGCACCAAACTACCTTCCTACATTACAAGATATATTACGAGTAAGAGTTCCCACGACAGGAATTATAGAGTATCCTTTTGATCTGGACAGCATCATATTTAGGTATGTTTGGTAATTTAAGTTTTTAGCTAACCTGATCTGAAAGCTCAGATGAGCTATTGCAATGGTTCACCGTCCGTCGTCTGTCGTGCATCGTGCGTTAACTTTGTACATTTTAATCATCTCCTCTAAAACTACCAAGCCAAATTTGATGAAACTTAGTGATTATGATGCCTAGGTGAAGGCCTTTCAGATTTGCACAAATGAAAGGATTATGTCCCCTTGGGTCCCCATAAAGGGGGAAATTGTGAAAATCTTTAAAAATCATCTCCTCTGAACTTACAAGAGATATAGCTTAGATATTTCATGTGAAACATACTTAGGGGACCTAATTTCAGATTTGCGCAAATCATAACTGTTGAGGCCTAAATGGCAAGGTTCTTAACGGGAAAATGGCTAAAATTAATGTATTTGTCAATATATCTTGAAAACTATAAACTTTTTGTATAGGCATGTATATTGGAATATTGCAGGTATTGGAATAACGCTTGTCTGTCTGTCCGTGCAAAATCGTGTCTGGGCCATATCTCATAGCTGTTTTGGATGACTGTCATAAAACTTCACACGAATCATCTTCATGGTCCATAGGTGTGTGATGACCTTGAACCAATGTCATATCTTAAAACTCAAGGTCACAGGAAAACATTAAATGTTGGGGTGGGGATGTTTGACTCTCAAGAGACAGTTCTAGTGATATATGCCATAGATAAATGTTATGGGTTCAAAGGACAAGGTCAAAGATGTGAAAGAATACTGAAATGTTTGAAAAACTCAACTTTTTCTATAAACATGTACATGTATCAGGGATTTATCAAGGGTCTATTTAGGGCTGAAATTCAGCCCCTTTCCCAAAGGAAAAACATTGATTTTTTCCCAAAATTGGCTGGGAAAATTCCCAATTAGAAAATTGTGTTGTTTTTAAATAAAAACAAAGTGAATTAAGCACTGACAAACACTAAGCGGCAGAAAAGATTGTTCTGATTTAACAAGTGATCAGGAGAATTATAAACTCCCAGTGGCTGAACGTAACAATTCCAGTTCTTGGGATGAAGAGGTCAGTGATTTAATCATTAATGGCATCAAAAATGATGTCGAAGTTTTCCCAAAATGAGCAAAAAGTTGATAGTTTTTCCCAATTTTTAGTTAAGGGCCTTTTCCCTAAAGACCCTGATAAATCCCTGTGTATATAATATTAGACTATTGAAGGTATTGATACAATGGTCATTTTGTTATGATGAATGTTCAAAGGTCAAGGTCAGAGATGCAAAAGAAATTGGAATGGCTACAGGGGTTGAAAATTCTTCAAGCCTAAAGCCCTGGACTAGAAATTTGGCAAGCAGGACTTTGCAAAAATTTTACTGAAAAGCCCCTCAGGCTTAAACACTCAGAAGACCAATGAATTTCATTTTCGACTGTCAACTGGTGTCTTGAAAAAATCTTGCAAAACCATCCGTAGTCACGTTTTTCTGTTGTTTACATTCATTCTTGATCATTACAGTGTTTGTAAGAAATGCTAGTCATTAGGTAGGCGACTTAAGCGTTCTGCTGATAAAGAAAAATCTAGATAGTTATTGTGCTTGATATCGCTACCAATGTTCAGTCTTGTCCGATGATGTAGCCATTTAATTTAAATATTACACCAACAAGCAAGCTACAGTGGCGAGAAAAGAAACTCGCATGAAAATAAAGACACCAAATATGATTGGAGAAGTGTGTCTGATTGTTTCAACAGCTGTCATGTGGGTTGTAAAAAATGCCAAAAATACCATTTAACTGCCGATAGAAATAATACGGTACATATCGATTTCTGGTTTTCTACTTCGATTTTCTTGTTAACAAAACTCTGGACTTGATTAAAAAAATTGCGGGCTTTTGATTTTCTTTATCAAAAAGTCCCGGGCTTTAGCTCATCTGAAAAATTTTTAACTCCTGGGCTAATTATCTGGAAAATTATAGGTTTTGTAAGGGCATGTATGTTAGAATATTGTAGGTATTTACACGTAGGCATGTATATCACAATATTTTAAGTATTGATATAGCAATCATTTTTATTTTTATATATATATATATATATATATATATATATATAAAGGTCATGGGTTCAAAGGTTAGATCACAGTTATGAAAGAATAATGAAATGATTGATTATCTGGAAAACTATAAAGTTATTGTATGAGCATGTATATTAGAATATTGTAGCTATTTACACAACAATCATTTTGATATATAGATAAAGGCCATCAGTTCTAAGGTGAAGGTCAAAGATGCAAAGGAATACTGAAATGGTTAATTATCTGATTAACTATTAATTCTTTTGTATAAACATGTACATTAGACTATTGTGGATATTGATACAATTGTCATTTTGATTTAAAAATCAAGGTCATGGTCATGATGGGTTCAAAGGTCAAGTTCACAGATGTGAAAGAAAACTGAAATGGTTAATTATCTGGAAAACTAAATAGGCATATATATATATATATATATTAGAATACTGTAGATCATTTTAATATATAGATGAAGGTCATTAATTAAAAGGTTAAAGTCACAGATGCAAAAGAATACCAAAATGGTTAATAATCTGGAAAACTTAAAACAGATGTATATTAGAATATTGTGGGTAATTATACAACAATCATTTTGTTATAGATAAGGGTTATAAGGTCTAAGTTCTAAGGTCAAGGTCACAGATGTGAAAGAGTACTAAAATGGTCAATGATTATTGTTATAGGCCTCTCAGTTTTTATGTTTTTGTAAAACATTTCAGAAAGCGATACCGGTATTTAATGAGGTGAGCATATCAGGCCCATTGGGCCTCTTGTTAAGATGAGCTCCGATATTCTAGCCAAAGTTGCAGAATCATTCCCTAACTAAGATTTACCTGGACTTATATCTGCCAAATTTGAAATATTAATTATTTTGCCACTTGTTAAGATATTAGGGATTTAATGTGTCATTTTGAAAATCACTTTTGCATTTAATTTCATCAAAAATGTACATCCATTGAACTGTTCCAACAAAGATTGCCGAAATTTGCGAAATTCGAGTTAAGGAAACTTTTAGTCAAGTATGAAATGTGAATCTGGAGCTTAGTCCCAATTTAACAATCATTCCTTAACTAAGATTTTCCTTAACTTAAATTTGAAAATTTTGACAATATTTAAGGGTTCTACAAATAAAAAGTTTCAACAAAATTCAAACATAAATGTAATAATTTTCTTAGCGTGATCTTCAGTATGGCCCCTTAAATTCATGAATACCTTGGAACACAAACAAAATTTTTCAGATTAACCAGTTTCAAGTTTTATTAAGGGAAATCTTCGTTCAGAAATGATTGTGAAACCTGGGTCCAGGTTTTGAACTCTGACTAGGTTTGATATTTCTTTTACTGAACACGACATTTTGAAACCAACATTTAGCAAAAGGTGAAATTTCTAACACTGACTGATTGGAATTGTGGCCAGGCTTAATGTTTGTTTTGCTAAACAGTTCACATTTTGAAATCCACGATAAGCAAAATGAGGACCATCTTACACTAGTATCTGCCTGATTTAGATTCTCTGTCCAGGTCTAATATTTCTCTTACTTAACACTTCACATCTTGAAAAATTGAAAGCCATTTGAAGATATCTTCTTGAACAAAAAGAAAGTTGAGCTCAATATTACTGTATTCATGATAAAATGAAGAATCCTGACTGTTATAACTGCTTAGGTGGGAATCTACTCTGGCACATTCTGGAGTTGGAAAGTTATTGTTTTGCTTATCGTCAATTTTCTCCAAGCACTTTGTTTTCCTCTACCGTCTTGGAGCTGATGGCCTTGATATTTGAATAGAAACAAAATACTGAATTTTGTTTGAATGTTGCTGAAAACTTCTGAATTTATTTTGAATTTTTCTTGCACTAAAAGTTTGTGTCTGAATTTTTCTGAACACTTATCATTTTAAAAATGGCAGATACTCAGAGCTCCAGAT
Organism: Anadara kagoshimensis; assembly: GCA_021292105.1. Lineage (NCBI taxonomy): Eukaryota > Metazoa > Mollusca > Bivalvia > Arcoida > Arcidae > Anadara > Anadara kagoshimensis. The sequence continues at coordinate 16,041,894 of CM037868.1, forward strand.
AAAAATTAGACATGAAGGGTTATTACCCCCTTCTTTTATTAGCTCACCTGAGCCAAAGGCTCAAGTGAGCTTTTCTGATCACAATTTGTCCGTTGTCTGTCGTCCTCGTCGTCGTCGTTGTCGTCGTAAACTTTTCACATTTTCATCTTCTTCTCACGAACCACTGGGCAGATTTCAACGAGACTTGGTCAGAAGCATGTCTGGGTCGGTGCAATTCAGATTTGTTCGTGGCATTGCCATGGCTACCATAACTAGGTCAAGGTGACCTAGGGGTGCAAAAATCTTAAAAAATCTTCTTCTCCGAAAGTATTGATTGGAGAAAAAATCTGATGTGATATTTGGCTTCTCTAGGGTCTTAAGCCTGTAGTTTGTTCATTTCGTGAAATTCGGTCGAAAAATGGGTTACGCGTTTTTGCGTTTAATTTTGAAAAAATCGTAAAATAGCTTCAAATTGTTATAACTTGACTACTTGACCAGATAATGACATGGGGTTTTCAGTTTTGACATCTTCTTGTTAGTATCTTCAAAATGAGGTCAAGGTCAATTGTGAAGGTCGTGACCTAATTTTTTTTACCTCTGATTATACTTATTATCTCTAAAACTATAAACTTTTTGTATAGTCATGTATATTAGAATGTTGTAGGTATTGATACAACGACCATTTTGATGTATAGAAAAAGGTCATGGGTTCAAAGGTCAAGGTCACAGATGCGAAACAATTCCGAAATGGTTAATTATCTCGAAAACTATAAACTTTTTATATAGGCATTTATATTAGAATGTTGTAGATATTGTTACAACGATCATTTTGATGTATAGAAAAAGGTCATGGGTTCAAAGGTCAAGGTCACGGATGGGAAACAATACCGAAATGGTTAATTATCTCGAAAACTATAAACTTTTTGTATAGGCATTTATATTAGAATGTTGTTGATATTGATACAACGATCATTTTGATGTATAGAAAAAGGTCATGGGTTCAAAGGTCAAGGTCACAGATGCGAAACAATACCAAAATGGTTAATTATCTCGAAAACTATTAACTTTTTGTATAGGCATGTATATTAGAATGTTGTAGGTATTGATACAGCAATCATTTTGATGTATAGAAAAAGGTCATGGGTTCAAAGGTCAAGGTCACAGATGCGAAACAATACCGAAATGGTTAATTATCTCGAAAACTATAACTTTTTGTATAGGCATGTATATTAGAATGTTGTAGGTATTGATACGACGATCATTTTGATGTATAGAAAAAGGTCATGGGTTCAAAGGTCAAGGTCACAGATGCAAATCAATACTGAAATGGTTAATTATCTCGAAAACTATTAACTTTTTGTATAGGCATGTATATTAGAATGTTGTAGGTATTAGAAAAAGGTCATGAGTTCAAAGGTCAAGGTCACAGATGCGAAACAATACCGAAAATGTTAATTATCTCGAAAACTATAAATTTTTTGTATAGGCATGTATATTAGAATGTTGTAGGTATTGATACAACAATCATTTTGATGTATAGAAAAAGGTCATGGGTTCAAAGGTCAAGGTCACAGATGCGAAACGACACCAAAATGGTTAATTATCTCGAAAACTATAAACTTTTTGTATAGGCATGTATATTAGAATGTTGTAGGTATTGATACAACGATCATTTTGATGTAAAGAAAAAGGTCATGGGTTCAAAGGTCAAGGTCACAGATGCGAAAACAATACCGAAATGGTTAATTATCTCGAAAACTATTAACTTTTTGTATAAGGATGTATATTAGAATGTTGTAGGTATCGATAAAACAATCATTTTGATGTATAGAAAAGGTCATGGGTTTAAAGGTCAAGGTCACAGATGTAAAACAATACTGAAATGGTTAATTATCTTGAAAACTATAAACGTTTTGTATAGGCATGTATATTAGAATGTTGTAGGTATTGATACAATGATCATTTTGATGTAAAGAAAAAATGGGGTCATTGGGGTTTAGTATTTACGTTGTCTTTAAATCTATCAGCTAGCCATTAGTTATCAGGTGAGCGTATAAGGCCCATGGGCCTCTTGTTCTAAAGAGTATCCTGTAAAATCTAAAGAGTATCGACACTGATCCATAAAAATGTAAAGAGTATTTTCAATTTTTAAAGTCATTTATTCAAATAAGTATAACTTATACTAACAATAATACAGTAACATAATCTTCATTGTGACAATGGCATTTCATAAGTACTTGGGTCAGGAGTTCAACCCCCAATAGCAGGCTCTACTGTTATAAGAATTGTTAAGGGTAATGAGGATTTTCAAAGGGTTTTGATACCCTTACTTTTACAATTTAAAGATTATTTTTCAAAAAAATTAAAGGGTATTTACACAGATACTCCTCTTCTCTGGAGCTCTGTGAAACTGTCAAATACACCAGAAAAATTCAGAACTTTTCAGACAAAAGTCAGACAATATTTTTCATTAGGATAAATTAGAATTTTAACTGTAATGTTAATTGAACTGAAACCACATAATACATGCCCATATCACAAATTTAAGGCCACTATTCAATACAATTTGATATGATGAGAAATATTGTTTTATCTGCTGGGAATAACTACTATAATATCAATTCAATTTGAAACAAAATCCAATTACTTACTCACTGTCACTTCTTTGGGCTTGCATAATTTTTATGCACCACAAATTTGAGACTACCATTTTCGCTGACCAGTGCAAGCTAAAGATGTTATTGTGGACAAAAAAGGTATCGCGATATCGTAAAAAATTTACGATATCATCACGATAATATCATAATATTTACGGATGAATATGCTCAAAAGATTGGCCGGGTTTTCACTGGATTGCAATAAAGTCAAACATATTAAAAGAATAATCAGATATAAATTGCAAATTTTATCAAAGTTATTGAAGATTCATGGCAAAACCATATGTTTAGATGCATAATCACGATCATTACACAAGTTATGCAGTGATTTCAAAAATTTTGTTGTAAGTAATAGGGTTCTACCATATCGTGATGTATGCTTTCTGCCATGATATCGCCATCGGTAAATCCTTGGTGACGATAATCGCGATGACGATATATAATAACATCTCTAGTGCAAGCATTGTATTGTTGTGTTTTACTTATCAAAGGTTTTAATTCGTGTTTGTTTATTACAGAATGGTTGATGTAGGAGGGCAGAGATCAGAAAGACGTAAATGGATACATTGTTTTGAAAACGTAACGTCCATCATGTTTTTAGTCGCCTTAAGTGAATATGATCAAGTTCTAGTGGAATCTGATAATGAGGCAAGTATTAAAAAGTGGGCCATGAAAAATGATCCAGACACCAGGCTCCAGTTTTTAAATGGGTCTTTAACTTAAACTTTTAAGTAATTATATCCTGAGAGCCATGGAAAATGGTCCAGACACCAGGCTCCAGTTTTTAAATGGGTCCTAAACTTGAACTTTTAAGTAATTATATCCTGAGGGACATGAAAAATGGTCCAGACACCAGGCTCCAGTTTTTAAATGGATCCTAGACTTAAACTTTTAAGTAATAATATCCTGAGCAGAGGTCCAGAAATGGTCATATTTACCGGACATGTCCGACAAAAATTTATTTTGACCGACGTGAAAAATCACCAGTCAGACATTTTTTGTTTTCGGACATTTTCAATTTTACAACAGGAATATTAAACGGACAAATCAGTTTTAGGTCCGACAAAAGTAAACTACCGCTAGTCTGTCTGTCGGTCTTTTAAACTCTACCTGACTTCACTAAGTGTATTGTCCTTACCACATGTTTACCTGTCAACAACAGTAAGATCTAATAATCAGGTGATTGTTTATTAATCAGTAAATACCTGTGGACTTAGTAGCTATGGGCTACTGGGCCCTGCTAATCTTCATCCTTGTTTAAGCAATTATATCTCTGCTTTGAAGAAGAGGAGGTATACTGGTTTACCTCTTACCATCCGTCTCTGCATCAACGTAATAAACACAGCCACTTGAAATTTTGTATGCAAGTTCAGTATTGGGTCCCGTGCAGCAAGTACAGATTTCCATTTATTTGTCAGACATCTACTTCCAGTTTACCAACTTATTTTATTTTCAACATTTAGGGACAAGTTAAAATAAGGGTATACTGAGTGAGCTACTGCTCACAGATTTCTTGTTTAAGTAGGTTTTCTCTCAAGTTTGGAAACTTGTCCCCTTAAGGCACAATTTGGAGGGACACATACAGTTCCATCTTTGTATGAAATTGTTTTTAACTCCAGGCTGTAGTTTTACAAGTACAGTCGAACCTGCCTTAAAGGCCACCTCTATATAAGAGCCACATGCTTATAAGGCCAGTAGAATTTTATCTAAATTCTTCTTTATTTATATTATTTAAACCTGTATATGAAGGCCACTTGCCCATAAAGGCCAATTTTACTGGCTCTCTTGGGTGGCCTTTATAGACAGGTTTGACTGTATTCATAAACTTAAAATTTCTTAACTTAAGCAGGGGTTCCTTCAGTTTTGAAATTTGAGACATGAGACCCCTTGTTAAACAATTTTGAGGCACAATAATAGAGTTTGATCTTGAACTGAGTTTAGTTGGGCCTTTGTGACCAACCCACAGCAAATTTGGACCTAGTAGAATTTGAACCTAGTTGGCGAGAGGAAGGGCCAAGACATTTTAATTTCAGTATGTTCTGAAACATCTCTCTATCTTATGTGAATGGCTTCATGACAATTGTTTTTGTGAAATAAATTATGCTCATTGAAGTCCACATGAATTTACCCAAATTATAATTTTAATTAAATTTTTTACAGACTGTTTACTGTACCCATATTCAGAAGCAATTCAAATCAAATAAATTTACTACCAGTAATTTTTATGCCTCAAATTAGTACATTATAAAAGTATTATCCCCTGGGAAAAATTGTTAAACTTTCGGAATATGGCCCCCAAAACTTTCCAAAACAACAGTTAAGACATACAATGGAATACACAACCAAACTATTCAAACAGATGTCTTCACCACTGCAGTAGCTCAGTTGGTAGAGTGTTCACTCCGTAAGTGGGAGGTTGTAGGTTTGAGTGGGTAGTGACTGTTCTTTCCCCAAGCACTTGGCATTACGAAATGCGGTTCTTTCGCATGGGAACTTAAAATAAACAAGGTCCCGTGTCGAAGTAGACTTGGCACACTAAAGAACCCTGTTGTATAATGCTATCAGTGCAACACACAGGTAAAATTTCTGCACCTTCGCCTACAGCTGTTGACGTTTCGATATAAGTGAAATATTCTTGACTGGGACGTTAACACCATTACTCTCACCTCATTACAAATGTCATAATATAGTTTGCCAAATACTGTATGCCAACTTTTCCTAGTTCATAAAAGTTTTACAAATTTTCCCAATCCAAAAGGCAGGGGGTAGTTGCGAAAAAATTATAATAAAATCAAAGACCACAAGTAATTAACAAATCTGATATAAAAAATAAGATAGAATAGAAAATGATCTAATAAAAATGGTAAATAAGCCTTGGTATATCTGTAAAAACTAATTCTGGCAGACTGGTATAAGGGATGAAATTAAGAACTTTTAAGAAGAGGAATAAAAGGCATCCAGCATCCTCGTCAGATGAGGCAAATAATGGCACATTTCATTTCCTACTTCCAGTTGTATAATATACAGTCAGGATCCAGAACGGACCTAAATTAATGTGGAAAAGTTTTTAAGGGTCTTTTTAATCTGGTAATTAGAGGTAGTGGGATGAAGCTAAACGGGGCCATGCTCACTTGTAATAGTAATAAATAACTAAAAATGTGTAAACATTAAGGGGCCCAGATTGGTTTTATTAGCCATAGGCTACTGGGCCCCTGTTAATTTTCATCCCTGAGGTAGTTAGGTAATTCCTAAATGTAATAATTATGCAAGTATCTCATAGAAATAAGAATTACTGTTAAAATTTGTAATATTTCTTGTCTTTATTGTATTCAGAATCGAATGGAAGAGTCCAAAGCATTGTTCAGGACAATTATAACATACCCATGGTTCCAAAACTCCTCTGTAATTCTATTTCTCAACAAGAAAGATCTACTTGAAGAGAAAATTATGCACTCGCATCTAGTAGATTATTTTCCTGAATTTGATGGTGAGTTTTATATAATTGTGTATTTTAATTTCAAAAGTCTGTACTCTCCATAAAATTTTAAGTTCTACTTCAAACTCAACAAATTCAATGTCCAAAACTTGAGCTGGTGGAATTTCAGGCTTGCAAGATCTTATGTTGAAACAAGGAATGAAGACATTATATGCTAATAAAATTATTTGAAGTAAAAGGAAGCTAACTTTAACAAAACTCGATCTGGTTGGAATTTCAGGCTTGTGAAACAAGGAATTATTTGATAAAAGGAGGTAACTTTGACAAAACTTGAGCTGATTGGAATTTCAAGCTTGTGAAACAAGGAATTATTTGATAAAAGGGAGGTAACTTTGACAAAACTTGATCTGATTGGAATTTCAAGCATGTGAAGTTACTTTGACAAAACTTGAGCTGCTTCAAATTTCAACCTTGTAAAACAAGGAAGTACATGTATTTGATAAAAGGGAGGTAACTTTGACAAAACTTTAGCTTGCAGCATTTTCAAGTATAATTGAAAATGTTGGAAATAAAGTTTTGTTTAACTGTAGGCTGCAATACCCTGTGTAGTCTATACAACAGTGAGGGTTAGGTCTTGACAAGTTCTTAAGGGTTCAAAATTCCTGGGACTGAGGTCTATAACCTATCAATTTTACATTGTGACCCTTGATATGTGCAAGTCTGATGGACCTGCGATCTTTACCTGGATAATACTATTTTTCTACATAATAACATAATTGTACTCAAACCTTTCAGTGTTGATATTGGATTTTCAACACTTGACATGGGACCTGCCAAAAATAGGGGCAAAAGGTCAAATAAAACATAATTTTGAACCCCTGATTTTACTTTGTTATGTTTATATGTTTTCAGGTACAAAGAAAGATGCACAGGCAGCAAGAGAATTCATATTAAGAATGTTTGTGGATTTAAATCCAGATCCAGATAAGATCATATATTCACATTTCACATGTGCAACAGGTTAGTTAAGATCATATATTCACATTTCACATGTGCAACAGGTTACTTCAGTAACTCTTTGACTGTTCTTTTGTTAAACACCACATTTAGAAATTGAAAGTCGATCGGATCCTTCAGAAGAGATTTAAAAAACTTAGGCCCTGTGCCATTGCACTAAAAGAAAATATGTTCTCCTTTCTGTCATTTATTTAAACCCAGATATACTCATTATAATTTTAGCATCAAGAGCATTTGGCTGAGCAGTAAAAACTCTTGCATTTTCAAAATCGTGCAAAGTTAGTTTCACTTGAACCTGTTGTCATGTGTCTCTTTACTAAGGTTCCACCACTGCGGTAGCTCAGTTGGTAGAGTGCTCGCTCCGTAAGTTGGAGGTCCTGGGTTCGAACCCCCCCGCCGGGTCTGACCCAAGACTTAAAAGTGGGTAGTGACTGTTCTTTTGCCAAGCACTCGGCATCATGAAATGGAAGTCACGGTTCTTTTGCATGGGACTTAAAATAAACGAGGTCCCCTGTCTTGGTAGTCTTGGCACTAAAAAGAACCCTGCTGTATAATGCCATCAGCGCAACACACAGGTAAAATTTCTGCACCTTCGCCTATAGCTGGCGACGTCTGGATATAAGTGAAATATTCTTGACTGGACAGTAAACACCATTACTCAATTCAACTCTTTACTGAGGTTCCTTATTTATAAAAATTCATAAACAATTACAGTAATGTTATTAAATGAAACATTGAAGTATAGGTAAACAACTTTTACCTGTCCGCTTGACCTTTCATTTAAATATTTATCACGGACCAAGTGTATCTATGTATAGGGAGCACAGGTGTTTATTTTGTATACATCATGAGATATACTCACCTCTACACTGTGTATATATTAACTTTGATATTAACACTACCCATGTATTAGGTGGATCTTCCTATATGAATATTCCTAATGAAAGGTCAAGCGGACAGGTCAAAGTTGTTTACCTATATTGTACAATTTCATACTATACCAAACCTTAATCGGCAAAACATAAAATTTTACGTGCAACAGATAAGTTATTCTCACCTTTCGAGGAAAGTTAGAAACATTAAATTCTGTCCTTCCGTCCATCCAGGGATTTGATATCTGAAGTAATTCTTCAGAGCTATAAAGGAAAAGGTAGAATTTGGTATAGTCAGAACTCAAAAATACTGAAAAGGATAGGCCAAGGTTGATCCACAGACTGTATGTTTATGGTACAAAAAATTATTAATTTCAGCAAATTGTGTAAAGGACCTTTCTTATTGAACTCTCTTTACCAGTATAAACTTTTATTTTTCCACATTTTACATTCTCAAGATATCGTGATCTATAGCCAGTCCACGATATTTTTGCAGAGTGTTTATAAAGATGGAAGAGTCTATGTAATGTAAATAGGTGGTTGTGACAAATGTAGGCATACAGAAAATAATATAGTATTTGGACCTATTTGTGTAGATTAGACTCACCCATGTTTGTAAATACTTGACCAATTTTACGTAGATGACCTATTGTATAGTTGTTTCATTCTGCGGGGAATAGATTTCAGACACTGGAACTTATTCAAGAGTAAATGTCTTTGTTTAGCTCTGGGCACTCTGGTTTCCTCCATCATCCCAGAAGTGACCACCACTGTATTTTAAGTGAAAAAAACTTGACTGCATGGAGTTTTGATGATACTGTCCAACCTGCCTTAAAGACCACCTCTGTATAAGGGTCACCTGCTTATAAAGGCCAGTAGAATTGTATCGCAATTGTTCTTTATTCATATTTTTTGAATTTATATAAAGGCCACTTTTACTGGTTCCCTTGGGTGGCCTTTATAGACAGATTTGACTGTATATCAAGGGTGTTGTCTTTTCTCTCTAACAAACGTTTTTTTATGTGTTTTACAGATACAGAAAATATAAGGTTTGTGTTTGCCGCTGTCAAAGATACCATTTTGCAGCTAAATTTAAAGGAATATAATCTGGTGTGAAATGACAAACATATTGTTGTCGTGAGAAGTTCGTAAGTTAAAAGGGCTAGTCTTATTTTAGCCATCTTGTTCCATTGTGAAAAGTGTCCTTGGTCTGACTCTCGATACCGTGTCATCGTCATGGAGACCATCAATGTCATGAAGACCATCATAGGTTTATGAAACTTTTTATATGCCATGAACACCAAAACTGTATACGACATGACCAGTGGGAGATATTACATGTCTTCTTAAACGTTCATGAATACTCGGTGTTATAATCTTTTTACGTCATTGTAAATGACACTATTGGATGTAATGTGACTAGTCATGTGACAGTCACATGACAGATGATGACCTTCTTTCTGTCACAAAGTGAGCCTTGTGTATGAAGATGGTCCATACATTTGGTTATAATATAGTTATAAACTGTCTTTTTAATTAAAAAAAAATACAAAAAACAAAAGTTGAATCACAGGGGTGACATCTTAGTGAAAAATAACGCATATACGTAATTATTATAACAGTGGACCCCTGTGCTTGATTGATTGATTGATTGTCTGTCTGTCTGTCAGTCAGTCAACTACTGAAGAGTGTTCAGATGTAATCGTAATTAATTTCTTCGTGGACAGAGTAACACTTTTATATATGTGTGTGAAGACTCATTATATATGTAATTTATTCCTTGTGTATTATTTTACATGGAGAATGGTTAAATCGGTCATTTTTTCTAACATTCTCTTAAATATCATTATAATGCCATATGTGAAATAATGGAAGGAGACTTTTCTCAAAACTAAGTTATATATAAATATATATAAATATATAAAATAAATGTTCTTAACAGTGTGTCAATGAAAAACAGTTTCAAATGTGCATTTCTGAGAATGTGTGCTTGTAACAAGTAAGTGTGTGAGTGCATGGGAGAGTGTATATACAAGAGAGAGAGAGAGAGATAGAGAGAGAGGGAAAGTAGCAAGAGAGTGAAGGAGTCTTCATATATATATCTGTATTTGGGTGTAAGAGATTTCTACAGTCATGAGGATATTCTTTTTGTTAAATGTATAAAAGCTTGTGTGTCATATTTACTGACGAATATTGTTGCTAGGTATTTAAATTACTTTTGGTTCTCAATTACTTACCTGTGCCAGGTAATTGTGTTTTATTAATTAACGTACCTGTACGAGGCAAGTGGTGCTTCTGTGGCTCACCTGTGTATTAGGTAATTGGTTTGTCAGTGACGTAACTGTTCTGTATTTACTAAGTAAGTCGTTTTAGAATGACTTGCCTAGTTTTTGAATGAATAAGAGAGCTCTATCCATCTTAATTATTTTTTATTTATTCATTTTTTAAAAAAAAATTCTTTTAGGCCATTGAAATTGGGGAAAAGATACTCTGATTTAAGGGAAAATCTAAAGCAATGTTAAATTTAATAATATTTATTTAACTCAAGTGTTTTTTGGACTGCAAACTTGGGCCAGGGCCATTGAAATTGGGGAGAGTATACATTGATTCTATGGAAAATTTAAAGGAAAATTATTTTTAATAATATATTGAATTAAAGGGTTTGTTGCAAGTTATGAAGCACATAGCTCAATTTTGGCTCGTCTGCATGACGTATGCGTCAGTTTCCAGTGTAAAGGTACTTTGACATTACAGCCCCCTCGGTAAATTTTCAAGTAAAATATATATTTTACAAAAGTAGGTAGCAAGTATGGAGAAATATGTGTTGCAAAACACATTCAGAAAACGTTAACTTAAGCGACAAACTGAATCCAAAAAAAGTTAAAAAAAATTTTTTAAAAATTAAAAATAAAGTAGCAGACAACTTCAATCAACTTGTTGACTTTATTGAAACCACTGGGAAAACAAAATAACTTAAACAAGATCCCGGATGATATATCAAGTAAGGCAAGTGGTTTTTGAATGGTTTTCCTGTTGACTTTCCTGTCCAGGATAAAATAAATATAAAGTATGACTTGCATATCTATATGTGAATGTGCTTAAATTACAGTGAAACCCTCCATATCAGAAAAAGGTACAGGGGTTCAAAATTTCCCATGTTCGAAGATTCTGGACCAATTGATAATATAGGGACCCTTTGTTATGTAAACTTTAAAAGTCTGATGGGTCTGCCTTTTTTTCTAGGTTAATTTTACTTTTTCAAGATATGATAACATTATGGTACACAGACCTTTCAAAGACGATATTGGACTTTCAAAACTTTGTGAGACCTGATTAAAATAAAGGAAAAATCCTGAACCTTTCATTACAAACCCTAATTTTGACACCTGAGGAAATGATTCAGCTTGCTTTTACAAATAAAATCTAAATTTCTCCAAGAATTAATTTACAAGTTGGATGAATAGATTGATAGATAGTGGAATTTTCCCCAGGTTTTCTATGATAGTTCGTTTAACATTGAAGTGCTTTATGTCATTGCTTCTGTCTTCTGTCTAAGCTTTACTTTGTAAGCAGTTATTTAGTATGTTTTGTTCTGCCCTACCCTTATTTACATATGATTAAATACAGCTTTGCTAGAAAAAACCCAATTAAATCTGCAAAGATACCAGAGCTTTGCAAAAACAAAACAAAAAAAAAATAAATAAAAAATAAAAAAACAAATAAATAAAACTTGTAAAAATCTTCAAAATAAACAGAAATTTTATAATTAATTTTACAGATTTACAGTAGTAAATGCCAATAGGATTTTGCTGGAAAAAATTTTTTTTATAGCAACTGGTATTAAAGAAAGGGTTACCTAGCAATAATACTATAAAGCTTTCTCTCCCTCTCCTCATTCATAGCTCACACCGTCGGTCACAAATTTGTGACACTTTTTATCAATTACACAAAAAAATTCTTGAATAGAAATAAAGTCCTGGAAGACTTACCCTGACTTTGTCTCAAAAAGCATTTGTTACCGAACACAAGAGTCATTTGGATATATATATAAGCACAGCATAATTGGGGACTACAAGCTTCCCAACCCAATATTGACTACTGGGTTTTTAAGAATCTCCAATCCAAGATCTGTTTTAAATTTTTAACAGCTGAATTAAGATTGTCAAATAGCACCACTTAGAAGTGATGTATGACCATTGTTTAGAAGACAATGAGAAATGCTATCTAAATAGATCAGCTTTGTGCTAGGTATGACTTTTCATTTTCTTTTAAACCATTAAAGACGTGTCATTTATTAAGATGGTTTCTTCCTTGCTTTTCAAATTTAAAATTCTTGAAATTTGATATGCTTGGTTCTTGGCACAAGGTGTGCGATTAGAAAAGTATTGAGAGGCACATCTCCAAAATTGTAATGACGCACATCTCCAAAAGAATTTTGTTGTCCAGGTGAGCGGTACAGGGCCACACACACTGCCATTGTTGATAAATTTTATTTTATTGTGAACGGACAAAGTGTCAAAAATTTTCTCACAGCTTAAACATAGTTCTAAAAGCACCAGAACAAACCAATTTAGTAGCTGGGATCAAAGGGAGATAATTTGACGAAAATTAACTCTTTCATGCTTGTAGGTTGTAAAATATATAGCTCTATTCTAGGTAATCAGAATTTTTATTCGTGAAAAGTTGAGAGAGACTTTTCACGAATAAATTCAGTGTATGCTTTAACCAGGACCCGAATCGTTTCATGGTCTTTTACAGGTGCTTCTCGTTTGGTATATTTAAAACTATTAGTAGCCATGTTTCTGAAATTTGTGAACATGAGTCCATTTTAAAGTATTTTATCACATATTTATAATATAGGTTGTTTTTTTGGATGAATTCATCCCATATTGGTAGCCATTGGTGATTTTTTGCTTACTTTGAAAGAAAACCTAGTCCATTTATTTCGCAATGTTGTGTATGATGTTATTAGATTAAACGAAGATTGTGACTGTTAAAATTGATATTATGCTAATCTTGCGACAAGCCTTTTAAATACAGTGTATGATTCAGTCCAATTGAAGGGCAAGTTGGGGGGTGAGGGCCATCAAGTCTATAAAATAGGTGTGACGGGGTATTTTCTAGTCTTTGCTGTATTAAGTTATTCTAATGTATGGACAATATTAAGAAATAACCAGTTGCAAATGGAATTTTATTCTCCATTGAAATGAAATTTTTCCCCCATTGAAATGAAATTTTTACTCATTGAAATGAAAAATTCAAATTTTGTTTTTTCTGTGCTCAAATTTAATTGAAATTTCGAAACAAGAAATTTTTAGAAGGGGCCATTTAAACAATTCTTCTAAAACACTATAACATCAATTGATATTTTTGCATTCATGTAATGTTAAATATGGCCCACTATGACTTTAACAATGGGGTAATTTGGCAACATAAGGGATCTTTGACACCTTCTAGAATGAACTCTGACTGGAAACCCTTTTTCTTTCTGAGTCCAAAATTTAGTTCTAACTAGCCTGATTCTCAAATTTCAATGGTCCTAGTTTATTAGAACATGTAATTTCACTTCTTGATTGGGTTTTGTTGCCTTTTAAGACACCATTTTTTTTCTCAGATAAAAGGAGGAAACTGATAACCTGTATGGAGTCCCTTTCACTGTATTGCCAATTAATTTTTTAAAACTGGATAAATGTGCTATAACCATACTTGCCTACCCTTATGATCTTGGCATAAGTTGAACAATTTTGAAGTTAAAATTACAACCTTGTGATAGCCAGTTAAAACTTACGACTAAAAAAAGAAAATTTCGTAATTTCCGGAAATTGGCGGAAATTGGAATTGAAACCATTTTCTAGTCTATGTATAGTGAAATGCCAACTGACTTCAATTCAATTTGAGCACAGGGCAATGTGTATATACTGTCCAAGTGGGCAAGACGGGGATCCAGTGTTGTATGGCTTCTTAATGTCATGGGCATGAAAGTAATGATCTTTATCTTTAGCTGCAAATTAAAATGAGGAAAAGAAACAATGGGATCAAAAATTCAAACCTGAGTATTATACAACATATCCATGTTTTGTGTAATCAAATACTGGAATCCTTATGACTGATTTTGTAAAACTTGCAATCAAAATTGACCCAAACTTACTCCTAGTCTCAAGAAAGGGTAGGCAACTATGTATTAACCCTCCTCCTTCTCCTCAGTTGAGAAGATCCTTGTGTTCATTGTACGATATTATGATATACATTAAAGTTAACCTACCCTTTTAAGTCTTTTTTTTAACAGAGGGAAGAGAGTAAACCTTTCTTTCATCATAGCATGTTGTGAATCGATGTTCAGCTTACATTTATTGGGATAATACTAGAGCTGTCATTGATGGGAATTTTAATATCGATATATCAACTGAAAAATGTATCGATAAATCAATATATCAAAATGGTGATTAAAATAGATTATTTTTTGTTGGATCTTTCATGAACAGACTATTTTCCACTAATATTTTGCTTGTCTGGTGTCATCTTGAATGTTTCTAATATTATATGCACTCTGTTTTGTATGTCAGTTGTTTTGAGATACATTAAAATTATTTGGTTCTAAAAATAATATATTTCATCATACATTTACAGCCAGTTTCATCTAAATGTCTTTGACTATGGTACTCCTCCCTTAGTCATGAACCGGCGGCCATTTTTTGTTGATATCGATACTCAAAAAATGTATTGATATATTGTATCAATAGCTTTTATCGATGATATATCAATATATTGATCTATCAATGACAGCTCTAGATAAAACAGTTTTTTTTTTTAGTTCTGAATCATATTTGTATTGTAATGGTGAGTTTGACAGCAGATGTTGATTATAACTATATATATATATATATTATAATATAATACTAGAAATAACAGAAAATAGTGCCGTCGGCAGTCACATGCCACATAACCTTTATTATTATTAATAATTATTCTAAATAGTGTTTGAAAATAACAAATTGTCCCCCAGTCTGGGACTGGTACCTTTGAAAATAGAATAGTGTTTGAAACAACAACAACCTGTCCCCACCAGTCTCGAACTGGTACATGTATCTTCTAAATAACAAATTGTCCCCCAGTCTGGGACTGGAAACGTATAAAATAGAATAGCATTTGAAATAACAACCTCTCCCTCAGGCTGGGACTGGTACATGTATCTTCTAAGTAACAAATCATCCCCCAGTCTTGGACTGGACACTTCTAAAATGGAATAGTATTTGAAATACTTACCTGTTCCCCAGTCTGGGACTGGTAATTTGGAATAAACAGCAACTTGTTTCTCAGTCTTGGACTACCCACTTCTAAATACAACATCCACACTAGACTGGGACTAGTATCTACATAGCAAATTGTCCTGTCTTGGACTGGTAACTTATAAAAATGGAAAAGTATTTAAAACAAAAACCTGTCCCCTAAGTCTGGGACTAGTAACTTTTGGGCAGTAGGGCTGGCTATTTTTCTTGCATTTTCTTTTATTTTCCATCGTAGAAAATGTTAATAGTCGGGAATTTGGGACACTTGAAATCCACATAACACAATTATTTTAAGTAACTTATCTACATTGACTGTAACAATATGTAACAATTTGTTCTACACTCTGTGACTAGCAAAAAGTAACAATTTGTCCCACAGTCTGACTGGTAGCAAGTAACAACTTGTCCACAGTCTGTGACTGGTAGCAAGTTACAACTTGTCCACAGTCTGTGACTGGTAGCAAGTAACAACTTGTCTTAGTCTGTGACTAGTAGCAAGTAACAACTTGTCCTACAGTGACTGGTAGAAAGTTACAACTTGTCCACAGTCTGTGACTGGTAGCAAGTAACAACTTGTCCACAGTCTGTGACTGGTAGCAAGTAACAACTTGTCTTAGTCTGTGACTAGTAGCAAGTTACAACTTGTCCTACAGTGACTGGTAGAAAGTTACAACTTGTCCACAGTCTGTGACTGGTAGCAAGTAACAACTTGTCCACAGTCTGTGACTGGTAGCAAGTAACAACTTGTCTTAGTCTGTGACTAGTAGCAAGTAACAATTTGTCCTACAGTCTGTGGCTGGTAGCAAGTAACAACTTGTCCTACAGTGACTGGTAGCAAGTAACAACTTGTCATACAGTCTGTGACTAGTAATAAGTAACAACTTGTCTTAGTCTGTGACTGGTAGGAAGTAACAACTTGTCCTACAGTCTGTGACTAGTAGCAAGTAACAACTTGTCATACAGTCTGTGACTGGTAGCTAGTAACAATTTGTCTTAGTCTGTGACTGGTAGCAAGTAACAATTTGTCCTACAGCCTGTGACTAGTAGCAAGTTACAACTTGTCCTACAGTGACTGGTAGCAAGTAACAATTTGTCCTACAGTCTGTGACTGGTAGCAAGTAACAACTTGTCATACAGTCTGTGACTGGTAGCAAGTAACAACTTGTCTTAGTCTGTGACTACCGGTAGTAGCAAGTAACAATTTGTCCTACAGTCTGTGACTGGCAACTTTTCCTACATTTTTCTATGTATCACTTTAGAAAATTTGAAAATCTTTAATCGGGATTGGATGGAAATTCTGACCAGTTTCAAACACTGTTCTAAATAGACAAACAATGCGTAATTAATTCCTTTGTATGGGCTGATGGTGCAATTGACAATAAAAAAAAAATTATTTTCAAATTTGGTAGTGCAATTATTTATATATGTCATTAGAAGATGATGATGGTGGTGATGATGCACATGAATCTTGCTAATTGTTGTTTACCTATGTTTTTTTTTTAAAAAAAACCAGTGAAATGTAAGAAATGGACTAATTCAATCGTTGGAACACGACCAATGTGTTGTTGATGTAGCTATTTAACCAATTTATCTTACTGTAATAATCCATCAGTGACATGTTTTATATTATGCCATCATAGACTTTCAGAGTGTGCCCAAGTTCTCATCTATGTAAGTTGGGTATAGAGGAAATACTTCAAGCTTTAGCTGAAATGATGAAAGATTTTTTTCTTCCTCTGAATTCGCTGTCAAAAACAACAAAACTTCAACTCTCTCTCTCTCTCTCTCTCTCTTACTCTCTCTCTCTCTCTCTCTCTCTTACTCTCTCTCCTTCAACTACTAACTCTATCTCTCAAATAGTAACTGTTTTAATAGTTATATAATGTCCATTTTGTGTGAAATGAAATAATCCCAAACTCACTCACTCTCTCTCTCTCTCTCTCTCTCTCTCTCTCTCTCTCTCTCTCTCTCTTAATATCTGTTTTTTTTAATGTTCCAGATTCAAAAAAATTAAAAATCTGACCAGTAGACAAAATATAATTTCCAATTCATGTAAAATAAAAAAAACTTTCTTAAATTTATTTTCATTAGAATTCTGGCTTAAAAGATGTAGTGTAATTTCCTCACATACACAAACTACAAAGAAGGATATGTGTTCATTTTGAAGGTCTATGATTCGTGTCCCTTATTTAGGCATTCAGAACTTTTAAAGGTTGGATGTTTTATATATGTGATTAAATGGCATATTTAATGATCTGATTTTTATTTTGTTATTCTTCACTGCCGCAGTTACTTGCTTGTGATAAGATTAACCACTAAACTGTGGGACCTTTTATTAGGTTTATCTCTTGTTCTGTTAGTCTTTTACTTTACAGAGTTGCCTCCCCTTTAAGGTATCCATGTTTTTTTTTTAGTTTGAACTTTGACCTGGTCTTGTGATTGGATGACAAACTTCTAAGTTTACATTCAAGCTGAGTATAAAAAAATAAAAGTACATTATACATTGGATCTGTGTTGTTTATTAGCCCCCTTCTGACCAAACTAACAAAGGGAGATTACTCCATCAGATATGTAATGGATCTGATTTAAGGCCCCTTCAGACATGCACTGGATCAGTTAAGTCCCCTTCAGACATGCATTGGATCAGAGTTAAGTCCCCTTCAGGCATGCATTGGATCAGTGTTAAGTCCCCTTCAGACATGCATTGGTTCAGAGTTTGTCCCCTTCAGACATGCATTTAATCAGAGTTAAGTCTCCTTCTTACTTGCATTGAATCCTTCTTTTAATCCCATATTGTATGTCCATTTTATTCACTTTGTTTTATTATTTCCCTTATTAAATAAGACTAAGGGAGATAACACTTAAATGTTTGCTGTCAAAGGATCTGTGTCACTTAAAAGGAGAAGAACGTAGTAGCTGTGTCATGTTAAGGAAGACGCACAGGAGCTGTGTCATGTTAAGGGAGACTGACATAGGAGCTGTGTCATGTTAAGGGAGACTGACATAGAAGCTGTGTCATGTTAAGGGGGGCTGACATAGGATCTGCATGTTGAGGTGGACTGACATAGGGTCTGTCTAATGTTAAAGGGGGCAGACATAGGATCTGTGTCATGTTAAGGTGGACTGACATACGGTCTGTGTCATGTTAAGGGGGACTGACATAGGATTTGTGTCATGTTAAGGGGGCAGACATAGGATCTGTGTCATGTTAAGGGGGCAGACATAGGATCTGTGTCATGTTAAGGGGCAGACATAGGATCTGTGTCATGTTAAGGGGCAGACATAGGATCTGTGTCATGTTAAGGTGGACTGACATACGGTCTGTGTCATGTTAAGGTGGACTGACATACGGTCTGTGTCATGTTAAGGGGGACTGACATATGGTCTGTGTCATGTTGAGGTGGACTGACACAGGAGCTGTGTCATGTTTAGAGAGACTAACACAGGAGCTGTGTCATGTTAAGGATACCGACAGAATCTGTCATGTTGAGGTGGACTGACATAGGGTCTGTGTCATGTTAAGGGGGTGACAAAGGATCTATGCTTCATTAAGGGGACTGGCTTAATATCTGTCATGTTTAGGGAGACTGACATAGGATATGTGTCATGGTAAGGGAGGCGGACAGAGGATCTGTGTTATGTAGATATTAACATAGGATCTGAGTCACGTTAAGGGAGACTCGCATAGGAGCTGTGTTAAGAGGGACTCGCAAAGGATCTGTGTCATGTTAAGAGAGACTAACATAGGATGTGTCATGTTAAGGGAGACTCGCATTGGATCTGTGTCATGTAAAGGGAGACTGACATGGGATATGTGTCACATTTAGCGAGACTGATATATGATCTGTGTCACGTTAAGAAGGACTGCCAATGGATCCGTGTTAAGGGAGACTGACATAGGGTCTGTGTCATGTTAAAGGAGACTGACATACGATCTGTGTCATGTTAAGGGGCTGACCTAGGATCTGTGTCACATTAAGGGGGACTGGCAAAGGATCTGTATCATGTCAAGGGGGGCTGACATAGGATCTGTGTCACGTTAAGAGAGACACATAGGATATGTGTCACGTTAAGGGAAACTGACAGGATATGTGTCACATTAAGGAGACTGACCAAGAATCTGTGTTATGCTATGGGAGACGGGCATAGGTTGTGTCACGTCGAGGGGGTGGTTAAGGATCTGTTTCACGTTAATTGGGACTGGCATAGGATCTGTGTTACGTTAAGGTAATAGGAAATGTTTTGTGATCACTAAGACAGATAGTATTGGATCTCTGTTTTAGTTCCCTTCTGTTCCCACTTTGGGAGACTGATCAATACTTGGGCTCTTAGTTGTTCACCTCTTCTGTTCACGCCTCGCGACACCTACATTTGCTAGGATCCGTGTCACATTAAGGAGACCGACATAGGATCTGTAACTGGAACTTCTTGTGAGCACACTACGGGGGACTGATACATTTATTTAGATTTGTGCCGCACAGAGAGGCCAACAAAGGATCTGGTCATATTGGCCTGGTGTCAGAAAGTTTTATCAGTTCGCTTGCTGGAGGCTGGTGGTTTTCTCCAGATACTCCGCTGGAAAGTAAAAATTGCGACTGGGGTAAATCGAACCGAGAAAGGTTTAATTTATAAGATCCTGTTCACGGATACTGAATATTTTATTATCATCTCTTTATTCTCCCGTCAAGATTAAACTACCGTAGGGGATCATTGGTTCGAACCCCCATCGGGTCTGAGCAAGACTTGAAGATACTTAAAAATAGGTATAGTGACTATTCTTTTGCCAACCACTCCGGATTTAGAAATGAAAGTCACGGGGTCCTTGGAAGAGACCTTAAAAACTATGCCTCTTGTCACGTCGGTCGTGGCACGTCAAAGAACCCTTGCACATTGCTCCGAACGGGGCATCGGTTTTGATGTCTCTTTTGAAGGAGCTCGTGACTATCATTTCTAAAATGCCGAGTATTTGGTGAGAGAACAGTCACTACCTTCAATTCTTGGTCAGACAGGCCGGGGTTCGAACTCGCCCCTCCCACATTTGGAGTGAACACCACAAGCATCAGAGAGAGAGAGAGAAGATGGAGGTGGATTGGTCATGTCTTAAGGATGGGAACATCAGATATACCAAGAGTTGCAATTAGATGGACACCACCTGGTAAAAGAAGCAGAGGACGACCGAAGGAGACTTGGAGAAGATCAGTCGAAAAGGAAATGAAAGAACAAGGATGGACGTGGGGCACGATACAGAAAATGTCAGCAGAGACAGAGATGGAAGTCCTCGGTCAAGGCCTTATGTGCTCCCAGCACGAAGAGGTACTACAAACTTGGCTAGCTACTGCAATGACATTATTATTGAATTTAAAAGACTCCTCTTCTTGGCTAAACATTGAAAAAAATAATTTATTTCATATTGTCATAAAAACTCTTCAAACTCTCATAAATAACCTACACTATGTATAATGTGTCAAGTTTGACCTCGCTGTTTGACTTTAATTTGAATATTAGATTGGGCTCATAGACTGTAATTTACGAATTTACCATAAACACCCGGTATCCAGTATTACTCTCATCTATCCTTTTATATCAACTTTATATAATACACAATAGATATTCAAATTAAAGGTCAAACTTGACGCACTATATACACCTGTGCAAGCTGACACGTAACCGGTTTTCCACTTTCCAAAAATAGAACACTTGCACCTGGGGATTTTGTGTTACTTAAAATAGAATGATTTCTCGAGAAAACTGTTTACAAGCGCAGTGCAGGTATAGAATTTGAAGGTGAGAGTGACGTGATGGAAAGAAAAATGAGTAGAGGTAAGTGTAGAGAACACACACACAACACACACACACTCTCTTTCTCTCTCTGGTATTCCAATCATGATAATTGCACACATTCCATTCGTCTATTTTACTTTCTTTAATAACTTTTAAAAATGACTTTCGCATTGACAAATTATTCAAATTGAAAGAAATTTTATGAAATTATTCTGTACTTAGTTTTTAATTAATTTAAATCCGTTTAAATTTAAAATAAATATTGAGAGGTTACGAAACGGTCAGTTTTGTGTGTATATGTACAGTACAGGCCTGTCGAAAGTTTTAACACTGAGCTAACGAAAAGGAATCGAAGCTCGGTTTACGAGTGACCACGATATGAATAGCAAATAGCTGGACAGCTCCCGACACATAGATAACATCTGCCGAAAAGCTGCCTATATAGACTGATAGATGTACATAGCTAACGAGAGACCGAAATATGTTGTATTAATGTGTAAGTTCGGTGTTAAACTTAAGACAGGTCTGTACTGATCATGCTTTATCAGCAGTTCATTATCAATGGCGGGCCAAGAAGGGTGTTTGGGGTGGGGGTGGGGGGCTATGACCTCCTTTATTTCTGTCCATGAAATTATGTATCTGTACCTATTTGCTATATTAAAAAACTTTCTGGAGAGCATGCTTACTGACCCCTAGATCGTTCTTCCGAACCAACGAAAAAAATCCCCCCCCTTCCAACAAACCTTGGTCCGTCACCGATTCATGGACAATGTCGCCGCCTAATCGGATACCTTTTCTACATAAACTCTGTAATCTGAGATTACCAGCTACTAAAACCTGTTTATCAAACGCTATTTGTATTTAAATACAGTACAGCCCTGTCGAAAGTTAAACACTTAGGTTAGCTAGTGGCAAGACTTCCTTCTGTGTCGCTATACCCATTAACTTCTATGCATTTTTTTAAATTAAATTTTTACAGAAATGTTCAAAATAGCTTGAATCTGTCATTTCTAAAAAAAAATCAAAAATTTAATTTTTACAAAATTTAAGTCCTTTTTAGTTGAAATAAATATTTTAGAGACGTTTAAAAATGGAAGTTTATTTTCATTCAGCGAAAGCAAGTTTAAGTTTATAAGACTGATAATACATGTATTAGTTTTATAAATAACCCCAGATTTTGACCCCTTTAAGCTTTGGCAGAAACTTTGGACATTGTAAACACTTTAACTTTTGACCAAAGTACGAAACCCTTAAAGTGACATGTGTTTAAATAATTATTTCGTAATTTTGATATATCATTTCCAAAAAAAAAGAGTTGAGTTGAGTTGTGTTGAGTAATGGTGTTTAACGTCCCAGTCAAGAATATTTCACTTATATCGAGACGTCACAGTTACAGACAAAGGTGCAGAAATTATGCCGGCTGATGGCATCATGCAGCAGGGTTTTTATCGTGCCAAGCCAACCGTGTTACTAAATGTATTTGCCATTTTGAGAGAGAGAGAGAGAGAGAGAGAGAGAGAGAGAGAGAGAGAGAGAGAGAGAGCCTAAATGTCACCTTACGAGCTCCGTACAAAAGTTTCTGATATCAATGTCGTGAATAATTTTGATTTGATAAAAGAAATTAAGCGTGTAAACCTACCGTAAATAAATGTGTTTAACAGAGCGTTTGTAAGATGTTTAAAACTAACCATGTAACCGGATAACCTGAATACGTGATAGAATGCTATACTCAACACCCACGCTAGTTTAGGTTTATACTTTATTAGGGTTTCAAATAGTTTAGGGGGTGAATCTTTCGATGATATTTAATGGTGTTTTATGCCCAAAGAATTTTTATTCACGTGACTTATATCGAGGAGACCAGTTAAAGAATGGAAGGGGAAACCGGATCGCCCGGAGAAAACAGCCGATTTACGACTACTTAACTGACAACCTTTCTCATATATCAGGATCGGTAAGCTAATCGACATACTTTCTCATTTGTCCTGAACGGGATTCGAGCCTATGTGATGAGAGACGCTGTGGTACGTAACCACTCAGCCACCGTTCATGCTTTCACTTATAATACATAAATTTTATTAATTATTAACATGTGTTATCAATACAGTTCGTACAAACGATTGCTGGACAACTCGTACCCAGGACAACGCGTACCCATACCAAGACATCTCGTACCCAGAACAACTCGTACCCATACCAGACAACTCGTACCCAAGACATCTCGTACCCATACCAATACATCTCGTACCCAGGACAACTCGTACCTATACCAAGACATCTTGTACCCAGGACAACTCGTACCCATACCAAGACATCTCGTACCTATACCAAGACATCGTGTACCCAGGACAACTCGTACCCAAGTCAACTTGAACGCAGGGCAACTCGTGCCCATACCAAGACAACTTGTACCCAGGACAACTCGTACCCAGGACAACTCGTACCCATACCAAGACATCTCGTACCCAGGACAACTCGTACCCATACCAAGACATCTCGTACCCAGGACAACTCGTACCCATACCAAGACATCTCGTACCCAGGACAAGTTCACTCGTACCTAAACCGTGAAAACTCGTACCCAAGTCAACTGTGCCCAGGACAACTCGTACCAATACCAAGATATCTCCTACCCAAGTCAACTTGTATCCAGGACAACTCGTGCCCATTCCAAGACATCTCGTACCCAGAACAACTCGTACACATATCAAGACAACTCGAACCGAAAACATCTCGTTCCCAAAACAACTCTTACCCATACCAAGACAACTCGTACCCAGGACAACTCATACCCATTCCGAAATCTCGTACCCTGGACAACTCGTACCCATACCAAGACATCTCGTACCCAGAACAAGTTCGTACCTATACCGTGACAACTCGTACCCGAGTCAACTGTGACATCTCCTACCCAAGTCGACTTGTATCCAGGACAACTCGTGTCCATTTCAAGACATCTCGTACCCAGAACAACTCGTACACATATCAAGAAAACTCGAACCTAAAACATCTCGTTCCAAAAAACAACTCGTACCCAAACCAAGACATCTGGTACCCAAGTCAACTTGTACGCAGGGCAACTCGTGCCTATACCAAGACAACTCGTACCCATACCAAGACAACTCGAACCGAAGACAGTTTTTATCCATACCAAGACAACTCGTACCAAAGTCAACTTGTATTCATACCAAGACAATTCGTACCAAAGTCAGCTTGTACCTAGAACAACTTGTACCAATACCAAGACAACTTGTACCAAGAACAACTAGTACCCATACCAAGACATCTTGTACCCAGGACAACTCGTACCTATACCATGACAACTCGTACTTATACCAAGACATCTCGTACCCAGGACAAGTTCACTCGTACCTATACCGTGACAACTCGTACCCAAGTCAATTGTGCACAGGACATCTCGTAGCCATACCAAGTTATCTCCTACCCAAGTCAACTTGTATCAAGGACAACTCGTGCCCATACCAAGACATCTCGTACCTAGAACAACTCGTACACATATTAAGACATCTCGAACCCAAAACAACTCGTACCCAAACCAAGACATCTCGTACCCAAGTCAATTTGTACGCAGGGCAACTCGTGCCCATACCAAGACAACTTGTATCCAGGACAATTCGTATCAATACCAAGACAACTTTTACACATACCAAGACAACTCGTACCAAAATCAACTTGTACCCAGGACAACTCGTACCCATTCCGAGACAACTTGTACCTAGAACGACTCGTACTTACACCAAGACAATTCGTACCCATGACAACTTGTACCGAGGACATTTCGTACTCATACTACCAAGACATCTCGAACTCAAAAACAAATTGTATCCAGGACAACTCGTACCTATATCTCTTTCCCAATAACCCAGATCAAGAAAACTTGTACCCAAAAACATCTCGTTCCGAAAAACAACTCGTATTCAGCCTAAGACAACTCGTACCTAAAGACAACTGATACCCATACCAAGACAACTCATACCTATACCAAGACAACTCATACCCATACCAAGACAACTGATACCCATACCAAGACAACTGATACCCATACCAAGACAACTCATACCCATACTAAGACAACTCATACCCATACCAAGACAACTCATACCCATACCAAGACAACTCATACCCATACCAAGACAACTCATACTCATACCAAGACAACTCATACCCATACCAAGACAACTCATACCCAATACCAAGACAACTCATGCCCATACCAAGACAATTCATGCCCTTACCAAGACAACTCATACCCCATACCAAGACAACTCATGCCCATACCAAGACAACTCATGCCCATACCAAGACATTTCGTACCCAAAGGCACTCATACCCATACCAAGACAACTCATGCCCATACCAAGACATTTCGTACCCAAAGACAACTCATGCCCATACCAAGACAACTCGTTCCAAAAGACAATTCATACCTATACCAAGACAACTCATACCGATACCCAAACCAAAACAACTTGTTCCCAGGACAACTCGTACCCGAGTGATCTTGTTCCCTAAAACAACTCGTACCAAAACCAAGACAACTCGCACATAGAAAACAATTTAAAAGCAAATTAACGTCGGTTTAAATATTACACATATTTTTTTTTGTCACACTGTGGCCCAGACACTCATGGTTTTATTTTTTCATCGATGACGATGAAACGCTTCGCTACGCGAATTTATACAATTTGTTTTCCGTCATCGTCATGTTATACTTTATTAACTTTGCAAAAAAATGAAGAACGATCCTTATATATTCTAGGACAAAGGAGCATTAAATACCGGTAATATTGTCTCATTAGGGTTGTGTACACTCTAACCGGATGGTCAAAATGCGGCCAAAATCGTCATTGCGGTTTATATTACTGTAAATAATGAATTATTTGTTTTTTCAGGATTTTGAAAAATCAAGAAGCAACATGAACCGGCCATTAGATATTCAGAAGCTTAAATCAACCTTCCTTGAGTGTAATATTTGTTATCAAGCTTACGATGAAGACGACCACCACCCAAGAGTGTTTAATTGTCTTCATGGAGCATGTTTTTCTTGTGTAAAGACACTTGTCAAAAACGAAAAACTGAAATGTCATGTATGTCGTATTGAATATAGCGTCCCAAATAACGACGTAAAGAAATCGTTCCTGAAAGACTTCACCCGACGTGACCTTTTGAACTTTGTCCAAGTTCAAGAACCATCGGCTGTGATTGTTTGTGACAGTTGCTTAATTGAGGACACTAAAAAGCATGCAATAAACAGGTGCAAAGCATGTGCTGAATTTTTGTGTAAGGAATGCTCTGATGCACATAGAAAGGTAAAGGCAACAAGAGAGCATCAGTTATTCGAATTGGAACAATTCAAAAACAATTTTAACTATAAAGATTTTTGGTTCGAAGGTCAATGTCCTGAGAAAGAACATGAACAGGAAAAACTGATCTTGTATTGCAAAAATGAAGAATGTCAAGTTCCTCTTTGTTTGAGGTGTGCATTTTTAAAGCACCAAGGACACAATACTGAAAACATCAACATAGTGTTTGAAGAGAAGAAGCAATTGTTGGAAGAAAAGTTAACAGAACTCGGTACAGTTACATGTGACCGGCAGCACCATTTGAAAAAACTCGAAATTGAGATTCGGAACCTGAACACAAATGTTGAACAAAGTCAAAAAGATATGGATAATAGTTTTGAAAAATGCCAAACAATCTTAGAAGAAAGAAGACAGGAACATAATCGAACTCTGATCAACATTAAGAAGTCAAAGTATAAAATCATTAACCAGCAACAACTGGATATTGACGCCATATTGGAGCAGACGAAACAAAGTTGCGAATTTGCACAACAAGCTTTGGATTATCGTAATCCATCCGCCTTTCTACTGATCGAGAAAACAATCTCAGAACGTCTTCAGAGATTAATCGAAATTGTATACGACAGTTATCCGCATCAAACCAGTTTTGTTCAGTTTGACGAAAATAGAATGGTACCGATTATAGAGAGAGCAGCCCGTAACCTCGGCTGTATAAATTGCACATCCTCGTTTTTACCCAATACAAAGGTTAAATTTCCACCAATCGTGACAAGAAATTCTCCACTTAAAATCCAGATCCAACTGTATGACCATGATGGGAATGATGTAACAAGAGAAAATGCGAAACTAACCGTGGAAGTATCAAACGGAAAAAGCCCTCCTCAGCAAATTGAAGCAGCGCCATCTATCGACAATGGTGTCGATGATTGGGAGGAAGACGCCGGGAAAATATATGAATATGAAGCTAACTACGACCCGACTGTCTCCGGAGAACATGACTTCACTGTTTCTTTGTTTGGTATAGAAATTCCAGAAACATACCATTTCGTGGTTAAAGAAGACAGCACTGATCCAAAGGAAGAAAACATAGGTAAGAAAGATTTTTACTCGTCGATATAAAATTGATAATTTAGGCTATATGAAATTTTACTGCGATTTAAAATATCTTCTTAATTTAATGAACTACATGCCTTGGAACCTGAATGAAATTTTAGCGAAAATTTTAGCCCCCCCCCTTCCACTACCCACCCACCCACACTTTTTCTACGTGCTATGTTTAGTAGAATGTTGTTTTACCTCACATCAGCAATTGTTAGCTTTTTAGGACGAAATTCGTTTTAATTAATTAGTCAAATCTGTCTATAAAGGCCACCAAAAGGGAACCAGTAAAAGTGGCCTTTATGGGCAGGTGGCCTTTATACACAGGTTCAAATAATATGAATAAATAACAATTGGGATACAATTCTACTGGCCTTTATAAGCAGGTGACTCTTATATAGAGGTGGTCTTTAAGGCAGGTTGGACTGTATTTAAGGGATCCATCTAAACAGATGCTCACCTTGGTGGCTTTGTATCATTGGGAAGTAAAGGCAACATTTTGAAGGATAGTACACTTGCTCACATTGTCACAGAGAAACATCGCAGATCACTAAGTCAATTATACCGTGTCGAGCAAACCTGGTACAAAAAAACTCTGTTTCCACTTGCTGTTTCTAGATCGAATCCACATTGGCGAAAAAAGGAAAGAAACAACTTTGAAAACTGACGAATTAAGTCAATTCTACTAGGGAAGTAAGGTCAGACGGTCTTGAAGGATATAAGCAGTCCCTCTATATATTATATAGTTACCTTAAACGAAACAACAATAACGAATTTATGACCCAACTAAGTGTTAAAGAACCACGGAAATTAGACCCCACGAAAATAAATAATTTCACAGTCTTGATTTGACTTTATCCTCTGCACCCCTGGAAGGATATAGGGCCTCGACAATAGCTCTCCATCTGTCCCGGTCATGTGCAGCTCGTTTGGCCTCTCCCCATGACACCTGGATCAACCTATTTCACAGTTATTGCACTTATTTATATTTTAGATGATACTCTTCCACACCAGAAGAAGAATCACAACTTTTTAGAGTTTTTGAAGCAGAAATATTTGCAATGCGTGTTGTGTAAGGAGGCATTTGACGAACAGAAACATTTCCCAAGATTGATGAAATGTTTGCATCAAATAGGGGATTCCTGTCTGAAGACAAAGGTGAAGGAAAACACAAATGGGAAATTGGAATGCCCGGAATGCTATGAATCTTATGTACTGGACGAAGGTCTGTCTGAAAGGTATCCAAGGAATTTTACATGGCGCCAGCTGAATGACTTCATCTTTGCACGGGAACCAGATAAACACTTGGAAGCCGACTGCTGCGACAGTAAGAAGCAGATATCCTACTGGTGTAAAGAATGTGCTTCTTTTATGTGTGAAGTTTGCAAAAAAGCACATAGGCAGTTGCTGACTACAAAATGGCACACACTTCTTGAGCTGAAGAATGATCTTTCACTGGAACCAGACGAAGTTGTTGATTTCCGTCACATGACCACGTGCACAGAACGTGATCATCAGAATGAACGTCTGCCAATATTCTGTTGTGATTGCAAGAAAGCCTTATGTATCCTCTGTGTCATAACCCATAACTGTAACAACGAGCTAGGAAAAGAGTGTCACAAACTGAATATCAAAGTGGTGTACGAAGAGAAAACGAATGAAACCATGGGAAATATATCCGCTTTATATGACCGATTGCAGGGTGTCAATGATATCATCCGAAACGTTAAAGACGAAGACGAGGCTGTGGATATGGCTGCCGACAAGGCAAAAGATGACATCAATGAAGAGTTTGAAATGCTTGTAAGAACGCTAAATGAAAGAAGACAACAACTGCTGTCTACAGTTGAAATAGAACGGAAAGAGAAAAAAGCGGTATTGAAAAAACAACTAGAAGATTTGCAATTCCATAAAAGAATCATCTTGGATAATTTGGATACGAGTGAGTTGGCATTGAAATTTAAAGATGCCCCGGCGTTCTTGTTGATGCATGACGTCATCAATGAGAGATTGAACCACTTGACTTTGACACCAAAGGACACTCGGCCACACACTAGTGCACAGATCAAGTTTGCAATGTCGTTACCAGATGCAGATTGTAAAGAATATTTTCCAAAAATCGGGTTTATAGATAGCACCAGCGCATACCTCCCGTCGTCTGTTTTTAAACTTCCGGAAGCCGTTTTTGAAAATACGGATGTTCCAGTAACAGTCAGTCTATACGACAGCAATGGCGAATGCGCAAAAGGAATTACGAGTGGAATCCGCTTAAAGGTTTCAACCCCAGATAATCGCACTGAACTTATAACAGCACAGACAAACTTAAGATACACGTGGAAGCCGAAGACAGCTGGTAACCATGAATTATGTGTGTGTCTACAAGATGGTACTGAAGAGTCAAAAAGCATCACTTGCCTTGTACAGAAAGACCAGATAACTGGTATGTCATATGATACAGTTCGCCAAGCAATCGGTATTACAAAATGAAAGTCACGGTTCTTTCGGATAGGAACTTAATATAAACCAGGTCCCGTGTCACGGTTACCGGGTAGACGTGACATGATAAAGAACCATGCTGTATAATGCCATCAGCGCAATGCACAGGCAAAATTTCTGCAACTTCGCCTATAGCTGGCAACGTCTCGATATAAATTATATTTTTGACTGGGACGTTAAACACTATTACTCATCTAAGCTCATAATACAGTTAATTCAAACACAAAGATACCGGTCTATGTTCAAAATGTTCGAATCCTTCTCGGGCAGGTCCTAGGTACACAGTTTCTCAATTCGCTTGTCGAGGTATGGAGGTTTTCTCTTGGCGCCCTGGTCTCGATATAAATGAACCTCTCATTGTTTCTATTTGAGTTTTTGTGTTCTAGCCGTCATATTCTAAAGTTGTCATGTCATGGCTATAATTATCGTAACTATTAATTTGTTATTATTATAACTGTTGTTTCAAAATTCTGCATTTTTTGTTCACAAAATAATTTATTCCATATGACGTTTTCTGTTTTTCAGAATTACCAAAGACGAATGAGATAAACCATTTACCAATACCAAGCCAACCAAAAGATGATAAAAATGGAGACACGTGTGAAAATCCAGAAAGTACAGAAAAGAAAGAAACGACACAGCCAAAAGAGGAAACTAAAAAAGACACTTCAGAAATGGATGCAGCTCACAAAATACAAAACGAGACACAAGAAGAGACTAACATTCCTAAACTATTGCCAGAAAAGGCAACACCTTCAACCGACAAAGACAAACAATCATCTGATAACAAAACAAAACCTTTACCAGAAAACACCAAACAACCGCCAGAAATATCCAAAGCAGCGCCAGAAACCACCAAACCAGCACCAGAAAACACCAAAGCACCGCCAGAAAAATCCAAACCATCGCCAGAAAACACCAAACCAGCACCAGAAAAATCTAAACCACCGGCGGAAAAATCCAAACCACCGACAGAAAACATCAAACCACCGGCGGAAAAACCCAAACCACCGCCAGAAACCACCAAACCATCGCCAGAAAACTCTAAACCACTGGCGGAAAAATCCAAACCATCGCCAGAAAACACAAAACCAGTGTCATATTATAAATTTTTGAATTTTCTGAATGAAATATTCAAAAATTTATAATATGACAAGTTGTCATATTATAAATTTTCTGAATGAAATATTCAAAAATTTATAATATGACAACTCCCCCCTTCCCTGGGTGAGTTTGGTTCGTAAAGCTTCTTTGCGAACCAAACTCAAGTGGTGTACATTGAAAAAAAACAGTGCTCTAAGAACAAGAATAACGTTATGTGAACACAATTTCACACCTAAAGAAATCATAAACACCTTCGTCAGGGCACTAAAACAAACGTGCCTAAGTATATACATATATACAACTGTTGCTTTTTTTTTTAACAAACAATCCACATTTTGCACACACACGCAAAAAAAAAAAAAAAAATACATCAATAAATATAGGTTATAAATATTAGGAACCTATAATAAAATGTTCATAAAGCAATACTAGTAAGTACATGTAAGATTGGTCCAGGAAATAAAAAAATATAGGAAACATGTGTCATATTTCTAAAGCAGGATACAGACTGCTTGTAAACTGTTTGTTACCATCGTCTTTAAGTACTGTATACATTCCTTGATGTTCTATCAATATATATACACAAAAAGGCTGCTTGAGTATTTTAGCTAATTTTGAACGTACAAAAATATTAACCGAAACAGATGTAGGCACCTGAACACTATTATTTGTTAATTTGTTCGTAACTGTAAAATTTGACCAAACTGCAAAAAGCTTACAGACTGGAAATTTTGAAACCGATAAATCTTTTATTTGCGGGACAGTTATCTCCCAATAGGAAGGGCACAAAGGCAAGGTTAAAACAGGAACAGTTATACACTCACCACCCGATGTTATTTCAACATACAAGCTAGTGCATTTACGCTGTCTATATTTGCGAAACAGTAAGATTGTTATAACCAAAAGTAATACTAATACACAAATGCTTAAAACAACGGAACCATGAATCCAAGAAAATTCTGAGAAAATAGCTTTAAGATCAACAACATCAGGTTTTTTTGTAGTTGATGTAGGTAAATTAAAAATAAAAGACGGTGGTGTTTGAGCCTTAGCATGAGCAATTTGTTGCAGTACCATGAGCGAAATAGAAAATTTACGAATTTTGAAAAATAACCAAACACCAAGTAGAGATGACAATACAGCAAAGCCAAATGTAACAAAAATTAAAATAGCATTAAAATCTGGCCATGATGGACTGATGTCTATTTGGCCTTCTATTAAAGGTTCTGTGAGTGACTGAAAAATTGTCTCCTCTTTGCGAGCTGCCTTAGCCACTTTTTCCAAATTAAAATGGTTTTGTTGGTCAACTGCTATGACTTTTTGAAAAGAGTGATTATAAAAATTAAACTTTGGAATTTGCATATTGATAGGTTCTGCAAAAAAACTGTCCGCAAAAATATTACTTAAGACCTGATCATTGAAAAACTGTTGTAAAAGTGCTAAGTTTACAGGATGTACTACAGAAAATTCAACACTATCATTGTAACAATTCATGAGACGCTCGGCGAAAAACAAATTATCTGCCGAAACAGAACATTTACATGACAAATTTATAATACAAAATGTACAATTCTTGACGGCATTTTGTTCATTAGGACAGTGAACTTCTAAGTTGCGCACATTATAAGCCAAGATGGATGTATCCGATAGTTCGATTAAATTTGATTTTATGAAGTTAGGGATAAATTTAAAATCACAGAGCTTTTTGACTTGTAACTTATTATTATTATAAAGAGATAATGCACAGTCATTAGAGGAAATAGGTTTTAAGACTTTGTTAAAAGAGCATGCAAAAGGTCCGGATTGAGAACATCTTGTTAAATCCAAATCTGAGAAATGGACATAGTGCTCTCTGTTGTTAGTAAATGCAATATAGTTAGGAAGGTTCAATAACTGAGTAGCATGGTTAGTGTTGTTATTCACTGGAACTGGCAAGGATGTTATTTTGTAAAGAGTTAGAGGCATGTTAAAAGATGAGATTGGAAATTTTACAGTAACAAAAATTGAGGAGTGTTTTCTAATAAAAGAAATCAGCATTGGTGTAAAAATAATTAGGATCACTATGGGAAAGATAAAAGTTATTGTAAGAGTTTGTTAAAAGACTTTGGATGGTTTTTAGTGTGTGCACAAGTATACGTCGAGGCAGCAATAAAGGAGTTAATTTACCGTGCACTAAGCTTTGCATAGAGTTATAAAACTCGCCGAGGTTGCTGCGGATTAAAGCTGCTTCGTGTACTTGGTTGGTTAGAAGGGTTGAAAAGTTTAGTATTGCATACTGAAGATTAGTAAGCCGTGCATTATAAAAGGTTATGAAACTACCTATTTGCTCATGATTTTCTTTTATCCCTTTCATTAAGTTTGATGTTCTATTATCAACATAAGACATAAAGGAGGAAAAATGAGCTCCATGTCTCTGCAAGGTATTTGACATTGTGATCGTTGTTTTAGTCAACTCATTAATGTGTTGTGCCAAAATATTCACATCATCCATAGTCGCTGTGCCAAATAGCGATTTGGACAATGACCCAACAAAACCTAAAAGTGCGCGCTTAGCTTTCACTTTTTGCTGGAGATTGGTATGCGGAATAAGCGAATGAATATTTGATATAGTTTTATTGACATATTCCGCTGTTTGTATACGAATATTGTCGAGAGAATGAAGAAAATCTTTAAAAATGTAACATTCTTGGTCAGCCGTACACGTTGGAGCTTTGTTTAAATGAAACACAATCGGAAAATCAATTTTAAATGTATGTAGCCATTGCTCCTGAGCCAAGAACAGTTTGCTTGACTCTTTGAAAAGTACTCCGTAATTTAGTCGCTGTACTACATGACGTTTTTCTGGAATTTCACTTATTCTTCCTGTTACTATGGTGACGCAAGACAAAGCAACGAAGAGAAGGAGTAACTGGTTCACCCAAAATTTTCCTACAAGTACCAAAAGAAAAAAAATTAGATGTGTCTTGTGTCTGTTAAAGGCATGGTGATCAATCATACCCTCTAGCACTAAAACACAGCAGAAAATATTCTGCTTTTGTTGACACGTAACATCATCTTTTTTTTTTTTGAGGGAGAGAGAAGAAAAAAATTACAATTAACAAACAATGGCCGAACACTAATTTACCAAAATGACATGGATCCGCCGGGCTTAACAGTTACTGCTACTCTGATACTTAATCGAATACCTATTTATTCATGGAAGTCACCATCTAGCGTTTTCCACATATTAAATGTTAGTAAGCCTTTTTAGTATAGAAGATGTGAAATTACCAGAACTGATAGGTGTGGTGTATGATATGTTACCACCTAATTAATTATACGTAAAAATGTAAAGTGAGCTAACACGTAAGAGTGTTGACAATTTATAAGCTAACACGTTAAGTGTTGGGAAAAAAATAAAAGTGTTACAAGAAATATTGTGAACAAATTGTTAAAGTTAAAAAGTGTTAGTTCACGCGGCTAAGCACGCATAAAAATGATGCACGAGTAGTAAAGTGCGAAAGATAAACAAGCATGTACAATGATGACATATAAGTTCAAAGGAATATTATCGTAAATACGCATGTGCAAAACTAAGTTCTTTTCAAATAAGTTTTCCGTTTGGTGCCGATTTTTGTATATAGCCGGTCTAACTCTCGCCTATCGTCAGGGCCAAATACTGTTTCCGGTTCCCATGTTTTTTCGCCGGTTTCCCAAAGTATATAAAATTCACGTGGTTTATTTCGACGCTTTCTCCCTTTTATAATTTTATCGACGTTATATGTCTTGTTAGGATCATGCTGAGTTTCATTATCCTGTGATGGTTGTGAAGCTTCCACCATCTGAGAATTGGTTGGATGAATATTTTGAAACAAATCCGCATTTTCACGTGGTGGTCGTGGTCTATATGCAACCGGATCTTTGTACAATCTGAGATGAGCCGCATTAATAAGTGAAGCATGAAGCTTATTTGTTTTTACATTGCGTAATTTATATGTGAAATTCGGTCCTTTTTCAATGATAACGTAGGGTCCATCAGCTTTGTCATACAGCTTCTTTGATTCACCTTTAGGAACTTTGTTGTTTTTCAGCAGTACCTCATCGCCAATGCTGAATGGGGGGCTGGTAGCATTTCTATCATATCTTTCTTTGTTTATTTCCTGATTTCTCTCATCGTTTTCTTTAGCAATATCATTTACCATTTTGAGATGATGTATGAGATCTTGAATGTAGTCTTTTGCTTCTTGTCCTACAACTTCCTTTGGAACAAGGCTGACGTCATAGGGTAACCGCATTTCCTCTCCAAACATCAGATGAAAGGGGGAGAACTCGGTTGACTGCATATTGGGCGATTTTCTGATTGCCATCATCACGCTGTTCAATACTTCTGGCCATTTCTGTTGGGCTTTATGGCAATATGCTCTAAGGGACGCTGCAATAGTCTGGTTTTGCCGTTCTGCCGTGCTGTTTGTCTGCGGCCTGTAGGACGAAGTGTGATGACGTGTGACTTCAAATAGCTCACATATGGCACTTACTAATTTGGACATGAAGTTCCTTCCTCTGTCGCTGATGAGGGTATGTGGTGCTCCGTACCGGCAGAAGATCTCGTTATAAAGAACTCTCGCAACTTCTGTAGCCTCTTGTGTTCTGAGTGGAAGGCCTCGGGCCACCTAGTGAAAGAGTCCACTGCCAATAGAATATACTGAAAACCTTGGTCCGTCTTGGTTATGGGTCCAAGAATGTCTACATGCCAACGTTGAAACCTATGAACTCGAGGTAGATTAAAGAGAGGAGGTTTTTGTTGGTTGTAATTGCGTTTAGCACGCTGACACCTATCACAAGATGTTACATAATTAAAGATATCATTGTACATTTTGGGCCAATAATACTTTTGTTTTACCGAAGCGAAAACTTTATCAACACCAAGATGTCCACCCCCAGCTGCACTATCGTGATAAGAGATAATAGTATCCTCTCGAAGTGGGGTTGGAACAGCAATTTGTTTAATGAACTGCAGTTCAAGAGGAAGGCGTTTAGCACGTGGCTGATAGAAATGATAGAGACAGTTGTTGGCAAGAGAAAAGTGTTTAGATTCAGCAACTACTGCCGAACTCTTCTTGGCATCTTCAGGTAAACTGCCATCTTGTATGTATTTGATGATTGGACCAAAATCTGGACACTGCTGCTGCATTTGAAATAGCTTTACATGATCGTCCATCGATGAAACAGGCTGAGTCTCGATGTTGCAGATATCGGCTACTTGCTGGTATTCAAAAGTTACCTCAATTCTAGTCTGATCACCAACTTCCGGTTCCGGTTCAGCGAGCGAGACTTCCGGTCTATTGGTATTTTATTAATGGTGTCATTTGGGTAATCCCTGCGACTTAAAGCATCCGCTACGGCGTTACACTTGCCTGGTCTGTGGATAATTTCAAAGTCATACTCCTGAAGTTTCAAAGACCATCTTTCCAAACGACCATGCTTTTTGATAGATTTGAGCCAAGTGAGAGCATTGTGATCTGTTACAACAATGAATTTAGATAGAGCTAGATAATGTCTATAAACCTCAATTCCTTTAACGACAGCTAAACATTCCTTATCAGTGATACCCCACTTTCTTTCATCCTTATTAAGAGATTTGCCACCGTATGAAATAACCCTTTCTCTATTATTTCCATCTTTTTGACTCAAGACATAACCGATAGCAAAATCAGAAGCATCACAAGTGAGAATAAAAGGACGTTCAAAATCAGGATAAGAAAGAATTGGAGATGATATAAGTGAATTTTTCAGCTTGTCAAAGCTAGCCTGACACTTGTCCGTCCACCTGAAAGAAGCGTTTTTTTCAAGAAGAGAATATAAAGGTGTGGCAATATTCGGATAAGATGAGATAAACCTCCTAAAGTAATTAGTCATGCCTAAGAAAGATCTGACGTCTTTCGGACATTTTGGCACTGGAAAAGTCGCCACAGCTGAAAACTTATCCGGGTCAGCCTTAATACCTTCAGGGGAGATAATGTGACCTAGGTATTTTACTTCACGTACAGCGAAGGAACACTTAGAAGGTTTCAATTTGAGATTGGCCTTTCTTAAACGTGATAGGACTTGATCAAGATGTGACAGATGCTCTTGAAAGTTTCGACTAAAGATGAGAATATCATCAACATAGACCAAAGCAAACTTCCATGTTAGGCCCCTAAGAACATTCATCATTACAGTTTGAAATGATGTCGGGCATTCATTAATCCGAAAGGCATGCGTGTCCATTCAAAAATACCATTTTGTGTGATGAATGCTGCTTTATGTCTAGTTTCCTTGTCCATGGGAACTTGCCAGAATCCACTTCTTAAATCTAAAGTGCTAAGGATGGTAGGCTGTGCAGCTCCAATAGCATCGAATACAGATTCCAAATGAGGCAGAACTTGGTGTTTTGGATAACAAATTTTATTCAAAAGCCTATAATCAATAGTGAACCGGAAGTCATTGGAGTTCTGTCGTTTCACTAGACAAACAGCAGAATGCCAATCAGAATTTGAAGGCACAATGATGCCATTTTCTAACATTTCGTCCACTTGCTTTTGGATTTCTTTTTGAATAGGTGGCGAAGTTTTGTAAAAAGGCATGCGCACGGGGCGTGCGTCAGGCACAGTTTCTATTTTATGACTATAAACGTCAGTGACACCAAGTTCTGATAAAGAATTAGCAAAAACATCTCTATAATTTTTAAGAAAAACATTCAATTGATGTTTTTGCTCTTGTGTTAAGTTAGAATTAGACAAGTCAAAGTCCAAGTCAGCTGGCTGAGTGGAATTTGATTTATCTACGGTTAGTTCCGAATCATCATCTGGATCAGCACCCAGTACATGAATAGAAGCTTCATCTATGTCCAGTACCTTTGCCAGCACAAAATTGTTTGAAATTTTCACTGTTTTGTCTGAGGGATTAAGCAATCGAAGGACAGCTTGTCCCTTCGACACTGTAACTAAACACCGCGCTGCCATTAAATTTAATTTAGCCAAAGATGGCAGCGGCTCTAAAAGTACCTGTTCACCGTTTTTACGTTTCGAAATTTTGACAGGAACTAAATATTCTGAATGCTTAAGTATCTTGAGGGGCATACTAGCCCTTGCTAAACCTGTGCTGGTTATTAATGGACATACATATGCTTCATCAGATAGTGTTATTTGTTCGTTAGAAAAATCAATGGTAACTTTGTTGACTTCCATGAAATCTACGCCTATGATAATAGAATGATGAAGATTTTCAATAACATGTAAATTAAATTATAGATGACATCATTGAAACAAAGCGGAAGTGTAATTTGACCGAGCACTTTTTGTGTTTTCTTGCCTATACCAGTTACTTGATAATATTTTGATGGTTGTAATGTTAAGGTGTTGTTAATTTTTGACAATTTATCTAAAAATGATGGACTAATACAAGAAATTTGGGCTCCAGTATCGATAAGGGCATAGGTTTTTTGTTTAAAAACTGTAATTTTGACCGTATTTTTATGCAACCTGTCTGTTAAACAGATATCAGCTGTTTTGCCTTTGTGCCCATCCTCAGACATGTGTCTAGGGACAGGCCCAGAATCCTATGCTGAATTACCCTTATCTTTTTTAAATTTAAAGCAAGCAGGCTTAATGTGATTTAACTTTTGGCAATAGACACATGTTTTCCCCCTACCATAACAATTAGGACCAAAATTACAAGACTTACGATTGCATCCCCTGCAGTTCCCGTCTTTGTCTGTGGTATTGTATCCTCTGGCTGGTGACTGAGGCTGTTGCCAGTGGGGCTGTTGTTGTTGTCTTGCAGCCGGTTGTTTGGTTATTCCGAGTGCCGAAATCTTTGCATCAACCATTTGGACCACGGCTTCGGTGAACTGGTCGAATTTCGCGTCCAGGTTTGTTGACTCCATAGTTTGAATGGACGGCCTGTCTAGCTCATTGAGGCCAATAGTTTCCTGGGCCTTGTTAGCAATTGTCCTTAAATGTTCAAAGGTTTGAGGATCCTGTGGGTTGACAATGGACCGAATGCTTGGTCTTAGCCCTCTAATAGTGATTGCTATAAGCATCGCAGGCGGGATGCTTTTGCCCACAGTACACTTTTCAATACGATAAAAGTAATCGTCAACTGTTTCCATCGCTTCTTGTTTAGTCTCCAAAAAGCTTGTTTGAGACGTGTTGTTAAATCTTTTAAAAAACTCTGTTTTGAAAAGTTCTAATGATGTTTTTGCCGTATCGGGTAAGGCATAAAACCAATGTCTAATTCGATCGGCCACATAGAACGGAAACACATTAATTGCTGCTATATCCGACATTTGGTGATGTCTTATAAATGATAAAAATAGCATCCACCAGGATGCAGCAAGAACAGTCCCATCATAAATTTCTAATTTTATGGGCGCCGTTTTAAATACTTGGGGAGCCACTGAGGTGTTAACTGAGGCCGTCGAAGTTGTCGGCGTAGAGGCCACGGTGGTTCCCGACGTTGATGCTGTCGTAGATGTTGAAGTGGTCGATGAATTCGTTGGGTGTGTGGTGGTGCCATCCTGCTCCTGTATTATACTGGTGTTGATTCTCCAGGATCTTTTGATTTCTCCACCAATGAATTCGTTTGGGGTGTGTACCGCTTAGATTCAATTCTGTTGAAATTTGGGGAATTAGTTGTGTTGGATCAATGACGTAAAGCCTCTGGATCCTATAATAGAGAAGAACAAACTTCTTAGATGCTTGCGCTTTATTCTGGTTCACAACAATCGAGAGTCTTAAAGTTACAAAGTATAAAATAGTTCACACCACTGTCTTACACATTCAATCAACACTCAACATACTAAAAGTTCCAGAACATAGCCCTCACATTAAAATATACACACACCGATTATGCTACGCTATGAATAGTTAAAAATAATTAAAGAACTTGTAATGTTTTAAAACAAATATGGCAACTAGCCGTTACAAGTAAATTTAAAATGAGAACTAAGACAACAAAGAAAAATATTTACAAAAATGAAATGCTTTATGCTAGTATAAAAATGTTTTACGAAAAGAACACATTAAAAATTTATACATAAAGATTGCATTTGAAATTACGAATGACTAAAACATTATGAAGAAAAACATGTACATTTCTCAAAAAAACAACATAAAAACACTATGCACGTAAAGATTATTCTAAAATAAAAATAAAAATAATTTAGCTCACGTTAGTTGAACTTTTTAAAATTCTAAGAGAAATATCAATATTAAGATAAACTTTGCTTTCTGTGTCTACATGACGCTTGACTAGATATGACGCTGCGCAGTAGTACTTGTGCGCATGTCATGAGCTAAGTTACTGACAAGAACAAAAGATCTAGTGAACAGTTCTCGCAAAATATCGCCATACGCAAAACATGAAAAATGTTTCATAAAAGACATAAAAGAAAAATGTAAAATATTTACACAGATTGTTGTGAAAACACAATTGGACAAAAAATAAAATCGATTATTTATAATGAAGCATTTTCACGCCTTTTCTCACTTAAAATCTACACCTACACTCCCATACATTTTCACGCCTTAACTCGCAAAATACAATTAAAACAAATGCTTTGCATCGAAAATAAACGCATTACTGCATGATAATAAAATAACTCAACATGTACACGAATACACACAAATATGTACACTTCTCCGGTAAAGACTAATTTAACAATTACAAAGAGGCACAATTATTATTTATTTAACAAATCTTTAACTTTATCCGAAAAGCCAAAAATAAATCAAAATATTTTAATTGTCCTGTGCAAAATCCACAGTTTTAATTAACCGTAGCTACGTTTGAACGTGCTATTTCTAAAGGTGCCCGCCAGGCACTAAAACATTGGCCAAAACGTATCAAACATAGCGACGGGCGATTTTAAAGATAACCCATGATTTTCAAACATTTCTAGCGTTTTATATTTATAAAATCTTTAGACGTGCGTCTCAGTAATTTATTTTAATTTTGTATTCTTAAAAACACAAAGTAACAGAAATGCAAAATAATCGAATTTGCGTATTAACTTGTAGTCATACTATATAGCCAAAATGGCAAATGTAATTGTTAGAAAAATGAAATGAAAATTTTAAAAACAGAAATATTTAAATTCAATGTAAATAAAGTAAAATAATGTCTGGCTTACCTATAATAGAGAAGAACAAACTTCTTAGATGCTTGCGCTTTATTCTGGTTCACAACAATCGAGAGTGACCAGAACCGCGAGCCAGGACATTATATAGACCCGTAAGTTAGGGCGTTAACAATTCACCCTCAAAATGACAGTGACCAATGGTCAGTACTTTTCCCCCGACTATTGTTTAACTTTTACCCAATAAATTTCAAGTTTCGAAGTACTCATCTGTCAATTTTACAGACGACAATTCCAAATCGCAGATGGCAAAACACCTGTTAGCGTCCTAACAGATTTTAACATGTCACATTACATTATTAAACAGTATTTGCTACACTGACACAATAGAACACGCTGTGGTAGCAAGCCAAAACTTCTGAACGCCAAAACTAAACAATAGGCCTATGTTAATTTAAAAATATTAAAGTTACGAAACAAATGTCCCTGATATCTAGATTACTTCTCATGCTATTGTTTTATTTTCACAGCTCTGAGAGTTTTAGCTAATAACCACTGTTGGTTACTTAAATATTTCCGAATCACGCACCTGTTGTTTACGAGAAAACCATAGTAAATCATGAGAGTAATTATCGACTTTCGTCATAATAATTGCGTGTAAATAAATAATATTATGTAAAATAATAAAAATTGATATTTTAAAAACTGCTTAACACTTAAAAATAAAATAATATTCGTTTTAGAATACTGCTTAATACTTAAAAATAAAATAATATTCATTTTAGAATACTGCTTAATACTTAAGAATAAAATAATATTGATTTTAAAATGTATTTTATGACTAAAATACAAAGTTCGGGTTTTGAATTTTCTGAATGAAATATTCAAAAATTTATAATATGACACCAGCACCAGAAAACTCTAAACCACCGGCAAAAATCCAAACCACCGGCGGAAAAATCCAAACCACCGACAGAAAACACCAAACCACCGGCGGAAAAACCCAAACCATCGCCAGAAACCACCAAACCATCGCCAGAAAACTCTAAACCACTGGCGGAAAAATCCAAACCACCGCTCGAAAGCACCAAACCACCGGCGGAAAAATCCAAACCACCGCCAGAAAACACCAAACCACCGGCGGAAAAATCCAAACCACCGCCAGAAAACACCAAACCACCGGCGGACAAATCCAAACCACCGCCAGAAAACACCAAACCACCGGCGGAAATAACCAAACCACCGCCAGAAAACACCAAACCACCAGTGGAAAAATCCAAACCACCGCCAGAAAACACCAAACCATCGCCAGAAAACTCTAAACCACTGGCGGAAAAATCCAAACCACCGCCAGAAAACACCAAACCACCGGCGGAAAAATAAAAACCAACGCAGGAAAACAACCCACCGCCGGAAAACACCAAACCACAACCGTAAAACACCACACCACCGCCGGAAAACAATGACGTTTAAAAAGATCCAGAAATGCGAAACTAATGTCAAATGAATGA
Organism: Anadara kagoshimensis; assembly: GCA_021292105.1. Lineage (NCBI taxonomy): Eukaryota > Metazoa > Mollusca > Bivalvia > Arcoida > Arcidae > Anadara > Anadara kagoshimensis. The sequence continues at coordinate 16,084,551 of CM037868.1, forward strand.
ACCTCTAAAACGCAATGTATAGATATTCAAAATACTGTAAACAACTTGAAAATGTAACGCTAAATGTTAACTAAACAAATGGCGGCAATGAATCGAGATTAAACTAAATCTCATTCTGGTTGGTTTTTTAAATGAATAAAGTATATAGACAGACAGCGTTGACCTGTCCGCTTGACCTTTCATTAGGAATATTAATATAGGAAGGTCTACTCAATACATGGGTTAGGATTGTCAGTTAATATATATATAATTTCCCGTTTGGCGTTATGTAGACAAAATGGCCAGCTGTGTCCCCTATACATAAATGTACAGGCCCCGGTTCACAATCATTTCTTAACTTAAGATTTTCCTTAACTCAAATCTGGCAAATTAAAAACCTTTATAATTTTGTTAATTGTTAAAATTGTAGAAAATTTAAGATGTCATTTTAAAGATTATATTAGGCTTATGACATCTGCATTTAGTTTTGACAAAAATATTCATTCGTATTTCCAAAAAGAGCTTGCCAAAATTTGCTAAATTCAACTTAAGTTAAGGCCAGGCCCCGGTTTCACAATCATTCCTTAGCTAAGATTTTCCTTAACTTAAATCTTGCAAATTTCAAATCTTTATAATGTTGTTTATTTTCAAGATATTGAGGAATTTAAGGTGCCAGTATTAAGATCACTTCTAGATTAAAACATTTGCATTTAGTTTGGACAAAACTATTCATCAGTAGTTTCAAAAAGATTCTACAAAAATTTGCTAAATTTAAGTTAAGGAAAAATCTTAGCTAAGGAATGATTGTGAAACTAGGGCCAGGGTCTATAATTAAAGGTCAAGCGGACAGGTCAATATTATTTTGCCTAAAACAGGGTAATATTTACGACAATATTTATCAGATTTACATGGTTGTTTTACAAAAAAATGTTTTGGATCACAATCATGACGTCATAATGTAAAGAAACGGGCCCAATTTCACAGTCATTGCTTAACCAAGATTTTCCTTAACTTAATTGTTGCAAGTTTTTAAATCTTTATAATTTTGTCAATTTTCTAGATATTGGGGAATTTAATGTGTCATTTTTAAGATCACTTCTAGATTAAAACATTTGCATTAAGTTTTGACAAAAGTTTCAAAACGCGATTACAAAACTTTGTTAAATTTAAGGAAAATCTTAGCTAGGGAATGATTGTGAAACTGGGGCCAGGCCCCAATTTCACAATCATTGCTTAACCAAGATTTTCCTCCACTTAAATCTGGAAATTTTTGACGATCTTTACAGTCAACCCTGTCTATTAAGGCCACCAAAGAGAAAATTGGCCTTTTAATGCAGGTGGCCCATATTTACAGGTGTAAAAAATATGACTGAATTAAGAGTAATTGGGATAAAAAATTACTGGCCTTTATTAGCAGCTTGTCCTTATATAGAGGTGGTATTTAACACAGGCTTAACTGTACAACAAATAAGAAAAGTTTCGGGAAAAAAAAAACTAAAAAAAAAGACTAAATAAATAATAATAAAGGCATTAAACTTAGACCGATTTTCAAAATGATGCCTTAAATTGACGGATATCTTTGACATTTTCAAAATTACTCAAATTTGCCAGATTTAAGATTTTAAAGGAAAATCTTAGTTAAAGATTGCTTGTGAAACTCGGACTTGCCCTTGTAAGTCGGGGGTATATCTGAAAAGGAGGATCCGCGTGGTTGATACCAGTTTTTCAGAATATCTTGTATAATGTCGTTTTTAATAGGAAACTGTATGTCTTGGCAATGTTTTGGTATTTATGGCTTTTTCTTATATATACACTTTCAAAATAGATATAAAATAAACATTTTATTTAATTTGTATATTTTATGCAGTTATATTTTTATAATTGTTTTTATGGAAAATATATCTTTTGTATATTCTTCAAAAATTAAAATGTGCTATTTTATTTTTAAAACAATTTTGTCTTAAGTATTTTTAGTCTGGGTGTATATTATACCAGTGTACCCACATGATACACTGGCATTAATCTACCTCGAAAATTGAGGAGCATAAAACTAGAAAATGACAATATTATCTCCCTTGACACACACACACACACACACAATTATTATTTAGGAACTATGTTACATGCTCTTGCATTGATTACCATTGGAAAAAAAACATTTTATTCCTTTTATGTGTAATTTTTCAAGTTTGCGAGTGTTTGTAACAAGTGAAAATCGTTGTACTTTATCTTAGAATTTGTTATACATGTATTACGTGCATTATATGCACAGTACAAACCTGTCGAAAGTTTAACTCATCTCGCAAAAAAACAATTATAAGCTTGACTTCCAGGTGGCCGAGATATGGGTAACTTACCTACCTATCTAGTCCTTTTTACGCCCGGGGGCACATAGGACACGGACTAGAGTTTTCCACTTGTCTCCGTCTTGAGCCATCTTTTTCAGTTCTCCCCAAGTTAAATTGATGTTCCTTCATTTCTTTCTCCACAGTCCTCCTCCGGGTGTTTTTGGACCTGCCTTGCTTCATTTTTCCTTCAGGCGTCCATCTGAGAGCAACTCTAGTGATGTTATTAGCAGACTTTCTTAGCACATGACCTATCAATCGCCATCTTGATGTTGTCAAAATCGTTGTCATATCATCTGCGTTTGCTTTTTTATGGAGCTCCATATTAGTGACCTTAGCTGGCCAGTAAATCCTCATGACCTTTCTAAGGCATCCATTGTGAAAGCTGGAAAGCTTGTTGGTATCTTTTTCGGTCTTTCTCCAGCATTCTGGTCCATATAATAGAACTGACAAACACAGCTGTTGAAAGGCGTTATAACGCGAAATAAAGGCGTAATAACGCGAATTGAAAGGCGTTATAACGCGAAATAAAGGCGTAATAACGCGAATTGAAAGGCGTTATAACGCGAAATAAAGGCGCAATAACGCGAATTGAAAGGCGTTATAACGCGAAATAAAGGCGTAATAACGCGAATTGAAAGGCGTTATAACGCGAATCGAAAGGCATTATAACGCCTTTAGAAAGGCGTAATAACGCCTTTTTGTCAATATATAGAGCAAATGTCACAGGTGTCATTTAATCATTGTTAAAAGTAAGCGATTGACCATTGGACAGGAACTTTTTAATAAATAGCCATGTGTACATTGCCAATGTTTATCAATGTTTATATTTCAGATTACTTAAAAGATTTCCATCCCCATATATAAAATGATACTCTTTATGAAAAAACAACACTTTAAAATTGAAAAAAAAACTTTCTGTTTTACTGAAATAGTATGTTCAATTCAGCGCAGGATCGGATGATGTGCAGTTTTTTTTTTATAATTTTCATAGAATAAATACAAATAAAAAAGCTTATTACATTACATATAGTTGTGCAGGAAACACACACACACACACACACACACACACACACACACACACACACACTTTTAATATGTATGTAAAGTGTGGGGGGGGGGTGGGGGTGGGGGTAGAGATTAAACCCCAGGACCTCCACATCATTATGGAAGGCATCTTAACTTCGCGTTATAACGTCTTTCAATTCGCGTTATTACGCCTTTATTTCGCGTTATAACGCCTTTCGATTCGCGTTATTACGCCTTTATTTCGCGTTATTACGCCTTTATTTCGCGTTATATATCGCCTTTCAATTCGCGTTATTACGCCTTTATTTCGCGTTATTACGCCTTTATTTCGCGTTATAACGCCTTTTTTCGCATTATAACGCCTTTATTTCGCGTTATTACGCCTTTTATTTTTTTTTATGAGCTTAATAGGCTTTCGTAGTTAGGCAATGCTGGTTATATCATTTTTTTCAATGATATTATAATTACGGTAAATCGCCTAATAATTTGAACACGAAAAATATCATTACATTTGACTGAGATATTGGATTTTTGATTTGAAGTTTAAAAAAACCTACGTGTATTGAATAAAATGGCATAATTTATTACACCGAAACAACAGGCTTGGAAAGAGCCTTCGGTACATCAAGTGACATCTCGAGGGAGGGGTAATTAATTACTTAAAGTCGGTGTAGTGGTGAAAAGGGATGTACTCAAATAGAAAAATGGAATTCTGGACAAGTTGGTGGAAAGAAAAAGTCGGGATTATTGTTATTATTATTTAGGGATCAATTGAAATTGGACAAGTTGGAAGTTGGCGAGAAGAAAAGGACAGGATTTTCTTTGGGGTGGGGGTGGGGTAAAATTCTTCGGACCAGTTTAGGCGATTGTCGTGTTAAATATTAAGCGGTTTGCCGTACATAACTCTATAGTGTTCATTATAATTACATGTATACATGTGGCCATTACCTTTTTTATATGCTTTTATAGGTATAATAAAATAAACCTTAACAAAAATAATGTTTTAGCTGTTATTAACATGCCCAAAAAACCCAACTGTGACAGGTCAACATAGGTCAATTGCATATGATTTGGTTCATAGTAAAATTTAAGGTCAAATTATTAAAGAATCTACTGTATTTCCATTAAATGAGTGCACATGGTTTTTATTATTTATTTCTTTTAATCGAAAATGTTTCCATTAAACTATCAATAAAATGCATTTAAAATTAAATTAAAAACATTGTTTAGTTCTCCTGTACATAGAGAAATTTTGCGAAAATTTTATCAAGTCTTAACACCAATTGGACCTCATTCAAAGTTACATCGGGGCATTTAGGGGCAGGTAGGTCATTTTTGTTCGGGTTTTTTTCCAGGTGTGATCATCATGAATATTCCAATTATGACCTAACGTTTACAGTTGTTCCAAGTAAGAAGGTACAGAAGAGATAATTTTGACATACTCATTTTTTTTGTTAAAAAGTTAAAAATAATTTGCTCTATGTACAGAATGAGTTCACTTTTTCATGAATGAAAAATATTTTTTCCTATTAGGTCAATATATTTTGTAATAAGTTTTGACAATTTTTTGTGAGTTTGTTGGAAAATAAGACTTTATTCTTGCATTTTCCATGTGCACTGAATTTGTGGAAATACAGTAGAAATATAATTAAATATACTTAATACTCTGTCCTATTTGCCAGTTTCAAAGTTTTACTTTGTCAAGGATTGGTGCGTTTGATTTTTGATTATAGCTGTCATTTACACTCATTTAAATTACACGAGAGCTAAAGATCGTGGGCTCGAACCCTAGGACCTTAACAATTTGGTATGTAGCTGCCATTTACACTCATTTAAATTACGCGAGAGCTAAAGATCGTGGGCTCGAACCCTAGGACCTTAACAATTTGGTATGTTGCTGCCATTTACACTCATTCAAATTAAGCGAGAGCGAAAGATCATGGATTCGAACCCTAGGACCTTAACAATTTGGTATGTTTGATTTTGATTATAGCTGCCATTCACACTCATTTAAATAAAGCGAGAGCGAAAGATCTTGGATTCGAACCCTAGGACCTTAATAACTTGGTATGTTTGATTTTGATTATAACTGTTCACACTCATTTAAATTACGCCAGAGCGAAATGGATCGTGGATTCGAACCCTAGGACCTTAATTCCTTGCCAGACGCTCGGTAGTAAGAGGATAGCATATCTACTGGTTCACCCCGGTGTCAGTATCGTGTGACTGGATTGTCTGCGACTATACCGACTCGTTCAGCTAGCGCCTTAATCATCGCCCTCCGAGTAAATACGTTATAGTAGAACAAGGCAGACCACACAGCAATCTTACAAATTTCGCGCGTATACAAACTTGTTCTTAGATCAATCCTTGGAGATTAATAAAAATTTCTCTCACCGCGAATAGTTGAAAGGTAATTTATACGACGTTTAACAGCATTAAAATAACATTATTTAAATTAGGGAAGGAACTAGTAGGTCCAGTAAGATAAAGAGCACACTTGCTAATCTCAGTACCTCTTGTTTTTTTATTAGGCACTTTGCCGAGTTCGAATCACAGTCTGGGGAAAATCTAGTGCGAGAAAATGTGTTAGTTTGCTCGCCGAATTATCGCCCGATGTAAAACTATTTGAGTCCCCTCCCCGAAAAGGACCAGATGAAGACCACTGATTATAAATAATAATCCTTATTTTGGACCACGATGGTTGATTGGTTCAAAGCTCACTTATTGATCAGAGCGAGTCTCACCATCGTGGTTTGAATCTCTTTCTGACTTCAAGTTTGAATCCAAATCAGACTGGTCCTAATGTGAAGTTTGTACATTTGCTTGCCTAAGAAATGGGTGGTGTTCTCCTGGCGCTCTGGTTCCCTCCGCCATCCTAGATTAGTCTGTCCCAATATTAGTGAGACTATTCAGTCCACTAAACTACCGTTTTAAATTTTGACTTGTTGGTTGCATAAACCCCTAAAAAATCAAACATAGCACTGCCGTGCTGCTGTACGGCGTATAGTTGGGAAAATGGTGCTGTGGCCGGCCTATAATCCCCCAGGAATGGGGGGGGGGGGGGGGGGGGGGTCGATCGATGCATAATCCGACGGATGGCGTTTTTAAAAAAGAAACAATGTACCAAACCATGTATTGCTAAGTAAAAACGGCAGAAAATAATTAATTCCATAAATATATGAAAATGACGATCAGTAATTAGAATTTAATAAAGTTTTATAAATTGTACCTGATTGCTGTTTGTCATTTTGGATAGAGAGAAAGTAGAGTTCAGTTTGCAGACCCGACCGCCGCTATGAAGGGGGTTCATTTTAGCCTTTGTATGTGATTGGATCATTTGCTGTTGTTAAGTCTGGTTTTTAATAAACTGCTGATTATCACTCACAATATTCCCATTTTCATGTTATTTTACTTCCAAATCAGTAAAATATTTAAAATCCACATTTGTTTTCCATGTTATCTCACTGTACGATTTAGCTCCCTTTTACGGAAATCGATAAATTAGTTTTAAAATCTGACAGAATACCTCAACACCAAAATATTTTATTATACCCTTCAAAATAAATTTAAATTACCGCAGATTTTATAAAGAATTAGTAAAATTCACCTGCCATTGTTGTTTATTTCATAAAAAGTTATTATTTTACATCATAGGATGCAAACTTCCCAGACTACTTTTTCTTGTATTCTACGAGATCAGTTCGCCAGACTGCACAAATTAATGGATGCATCCCGCCGCAATATGTTACTAGATTCCGAAATATATTCTGAAAATTTATTCCAATTGTGCATATGTAACCAAATGCATTACCCGTCTCAGAATACATATCTCACGATAAAACAGATATATATTCCTTTCACGTTCATTTACCAGGCGCACTATTTTCGATGCGTACTATTCCATAGTAAAGAAGCCCGATCTTAGATGACGCTTTCACTGTCGTGAACGCCGTAAAACATTAAAATGAGGGGTTTAGTGGGCCGATTGGTCGGACTATCTCAATATACGTGAAGGATCTTGACTGTGTCACCAGTAATCCATACTATACTACTAATTTTGAAAGACAATGGATAAAATGATAGCAATTATAGCACTCAGAAGCGGTGTGGGTTACAGTTCAACCTGCCTTAAAGGCCACCTCTATATAAGGGTTACCTGCTTATAAAGGCCAGTAGAACTGTATCCCAAATGTTTTATATTCATATTATTTGAACCTGTATATAAAGGTCACCTGCCCATAAAGGCCACTTTTACTGGTTCCCTTAGGTGGCTTTTATAGACAGGTTTTGCTGTATATGCAAAGCCAGCTATGTTTTTGATGAGCTGATGACACAGTGACAAGTTTATTGTGCAGACAGAAACATTACACAAATTGAGTTGAGTAATGGAGTTTAACGTCCCAGTCATAAATATTTCACTTATATCGAGACGCTGTCAGCTATAGGCGAAGGTGCAGAATCTGTACCTGTGCGTTGCGCTGATGGCATTATACAGCAGGGTTCTATATCGTGCCAAGCCTAACGTGACACGGGACCTCGTTTATTTTATATTTCCGTCTAAAAGAACTGCGACTAACATTTCGTAATGCCGAGTGCATGGCGAAAGAACAGTCACTACCCAATTTCAAGTCTTGGGTCAGACGCGGTCGGGGTTTGATCCCACGACCTCCCACTTACGGAGCGAGCATTCTACCAAATGAGCTACCGCAGTGGTCAAACATTACACGATTTGCTTTGCTAGAGAAGTTTCTTACTGTGGGAAGAATAACAAAGCAATCCGACAAATGGTTATAGAGGAATTGCATACACAAGATCTGTCAACATAAAATACTGAGTTGAGTAATGGCGTTTTAACGTCCCAGTCAAGAATATATCACTTATATCGAGACGTCGCCTGCTATAGACGAAGGTCAGAAATTGTGCCTGTTCGTTGTGCTGATTGTATTATACAGCAGGGTTCTTTATCGCGTCATGCCTAATGTGACACGGGACCTCGTTTATTTTAAGTTCCCATCCAAAAGAACTGAGATTTTCATTTCGTAATGCCGAGTGCTTGGCGAAAGAACAGTCACTAGATACCTTTTTCCATTTGAAAGAACCGTGGTTTTCATTTCGCAAAACAGAGTGCTTAGCCGTCATTAACCACCTTTCAAGTCTTGGGTCAGACACAGCCGGGGATCGAACCCACGGCCCCCACTTACGGATCGAGCACTCTACCAACTGAGCTACCACAGTGGTACATAAAATACTTTATACTTGTTTAATTTCGCATGTATTTATTTTCGCAATATAGGAAATTTAAACATATCTGGGTTGTTAAATTTTCACGTTTTTGAAATATGTACTATATAAGCACAATATTATAATATAATATTAGATGATATCAAACAAACAACCGTGAAATAAGCGAAAATTAGTACACCGCATTGTTTGCACATCCTCACATCATAGAAATAGATCACACCAAATATCAAGACAATCCATAAAGGAGGTTCAGAGGAGTTGTTTGCAAAATTATTTAAAATTACTGATGCAATCATGATAGAACAACAGGCAACCCTCCATCCCCCACACACCTTAACCCCCCACACCACCCCTTAACCCCCCCCCCAACACAAACAAATAATTACAGTTGTACATATTACTGTATTCAGAAATTTTATCAAATAGTGAAAACAAAAGGCCCATGGGCCTTAACGCTCGTTAATGATATCATTGCTATAGCTCAGTTGATAGAGTGCTCTCACTGTAAGTGAAAGTTGTGGTTCTTTTGGATGGAACTTAAAACAAGAGGCCCATGGGCCTTAATGCTCACCTATATCAAAATGACTGTTGTGCAAATGCCTATTATTTTCTAATATAAATGCCTATACAAAAGTTAATAGTGTTTAAGAAATATCAACAAATACATTAATTTTAGCGCTCGCTCCGTAAGTGGGAGGTCGTGGGTTCGAACCCCGGCCGCGTCTGACCCAAGACTTAAAAGTGGGTAGTGACTGTTCTTTCGCCAAGCACTCGGCATCACGAAATGAAAGTCACGGTTCTTTCGGATGGGAGCTTAAAATAAACGAGGTCCCGTGTCTTGGTAGGCTTGGCACGATAAAGAACCCTGCTGTAAAATGCCATCAGCGCAACGCACAGGCAAAATTTCTGCACCTTCACCTATAGCTGGCAACGTCTCGATATAAGTGAAATATTCTTAACTGAGACGTTAAACACCATTACTCACTCACTCATTAATTTTAGCAATTCCCCACTTAAGTACCTTGCCATTCCTACAGTTACGATTTGTGCAATCTGAAACTAGGTGCCCTAATTATGTATTACATGAAATATCTAAGCTATATCTCTTGTAAGTTCAGATGAGATGATTTTTAGATTTTCACATTTTCCCCCTTTATAGGGGCCCCAAGGGGACATAAACCTTTCATTTGTACAAATCTAAAAGCCTCTTACCAAGACATCATTACTGCCAAATATCATCCAATTTGTAGTTTTGGAGGAGTTGATTAATGTGAAAAGTTGACGGATGAGGCACGGCGGATGACGAACGAAGATAGATGGCAATAGCTCATCTGAGCCTATGGCTCAGACAAGCTAAAACAAATTATTGGAAAAATGTAAAATGGAATTAAAGACCCAGTTGGTCTCAGACCTGGACCTATTACATTTAGCTTAAACTGGGCCTGAAGGTATGAATTAGGAATCTAAAATTTTAATAGGCATTTCAACAAGTTCTTAACGGTCAGACTTAAATTTTAATTATAAATATTATGATAGGTCTGGGTTCAGGATTATACCTGAATCTATTTTGAAATAATCTTCTCAATTTTTTTTTATCCTGATTCAATCCTGATAAAATTTAACCTGATCAAAATATTTTTTTTTTAGATGTTGATACTTAATTTTTTTAATTCTGTATTACCATAATAAAACCAAACCAAAAAAAGTTGTTTCCAGTAATCGTTTTAAAAAATTTGGGTCAGTAAGTTGGCATTTATTTTATTAGGTAAATACTAAATTCACAGTTCAAACTACTTAACACAAACCTGTTTTATTACTTTTAAACATTCAAAAATATTTTACAAAGAAAACTGGTTATTTTGCAGCAGGTTTTTTGTTCAAAGAAGGAAAATGATCTCTTCCTGAAATATTTTTCCTGAAATTTTACAGAGTATTATATAATTTGCATATTTCTTTGGAATATTTTCAACACAGTGAATATATGTGATAAAGTGATTACCTCAAAACCAAAACAAATAGACCTGATGCCTAAGCAACAGTTTCAAAATACAATGTACAGTCCAACCTGCCTTAAAGGCCACCTCTTTATAAAGGTCACCTGCTTATCAAGGTCAGTAGAATTGTAACCCAATTGTTCCTTATTCATATTATTTGAACCTGTATTATAGTGTATATAAAAGTCACCTGCCCATAAAGACCACTTTTACTGGTTCCCTTGGATGGCCTTTATGCATATATGTATTATGTATGTTGTGTTGTAAAAGACTGTTTTATTTGTATAAAACACAAAAATAGTCAATAAAAAAAGTTGGTTATTATAATAATTGATTAATAATGAAATTTTGATGTATTGCCGACCACGCCCACAATGTTCCCACACTGGCCACCATCACAGTACCAAAGCAGCGTCAGGGCAACTAATGACGTACTAGTGTCAGTGACGTCATTAAATGTCGAAATTCAGGCCGAGTTCTCATTCTTTTCGCGTGTAAATCAAGCATCCGAACATTGTGGGCATGGCTGGTGATACGTCAATTGACCATAAGGGGGAAGGATGCCACAGTGCTTGTCAAAATGTTGTCATTAAAACATCAGGGTAGACATGAAAATTTAGGGTCTGTCAGAAACACACTTATTTTTTTATAATTTTTTGGCCTAAATACAATATCTCTATATTTATGTACTAACTTAATGCAAAAATGTTGTGTTAAATCTTGATTAGAAATAGTGAATTTTATGCCTAAAAAATGTAAATCTGATTAACTGCTTATAATCGTAAATAAATAAATAAAAAATAAGTAAATAAATAAAAATAAATGTAAGAAATGAAATTAAATAAAAATACTAATAAAAAAAAAAAAAAAAAAAAAAATCTAAAATAAATTTCTAAAATAAATAAATTATTAAATTAAATAAAAAAAAAATAAAAATGAATATAAGAAATGAAATAAAATAAAAATACGGTACTAATGAACAATTACAAAATAATAAAAAATAAATTTCTAAAATAAATAAATAAATAAATAAAATAAATAAATAAATAAATAAATAAAAACAAAGACAATACTTGTGAGAAGTATCTATCTTGTGATAACCTAATCATCATAAATTTTATTATTTTGAATTTTAAAATTTGTACTTATGTTCAAAAGACAATAAGTCCCAGGAAAATTGAGCCAACTATCTCAGTTTAATGATATGCACGAAATAGTGCTTTGTAGCTTTTGAGAATTACTCAAAACAAGAATTTTGGATTGACAGAAACTCTAATTTAATATCTCCCTCTTTCTTCCAAAGGCGGGGGATAAATATTAAATACCGGTATGTTTGTTAGTTGGATTGTTGAAGGTTTCTAGGCACTCTGGTTTCCTCCGTTATACAAAAAAGAATCCTGAAAGGGATGTTGAACATTATCACTCCATTCCACATCACTCTTAAGGTTTTGTAGAAAGTCAATTTGACCTCTGAATGTCACAGGTCAAATAGAAACTCTAACCCAATTTATCAATAATAATCAGAAGCATAATAATTTGCCTACATTTAACTTGAAGGGCCTCTGTAACAGTGATTCTCTCTGTCAAGGTTTGAGTCCCACTTGACACATTTTTTTTAGTATTGATATCAACATAAATGGTTGCCAGTTTATGGAAAAGGTTGGCGTAGCCAATGGCACATAGATTAAACTGGTTGTAAATGTATTATAATTACAACCCATCATTTTAATGTACATTGTATCTCAAAACCAACTGACATACAGAGTGCATAGAATAGAGAGTTGTCCGGTTAAGGGAGGTTTCACTGTAATATTAAAAAGATATAAGACGACACCAAACATGACATATATTAGTGGAAAATAATCTGTCTATAAAAGATTCAACAAAAAAATGTTTTAATCATTTTTCCGATATTTCGATTTATCAATTTATTTTTCAGTTGATATATCAACACTCAAATTGTCATCAATGACAGCTCTATTTTACATGTACAAATACCATGTTAATCTTATTATTTCAGTCCAACCTGCCTTAAAGACCACCTCTATATATGGACCATCTGCTTATAAAGACCAGTAGAATTGCATTCCAATTGTTCTTTATACATATTACTTGAACACATAAATAAAGACAACCTGTCCATTAAGACAACTTTTACTGGTTCCCTTGGGTGACATTTATAGACAGGGTTGACTGTATTTCTTTCCAAATTAAATCAATTTTCTACATGATTTTATTTTTATTTATTTCTATTTATTTCAACATTTTAAAACTCACTTTTGTTTTAAATTTTGAAAATCAGGTCGCATGATGTTTGTAAAAAAACCCATGATTTTTAATTGTGAACAGTGCCTAATACTGGCCACAAAAAAGTCCAATGAGAGCTCTGACTTGTCATACATGTGCACTATATTTTTATTTCTAGTAACCAATCGTCGATTTTGGCTACTACGGTATGTTAGGTATAGAAGCATAGTGTATGAAAAGTCGGGGATCTCATTTGGCCATTTTTGGGGGCCAACATTTCTAGGGACAATTTATAGGTACCATATTCTAGGAAATTCTTTCAAAAAGTAATCAATATTAGCAAATTTGTCAAAAAATACTTTAAAAAGAACTTTAAATAATTTCACAAAATTTGGAAAATTTCGCTACTTATAATTTGAAATTTTTCGAAAACCTGGCATAAATTTACGTAAAAAACTTGCTATAATCTTTAAGTTTTCTTATATCCGCAATTTCATGTTTACGCTTCATGTGATTAATCCATTTCCGTTTGTTGGGAATAACTTCACCACAAAATTCACATTCTGATATCTTTTGATCATTATTGTCTAAATTTTGCTTTAGTTTATGACTCAGTTCATGTTCATTTAATTCTAGCTCGAGATCAAAGCTCAAATTACACATGGAACATTGAAACGGTTTTTCCATTGTATGGAATTTTATCATATGATGGTTCATGTTTCGGGTTAAGATAGTTCTGTATCCACATATCGGGCATTTTAGGATACTTTTAATATGATCTCTATACATATGTTTACGTAACGCTCTCAAACGTTTACACGACACTCGACATATTTTGCATGTTAATGGCATTTTGAGTATCGTTCCATCAGGATGCTGAGGTACATGAAAGGCATGATAATCCAACATGTGAGTTCTAAACTGTTCAACTTTGTAAAACTTTTTATCACAAACAAGACAGTTGTATACATTATCAAGCTCATTATATTCGCTGTGAGTGGTCTGGAAATGATCCTCCGCCATTTTTAAATTATGTAACGTCTGTCGTTCACAGACTAAACATGTCAAAACATATCGGATATTTGGATCATCAGAAACATGCGGCATATCAGAAAAAACATCATCTTTTGAAACTTTCTCCATATCTATATCCTCTTTATGTTTTCCTTTTGAGAAACAAGCCATATTTCTAGACCTGTTTGAAGTCATTTTTGGACCATTCTTGGATATGGAACCATTGGGTATTGGATGAAAATTCCATAAATGCTCAGTAAGCAGTTTTTGAGTCTGAAAATACTTTAAACACAAGCTGCATTGTCGAGGTCCAGAAGCTGTGGTTGAATCATTGTTCATACAATTATCAGGATAATTTTGGCCACTGGTATTTTCACTTTGAGAACTTTTTTCAAAACATTTTGATTTTTCAAGAAATTGTTTTTGTTTTTCCAAAAGCAAAGCGAATGCCGAGGTATTGTTCGATTCCGATTGACATGAAACATTATGATTTTTACTTTCCAGAGTGCGAGGACATTCTGTCTCTATGTTCATTCCATCATAATCTTTATCTATTTCACTTGTTTCTATTTGATCAGCTGTTTTGTGACATTGTGACAAAATGTTTTCCTCAGGTGATAAAGAACTGCTATTTATATTTGAACTGCCTCCCTCTTCTATTGGCAAGTGACCACTTAAATTAAAACTCTGACCTTGACTTTGGTTTAAATTGCTTGGAGAACCATAACAACGACCTAGACCTTTTGATGAAACTTTTTCAAAATCACTGTCTGGCGACTTCATCCTCGATGTTTTATTTTTCCTCTCATCACTGTGACTACCTACAGTCTCATCAAAATATTTTCTTTCAAACAATCTCTTTTCAGGATGCCTTCGTCGATCATACCTATGACCAAAACTGGAACAAGAATTTCTGTCTCTATGGCGATTTCTTGACCGACGAATTTGGTCCCTTGTCTCTCTGTGTCTAAATTCTCGGGTAGATCGTGTTGTTGTTCTTCTGACTGGCTGATTGTCTTTTCTACTATGTCCAGCACCATGTTCAACTCTTGGGTTTACTGAAGACTTATTTTCTGATTCTTTTGTGTAATGTTTTACATTAATAGGGTACTGTACCAATCCTCTGTTGTCAAACGAAACTAAATATGAATTGACACTGCTACCAGATGGAGCTAAATATGAATTCACATCACCACCAGATGGAGCTAAATATGAATTCACATCACCACCAGATGGAGCTAAATATGAATTCACATTGCCACCAGATGGAGCTAAATATGAATTTACATCACCACCAGATGGAGCTAAATACAAATTCACATTGCCACCAGATGGAGCTAAATATGAATTTACATCGCCATCAGATGGAGCTAAATATGAATTCACATTGCCACCAGATGGAGCTAAATATGAATTTACATCTCTACCAGACAGAGCTAAATATGAATTCACATTGCCACCAGATGGAGCTAAATATGAATTCACATTGCCACCAGATGGAGCTAAATATGAATTTTCATTGCTACTTGATGGAACAATATATGAATATTCATTTGTACTAGATGGAGCTGAACATGGTGTTTTGAAGCTATCAGCAGATTCCAAAAACCTCTCATCTTTGTTGTTTCTCTCATACTCGTATTTTGTTTCAGACCTTGTTGAGTTAGTGAATGGATTTATGTAATTTTCTGGCACTTTTTCCTCAACAAAACATCTCTTTCTTCCATCTTTGCTGTAAAATTCAGCCATTTAAGACAGTCTCAATCTGAAAATAAAGCAAATAACTTCAGTAAATTAGGATCCCTGCAAGCAGGTTCTTTTTTGAGATTAGCACTTATATTCAAAGGGCAATAACTCCAATGAAAATGAGAAAACCAACTCAGGTTAACGATATGCACATTTTCTATAAATGTTGATGCTTTGCACCAAGTTCTGTGAAATAGAGCTTCATAGTTTTGGAGAATTTGCGCAGACAAGAATTTCGGATGGACAGACAGAAAGACGGACAGAAACTCTTAAATATTCCTCCCTTTCTTCGAAAAATATTATCAGTTTTTTTTAAATCTTGACTTGTTTAGACGGGAACCAGAGTATCTTATTTTATTGGTGATGTTCATCTAAAAAGTTGATAAGGGGACTGGTTTATAATTGAGTTTTACTCCATATTGTAGATATTTGTACTGTATTTTAATTATCATGTACATTCTCTGTATAAACTAAGCCAGCATATTGATCACTACTAAATATAAGCCCAGTTGGTAGAGTGCTCATTCTGTAAGTAAGAGGTAGTGGATTCGAACTCTGTCAGTCGCCAAGCACACTGTATTACAAATGAAAGTCACAGTTCTTCCAGATAGGATCTTAATGTAAATGAGGTCCTGTGTCAAGGTGGGTGTGGCACGATAAAGAACCCTGTTGTAAAATGCCATATAAAAGCAACACACAGGCACATCACAAAAATGCTTGATAATTGCGCTTTACTAAAACGAAACATATACTAGATCTGTTTAGAATGAAACAAGAGGCCCATGGGCCTTAACGCTCACCTGAGACTAAGTACATATCTTATGCTGAGGTTCAATGGTCAATAACATTTATTAAAGAGAACTCCTAATTTTCAGCAGTAAGGCAGAATTAAATGCAAGGATTTTTGCAAATTAATCATACCTTGTCCCGAGATTGCTACATATAATATATGTATAATATATTAATATATATAATATATAGTCTAGCTACAACACATTATTTATAAACAGCTAAAAAGTAAAAACAAAAGTATGAAACTATGACCTTCATCTATATATTAAAATGATTGTTAAGCCATTACCTACAATATTCGAATATACATGCCTATACAAAAAGTTAATAGTTTTTGAGATAATTAACCATTTTAGTATTCTTTAGCATCTGTGACCTTGACCTTTGAACCCATGACATTAATCTATATATCAAAATGATCGTTAAATCAAAACCTACAATATTCTAATATACATGTCTATACAAAAAGTTAATAGTTTTCGAGATAATTGACCATTTTGGTATTCTTTCGCATCTGTGACCTTGACCTTTGAACCCATGACCTTAATCTATATATAAAAATGATCGTTAAATCAATTCCTACAATATTGTAATATACATGTCTATACAAAAAGCTTATAGTTTTTGCGATAATTAACCAATATGGTATTCTTTCGCATCTGTGACCTTGACCTTTGAACCCATGACATTAGTCTATATATCAAAATGATCGTTAAATCAAAACCTACCATATTCTAATATACATGTCTATACAAAAAGTTTATAGTTTTCAAGATAATTAACCAATTTGGCATTGATTTGCATCTGTGACCTTGACCTTTGAACCTATGACCTTAATTTACATATCAAAATGATCGTTAAATCAATTCCTACAATATTCTAATACACATGTCTATACAAAAAGTTAATAGTTTTCGAGATAATTAACCAATATGGTATTCTTTTACATCTGTGACCTTGACCTTTGAACTCATGACCTTTATCTATATATCAAAATGATCATTAAATAAATTCCTTCAATATTGTAATATGTATGCCTATACAAAAAGTTAATAGTTTTGCAGATAATCAACTGTAACGGTAATAGTTGTGCATCCTTGACCTTGACCTTTGAATTCATGACCTTGATCTATGTATCAAAATGATCGTCATGTCAATACTTACAATTAACTGAAAATCCCATGCCATTATCACCTGAAATGTTTAAAAAATAGCATTTTTTTCAAAGATGAAAAACAGGGACATGACCTTGACCTTTGACCTTGACATCTCTTGGAAGAAAATAGCAAGACAAGATCAGCAGTGAAAACTCCATGCAATTATCTTCAGCCGTTATTGAGTTATAACAATAAATGTCTCATTTTCAAAATTACATAATTTTACGCAAAAAACACGCAACCTATTTTTCGTTCAATTTTCATGAAAAACACAATTTAAATGTCCCCAGGTATGCTGAATCTAAATATCTAATCAAAATTTGCCTGCACCTTTTGCTTTCAGAGAAGAAGATTTTTTTGTCTTTTTGCTATTTTTAGTAACAGTGGCCATCTTGTTGGGTGTGGCCAAACCCCGAACACAATTTTGAAAGGCTATTACCCAGGTATGATAATCGCCAAGTTTCATCAAATTTGGCCCACTAGTTTTGGAGGAGAAGATTAAAATGTAAAGTTTACACACTACGGACGACGCACAGCGAATGACGGACGGTGATAGATTGCAATAGCTCATCTGAGCTAAAAAATCTATAGCCCAGAATGGATTTATTTTTTGCATCCTATGGGATGCAAGAAATATTTCTGGGGGTCCATTAAGAAGATACCGAAGAAACTTGAGTCAGGGAAAAACCTGGAATTAAGGTTAGAAAGGGCTCAGCCGCCTTTGTTTTAACGTAACAGCTGATTTTAGCCATTTCTAACAACAACAACATCTTTTCTTGGAGTGAAATGGCCTCCAAACTAAAAACTGATCAGCTTAATTAATAATATTAGTAATTGGTGTGAATTAGTAACAGATTAATTCAACTGGAAAATTTCATTTGGAAATGGATCTAAAATGGTCAAATGTAACAACAACTTGTGTTCAAATCACTGATCCATCAAAATACCTTCTAAAACCAGTTGATTATTTGTAAATATATTCTTACTTGCAAATTAATTTATTATTACCGGTATTATTGTTAATTGGCAATTTAATACAAACATACTAATCCATGTCCGAATCATAATCCAGAAGCAAAGTAAAAACTTTGGAACTGACAAGTTAGGTTAGACATGTGAACTTCCACCAGAGAAGTGAGGCCGGGTGCTCCGGAAGGGTAAGCACCTCCTGTTTAGCTAGCTACACCCATCACGTGTGTAATCAAAATTGTGTGAAAGGAACATGGAACTACGAGACGTCAAATATATCCAGGGCAATCCTGGACACAGAGACATCAAACTTATCAGCAATACTGTGATGATGGCCATAAAACTTTTTAGAGCCTTGATAAGCCTAGGCTTGTAATATCCCCGAGTCAACAATTTATTTGCAAGCAGCCTACTTCCTTTAAAAACTGTTTGGTCTGTTCATGTCATTGCATAATCATCAAATTTCGATGGAGCAATGTAATATGTAGACATGTCTACACAATAGGGTTTCTGTTGTGGAATTTGAGATATCCACAAGATTGCAAAATGACTGACTTGCAACATAGTAAGGGACATCCGACCTTCACTAGACCTGAGAATTATAGTTAATTGGAAATCATTCTGCTGTCCAGAGACAAACAAGTTTAGACTCTTACCTCAAACGGAAGAAATTCTCTAGTTTGGTTTAAAATCTCCCGTTTGGGGAAAATTCTCCCCATTTTGGATAAAATCATCCGTTTATGGGTGAGAGTCCCAAGATGACTAACAACTTTCCAGAGAACTCAACTTACAGCACAGGAGCTTGTAATTAATGTTTAAACTATACTATCCAGACTTTCTGTACTATCCAGCACCAAGAAAAATAACAAGGACAGACACTCCATCTACCCCCGCGTGCTTCAGACGAGTTTTTAATGTAGTTTGGCCTCCCTTCCCAACTAAACCAGGTTTTCCTCAACTCAGAACATATTTTCTTTCATTTCCTGACCAAAAATATTTCCGTCAACTACTTTAGTCAGTTAGTTAAAGTCTGTCCCGAGCCATTAGGCCCATCAGGCCGGAGCTTATCCCGGTTTCGGTGGCGTTAAGTGACTGAGAGTACAAGACTCTCCCCTGAATGGGATGCCGGTCCATCGCAGGGTTAACCCCCAGCATTTTGCTGGTACTCATTTATCTTTCAGCTGAGTGAACTGGAACAACGTGAAATTAAGTGTCTTGCTCAAGGACACAACACATCGCCCGGTCCAGGGATCGAACCCACGACCTTCGAATCATGAGTCCAACATCTTAACCACTAGGCCACGCGCTTGACAACTACTTTAATCAACGACATTTCAGTCAAATCTCCATACGAGGCGAGCATGGCAATCTCCCTTGGACACTTGACACAGCAGTGACTTCGAAAGTTCTCGGATGTTTACCATCAGTGATTGCATGAACATTCGAGACGTCTCTATCAGAGGCGTTACTCGCGGCAATTTTGAAAACAAAAGTATCAAGAAACAAACTATGGATAAAGTATGAAATCAGACCATTTTTCAGTGTCAAGGTAAAGGATTTATTGTTTGTTTATGTTTTATTTAATAATTTCTTGCATTTTAAAAGTTTTGATCAATTTAATCTAATGCCAAAGAATCACTTCCGGATCAAGTGTCCAAGGGAGATTTCCATGCTTGCCTGGTATGACAATTTGGCTGAAATATGGTCGATTAAAGCAGTTGATGTTGTTCTGAGTTGACGAAAACCAAGTTTAGTTAGGGAGGGAGGCCAAACTACATTAAAAACTCGTCTTAGCGGGTGGGGGACAGATTTAGTGTCTGTCCTTGTTATTTTTCTTGGCGATGGATAGTATAGATAGTTCCCATGTGACGTTACACTGTCCACTTTACAGGTAAAGCAGCTGCCACTTTGGTAGGCATTAGAAATTGAGTCTACTTAATTCTTTCTAAAATAGGATGTATAAAATTTATTGTCACATCGTTGTTATGGGGACAAAAATCTTATAAAATATACCAAATCAAAGTAAAAACATTGACGATTTCATAAATTTAAAAACTTTATTGATATCCCGATTACTTTTTGAAAAACAATAATTTAAAAATTAACAAATTTGGTTAAAAGATACAAATAAATGATAAAGATTGCCTAACAAAATGGTGACCACTCTGCTGAAAAATTCTTCTGCTAGAGGTCCATAGAAAGTCTGGTCACTCAGTTTAGTTTATACATTAATTATAAATTACAAGTTCCTTAGCCCGAGATTCCTCTGGCCCAAAATTTTTTTATTTATTTATTTTTTTTTTTTTTATCAATTTCGGGCCAGAGATCGGGCTTCATTATTTTACATAACGTGATGCCGTTGAAATCCTACGGCAGGGTAAGATTTAATTTGTCGGATATGTTCACTTTATTTTCACGGGCATTGGGTAATGAACCAGTCAGATCGCTTACCTGAACCTTTATTTACAAGAATCCATCGAAAAAACTACGTGGCAACTCCGTTTTATATCCATTCCAGCCATATAAATCCAACACATCCTTCATCATCTCGCCATTTTTTATGTTATGATATTCAAATAACGCGAGATCTCGCGGGTTAAAGTCTCCCTTTTCTGATACACAAGTGTTGGATTTATATGGCTGGAATGGATATAAAACGGAGTTGCCACGTAGTTTTTTCGATGGATTCTTGTAAATAAAGGTTCAGGTAAGCGATCTGACTGGTTCATTACCCAATGCCCGTGAAAATAAAGTGAACATATCCGCCAAATTAAATCTTACCCTGCCGTAGGATTTCAACGGCATCACGTTATGTAAAATAATGAAGCCCGATCTCTGGCCCGAAATTGATAAAAAAAAAAAAAAAAAAAAAAAAAAATTCGGGCCAGAGGAATCTCGGGCTACAAGTTCCTGTGCTTACAGTAATATGAGAAGAAAGTGTGTCAAGACGCTTCAAGGCCTAGAGTTACCAAAACTTACCTCAAGACATGAAACACAAGAGGGTCTAGAGATACAAAAATTCGATTTCTTACGAGTTACTCAACCAGGAGATTCGTGATTCCAGCACGAACACTGCATTACACACTGCAAACAAAATGAAACACGGTCAGTAGGAAGTTGTAGTACGATACTAACATACAAATTAAAAACCGGACACAATTCGGAAATTGATTTTTCTGAGGAGTGGTATTTTCATTAATTTTTAAAAACCTTTATCGATATAATAATAATAATAATAATAATAATAATAATAATAATAATAATAATAATAATAATAATGGAGAGCTTCTTTACCAAAAAGTACCCATGATGTATCATGGTTATTAATTTATAGCGTCTATATACAAATGTTTATCACTTAGTTTAAAAAAAATGATAATCAGATAATTGAAAATGACTACTCCGTATGCTGATTACAACTTAGATCATTTCATATAAAGGGATCCGATACATGGTTTTCCCTTTGGTGAGTTCCATCTTTTTGGGTACGTTTTGGTGGGTACTTTTTGGTATGGGTACGTTTTGGTAAAAAAGCGGGTACCCACAAAAATGGGTACGTTCTGGTAGGTTATGTCCATTTCCTGCACCCACTGAAACCAAACGCAGTTTTTGGTTGACTCACGACCGAAGCGCATGTCACCCCAAGTAAGGTAGCATAAAAACCACTTGAATACAAGACAGCATGGCAGATGTGTTGAGTAACGAAGGAATGTTGATGGCATTGCAAAGGGTTTTTACCAAATTTGATCTATGGTGTGAAAGAGTAGGTCCATGTTGTAATGCAGGTCTACCACGGCCATTTACTAATGCAGAATGCGATGTGCAACCTATCTTTGATTGGGGGAAAGGATTCAAAGGAAGAATATATTTTGAATTTCAGAGTCTTTTTGGAACAGGGTTTGAGCTTATTTCGGATTTGAAGCTAGGTAAAAGGAAGTACGAAGAATTAGATAGTCACTTCAAGAAGTCATTTGAAATTCTGGAAAATTTCATGAAGAATAAAAGTGAGTATATGCTTCTTATTTTCATGGGTCCCGGGGTTATTGAACTAATTTTATACATGTGCGGTCATACTAAATGATGCGATGCAGAGAAAATGATGCAATACAGGGTTCTCTGCGCCACACAAGTCTGTATTTAATGTACGAGCTTGAAATTTTGTATATACTATTATTGTACATATATCTTCATTGTGTATGAATTTCATCATGTTTAATAAAATACTTTTTGTGTAATCGATCAATAGAGTTTTGAATATATACATATTATATACACAGTGTGTATGTACAACCCTCAGTATCAGGTTGAGTCCTTTTTTCGTAGCCGTATCACTACGAGTCGCGTTGCCCAACCCAACCCAACCCAATCTTGAAAACTATAAACTTTTTGTATAAGCATGTATATAAGAATGTTGTAGGTATTGATACAATGGTCATTATGATGTAAAGAAAAAAGTCATTGGGGTTATAGTATTTATGTTTTCTTAATATCTATTAGCTAGCCATTATTTATCAGGTGAGCATATCAGGCCCATGGGCCTCTTGTTTTAATGTATTTTATGATTAAATTAAAAAAAATGGTATATGACAGATGCATAAAAATAAAACAATTTAATGTAAATTAACAACAAAACAACATCATTTGTTCTTGTTTTTATTCAATATTAATTAGAAGCGATATGTATCAAGTGTTCCGGCTGAGTTCCAGCAAAATCGTGTCCGGATTTCGATGCAAATATGTTCCGCCCGAAATAAGAGGAAATTTGAATATTATTGAAATTTCAAATTTAGAGTGCCCGAAACAGAGGGACCGAATACATAGAAGGATTACTGTAAACCAAATGAAAGCACATGTCGGGATTTGTCAGATTGTTGTCGTCCCCAATTTTTGGGTGACTGTTCGGATAAATTACGTTTCCATTAAAAAAAATGAAGAAAAAAAAGGAAGCACCTGAAAGTAGATTTTTCACAGACAAAATATAAGCTCATTCTTTTATCAGAATTAATTTCTTACCATGGGTGGGACTCACAGTGCATTAAGTTACATGGGCTTGTAAAATCAGTAAAATAGTTTTTTTTTTATCAGACCATTTAATACATTAATTTCTATCAATTTTATTGTTGTAGAAAAATATGTTGGACATTTGAGTTGTCTGAATAATTATGTTAAGAAATATTTCCACCTTGTTTACACTATTCTTGCCTAGATGGGAGATGCAGATTATTCAGTTATTAGCCTAGGGGCTATAGGTAGTGCAAGAACGGTTTATACCAATCCAAGACTTTGAAGCTCACTTGGTCAACTTATACATCTTCATCAATAATTTCAACTTCCTTTTAAATATACATAAAATATTCATTAAAAACAATGCTGTCATTTCATTTTATTTAATTTAGGTCTTAAATAATTTTATTTTATTTTGAATTAAATGAATTCAATTTTTTTTAAATTATATTTATTTGGTTCTATCAGAATAATATTATTTGTATGTTTTTGATTTCAAAATGCAGCTTTTGTTTTAGTTCACCTAAGCCAAAAGCTCAGATGAGTTATTGTTATCTATCTTCATCGGCTGTGTGTCTTGTGTAAACTTTTCAAATTTAAATCAACTGTCCCAAGTTGGATTATAGACCACTGTGGTAGCTCAGTTGGTAGAGTGCTCGCTCCGTAAGTGTAAGGTCGTGGGTTTGATCCCCGGCCGGGTCTGACCCAAGACTTGAAAGTGGGTAGTGACTGTTCTTTCGCCAAGCACTTGGCATTACGAAATGAAAGTCGCGGTTCTTTCGGATGGGAACTTAAAATAAACGAGGTCCCGTGTCACAGTGGGCTTGGCATGCTAAAGAACCCTTCTGTATAATGCCATCAGCGCACCGCACAGGCAAAATTTCTGCACCTTCGCCTATAACTGGCGACGTCTCGATATAAGTGAAATATTCTTGACTGGGACGTTAAACACCATTACTCATCCCATGTTGGATGATACTTGGTAGAAATGGTGTCTAGGTAAAGGGTTTTAGATTTGCACAAATTAATGTTTCACATGCCTTGGGAGACCCAAAAGTTGGAAATTAGTGAAAATCTTTTACACCTCTTGAATGTACATAAGATATAACTTAGATATTTCATGTACAGTCAAACCAGTCTATAAAGACCACCGAAGGGAACCAGTAAAAGTAGCCTTTATGAACAGATGGTCTTTATATACAGAATCAACTAATATGATAAAAGAGCAATTGGGATACAATTCTACTGGTCTTTATAAGCAGGTGATGCTTATAAAGAGATGGTCTTTAAGGCAGGTTGGACTGTATAACATACTTAGGCACCTACGGTAGTTTCAGAATTCCAAAAATCGTAGTTGTAGGGGCCAAAATGGGGACATGATAAGGTATTTAAGGGAGAAATTGCCAAAATAAGCATATTTGTCAATATATTGGACAACTATTAGCTTTTTGTATAGGCATATTTATTAGAATATTGTTGGTATTGGTATATTGATCATTGTGATATATGAATGAAGGTCATGGGTTCAAAGGTCAAGGTCACAGATGCAAACAATTAATGAAATAGCTAATTATCTCAAAACTATTAACATTTTGTATAGGCATGTATATTAGAATATTGTTGGTATTGATATTCCAATTATTGTGACATATGAATAAAGGTCATTGGTTCAAAGGGCAAGGTCACAGATGTATAAAAATACTGAAATGACCTTGTTTTTAGCCCACATGACCAATTGTCGGTTTCAGAGAAAAAGATTTTAAAAAATATTTTTTCATCCTTCGGTCACCTTGACCTAGTGATAGTAGCCATGGCAATGCCATAATCAAATGTGAATTGCACCAGCCCATATATACTAACCAAGTTTAATTTTAATCTGTGGTAGTTTCAGTGAAGACAAAAAGGTGTTTATGATGCACACACATACACATGCTACACTATGCATGTGTATGTGCATGTCATCTGATTTCAAAAGAGGTGATATATACAGATTTCTTGAATCATACCATCAGGGTTCTTACAGGCCTGGAAAAGTCCTTAAATTTTAAGGTTTGCCCTAAAAAGACCCTAAAAACAAGTCTGACCCTAAAAAGCCCTGGAATTTATCCTGAAGGCCCTAAAAAGCCCTTGAATTTGGCCAGTTGGGTGTCTGTATTTTAATATTAAGTGGTTGCAAATTGACTGATATATATAAATAAATTAATTAATTAATAAGTCGCGTTGAAATTAGCATTAAAGGTACATGGCCCTCGAGCTCCCGAACGCCTAACTTTGTTACTATGGACACGTAAGTAATTGTTTTATTGATTTAATTGCCTTAACACCAATATATGCTGAAATTGTCCCTCTGATTAGGCCTTAAATTTGCAAATAAGACCCTGAATAGACCCTAAAAAGTCCAAATGTCTGTATGAACCCTGTACCATTTAATGGTTTGACTTTGTTTGAGCAAGTTCTGTTGGTTTTCATGTTCACTCGACCTTGAATATGTACATGGTATTAGCTGCGAATAGCTGTAATAATGATGATGCAGCTTTAAACAATCGTTTAGACACCCCAAAGTACATGTTTTTGGATAAAAGTATTGCTAAAAAGGTGAATTTCATGATGATCAGCATGAAAAAATCGGTACGATTTCACAAGTTAACAGATAAACCCAATAATGTAGTGTCTCCTGTTTGGTAAAAGTAAAACTTGTTGACCATTCTAAGGTTTTGGAGTTTTAGTACTTTCAGTACTTTGATTTTTCTTATATCAGATGGAATAATTAATTGCCAAAATTGTCAATTTTTGGAATTTAATCACCAAAATTTTAATTTGATTGCCAATGGCAATTTTGGCAACCGAGATCATTAATCTAGCTATGTTTACAAGTTATGTTGGTTAAAACTTGTGTTGGCTGTTGTAGATCGTTCAATCACAAATGAAAATATGCGTTGAACGGAGTGAAATGATTGTTAAATGTACCTCATTAGCACACTCACTTTGAAGTATTTTTCAAACTACATTGAGCTGAACCATTTTTTGACACAATTTGAAAAAAATTATAAAGTGTGTCGAGCTTGTCCCAGATTTTATTTAATACAATTTGAAAAAAAATTCAAAGTGTGTAATTTTCTGAAAGTGGGTTGTTGCAGAGCACTTTCAAAACTTGTACTGTAATTCGCAACAGATGAGAGAGAAGAGAGAGTAATGGTGTTTAACATCCCAGTCAAAAATATTTCAGTAACATCAAGACGTCACTGGCAATAGGTAAAGGTGCAGAATATCGTGTGTTGCACTGATGGCATAATATTGATACAACATAGACCAAATTATTTCTGTCTTCAACAGCCTTTTTTATTGATGATATGGCACCCCTATCCAAAACGCAGAAATTCTCCACCTCAAATTGTTGGGTCTGTATTGCAATATATTGCATAGTTACACAAGACTTGTAAATAATGTATATTTCTGACATAACAATGTTACTGTTGTATTTATATTTCGGCCATTAATTCTTCACTAGTTAACTTGAGAGGCATAATTTGTCTGCCGTTCTGTTACTGTAATATACAGTGCAATGTAATTTGTGTGTTGAATGGGCTTGACTCTAAATTTCTGACAAATGCAGAAGAGATTAAAACGATACTTGAACAAAGTGACAATCATGAACAAACTACAAAGTTAAAAGTGATTTTTTAAAAATTTTTGCGGTATAATCAATTTTTTATTTTGCGTATCTTATTGCATGTCAATGCAAGAATTCCCAGGTCAGCTAATTTTCAAAATGGAAGGCAAGACAAGATGAATTATATGTGTCTGCTTGAAAACATTATTAAAATTACAAGAACTGCAGGTTAGTTAATCACAAGGCGGATATTTATTTGTTAAGACAATTGAATTGACCGCCTCCTATTGGAGACTGCAAATTTCCGTATTTTGGATGGGGGTCAGGTTCTGTCATCCCACAGCACCATATCAATCAAAAGGGTTGTTGATGACAGAAATAATTAGGTCTATATACAGCAGGGTTCTTTATTGTGCCACGTCTACTGTGACATGGGACCATGTTTATTTTAAGTTCCCATTCCTTATAAGAAACGTGACTGTAATTTCGTTATGCCAAGTGCTTGATTTTGTATTAGGAATAATTGTGGATTCTAAGATTCTTTAAAATTTCATATTATTTTGATTTGTCCCAGTGTTTCACATTTTAATGATGTGCATTGAAGCTGTTGATTACTCTGCAGGTCAGATTCAAAGTAAAACAAAACATTTGTTTCTCTCTCAAGCTTTATTCCATAATAGTGGCATAGTACAAAAAAATTAAGAAAATTTTCCAATTCAAAGAATGATCTTGAAACTGGGACCACTGAAGCCATATTTAAAATATAAACTTCTTTTTCTGATAGGCATTCATGAAAAAAGCATAGCTGCATTATTGAAGAATGGTGACAATCTCAAAGAAACTGTTGTTACGACTGCATTAGCTGAACATTTACTGAGTAAACTAGCACCAGGACAATCATATACTGTTGATAAAAACTGTAGAAACACTGAGGATGACATGTGTAAATGTGGATGTATGGCAAAAATTAATTTTGGAGACACAGGGATAGGTAAGAAATCAACTGAAATATTATACTCTGTCTTGTCTTTTAACCTGTCTTTCTATCTGTAAATTCATGTGAGACATATAAGGTTTAATTAAGTTTTTAGCTCACATGAGTGAATGCTCAAGCTATTCAAATACCTTTTTGTTCATTAAAAATCGTCCTTCCTCTGGTTTACAAAATTTTTTCACTTAACCCTTTGTTGACCAGGCGTTTATAGCACATTTTCTAAACCGAACACATACCGGGTACATTTACTATCACAGTCATACCGATGTGTCGTAATGCATTATTTTGTAAAAGATCACTTGTGATTATACAACTTTGTAATTTTGTAAAAGATCACTCGTGATTATAGTTCTTTGTAATTTTGTAAAAGATCACTTGTGATTATAGTTCTTTGTAATTTTGTAAAGGATCACTTGTGATTATTTTGTAAAGGATTACTCGTGATTTTAGTACTTTCTAATTTTGTAAAAGATCACTTGTGATTATAATACTTTGTAATTTTGTAAAAGATCACTCGTGATTATAATACTTTATAATTTTGTAAAAGATCACTTGTGATTTTAGTACTTTCTAATTTTGTAAAAGATCACTTGTGATTATAGTACTTTCTAATTTTGTAAAAGATCACTCGTGATTATACTACTTTGTAATTTTGTAAAAGATCACTTGTGATTATACAACTTTGTAATTTTGTAAAAGATCACTTGTGATTATACAACTTTGTAATTTTGTAAAAGATCACTTGTGATTATACAACTTTGTAATTTTGTAAAAGATCACTTGTGATTATACAACTTTGTAATTTTGTAAAAGATCACTTGTGATTATACAACTTTGTAATTTTGTAAAAGATCACTTGTGATTATACAACTTTGTAATTTTGTAAAGGATCACTTGTGATTATACAACTTTGTAATTTTGTAAACGATCACTTGTGATTATTTTGTGAAGGATTACTCGTGATTATAGGTCTTTGTAATTTTGTAAAGGATCACTCATGATTATAGTACTTTGTAATTTTGTAAAAGATCACTTGTGATTATAGTACTTTGTAATTTTGTAAAGGATCACTTGTGATTATACTACTTTGTAATTTTGTAAAGGATCACTCGTGATTATAGTACTTTGTAATTTTGTAAAAGATCACTCGGGATTATAGTACTTTGTAATTTTGTAAAAGATCACTTGTGATTATAGTACTTTGTAATTTTGTAAAAGATCACTTGTGATTATAGTACTTTGTAATTTTGTAAAAGATCACTCGTGATTATAGTACTTTGTAATTTTGTAAAGGATCACTCGTGATTATAGTACTTTGTAATTTTGTAAAAGATCACTCGTGATTATAGTACTTTGTAGTTTTGTAAAAGATCACTTGTGATTATAGTCCTTTGTAATTTTGTAAAAGATCACTCATGATTATAGTACTTTGTAATTTTGTAAAGAATCACTCGTGATTATAGTACTTTGTAGTTTTGTAAAAGATCACTCGTGATTATAGTACTTTGTAGTTTTGTAAAAGATCACTCATGATTATAGTACTTTGTAATTTTGTAAAAGATCACTTGTGATTATAGTACTTTGTAATTTTGTAAAAGATCACTTGTGATTATAGTACTTTGTAGTTTTGTAAAAGATCACTCATGATTATAGTACTTTGTAGTTTTGTAAAGGATCACTTGTGATTATATTACTTTGTAATTTTGTAAAAGATCACTTGTGATTATAGTACTTTGGAATTTTGAAAAGAATCACTTGTGATTTTAGTACTTTGTAGTTTTGTAAAAGAACACTCATGATTATAGTACTTTGTAGTTTTGTAAAGGATCACTTGTGATTATATTACTTTGTAATTTTGTAAAAATCACTTGTGATTATAGTACTTTGTAATTTTGTAAAAGATCACTTGTGATTATAGTACTTTGTAGTTTTGTAAAAGATCACTCATGATTATAGTACTTTGTAATTTTGTAAAGATCACTTGTGATTATACTACTTTGTAATTTTGTAAAGAATCACTTGTGATTATATTACTTTGTAATTTTGTAAAAGATCACTCATGATTATAGTACTTTGTAATTTTGTAAAGGATCACTTGTGATTATAGTACTTTGTAATTTTGTAAAAGATCACTTGTGATTATAGTACTTTGTAATTTTGTAAAGGATCACTTGTGATTATAGTACTTTGTAATTTTGTAAAGGATCACTTGTGATTATATTACTTTGTAATTTTGTGAAGAATCACTTGTGATTATAGTACTTTGTAATTTTGTGAAGTATCACTTGTGATTATAGTAATTTGTAATTTTGTAAAAGATCACTCGTGATTATAGTACTTTGTAATTTTGTAAAGGATCACTTGTGATTATAGTACTTTGTAGTTTTGTAAAGGATTACTTGTGATTATAGTACTTTGTAATTTTGTAAAAGATCACTTGATTATAGTACTTTGTAATTTTGTAAAAGATCACTTGTGATTATAGTACTTTGTAATTTTGTAAAAAATCACTTGTGATTATAGTACTTTGTAATTTTGTAAAAGATCACTTGTGATTATAGTACTTTGTAATTTTGTAAAGGATCACTTGTGATTATAGTACTTTGTAATTTTGTAAAGGATCACTTGTGATTATATTACTTTGTAATTTTGTGAAGAATCACTTGTGATTATAGTACTTTGTAATTTTGTGAAGTATCACTTGTGATTATAGTAATTTGTAATTTTGTAAAAGATCACTCGTGATTATAGTACTTTGTAATTTTGTAAAGGATCACTTGTGATTATAATACTTTGTAATTTTGTAAAGAATTACTTGTGATTATAGTACTTTGTAATTTTGTGAAGTATCACTTGTGATTATAGTACTTTGTAATTTTGTAAAAGATCACTCATGATTATAGTCCTTTGTAATTTTGTAAAAGATCACTCGTGATTATAGTACTTTGTAATTTTGTGAAGTATCACTTGTGATTATAGTACTTTGTAATTTTGTGAAGTATCACTTGTGATTATAGTACTTTGTAATTTTGTAAATGACCACTTGTGATTATAGTACTTTGTAATTTTGTAAAGAATCACTTGTGATTATAGTACTTTGTAATTTTGTAAAAGATCACTCGTGATTATAGTACTTTGTAATTTTGTAAAAGATCACTTGTGATTATAGTACTTTGTAATTTTGTAAAGAATCACTTGTGATTATAGTACTTTGTAATTTTGTAAAAGATCACTCGTGATTATAGTACTTTGTAATTTTGTAAAAGATCACTTGTGATTATAGTACTTTGTAATTTTGTAAAAGATCACTTGTGATTATAGTACTTTGTAATTTTGTAAAAGATCACTCGTGATTATAGTACTTTGTAATTTTGTAAAGGATCACTCATGATTATAATCCTTTGTAATTTTGTGAAGTATCACTTGTGATTATAGTACTTTGTAATTTTGTAAAGGATCACTCATGATTATAGTCCTTTGTAATTTTGTGAAGTATCACTTGTGATTATAGTACTTTGTAATTTTGTAAAAGATCACTTGTGATTATAGTACTTTGAAATTTTGTAAAAGATCACTCGTGATTATAGTACTTTGTAATTTTGTGAAGTATCACTTGTGATTATAGTACTTTGTAATTTTGTAAAAGATCACTTGTGATTATAGTACTTTGTAATTTTGTAAAAGATCACTTGTGATTATAGTACTTTGTAGTTTTGTAAAAGATCACTCATGATTATAGTACTTTGTAATTTTGTAAAGAATCACTTGTGATTATACTACTTTGTAATTTTGTAAAGAATCACTTGTGATTATATTACTTTGTAATTTTGTAAAAGATCACTCATGATTATAGTACTTTGTAATTTTGTAAAGGATCACTTGTGATTATAGTACTTTGTAATTTTGTAAAAGATCACTTGTGATTATAGTACTTTGTAATTTTGTAAAGGATCACTTGTGATTATAGTACTTTGTAATTTTGTAAAGGATCACTTGTGATTATATTACTTTGTAATTTTGTGAAGAATCACTTGTGATTATAGTACTTTGTAATTTTGTGAAGTATCACTTGTGATTATAGTAATTTGTAATTTTGTAAAAGATCACTCGTGATTATAGTACTTTGTAATTTTGTAAAGGATCACTTGTGATTATAGTACTTTGTAGTTTTGTAAAGGATCACTTGTGATTATAGTACTTGTAATTTTGTAAAGGATCCCTTGTGATTATAGTACTTTGTAATTTTGTAAAGGATCACTCGTGATAATTTTGTAAAAAATCACTTGTGATTATACTACTTTGTAATTTTGTAAAAGATCACTTGTGATTATAGTACTTTGTAATTTTGTAAAGGATCACTTGTGATTATAGTACTTTGTAATTTTGTAAAGGATCACTTGTGATTATAGTACTTTGTAATTTTGTAAAGGATCACTCGTGATTTTAGTACTTTGTAATTTTGTGAAAGATCACTTGTGATTTTAGTACTTTGTAATTTTGTAAAAGATCACCTGTGATTATACAACTTTGTAATTTTGTAAAAGATCACTGGTGAATATAGTACTTTGTAATTTTGTAAAAGATCACTCGTGAATATAGTACTTTGTAATTTTGTAAAGGATCACTCGTGAATATAGTACTTTGTAATTTTGTAAAAAATCACTCGTGATTATAGTACTTTGTAGTTTTGTGAAAGATCACTTGTGATTTTAGTACTTTGTAATTTTGTAAAAGATCACCTGTGATTATACAACTTTGTTTGTAAAAAATCACTCGTGATTATAGTACTTTGTAATTTTGTGAAGGATCACTTGTGATTATAGTACTTTGTAATTTTGTAAAAAAATCACTCGTGAATATAGTACTTTATAATTTTGTGAAAGATCACTTGTGATTTTAGTACTTTGTAATTTTGTAAAAGATCACCTGTGATTATACAACTTTGTAATTTTGTAAAAGATCACCTGTGATTATACAACTTTGTAATTTTGTAAAAAATCACTGGTGAATATAGTACTTTGTAATTTTGTAAAAGATCACTTGTGATTATAGTACTTTGTAATTTTGTAAAAAAAATCACTCGTGAATATAGTACTTTATAATTTTGTGAAAGATCACTTGTGATTTTAGTACTTTGTAATTTTGTAAAAGATCACCTGTGATTATACAACTTTGTAATTTTGTAAAAGATCACCTGTGATTATACAACTTTGTAATTTTGTAAAAAATCACTGGTGAATATAGTACTTTGTAATTTTGTAAAAGATCACTTGTGATTATAGTACTTTGTAATTTTGTAAAAAATCACTCGTGAATATAGTACTTTATAATTTTGTGAAAGATCACTTGTGATTTTAGTACTTTGTAATTTTGTAAAAGATCACCTGTGATTATAGTACTTTGTAATTTTGTAAAGGATCACTTGTGATTATAGTCCTTTGTAATTTTGTAAAAGATCACTGGTGAATATAGTACTTTGTAATTTTGTAAAAGATCACTGGTGAATATAGTACTTTGTAATTTTGTAAAAGATCACTTGTGATTATAGTACTTTGTAATTTTGTAAAAGATCACTGGTGAATATAGTACTTTGTAATTTTGTGAAGGATTACTGGTGAATATAGTACTTTGTAATTTTGTAAAAGATCACTTGTGATTATTTTGTGAAGGATTACTGGTGATTATAGTTCTTTGAAATTTTTTGAAGGATCACTCGTGATATACAATTCATTGTTTAGGCTTCAACACCATTTTCCACTAGACTAAACTCTATTCAATATCATCTAATTCATCAAAACTATATTGCTGTAAATGCATATTTCAAGAATTTGAATGCAATTGACAGATCCTCGGTCACGTCCACAATGTTCCGACAAAGAATGGGCATGCTTGAATCACACACAAAAGAATGAAAACTTATTTTGAATTGTGTCATTTAATGACGTCATTGGCACTAGTACGTCATTAGTTGCCGTGAGGCTGCTTTGTTACCATGATGGCGGCCAATGTCGGAACATAAAAGACATTGCCGACGATATGTCAATTTAAGTGACTGTTTAGTACGTCTTGTTACATTTGATGGTGTTTAACAAAACATTCTTGGTATACCATAGTACTTAAAATTTTTATGGCACCCAACTCTCCTTTTTATCGGAGCATGCAAAGCTAACACTGTAGACATAATATTTACTGATTGAAGACATTTAATAATTATTTTATAGGTCATGAAGAAGTATGGCATGGTTTTGTAGACATAAAAGACATGACCGATGATACTTCAATTTAAGTGACTGTTTAGTATGTCTTGTTACATTTGGTGGTGTTTAACAAAACATTCTTGGTATACCATAGTACTCAAAATTTTCATTGCACCCAGCTCACTCGGAGCATGCAAAGCTAACACTGTAGACATAATATTTACTGATTGAAGACATTTAATAATTATTTTATAGGTCATGAAGAAGTATGGCATGGTTTTGTAGACATAATGTTTTCTTCACATGATGGAATTGAACCTGAGACTGTTGCTGTGATGCCAGCACCAGAATCTGATACAGAACCAGAATCTGATACAGAACCAGTTACTAAAAAGTGTAAACAAGGCATGTATTTCCTTTTTACTGATATTTGATTGGTGATTCAAGTGAGACTAAGTGTCCTGACTTTGTAAATCCAGTCTGTCAAGCGACTACTGATTTTCCTGATTTTTAGCTGTTCCTGATTTTTTCCTGAATTTGTTAAATGAAACTCCTGATATCTCCCGACTGATTTTGAGCCTTTTCCCCACCAAAAAATACCCCAAAGAACATAATAATAATATGTTGGAATGAAAATAGCCTAAGTAAGACCTTTTAGCTTGCCAATAATATTTTGAAATTCTGATAATGACCGTAATTTAGAATAAAAAACATCATACTTAATATTCATGTAAGCTAAAGGTCTTACTTAGAGGGGAAAGGCGGACATTTTTTTTTTTATCACTTTTTTTACTAAAAATTCCTAATAATCGCCTGATGTTAAACCAAAAACCCTCCTGATTTCCTAATTTTTTGGAGTCAAAGTGTGCTTGACAGACTGGAAATCTTTTACAGCATTCAGTTTGTCTGTCCATCTGTTATAATATTGTCATAACTGTTAGAGACTTCATAGGAAAATAGTTCTTGATGGTTAGAAATGCAGTGTACCATAACTATCTTTTGCCTAATTTAGAAGCTTTTTTTCCCTTTGTTATTTTTATACCCCACAAACTAATTTGAGGGGGGTATATATAGGAATCACCATGTCTGTCTTGTCATCTGTCTGTCTGTCTGTGTAAAAATTGTGTACCGGCCATATCTCATAGCTGCTTTTGACGAATGTCATAAAACTTCACATGAGTAATCTTCATGGTCCAAAAATGTGTCATGACCTTGAACCAAGGACATATAGAAAGGTCAAGGTTGTGAGAAAAGTATGTTTTAAAATTGTGTCCGGGAAATTTCACATATCTGCTTTGGACAGCTGTCATAAAAATTCATATGAATAATCTTCATGGTCCAAAGGTGTGTCATTGACCTAAGGTCATATCAGAAAGGTCAAGGTCGTGTAAAAAGTATGTTTTAAAAGTATGTGGTCTGGGCCATATCTCACAGCTGTTTTGGATGACTGTCATAAAAATTCACATGAATAATCTTCATGGTCCAAAGGTGTGTCATGGCCTTGAACTAAGACAATATTAGAAAGGTCAAGGTTGTGGGAAAAGTATGTTTGAAATTGTGTCTGGGCCATATCTCATAGCTGCTTTGGAGGACTGTCATAAAACTTCACATAAATAATCACCATGGTCCAAAATGTGTCATGACCTTGAACCAAGGTCATATAGTTGAGGTTGCAGGGCAGAAAAGAATGTTTTAAAATTATGTCGTCTGGGCCATATCTTACAGCTGCTTTGGACGACTGTCATAACAATTCACATAATAATCTTCGTGGGCCAAAGATGTGTCATGACCTTGAACCAAGGTCATATTGCATTAACCCTTATAGATGATGGGAGCGAGAAGTATTTGGCTCTCAAGAGACAGTTCTAGTTTAACCCTTTACCATTCTGGATAAAATGCCAGGTTTTCATGGGCCCATAAAGGGGAAAATTGTGAAAATCTTTAGAAATCATCTGCTCTGAACTTACAAGAGATAAAGCGTAGATATTTGATGTAAAACATACTTAGGGCATCTAGTTTCAGATTTGCACAAATCTAAGCTGTAGGGACCAAAATGGGGAAATGGCAAGATATTTTAAGGGGAAATTATTACTGAAATAGCTAATTATCTCAAAACTATTAACATTTTGTACAGGCAAGTATATAAGAACATTGTAGGCATTTGCACAACTAGTTTGAGCTCATAAGGTCACAGGTCAAGGTCACAGATGCAGATGAATACTGAAATTGTTAATTATCTCAAGAACTATAAACTTTTTGTATAGGCATGTATATTGGAATATTGTAGGCGTTTGCACAATGATCATTTTGGTATATGAATGAAGGTCATAGGCTCAAAGGTCAAGGTCATAGATACAAACGGATACTGAAATCGTTAATTATGTATCTTAAAAACTATAAACTTTTTGTATTGGAATATTGTATGTATTGGCCTAACAGACATTTTGATATATAGATTATTTAGCTGTTTATAAATAATATATTGTAGCTAGGCTTTAGATATGTTATATGTAGCATTCTCGGGAAAAGTCACAAAAAATTTGCAAAAATACTTGCATGTAATGACACTTACTTCTGAAAATTTGGACTACTCTTTAATTAATGCCATTGACCATTGAATCTCTGCATGAGATATTTACTCAGCCTCAGGTGAGCAATAAGGCCCATGGGCCTCTTGTTCATTGCACCTCTTTGCTCATTATTTTGTCAATTTATGCAGGGATCTTTTCTGCTTGGTTGGTTCCCCTATGACCTTGTTTATAAAAAAATAAAAACTTTTTAATATTCTCTATTATGTTATTATACCCCTGCTTAAAAAGTGGGGGTATATAGTGATAGGGGTGTCTGTCCGTGTGTCCATCCTTCCGTTACACCTTAGGGTACCTATCTCTTATCTGCAACTCCTCCTAAACCCTTCAATGGATTATCATGAAACTTTCACACAATCTTTGTGATATAATGTAGATGTGCACCTCCTATTTAAAAATTTGATCTTATGGATTTTTTTATGCGGGGGGGGGGGGATTTTTTGTGAGCTTCTGGCTCACAGTTTTTCTAGTCTTTACTACTTTTGTTTTAATTTTTTATTTATCAGGAGAAAAGTCAGACAGTGACGAAAAGGATGCTTCACCAGGGGGAACGGTTAAGGTTGACTTGATCGATTATGAGGACACAGATAATCAAAGTATTGCCCAGGCTATAGTATTTTCATTGTTACAAAAACAAAGACATCCAGAATTTAACATCTTCCTGATACCAACCATTGTTATCTCATCCACTAAGTTCAAAATTTTAATGTACGACGCTGAAAATGATATTCTCCTAAGAAGCAAGAGCATCGATTTATTTTTAGAACAGGGGTCATCTGAAATACCAGAATCTTGCATTATTATTCTTTGGATGGTACTACACTACAGGATATTTTCCTCAGATTTGAAGAAAATTGCTTTGAATATGGATCTAGATAAGTTGAAGTCTGGTTTTATGGATAGAATACCACCAAAATGTATTGAAATATACAAATCCAAGTTAAAATCATGTGTTGCATCATTTCCTGATCACGCTGATGATCATGATGGACGGAGGGTTTTTGTAGTCAATAAACCTCGTTTGTTGGATTTTGGCATTTTGTTACCTAAATGCCAAAATCCAACTCAGCTTATTTTATAAATGTGTTACTGAAAATTTATGAATAACCATTGATCAACTCACAAATATGGTGCTATTTTTGGTGATTCTGTTAAACGGTTTAAATCAATCTTCATTTGTTATATCACCTGCAAGAATTGTAAATGACAAATAGGGATCACATGGCATTGCGATAGCATCCTCTGTTGTTATAGGTATTGTTCAACTATATTCAGAATACTACAATATTGGCAGCAGCATGAGTAAAATCCAATTTTGAGACTAAATCCTTTATTTTTCAACCTGTTAAAAGTGTGAAAGATTTTTGAATTCTTTAGAATAAAAGCACCTTACACTTTAAACAAAACTCAAGTTTATAATAGTTGATAATATCAACCAATTAACGTTTAGACGACCATGCACACTGGCCACTATTATGGTACCGAAGCAGCATCAAGGCAACTAATGAGGTACTAGTGTCAGTGACGTCATTAAACAGCTTATTTCAGGCAGAGTATTCATTTATTTGCATCTATTTCAACATGCCGGGTCTTTGACGGAACATTGTGGGTGTGGCCATAGATCCGTCAATTCTTTTTAAAGCTTCTGATGAAGCTAATTTAGCAAATCAACTCTCACTGATATTACTTTTTTCAACAGTTGCCCACAGGGCTAAAAGTTGTTTGTCGGAACATTGTGGGTGTGGCCATAGACCGTCAATTCTTTTGAAAGCTTCTGATGAAGCTAAATTAGCAAATCAACTCTCACTGATATTACTTTTTTCAACTGTTGCCCACAGGGCTAGAAGTTGTTTGAAATCACTAGCCCTGCTCTAAGTAGTGCCCCCCCCCCCCCCCCCCCTATATATATTATTTATAAATTCATTAGGTCTAAAAAGCTCTGTATGGAGTATATGATCTAATTGTTTTGAGATAAACTACTATTGGTCGTCTTTTATACTTAGAGACAGCCATTAACTAAAATTGCTATATTATCATTTGGTGTCTCAAAAAATAACCACAATAACAAAAATACTAACAAGGAAAAATATATGAAAATTTGAAATAATTACATTTATTTCTGTTTATAGAGAAAAAATCAGCAAATTTGCAAATATCATGGTTAGACCAAGAACTAAGACACCCGTTTTGGACCCCATGTTCTAAAACATTGATATTCACGCCTGTGTCATAGAATTAATCAGTTTGTCCACTTTCAAATAAAGTGATCCTAATGCTTTTTTTTAAAAAATCAAAACAGTTCAAAACCTCAAAATTACATACTTCATGTCATCTAAAATGGATATTTTGTGAAAACCAATTCCAATAACAAGTGTAATATTCAAGTGATTTGCATTGTAATTGTTGGCCTTAGTTGAACCTTTTAATATATGTGTATGGGGTCACCAAGGGAATATATTAACAGTTGATTTTTAGTAAAAAATGTAAAATGTTCTATATGTATGAGAATGACGGAAAAAGTAAAAATAAAGCTTAAAATATTATTAGATGTGCTTTTTGTTTTTAAAATGAAATATCAATATTAGGTTTCAAAAATTCAAACAGTATAAAAGTTATTTATGAAAACGACTGTCTCTAAATCTCATTGGCTATTGGTAATACAAGATTTACGGGCCCTGACCAACTAGTGGGCTAGTGTTAGTGTTGACCCATGTATTAAAGTAAGATGCACATCTTCTACCACTGTTGATGCTTTGAACCAAGTTAATAAAAATTTTGATTCGTAGTTTTGGAGCAAAATCCTGACCAGGATTGGGTTGAGTAGATAGATTTACAGACAGAAGAATTGGTTGAGTATAGAAATGACTGTTTATGCCCCAACAAAGACTTTCGCTTATACAGTCCAACCTGCCTTAAAGGCCACCTCTATATAAGAACCATCTGCTTATAAAGGCCAATAGAATTGTATCCCAATTCTTCTATTCATTTTATTTAAATCTGTATATAAAGGCCACCTGTCCATAAAGGCCACTTTTACTAGTTAACTTTGTTGGCCTTTACAGTTAGGTTTGACTGTGTTAAGGTAGTCAGTACTGGGATGGTGGAAGAAACTGAAAAAAGATGAGTTTCCTTGAAGACAGGGTTGGTTGGTTGGTTGAATGTTGCTTTAAGTCACATCAGCAATTTTTCAGCTATTTGTGACAAGAACAATTTTATCAATCTCTATAGATTGTATGGTCTGCTTTTTACTAGAGCACACTCAGAGCGACTTTAAGGCGCTAGCTCACAGAGTCGGTATGCCGCAGACAAGCGTACCACTCCCCTAGTCCATTATACTGATACCAGGTAACCACATGTGGTCTGTGCCAGATTCGAACTTACTTACAGGGGTGTGAGACCCTGGATTTGTAGATTGACGTCTTATCTATTAGGCCACCCTTACCTCACAAAAGGCAGAGAATAAGAAATAAACAAGGAAAAAAATAGTTTTGTATAAAATATAATTTTTTGCACTTTGTATTTCATAAAAAAATTACAATTTAAATATAAAGTAAAACACGAATATAACGGACAGGCTTACAACTAATACATGGTTAGTACGAAATCAAATATTAGACTCCACTGCTCCTCTATGTAAGTCTATTTATAACCATATAACGAAGTCGCTTTATAACGAAGTTAAAAATAGAGTCCCCAGGGCTTAGTTATAAAAGTGTTTTA
The DNA here is from genome assembly GCA_021292105.1 of Anadara kagoshimensis. NCBI lineage: Eukaryota > Metazoa > Mollusca > Bivalvia > Arcoida > Arcidae > Anadara > Anadara kagoshimensis. Next base: position 16,125,183 of record CM037868.1, read on the forward strand.
CTGTAATTATCATTTAATTTCTGTTCAGGAAATTATGGTGTTAGTTTTACTTTCGTGTAAATTTTTCGTGTTGGTTTTGTTTTTGTGTTAAATTTTTGTGCTGGTTTTATTTTCGTGTAAATTCACGATAGGAACAAGAATAGAACATATATTTATTTTCGTTTTAATTTTTATTTGTTAACTTATATATTAAGTCTATATAACAATATAACAAAGTTAAAAAAAAAGTCCCAGGGCTTCGTTATAAAAGTGTCATACTGTACTGGTATATACTTCAATTCTTCAAGCATTTTGATTGGTCATATTTTTCGATTATGTTTGCAAGAATGGATTGGCTCTCGGTGACGTCTTCTTATTATAGATGATGCACAGATGCAATTAAATTCCTACGCCATAGTGTTGATATTTTTTTTTACTTGCTATGGCTATATTTGATTTCTTGTTGAAAAAAATTCTATAAATCGAATTATAAGAAATGAAGTTAATTTTTATTTTTGATAGAAAGTATGAAATAACTGAACATAACACTCATAACATAATTTATTCAGTGTGCAAAATGTCAAATTCTTTCATACGTCCATAACAAAAAGAAAAATTAACTTCACTTCTATAATATTTCATAAAAAATGTTTATTTCATCAACAAAACAAAATCATACTACAACACACACACACACACACACACACACACACACACACACTATTGCAAATAAATAAAGTTGATTACTGTATTTCCATAAATTGATGGCACATGGTTTTTATTCTTTATTTCTTTTAATTGAAAATGTTTCTATTAAACTATCAATAAAATGCATTTAAAATGCACTGACCTAACCAAATTATATTTTTTATTTAAAACATCATTGTTCAGTTCTTCTGTACATAGAGAAATTTTGCGAAAATTGTGGCAATTTGATCAAGTTTACACACCAATTGGGCTTTATTCAAAGTTACATCAGGGCATTGAGGATCAGGTAGGTTATTGTTGCTCGGGTTTTTTCCAGGTGTGATCATCATGAATATTCAAATTATGACATAATGTTTATAGTTGTTCCAAGTAAGAAGGTACAGAAGGGATAATTTTGACATGTCATATTTGTTGTTTCGTTAAAAATTTCAAAAATTGCTCTATGTACAGAATTAAATTCACCTTTTCATGAATGAAAAATATTTTTCCCTATTAGGTCAGTATATTTTGTATTAAGTTTTGAGTTTTTTTTGTGAGTTTGTTTGAAATACAACTTTATTCTTGCATTTTCCATGTGCACTGAATTTATTTAAATACAGTAGATGAATAGACAAAGAAACATTTTAGTCAATGGTGGCTTCATTTGTATAAACGATAGGATCTTCGACATACAAAATGATCAATGCTTCTGAACAGGACATTTTTGAAAAGGTTTATTTCGAAATTCCTGGAAGAAAATGTAAAGCCTGAGTCAGCATAATTACACGCTACTTATAGTTTAACAACTTTGACCTGTCCGTTTGACCTTTCATTCAGAATATTCATATAGGAGGGTCCACCTAATACATGGGTAGTGTTAGGATTCACATTTAATACATATACACATTGCCCCCGATTAGTATTCACATCATATAGACGACATATACACACATGAACCCTATTACTTTAATTTTACTTGTCCGTGATGACTATTTCAGTCAAAGGTCAAGCAGACAGGTCAATGTTGTTTGCCTATACACCTATATACATCATTTATAATCGAAGCTATTAAGTTGAATACAGCCCTCAATTTTGTCCATTAAAATGGTAGCCATATTGACCTGGAACTGTGTCTGGCAACTCAAAATTTGTAAATGGTGGCCAGCTTGTCCACTTTAAATTTGAACTTTTGTGACCAGAGAACAGATATTATTTTTGTGTTACAGAATTTTCATGATACTGTTGCAATTTCAAGCAATATAATGGACACTTTATATCATCATTATTGTTATTAATTTTACTGATGCATGTAAGTTATTGTAAGTCAATTTTAAAAATGTGCATTTTTGTTCTCCATACCTAAAAGATGCCATAATTTTCCTTCATTTTGAAGAAAAGATTGCCTGGCCACTTGGAATTTCCACTGGCCACCTGAAAGTTTAAATTGGTGGCCAGTGCCACTTAATTTTGAAACCCACTTTGAGGGCTGGAATATCATGAATGTTGCTGATAACAATTACTTCTCTTTAACAACCGCATACACACACATATTAACAGAGTCTTATTTATACTGGATATACTGTCACTATGCTGATAAATTCTGTATTATTGAATCAGCTTGTTTCAATTCTGAAAGTAAACAAATAATAAAGGTGTAAGATGCAGATTTCAGATAATCTTGGATGTAACATCGCATCAGCAATTTTTCAGCTATCGTGACGAGAAGTACTTTATTAATATCTTTGCATGTGAAGTTTGAGTGAGTTTTATGGTCTGCCTTGTACCAGCGCACACTTGGAGCGATTCTAAGATGCTATCTCACCTAGTTGGTACACCGCAGACAAGCACACGTCTCCCCCAGTAACAAAATTCACCATTACCTAAAACCCTAAACTTGTCTGTTGACACAACTTCACTAGACCGAAGAGCCATCAACTAAACTCGCCATTAAGTATTAAAATCCTTAACTTGTCTGCTGACACAGCTTTACCAGACAGAAGAACCAGCAACTAAACTGACCATTAAGTAAAACCCTTAACTTGTCTGTTGACACAGCTTCACTAGACAGAAGAGCCAGCAACTAAACTCACCATTAAGTAAAACCCTTAACTTGTCTGCTGACACAGCTTCACTAGACAGAAGAGCCAGCAACTAAACTCACCATTAAGTAAAACCCTAAACTTGTCTGCTGACACAGCTTCACCAGACAGAAGAGTCAGCAACTAAACTCACCATTAAGTAAAACCCTTAACTTGTCTGCTGACACAGCTTTACTAGACAGAAGAGCCAGCAACTAAACTCACCATTCAGTAAAAACCTTAACTTGTCAGCTGTAACAGCTTCACCAGACAGAAGAGCCAGTAACTAAACTCACCATTAAGTAAAACCCTTAACTTGTCTGCTGACACAGCTTTACCAGACAGTAGAGCCAGCAACTAAACTCACCATTAAGTAAAACCCTTAACTTGTCTGCTGACACAGCTTTACCAGACAGAAGAGCCAGCAACTAAACTCACCATTAAATAAAACCCTAAACTTGTCTGCTGACACAGCTTCACCAGACAGTAGAGCCAGCAACTAAACTCACCATTCAGTAAAAACCTAAACTTGTCTGCTGACACAGCTTCACCAGACAGAAGAGCCAGCAACTAAACTCACCATTAAGTAAAACCCTAAACTTGTCTGCTGACACAGCTTCACCAGACAGTAGAGCCAGCAACTAAACTCACCATTAAGTAAAACCCTTAACATGTCTGCTGTAACAGCTTCACCAGACAGAAGAGCCAGCAACTAAACTCACCATTAAGTAAAACCCTAAACTTGTCTGCTGACACAGCTTCACCAGACAGTAGAGCCAGCAACTAAACTCACCATTAAGTAAAACCCTAAACTTGTCTGCTGACACAGGTTCACCAGACAGAAGAGCCAGCAACTAAACTCACCATTAAGTAAAACCCTAAACTTGTCTGCTGTAACAACTTCACCAGACAGTAGAGCCAGCAACTAAACTCACCATTAAGTAAGACCCTAAACTTGTCTGCTGACACAGCTTCACCAGACAGAAGAGCCAGCAACTAAACTCACCATTAAGTAAAACCCTTAACTTGTCTGCTGACACAGCTTCACCAGACAGTAGAGCCAGCAACTAAACTCACCATTAAATAAATCCCTTAACTTGTCTGCTGACACAGCTTCACCAGACAGTAGAGCCAGCAACTAAACTCACCATTAAGTAAAACCCTTAACTTGTCTGCTGTAACAGCTTCACCAGACAGTAGAGCCAGCAACTAAACTCACCATTAAGTAAAACCCTTAACATGTCTGCTGTAACAGCTTCACCAGACAGAAGAGCCAGCAACTAAACTCACCATTAAGTAAAACCCTAAACTTGTCTGCTGACACAGCTTCACCAGACAGTAGAGCCAGCAACTAAACTCACCATTAAGTAAAACCCTTAACTTGTCTGCTGTAACAGCTTCACCAGACAGTAGAGCCAGCAACTAAACTCACCATTAAGTAAAACCCTAAACTTGTCTGCTGTAACAGCTTCACCAGACAGAAGAGCCAGCAACTAAACTCACCATTAAGTAAAACCCTTAACTTGTCAGCTGTAACAGCTTCACCAGACAGAAGAGCCAGCAACTAAACTCACCATTAAGTAAAACCCTTAACTTGTCTGCTGTAACAGCTTCACCAGACAGAAGAGCCAGCAACTAAACTCACCATTAAGTAAAACCCTTAACTTGTCTGCTGACACAGCTTCATCAGACAGAAGAGCCAGCAACTAAACTCACCATTAAGTAAAACCCTTAACTTGTCTGCTGACACAGCTTCACCAGACAGAAGAGCCAGCAACTAAACTCACCATTAACAGTCCAGGGACTTACTAAATATTGTAATATTACAGTTATCTGTAATATAACAAAGTAATAAGAGTTATCTCTCTTTACTTTGTCATGTTTGTATTACAAAAAACTGTAATTTAACAATTTTCTATAATGGTTATCTACCTTTCAAATACAAAAAACCTATAATTAAATACATTTGCAACAATTCTCTGTAGTGGTTATTTCCCTTTAATTTTTTTTAAATTAGCATGAATAAATCAATTATAAGTTGAAAAAAGGTTATTTTTTAAAAAAAGAAGGTTTCTAAGATATATTGTAATATGTAAAATTTCTACAGTAGAATATTTGTATATTCAGCAATTAAAACATCAAATATAACACAGTATCATATGAATAATGGCATTTATATTACAGAATTTTTTTGTATTGTTTAATTGACAAATATGGGTCATACAGTATATAAAACGAAATCTACATTTTAATTTCAAAAGTCTATGCAGCAGAATATACCATGCAGTTATTCCAAAATAATATCGTAACGTTTAATGTTGACAATGTTTTTCTTGTCCGTGGAGACAGATTCTGGAAGGAAAATGTGACGTTTGAGCATGTTGCAATAGCAATATGTAAACTTTCAGAGCTGATATTATAGTTTTTAAATGGAACCATTTTACAAATTCTATCAGATTTATTTCTTAACATCAGATAGGGTCTTGAACCAAGTAGATTTTCTAAAAGTGATTATTCATAATTTTGAACCGGTTTTTTACATGTGTTGGAAAAAAATCCTAACCTGTAACAGATATTTCATTACGTGCGAAATTTATAACTAAAAGCAATAAAGATATGAAACTTATTTCAGATTACAATGATGGCCTAAGAGTACAGGGGGAAACTTTATATAATAGGAATTTTTAAATCATGTCTTTAAATCCAATATTGAGATAGAATTTTTCAATGTCTCATATAAGGAACTAACCTCCGTTACACCATTTTCTGAAAAACTATGTTGATATGATAAAATTGTATTTGATTTTAAAAAACAGTGGCATATGTCTTCTTAGTATTAAAATGATGTAAAATTCTGTTCGGATTTATTCAGTGTTAATAGCGCACAGTTGTTAATTTCTAACCTCCATAACGCCTAACCTCCTAACATGGGTCAAGTTCCATGATTTCAGATTGCATATAAGCATTTATCCAGGATATATTATCACTCGACCGGACAAGTTCTTACAAACAACATTTGCCTTTTCTGTAATTAATGCTAAAACCAGCAAAATAATAGTCACTTAGAACAGTTTTATATGACTTTATTATTGAAACTAAGAAATTATCATAATTTTTTTATTTCGAATTCCGTGTATTTAATAATTCATTTTTTAATTCTGTACATATACATCTTTGTTTTTTAGAGACATAAAAGAGTCTGATTTCAAAATTTCATTTTTGACCGTTTAAAGGAATATAAGCAATACAATTATTTTTGGAATGACTGCATGAGGTTGGAGTAAGCCATTCTGTCATATGGGCATGAGGGCAAATTAATATATTACTGGATACATGAAAATGAAATAAAGGCTGGTCTTGGTCATTTTAATTATAATTTTTTTTGGAGTAACAAATCTTTCAACTGACTTTAATACCCATGACAAAAATGTTATGTTTTAATTAATATATGGAAACAAAGTCAGAATACAGTCACATGTTGACTGACGAAAGAAGTGGAAAATGGTTTTAAGATATACAATGGTGTCATTTGTAGCAAAATGACACAAAAGAAAAAACATTCATTACCATGTAATAAAACACAGTATAGATTTTATTTACATTCATGTGACTAGACAAATTTGAATCTTACATTACAGAAATATAATAGAAATATGTAATATTGATGCATCCACTAATTCTGATGATACAATGCTACATATTGAAATGGCCATAGTTGATTGAATCTTATATTACAGGAATGAGTAATATTGATGAATCAACCAATTCTGATCATACAATGCTACATATTGAATGGCCATGTTTGATTGAATCTTATATTACAGAAATATGTAATATTGATGAATCAACCAATTCTGATCACACAATGCTACATATTGAAATGGCCAAGTTTTTGAATCTTATATTACAAAATATGTAATATTGATGAATCAACCAATTCTGTCACAATGCTACATATTGAAATGGTCATGTTTGATTCAATCTTATATTACAGAATATGTAATATTGATGAATCAACCAATTCTGATCATACAATGCTACATATTGAAATGGCCATAGTTGATTGAATCTTATATTACAGAATATGTAATATTGATGAATTAACCAATTCTGATCACACAATGCTACATATTGAAATGGCCATGTTTATTGAATCTTATATTACAAAATATGTAATATTGATGAATCAACCAATTCTGATCATACAATGCTACATATTGAAATGGCCATGTTGATTGAATCTTATATTACAGGAATATATAATATTGATGAATCAACAATTCTGATCATACAATGCTACATATTGAAATGGTCATGTTTGATTGAATCTTATATTACAGAAATATGTAATATTGATGAATCAACCAATTCTGATCATACAATGCTACATATTGAAATGGCCATGTTATTGAATCTTATATTACAGAATATGTAATATTGATGAATCAACCAATTCTGATCATACAATGCTACATATTGAAATGGCCATGTTTATTGAATCTTATATTACAGAAATATGTAATATTGATGAATCAACCAATTCTGATCACAATGCTACATATTGAAATGGCATGTTTGATTCAATCTTATATTACAGAAATATGTAATATTGATGAATCAACCAATTCTGATCATACAATGCTACATATTGAAATGGCTGTTTATTGAATCTTATATTACAGAATATGTAATATTGATGAATCAACCAATTCTGATCACAATGCTACATATTGAAATGGTCATGTTTGATTCAATCTTATATTACAGAATATGTAATATTGATGAATCAACCAATTCTGATCATGCAATGCTACATTAAATGGCATGTTTGATTAATCTTATATTACAGAATATGTAATATTGATGAATCAACAATTCTGATCATACAATGCTACATATTGAATGGCATGTTGATTGAATCTTATATTACAGGAATATGTAATATTGATGAATCAACCAATTCTGATCATACAATGCTACATATTGAAATGGTCATGTTTGATTGAATCTTATATTACAGAAATGTAATATTGATGAATCAACCAATTCTGATCATACAATGCTACATATTGAATGGCCATGTTTGATTGAATCTTATATTACAGAAATATGTAATATTGATGAATCAACCAATTCTGATCATACAATGCTACATATTGAAATGGCCATGTTTAATTGAATCTTATATTACAAAATATGTAATATTGATGAATCAACCAATTCTGATCATACAATGCTACATATTGAAATGGTCATGTTTGATTCAATCTTATATTACAGAAATATGTAATATTGATGAATCAACCAATTCTGATCATACAATGCTACATATTGAAATGGCATTTATTGAATCTTATATTACAAAATATGTAATATTGATGAATCAACCAATTCTGATCACAATGCTACATATTGAAATGGTCATGTTTGATTGAATCTTATATTACAGAAATATAATATTGATGAATCAACCAATTCTGATCATGCAATGCTACATATTGAAATGTCATGTTTGATTGAATCTTATATTACAGGAATATGTAATATTGATGAATCAACCAATTCTGATTATCAATGCTACATATTGAAATGGTCATGTTTGATTGAATCTTATATTACAGGAATATGTAATATTGATGAATCAACCAATTCTGATTACAATTACACATTGAAATGGCATGTTATTCAATCTTATATTACAGGAATATGTAATATTGATGAATCAACCAATTCTGAATACAATTCCACACATTGAAATGGCCATGTTTGATTCAATCTTATATTACAGGAATATGTAATATTGATGAATCAACCAATTCTGATCATGCACTGCTACATATTAAATGGCCATGTTTGATTGAATCTTATATTACAGGAATATGTAATATTGATGAATCAACTAATTCTGATCACACAATGCTACATATTGAAATGGCGTTGTGATTGAATCTTATATTACAGAAATATGTAATATTGATGAATCAACCAATTCTGATCATAATTACATTGAAATGGCCATGTTTGATTGAATCTTATATTACAGAAATATGTAATATTGATGAATCAACCAATTCTGATCATACAATGCTACATATTGAAATGGCCTTGTTCGATTGAATCTTATATTACAGGAATATGTAATATTGATGAATTTGCTAATTCTGATCATACAATGCTACATATTGAAATGGCCATGTTTGATTAATCTTATATTACAGGAATATGTAATATTGATGAATCAACTAATTCTGATCATACAATGCTACATATTGAAATGGCCATGTTTGATTGAATCTTATATTACAGGAATATGTAATATTGATGAATCAACCAATTCTGATCATACAATGCTACATATTGAAATGGCCATGTTTGATTCAATCTTATATTACAGGAATATGTAATATTGATGAATCAACCAATTCTGATGATACAATGCTACATATTGAAATGGCCATGTTTATTAATCTTATATTACAGAAATATGTAATATTGATGAATCAACCAATTCTGATCACACAATGCTACATATGAAATGGTCATTTCTGATTGAGCCTTATATTACAGAATATGTAATATTGATGAATCAACGGACAATGATTTTTCAATATTGGCGAATGAAAAAGAAAAATGTTTTATTTGTAGTTGAAAATTGACATGTATTATAATTAACAAAGAAATTATGTTTATAGCAGAAAACTATTTTGTTCAAGATATTGTTTTTAGTTTGTCTAGGATTAATTTGCTGGGAAGATTCAATTTGTCAAAGGGGTATTCATGATAAGGAATCCTTATGTGCTCCAAAATTTTAATTTGTGATGATTAATCTCTACACTCATAATAAATACACACATGTGTAAAATCAAAATAAATTTATTTTTCTTAGTAATATAATTAAAGCAACTTTATAAAGTTAAAATTCATTACATTAGAAATTTAAATTGTAAGGATTATTAGAGACACATTTCCATGATAGAAATTATCACAGATTCAGGAGCACTATCACAATACGTGTATATGGAAAAATTAACCTTTTGATCTGATCAGTAGAAGTAATGAGTTTTAAATTGATGGACACTTGAAAGTGTACATTCATTGTACTGACATGAGGATTAAACCTTTTATTGTGTGGCCATTATTTTTTGGTTTTATAGGTTTGCTATTGTGGCATTTGTGTTACTTAAATTGATATTCAACCCACCAAATGAAAGTTGGTTTATTCTAAACTCATAATCATTTGGTTATTCTTCCCACCTATTTAAAGATTTATTCAGAGTGTCAATGATGCATGGGTTTTAAAATACCGAAATGGCTATTAAGCTTTCTCCAATACAATATAAATGATTGGAAGGGGGTGATCTAAAAGGTATAACATATTGTATTATCATAGGAGGCACATTTAGTCCAAGATATACTTGAATGTCTTTCAAAAGTTGGACAATTTAAAAAAAAACAGTTTTAAAGACAGGTAGTGTCAAACTTTTATTAGATATTAATTAGTCCATTGAAACTGGAAGGGGACAATAGTTTTCTCTCTGGTTGTCCACTTGTCTGTCCCTAAACAGTTTATCCTTTATTTGTTGAGATGTTGGATTCATATTTGGTATGAACTTTTATAAAGGTGATCTACTATGTCATACTGACTCAATTTTGATTACATTTGACAGCCATGTGGAACTTTTCAAATTTTCACTTTTTTAATTTTTTTTCTGGCTACTTCGTGAACCAGAAACTCTGTCCTCTCTATACCAAGTGCAAGAGGAAGAAACAGCATCTCAAACTTTAAAGTCTTATGCATGATCTGTTTAAAGATAATATCCATGACATCATATTCTCTAACCATAAAGTCACACCAATGCAGTGAACCATGATGGCAAGATTCTCTCGGAAAGTTTATTATATATATTTGCATTTGTACATATTTTTGATATTATAAAAAGACTATTTTTATTTTTCTTGCATGCTAAACTAGCATTTATAAAAAAAATCCATTTTAATTTTGACTCTGTATGCCCCATCTGATTACTACTAATTTATAAAGACTATCTACTTTTTAGCACATGGGATGTTTTGTGAAATTTCTTGTTTATTGTTTGCTTGATATCAAATAAGTTCAATCTCCCTTCTCAACATTTAGAATAATATAAAAAGTTTTGGTTATTGTTATACTCTTGTTAAAACTGGTGACACTAGAATAAAACTACATGAGGTAGTCAATAATGTCCAACACAGAATTGAGCTCTCCGCCCCAATGATTCTAAATACAAATGACTTTTGAACAGGGATTCCCATTTAAACCAGAAGGAAAGGCATTTATCTTAACAAAGAACAAAAAACATCTGCTACTTTCCTTAACTTTTAAATTTTAAAATACCTGTTTAGAGAAGCTATATTGTGACATTACAGTGTTGATGAAATTTTATCTTGATTCAGACATCATCCTTTCTAGTACTATAGCTAAAAGACATGATAATTTTATATTAAACAAGGTGTTCACAGAACACTATCCCCCACCCCACCTCTGCAAAGGCGATCATCAGTGAATTCCATACAAGGTGAAATATGTTTTATGGAACACTGGTTGTTAAATAAGTAGGCTAGTTTGCCCATTTATTAGTTTGAAAACCACAACAAATTAAAGTACACCTTATTTGCATATTTTATAAATATTACGCAAACTAAAATTTAATGGAAAATCCTATTACATATGATTAATTCCCACAGTTTTATTTCCTATGTTTAAAATTCTGATGAAATTGGTTCATAAATATGGCTGTAATGTCATATTTATTTGCAAACTAAAATTTTTTCAGAAAATCCAGTTAAATATGTTTAATACCCGAGTTTTTTTTCTATATATATTGAAAATACGATGAAATCGGTACATAAATAAGGCTGCAACAGCCATTTATATGTTTTTGTTATTTATAATCTGTGGCCATCTTGGATATGCTATAAGGCTGTCGAGCAATCCCACACCAATCACTATCATAATGAATCAACTGACCAAGTTTCAGCTCAATCTGATGTAGGTTTTCTTTTAAATGCACGAAACCAACTAGGACGGACCGACACACACAAACACAAAGCAGTATTACTATATCCCCCCCTCACCACTGATGGCGGGGTGGGGGGTGGGGGATAATAATATTAATACATAAAGTGCATCAAGGAAAAACCAGGATCATGGTAAACATGATCTATTCTGAGATAAATATACAATGTGCTTACATGTATTATAAAAATGTGTTTATTGAAATGTTTAAACATCACTTTATGTTTGCATATAACCCTTTAATGCAACCACAATTTGGTATAAGATAAGGCCATAAATACTACTTTACCCCTGCAATGTTTTGCTGGTGAGGACTACGAAGCATTTTTCAATGCAAAACGTGGTAGTGTGTACACTTGAAGGTCTACACAATGCAGATTTTGTATTTGGTATATAAAATATCATCTATACTTTCATCTGTACCAAACTTATACCTCAAAACCCCTATTTCTTTCACATATGTATCAACCGGGGGACATGACTTTAGAATTGCCCGGGGGACATGATCAGAGGTAAATTACAGACGATGCTGTTGATTTTCACAAATAATTTCAGAAAACACACCACCAAATGCCACGAACGCTTGATCACATCATAAGTTAACTGTTTGGGCAAGGTACACCAATTTTTACACAGATACACATTCATATTGCTTTGTGAAAGGTTAGTCAAATCTTTTATATGCGTTTGAGGATACCAATAGGGTACACGTATATAATAATTGATGTTTTTGAATAAATATATGTACACATTAAAAAATTGTGACTGAAATAAAGATGATTAACATAACAATCAAGAATATTTCACTTAAATTAACTAGATGATGATGATGATGATGGTGATTATTATCATTATACATGTATTTGCCGTCAGTTTGGGTGCGAATGCAGTCCCACTCAAAGCTTTAATGACATTCGCTTGCCGAGGATATGTGGTTTTCTCTGAGAGTACTACAGTTTTCCCCATCATTCCTAAGCTGATCGCCCCAATAGAAGTGAAATAATGTTTAACAGCATTCAACCAACCAAATACCTGTATTCACTGTGTGGGAACGGAAGTTGAGTCAAACTGTACAGTTTTCGGTAGCTCTGTTTATTGAAGCGAGAGACGAAATAAAAACAATATGTCCGAAACGGTTGGTGGTTACTTTTTAACTTGTATTAAGCATATACTGTAAGATCTGGATAGAAATTTAAATGGAGAAATTTGACGATGAAAATTATTTACCATTTTAAGAATTCGTTGTCACTTATATCTTTATACACTCGACAATAATAACACTTGAACACGAGACAGTGAGATAAAATACATCGACTTGTAGCGAAAAATGCGTAAATTCTCTAGCGTGATGAATTTTCTAGTCTAACAAACAATACTTAAGACAACTTTTAATATAAAGTTACACATATATTAAGATGACATCACCCTCCTTTAAATGGTTATTGTTATAAATAAGATTTTTCGTTGCACCTTGGATATTGTTTACTGTACAGTAGCTCGAAAATACTGTACAGGTAGCTCTAAATATCTGTAATTTTTCTGTACAGGTAGCTCAAAATTAAAACAAATAATTCAAGGTTTAATGCATTATTATACCCTCGCAAACGAAGTTCAGGGGGTATATAGAAATCACCCTGTCTGCCCGTCCGTCTATTCGTCCGTCCGTCCATCCGTCTGGTTGTCAGTATCAATATCATATCCGCTCCATATCTTCCATGTCTATCAATAGATTTTGATCAAACCTGGCACAGATGTAAAATGTAAAACAACATGAGCCGATGTGTCGGGTACCGATTTATGAACATAGGTCAAAGGTCAATGTCATGAGGTTTATTTAAATTTTTTGCAATATTTTCATATATTTATATATATATATATATATATAACATCTGAAATTAAGAAAATGTTGCAATAGTATATATATTTATTGCAACATTTTCTTAATTTCAGATGTTAAAAGAACACCGAAACGATTCCATTGTTTATACTGCAAAAGTAAAGCAAAAATAATTTTTCTCTGAGGTTGTCGACCATTGTATAATATTTCACAAGGATTTGGAACTGAAATTTAATTAAACAGACCTCAACCAAGGAGATATTCGAATTAAAAATTTCCACATCATCCCTAGGGAATACGAGAAAGACAACACAATTCTTGTACCAAACGAATCAACTGAGTTATATGTTCTGGACTCCGTATTTAAGGGATTAATAGGTTTCAGCAGAGGAAAAAATTCCTTAGTATTTTCATATCTAAAACTGTTTTGGAACTAGACATTCAAGCGGTGTTGTAGCAGGGCTCAATCGCTGGGTAAGTCACCACTCACAATGGTGGCAAACGTTTACATCAGAAAATAATTGATAGTGTTAATAGTTGCAATGATGGATGTTATTTGAATGAAGACGAAAGTGTAACAACTTCCGGAAATTGTTATTTTTTTCTGCACAGATGCTATATAATTATGACCTTTTTCATTTACACATTAATAACCAGACGTGTTAAATGTTTTACTATTTACTACAACCTTCAGGAAAATGCAAAATGCAACATAAATAACTTTAATTGAAAACATTATTGTTACATGTAGAAGACTTTGACATTCATCCTCTGTAACTTTATAAATTTCTTTGACTTGATATGCGATCAATGTTGATCAAAATCATCAAACTACAATAAAAGTTATCGAACAAAATCACATGACCATGAAAAACTAGGTCACAAAGACCAACTTTGTGTTGTCATATGTAAAACATCCCAAATTGTACCTAAACTCAGGTTTCATAAGAATTGTTTTATTACTTTAAAAATCATCTAAAAAGTCACTGGGTCATAAAAATGTGTCACAATGAATTACTTTGTGTTGAAATACATAAAGCATCTAAAGTTGTACTTGCAAATCAAGTTTCAGCAAAATTGTCCTGTCAAACTTTATATTATCAAAGAAAATCACTGGACCATAAGAATTAAGTTACAATAGTTTTTTTTGTGTTGCATCATTATGAAAGATGTAAAATTGTGCATTTTAACAACCATAATGAGTTCCATCGTGGAAAACAGGTTTAGGTATGAAAGCTGAACGATATTTACCAATCAATGGCCAAATGAACAGTCTAGAACGTAAACGTTGTTTATTTTGTTTTAAACAAATTTGAGGCTTTATGATATTTAGACAATTTATGCCATAGAGCCTTCTAAAATGCGTTACCCAGGCGTGATTCTTCACATTCTATGATTATATCTATATCCTTTCACTATTTTAGAGACATAATAGTATTCAGTTGTATATTGTTCATAATAAACAATATTTGCCTTAATTTATATAGAAAATTATTGTCTAACCATGTCTTTTTTATGACTTGATGTATTTTAGATCGTTGGAAACCTTATAATATGAATGTCACGCCTGATACACGCATTTTAGATAGCAACCCTACGTTTATACCCCTGAAACCCAAATATAAAAAAACAAACCTTGGTTTTTTTTCAAAAAATTAATCGTGATACATGCATTTCTATTAAATGAAAGCGTTCCTTATATTTTCTATACTTTTAATTTGCATTGAATGCCAGTTGCGAGCTACCTGTACAGTACAATGTCATAAAATGTGAGCTACCTGTACAGTAAACAGAAAAGCACACAGTCCAATAAAATCGTGTTTTGAAGTTTTCTCCAAACTTCTAAGTACTGTAATAAGTCACAAGTTATTTTTAACATTCATAGCTTGCAAACTGTCTTCAGAGTGGTATTAAATAGAATAGTAATATAGAGAAAATTGAAAATAAATCGTGAATTCATGACAATTCCGCTGTGGTCTATCATGTTCAACAAAAATAAGTTTTAGGCTTGATTTTTCACAAAATGTGTTGGATAATTAAAAATTGCATTAACATAGTGAGATCCATGTACCTATTACGTTTGACTCCACTGTTTTCATTCCTCGCTTCGATAAACAGAGCTACCGACAACTGTACAGTTTGACTCAACTTCCGTTCCCACACTGTGGTATTGCGATCCTAATGATTTTCTAATATCAGGTATATGGTCGTATATGGTTCATATACCAATGGTAGGTGCATATAGTTGGACCTTTTGAAAGTTTACCAATGAGTATGGAAAAGAAACAGAAGTTGGCCCGCCGTCTGGCTGAGAAATTCATAGCCCTTGGTCGAAAAGCAAGCGAGTTATTGATATCATTCGATGAGATATTTCACCCATTCATTAGCTTTGTGTTAAACTTTCGACAGGTATGTACGGCTGTAGGTCAAGAGTAGTGACCAATTTAAATGAAAAAACCTTACTTGTATGCAAGGGGGATTACAAGTCAGCTTCACTGACAGTTCTAGTTGGTACTGGGCATTAGGAGGTAGTAACCGGTGTAATGAAGAATTTTGATCCGGGGTTCATTTTTCAACGTTGAATAATTAGCCAGGGGTGCTTTTTTGACAAAAATTCGTAAAATTTATACCCGGGGTCATTTTTAAACAGGTTGATAATTATTTTTTTTCTATAAATATTATCTCAATTTGTTGAAAATTTACCCTGTTTAATATTGCTCCTTCCCACAAACACAGAGTTTTGGTCTGACTTCCGGACTCGAACATACGCTGTAGCCAGTAACAATATGACAAACCGTCGATTTTGCAGCTATACGTAATACATAATAGGACAGTAAAATTTACAACAATGACAAAATTCAACTTTACGAAAGTCTATTGGGTTTAATTTGGTAGAACAAAAAGCATTCGCATAAAAACGCTTAATTTTTGCGAAATAACACATTTCTTTCTCATAAAAACGTGTACTTTTCGCCAAGGTTACGTAGCGAAAATTGTTAAAAAATGCAATGCACGTGCCATGTTATTTACAAATTGTTAACTATGTTGCTTACTATTGCCATATACCACTTTTTGAATGTATTTTATGCTCAAATTTAAAAAGTGGTATATGACACTATTAACCAGTATATTGATCCAATGTATCATTAAGTTAATGGTTACTAAACTATCTTAATGACATCAGAATATACAAACTTTTGAACAAACTGAAAAATATGGACATAGCATAAGTTAAGCTTATTAGTTGTGTAATCACTAGTTTCAATATACATCTGTTCTATAAGTTTTTGTAATGTATTCTATTCATGGGATATGTGTTCTTAATGTCCATTTCATTAGTTTGTTGTAGCTCGTCATTCGTGTCGTGTGTTATTATGCTTTTTTCAAACTTTCGTACAACTGTATGCATTTAGTAATTATACAATTATCTAATTGTAAAACACACGGGTTTAAGTTCGGGTATATCAAATATTTTACAGTGGTCCTGTTTTCTCTAAATATTTATGCTATTTTTCAAACCTGTTTACTGAAAGTTGTCTATTTAAAAATTTTGAGTATGTTGAAGTTGCTGTTTGGTTAGTTTATGAAAAACCAATTGTAATTGACAACCACGATCTTAAAATGGTTACGGAACCATAATTTCATAAAATGTTTTTTATTTTATTTTTATGAACACTATATGCATTTTAATTGTGCAGAGGGGAAATATTCTGTACAAAAAGGACAATGTTTAAATGTTCAAGTCCCAAAATGGCTTCTTGTACAGTTAACCACACCATTATTATTATTTATGCACGTCCTATCTATATCTATGTCGTGTCGTTTATCTATTGGTCTCGGGCATGCAAGTGTTGTCTTATATATGTAGTGAATTATTTCTTTTACCTGTTCTATTTAACTTCACCAGTTTCAGCCGTCATATCTCTCTCGTTAGTTTAAAATTTACCTCATTCATCTTTACAATGCATGTAACGGTGCTTTTTGTTATCTAACGTTTTTCAATTTATATTTAATGTCAATGGGTCACTAATTGAAAAACTGACAGGAAAAAGTTATTTGTTACTTTTTCAGTTATTCTACTTTTGAGAAAAAAAATCAAATTTACTTACATAATTCCCAGAAATTATTGAGAATTTTTATGAAAATATTTCGAACACATTGGTATTTCTGGAAATAGTGGACTAACAAAATATTACTTTTTATGTATTCATTGTGATTAATGAATAGTTTAACATAATCGGTTTCCATCAGAATTCCTCAATATTTTCTAGGAACACTATATATTGGAGTTTAACACTCCAGTCAAGATTCTTTAATTTATATCGAGGCGGTCAGTCAAGAAATGGTAGAGAAAGACCAGAGTGCGCAAAGAAAACCACTGACCTTCTGCAAGCTACAAACTTTCTCACACTAGAATCTGTCCCAATTGGGATTCGAACCTTGGCTGTCAGGCAATCCGTCTCTAACCACTTGACTACCAAGTTACCCATATATATGACACTGTATGCCGTTGTCGTTTAAGATTCACTTTGTAAGTTTTGGTAGTCATACATATAAAAAAAGATTTGCAGATGAAAACATGAACTTGGCAATAGCCAACACAATCAGGAACACGGTGTAATACAGCATGCAATAAAGTACAGGTAGACAGACATAATGACAGATAGACAGATTGACTGCAACTTATATCATTAACATCCCTACAAAATTATTTATACAAACCACAAAAAACCCAAACAACAAGAAAAAACAAGCATCAATTTATTATTATTATTATTATTATTATCTGTTTTAACCAGTTGAAATTTGTTATCAAATAATTCGAACCCGAAGATACACATACATGGCGATGCAAGATTTGCAACAAAACCTTTCGTACTCAAGTTATGTGAGTCTACACACATGCGTTGCTTCATCCAAAAGCAAATGTTTAGCATTATCACAAGTTCGTGGCAGTTTCTGAGAAGAATGGAGAAACTGTAAATCGACGTCTCTTTGAAGAAGGTTGACATATTTTGGCTTGCGTTTATGGGGTGAAGCAAGAGACTAGTCTTTTTTTGTTTGGCATATTGTCTGAAACACAAAAGTTTTCTTTTTGAACCATATACAGTGATAAAAATCAATAATAAAATTAACTTGTTTTCAATATGACCGCGAAATACTTCTAACAAGGCATATACAAAGAGCTGAATTGCAAACATGTTATGAGTGAGTGAGTGAGTAATGGTGTTTAACGTCCCAGTCAAGAATATTTCACTTATATCGAGACGTCGCCAGCTATAGGCGAAAGTGCAGAAATTTTGCCTGTGCGTTGCGCTTATGGCATTATACAGCAGGGTTCTTTTGCGTGCCAAGCCCACCGTGACACGGGACCCGTTTATTTTAAGTTCCCATCCGAAAGAACCGTGACTTTCATTTCGTAATGCCGAGTGCTTGGCGAAAGAACAGTC
This sequence comes from Anadara kagoshimensis, assembly GCA_021292105.1. NCBI lineage: Eukaryota > Metazoa > Mollusca > Bivalvia > Arcoida > Arcidae > Anadara > Anadara kagoshimensis. Next base: position 16,144,269 of record CM037868.1, read on the forward strand.
ACTACCCCACTTTCAAATCTTGGGTCAGACCCGGCCGGGGTTCGAACCCACGACCTCCCACTTACGGAGCGAGCACTCTACCAACTGAGCTACCGCAGTGGTGCAAACATGTTATATTCACGTTGACTGCTGTTAAACATTATTTCGCTTACGTTGAGGCGATTAGCTTAGGAATAATAGAGAAACGCAGTATTCTAAGAAAAAATAACATATCCTCGGCACCCGAAATGTCATTTTTATTCACTAGAAAATGCTTTGCATGGGATTGATAAAAAGGCACTGCATTCAGACCCGAACTGAAATAATAATAATGATAATACATGCAATACTAATCATCATTATTTAGTTTAACTCCATAGATTCCTAATCTGGAAGCTGTCAGTAAAACAGCACCATGCAGAGAGCATATGTATGCCAATACACAGGTGGATATTCTTGATTGTGATGTTATCTTTATTGAAAAATAAACCAATCTATTTAAGTCACAATTTTAGAAAAAATAAATATATTTATTCAAAAACATCAATTATTATGTAGTGTACTTTATTGGTATCCTCAAACACATATAAAAGATTTGACTAACCTTTCCCAAAGCAATATGAATGCGTATCTATGCAGACATAGGTGCACATTGCCCAAACAGTTAACTTATGATGTGATCAAGCATTCATGGCATTTGTTTTCTTAAATTATTTGTAAAAATCAACAGCACTGTCTGTAATTTAACTCTGATCATGTCTCCCGGGCGATTCCAAAGTCATGCCCCCCCGGTTGATACATATTTAAAACACTAATTGTGAAAGAAATAGGGGGTTTTGTGGTATAAGTTTGGTACAGATGAAAGTATAGATGATATTTTACATACCGAATGCAAAATCTGCATTGTGTAGATCTTCAAGTGTACACATTACCAGGTCTTGCATTGAAAAATGCTTCGTAGTCAGCACCAGCAAAACATTGCAGGGGTAAAGTAGTATTTATGGCCTTATCTTATACCAAATCGTGGATGCATTGCCTCACAGACATATCGTAATGTTCCGTAAGGCAATAATTATGATCGAAATATGTTATTTTGGTACAAAACAAAAGCATTTTGAACCCACCCGTCTGAATTCCCCGCTTCAAATCATGCCCCCTGATATGACATAATCATGTCCCCTAATGCGAAGCAGTACAGGGTGTATCTGGAAACTTGTACCCTAGAAAAATATGGTTTTGCAGGAAATCAAAGTTAAGTATCAATGAAAGATGCCGCAAAAAGATAAAAAGAACAAATTTGATAGTTATTAGGTCTAAAATATAAAAATTGACATACCATTGATGAGAAAAATGTGTTTTATTTTGTTAAAACTGATCATTATTTTGACATAAATATTTAGGTTTTCGATGAAATTTTACCATTACTAAACCACACATAAATAAACTGTTTTTCCAAAATTTTTTTTAAAAATATTTTCAATAAAATTATGGTTGCCATGGCAATAAAAACCGTGCAAAAAAAAATTAAGAGTAAATTGCTTTTTAATTTCAATATATTTTAATATTTTCACATGTTGGCAAGTGTAAAATATATGACTTTTGATGCTTTTACAATTTCTGTTTTCACCAAAAACTATGAATTCTGAATTTTGTAGTATTTTCGGCCAATCATTTAATAAACATTGCAAAAGCCATTTTTGAAAAAGTTTGGTCGATAAATTTGAGTCTAAACTCCAATGATATCAATGGTTGGATAAATACTAAATTGTGTATAATAAGGAATCTCATAGTCTGCTTTCACTAAAATGGTACTTTCAAACAAAGAAATCTATTACCATGGTAACCAAAAGTGTGATAACTGCGTTACACAAGTGATGAATTAATTGTGTAATTTGACTTTTTTCTCATAATTTCTTGAGCTTGGGTTGATATAAAACTCAAATATGTTATTTGTGTTGACTTGAATATTAGAAGAAGATAAATAGATGGGCGGAAAAAATCCAAATTTGCATGTTTCACACAAATTTGAACTCTGAAAATAATAGATTTTCGATCAATTATACAAAATAAAGCCCACGCAAATGCTTTTATTTTGATATATCTTAAGTTTTAAAAGCTGAAACCGTAACTTTGATTCCGAAACTTTAACCATACAAATGGACTGATCAGTTGTTAAACATTTTTTTTAAAAAAGCAACCAAAACAGAAAACTGATCACAACTAGTGTAGTTCAAACGGACACTACATATTCTCAATGCCAGGGTCGAGAAAACCATCACCTACATCATAATATAGTATGACCAACTCAACACAGAATAATGATGTTTACGTCCCAGTCAAGAATATTTCACTTATATTGAGACGTCACCAGCTATATAAGCAAAGGTGCTGATGGCATTATACAGCAGGGTTCTTTATTGTAGAGAGCCTGTCGTGACATCGGACCTTGTCTATTTTAAGTTTCTATCTAAAAGAACCTTTACTTTAATTTCCTAATGCCGAGTGTCAAGCATGTTTTACTACCCGGTCAAAATTCTGTCATTTATTATAACGAGGCCGTCAGATAAGGGTGGTGGAGGCCACCGGATTGTTTTGAAAAAAAAACTTTCGGCAAGGGAAATGACAAACATTCTCACATTTTCACATTAGGATGTTTTCCAAGTAGGGTTTTGTTGGTAGTCATGTGATCAAATATAACAAGGTTTAGTCTTAGCTCTCTCTCTCTTTGTCTCTAAATTTACTAAAATATAAGTGTGTTGAAGTTTCATTTTTCTTGATATCCCCCTCTCTCTTCTCTCTCTCTCTCTCTCTCTCTCTCTATTTAAAATATGAATGTGTCATGTGCTACTTTTGAATTTATATAAAATAATATAATTCAAAAGTAGCACAAATTGCCATGTGCTAATTTTGAATTATATTATGTTATAAAAATTCAAAAGTAGCACATGACAGTGTGCTGAAGTTACCAGTCTTAATATTCTTCTCTCTCTCCCTCCCTCTCTCTCCCTCCCTCTCTCTCCCTCCCTCTCTCTCAAAGAAGTTTCATTTCTCTTGATATCTCTCTCTCTCTCTTGACATATAGACTAGGCAGGTTGAATATGTTTTTCTAACTGTTCTAGTGTGTAATGACTTTTGAAAATCCGAAATACCGGTATTGTGGTTTTTGCTTTACTTTTATTTTCTATAGCTTCACATTTCATTAAGAAGCTCAATTGGGCCTGATACTCTCACCTGATAAATGACTAGCTAAAACATTTAAAAAAAAAAATCTGAAACTCCAATATCAAAATCTTCACCTATAGTGAAATTTTAAAGCTTTTGCAGATAATTATAATTATTTCAGTATTTTTTCGCATCTGTTAACTTTACCTTTGAATCCATGACCTGTACTTATATTTCGAAATGATCATTACATCAACAGCAACAATATTCTAATACATGTATATACCTTTATAAAAAGTTAATAGTTTTCAAGATAATTAATAAAAGCATAAGCCTGACCTTTGACCTTGCACCATTTTCAAGATTATTACAAGAATATGTAAAAACTGAATACTCCATGAGCTTATCTGTTCAAACAGTCAAGTTACTACAATTTGAAGCTATTTTACAGTTTTTTCAACATTAAATGCAAAAAAAAAAAAAAAAAACCAACTTAACCCTTTTTTGTCTCAATTTCACAAAATGAATAAACTACAGGCATTAGATTCTAGAGAAGCCAATTCACATCAGATTTTTTCTTCAGATATCAGTTTCGGAGAAGTTTTTTTTCCAGAGTTTTGCAGCCAAGTTCACCTTGACCTAATCTTTGTAGCCATGGCAATATCCCAATAAATCATATGAATTTCTGACCAAGATCCATTGAAATTTTTCTGGTAGTTTTAGAGGAGAAAATGAAAATAGAGGTTAATGACGTATCAACATTACAGCAGGGAAAATACAGGATCTTTCAAGATCATTTTCCTCATATTTATGTCCTAGACTGGCTCGGCATCCCTCATATATGCAATTGTTTATCAACATTCATATTCAAAAAGTATATTTTGCATTTGCCATTTTATTATTCTACGGAATTGCTGATTGAAACATACATCATGCATTGTAGTAAAAACATATGATGTTGCTTCATGGAGAGCTGGTCATGGTTCCCACACTTGACTTTATTTAAAATTCCCTGCCAATTCTCTGACCTTAGAAAAATTCCTGATACTTCCCAGATGTATGGGGACTATGTTGATGGTCCATTTGAATCTTAATATATATTTTAGAGAGAAACCATAAAAACAAGTAAATTACCCATTTAAAATATGTGTATGTTATCCTCTGCTATGAATAAAAGTTAAAAACAATGTAAAAATTAACATTTAAAAATTGAGTCAGTTCAATAATGTTCATATAGTTAGAAAATGCACAAATGTTTGTTTAGTCTCAACCTTTTACATGTTCTTATCAATCAAATTTTCAATTTTAATGCTTGAAATTTTGAAAAATATTTTTGTCATAGAACCCATATACCCCTATCTGGCTTATGCACTGACTATGTCTAACTGCCTCTAACAGGGTTAGCTCGTTTGAGCCAAAACATAAGTCAATCTTAGAAATTAGGAGGCAATTTTAAAATGTTGGAGCCAATTTATACATTAAAGAGTTAGAAATACTGAGGAACTAAGAGCAACAAAAAATGTATCAAATATAGTTCTATTCTGCAATATAGATTGTTTTCAGTTGATAGTTTGTAACTTATGTTTTAGGTTTTCATACTTTTGTATAAAAGAATAAAAAAATCAGTGATTTTTGTCTGCCTCATTATGAAATTGATAAAAATTTGGAACAAAAATATGTCGAAAGGCTATTTTTGGAGCCAGAAATTATAAAAAACAAGCAATTAGCTAAATTCACAAATGATCAGAGCTAACACTGCTCTTATATACATTTTTAGGATAAAGTAGAACTTTGATAACTCGGAGTGCATGGGGATTTGTTGGTACTTTTGAATTATTAGGGTGTTTGAGGTTTTGTAGTTGAAGAGTCACCTTGCCAGAAAGAAATGACTTTTATATTCTTGACAGTTAATCTTGCATGATAAACCAGTACTCTGTGCACTTATGCAATTGACACAATTGTTTTCATTAACATTGTGAGTAGTTACACTGTATTGCACATTATGGTAGTGAAAAAAGTCTTTTGACTGTAAATAATAACATTGACCACAGGTATAACTCTCTTTTTACTTTATATAGATAACAGATACAATATTGACTTGAAGATATCTGTGGTATTCAAGATATTGAAGTTTGATTGTATTTAGCCTATCATGTATTCAAACATCCTATCAAATATCAATGCTGTAGCTTTCAAACTGAAGTAGAAGAGAGCTTTGCAAGCCATGACATCCAACCCAGACAGATAAATGGACAGACACATCCAAATCAATACATTTACCCCCAAACCCGCTTTTTGTTGAATATGCATTAGAAAGCAGAAGCCAAACTAGGACCCCAATGTGGGACCATCTTATACTAGAAGACAGCTCTACCTGTCTAAAACATTGAGTACAGCCCACTAAAGAATTTTGAAAAAAATATCAAACTGCAAAGCTTACTATAAAATAACTGTACCATGTACCACCTCACACCACCCCACCCCACCCCAATTATTGACTTGTTTATTTTAATGAATACATAATGGTGCTTTTTGTACATTTGATTTTCTAACTTTTGACAATTTAAGGGTAAAATATGACGAGTACATACTGTCTATATGAGATGTACATCATCTATGTACATTTTCTATCCGAAAAAACTGTGACTTTCATTTTGTAATGCCGAGTGCCATGCATCATGATCTGATGGTGATTCATTATGGTAGACTCACATACCAAATATTAGTTTAATATCTGCAGGTGTTTAGAGTTGAGTTGAGTAATGTTGTTAAATGTCCTAGTCAAAAATATTTCATTTATATCGAGACATCACCAGCTATAAGTGATGGTGCAGAAATTCTGCCTTTGCATTAGGCTGATGACATAATATATACAGTAGGATTCTTTATTGTGCCACACCTTCCATGACACGGGCCCTGTTTACTTTAAGTTCCTATCCGAAAGAACGGTGACTTTCGTTTTGTAATGCCCAGTGCCTTGTGCCCAGTGCCTTGCAAAAGAACATTCACTACCAACTTTAAAGTCTTTAATCAGACCCTGTTGGACTTTGATCCCACAACCTCTCACTGAGCTACCGCAGTGGTATCCTGCCAGCCTGCTAACACACATGCCCAACCACATCACCAAATTAATGGTCAAGTTTAACTTTGTTCAACTCAACTAAAAAATAGGGAGGAATGTGTCAGAATATGCTTAAGATACCTAGGTGATCAAGTTAAGAACCCATCAGCAATACAAAGTGAGGGGTTTGATTCTTGTTAAGTACATAAGATGTAACCTTAGGTAGTCGCTCCATTTACACATTCTGTTGATAAATTTATCCGCACCAGGATACAAGTGGAAACGGCAACTGCTGAGAGAACTACATATATCACATACAAGCTGTGTTATGTGCATATTATAGGTTGACTGATTGAGTGGGGTTTTATGTCCTAGTCAAGAACATTTCACTTATATCAAGACATCACCAGGTATAGGACAAGTGGCTGAAAGTTTAACCTTTGCAGTGCAATAAGATCAATGTGCAGGGAGGGTATTGTAATGTGCCATGCTTGTCCTGAATGGGCATCAATTTTTAAGGTCTCTTCTGTGGGGGTCAGTTTTTAAGGTCTCTTTTGTGGGGATCAGTTTTAAGGTCTCTTCTGTGGGGATCTGTTTTTAAGGTCTCTTCTGTGGGGATCAGTTTTTAAGGTCTCTTCTGTGGGGATCAGTTTTTATATTGTTGACTATACATTTGTACAGTTATTTAAGACAAAACTTGTCCAAGTTTGTAGAAATTGTTATTGATATTAAACTGGTCAGTTTTAATGTTTACCTACACTACAGGGGGTGACCTTTTTTAAATTGCCTTTATGGTTGGTGAAAGCTATTAATTTAATGTAGCATGAAATGTCATTTCCCATCCTTTGGAGCTTGTACATAGAGAGTATAGAATCTGTAGAACATCAGACCTCTAAATTGAAACACTGTTTTGTATTAACAAAAAGACTTTTTTCAGGCATCAGTGATTACTTAGTTTGGTCCTACTGACTTTAAAATGAGGATACATCAATATTCCTTAGCTGTCACCACTTACACATCCCAATAAATTCAAATTCAATCCAATTTTTCTGTCTATTACCTCTCATAACATAGTATTCTTTGTTATGAAATTGTAAAGTAATTAAAAGAATGCCAGAAGGGTGACACTTTTTCCCTTATGAGTGAAAATGTGAATTAATTATTTTTTAAATATAAAAAAATTATAAATCAAAATGAAAACAAATATTCAAGAGTTACATCAATTTGCATGTAGACAAGAAAAAAGATGCAATGGTCAAACCATGATTTTCAGAATTAATCAACTTCATCCTTTCATGTATTTCAGATAAATGATGAAGTGTAGTCTTAAGATTGGAATAATTTATTTCTTATTAATTTCACAATTCATCATGACTATTGGTAGCTTGATTTATTGCAAAATTAAAAATCACCCACTCAATTTTGTTATAAACCTTTGTCTATATAGATAATTTTGAATTCCATACTCTAATATAGATAAAAACTTATAAACCCTGATATCACAAAAAATAAACACACACCCATATAAAGTACAAACCACTGAATTACTTTGATTTCAGAAGATACCATGAGGCACACATGAGTTGTTTCCCTTGACAAAATGTTTTTGAAATCAGGGGGTCATTTTTTCAGAGCACATTTCACTCAAAAACTAGACATTTCACCAATAACAGGGATATGGGACCATGTATTGCAAACTTTGAATTTCAACAGAAAATTATGTATAAAGACCAAAAAATTTTCTTTACCTGTTAATTTTAAGGAAATAGATGGACTAGCCTTTTCATGAGGTCAGATTTAATTGATTTTTACCATTCCTGTAGGTGTTTCCATGTCCATTCATGTTCACTGATGCAAGTGATGATTGAAGTGACACACCAGTATTTATATCCATTGCAACTTGATATCATAAACTTAAGTTATATAGTATTTTAGTGTAAATAAACACTTATATTACAGTTTTGTGTAATACAGAATCTTAAATTACATGAATCAATAATATACTATATTACTGATTTGTGTAATATAGTGGTTAGATTACAGTATTCTGTAAGATTACACTTTCCTGTAATCTTACAGATTCAAGTAATATTACAGTTTTTAGTAAGTCCCTGGACTGATATTGACATGGCCATAGTTGATTGAATCTTATATTACAGAAATATGTAATATTGATGAATCAACCAATTCTGATCACACAATGCTACATATTGAAATGGCCAAGTTTAATTGAATCTTATATTACAAAAATATGTAATATTGATGAATCAACCAATTCTGTGGCACAATGCTACATATTGAAATGGTCATGTTTGATTCAATCTTATATTACAGAAATATGTAATATTGATGAATCAACCAATTCTGATCATACAATGCTACATATTGAAATGGCCATAGTTGATTGAATCTTATATTACAAAAATATGTAATATTGATGAATTAACCAATTCTGATCACACAATGTTACATATTGAAATGGCCAAGTTTAATTGAATCTTATATCACAAAAATATGTAATATTGATAAATCAACCAATTCTGATGATACAATGCTACATATTGATATGGCCATAGTTGATTGAATCTTATATTACAGGAATATATAATATTGATGAATCAACAAATTCTGATCATACAATGCTACATATTGAAATGGTCATGTTTGATTGAATCTTATATTACAGAAATATGTATATTGATGAATCAACCAATTCTGATCATCACAATGCTACATATTGAAATTCATGTTTGATTGAATCTTATATTACAGAAATATGTAATATTGATGAATCAACCAATTCTGATCATACAATGCTACATATTGAAATGGCCATGTTGATTGAATCTTATATTACAGAAATATGTAATATTGATGAATCAACCAATTCTGATCACAATGCTACATATTGAAATGGTCATGTTTGATTGAATCTTATATTACAGGAATATGTAATATTGATGAATCAACCAATTCTGATCATACAATGCTACATATTGAAATGGTCATGTTTGATTCAATCTTATATTACAGAAATATGTAATATTGATGAATCAACCAATTCTGATCACAATGCTACATATTGAAATGGTCATGTTTGATTGAATCTTATATTACAGGAATATGTAATATTGATGAATCAACCAATTCTGATCATACAATGCTACATTGAAATGGTCATGTTTGATTCAATCTTATATTACAGAAATATGTAATATTGATGAATCAACCAATTCTGATCATACAATGCTACATATTGAAATGGCATGTTTGATTGAATCTTATATTACAGGAATATGTAATATTGATGAATCAACCAATTCTGATCATACAATGCTACATATTGAAATGGTCCATGTTTGATTGAATCTTATATTACAGGAATATGTAATATTGATGAATCAACCAATTCTGATCATACAATGCTACATATTGAAATGGCCATGTTTGATTGAATCTTTATTACAGAAATGTAATATTGATGAATCAACCAATTCTGATCATACAATGCTACATATTGAAATGGCCATAGTTTAATTGAATCTTATATTACAGAATATGTAATATTGATGAATCAACCAATTCTGATCACAATGCTACATATTGAAATGGTCATGTTTGATTGAATCTTATATTACAGAATATGTAATATTGATGAATCAACCAATTCTGATCATACAATGCTACATATTGAAATGGCTGTTTGATTGAATCTTATATTACAGAATATGTAATATTGATGAATCAACCAATTCTGATCACACAATGCTACATATTGAAATGGCATGTTTGATTGAATCTTATATTACAGGAATATGTAATATTGATGAATCAACCAATTCTGATCATACAATGCTACATATTGAAATGGTCATGTTTGATTGAATCTTATATTACAGGAATATGTAATATTGATGAATCAACCAATTCTGATCACAATGCTACATATTGAAATGGTCATGTTTGATTGAATCTTATATTACAGGAATATGTAATATTGATGAATCAACCAATTCTGATTACAATTACACATTGAAATGGCCATGTTTGATTGAATCTTATATTACAGGAATATGTAATATTGATGAATCAACCAATTCTGATACAATGCTCCACATTGAAATGGCCATGTTTGATTAATCTTATATTACAGGAATATGTAATATTGATGAATCAACCAATTCTGATCACAATGCTACATATTGAAATGGCCATGTTTGATTGAATCTTATATTACAGGAATATGTAATATTGATGAATCAACTAATTCTGATCATACAATGCTACATATTGAAATGGCCTTGTGATTGAATCTTATATTACAGGAATATGTAATATTGATGAATCAACCAATTCTGATCATACAATGCTACATATTGAAATGGCCATGTTTGATTGAATCTTATATTACAGGAATATGTAATATTGATGAATCTAATTCTGATCATACAATGCTACATATTGAAATGGCCATGTTTGATTAATCTTATATTACAGGAATATGTAATATTGATGAATCAACCAATTCTGATCATACAATGCTACATATTGAAATGGCCATGTTTGATTAATCTTATATTACAGAATATGTAATATTGATGAATCAACCAATTCTGATCATACAATGCTACATATTGAAATGGCCATGTTTGATTAATCTTATATTACAGAATATGTAATATTGATGAATCAACCAATTCTGATGATACAATGCTACATATTGAAATGGCCATGTTTATTGAATCTTATATTACAGAAATATGTAATATTGATGAATCAACCAATTATGATCACACAATGCTACATATGAAATGGTCATTTCTGATTGAGCCTTATATTACAGAAATATGTAATTGATGAATCAACGGACAATGATTTTTCAATATTGGCGAATGAAAAAGAAAAATGTTTTATTTGTAGTTGAAAATTGACATGTATTATAATTAACAAAGAAATTATGTTTATAGCAGAAAACTATTTTGTTCAAGATATTGTTTTTAGTTTGTCTAGGATTAATTTGCTGGGAAGATTCAATTTGTCAAAGGGGTATTCATGATAAGGAATCCTTATGTGCTCCAAAATTTTAATTTGTGATGATTAATCTCTACACTCATAATAAATACACACATGTGTAAAATCAAAATAAATTTATTTTTCTTAGTAATATAATTAAAGCAACTTTATAAAGTTAAAATTCATTACATTAGAAATTTAAATTGTAAGAATTATTAGAGACACATTTCCATGATAGAAATTATCACAGATTCAGGAGCACTATCACAATACGTGTATATGGAAAAATTAACCTTTTGATCTGATCAGTAGAAGTAATGAGTTTTAAATTGATGGACACTTGAAAGTGTACATTCATTGTACTGACATGAGGATTAAACCTTTTATTGTGTGGCCATTATTTTTTGGTTTTATAGGTTTGCTATTGTGGCATTTGTGTTACTTAAATTGATATTCAACCCACCAAATGAAAGTTGGTTTATTCTAAACTCATAATCATTTGGTTATTCTTCCCACCTATTTAAAGATTTATTCAGAGTGTCAATGATGCATGGGTTTTAAAATACCGAAATGGCTATTAAGCTTTCTCCAATACAATATAAATGATTGGAAGGGGGTGATCTAAAAGGTATAACATATTGTATTATCATAGGAGGCACATTTAGTCCAAGATATACTTGAATGTCTTTCAAAAGTTGGACAATTTAAAAAAAAACAGTTTTAAAGACAGGTAGTGTCAAACTTTTATTAGATATTAATTAGTCCATTGAAACTGGAAGGGGACTATAGGTTTTCTCTCTGGTTGTCCACTTGTCTGTCCCTAAACAGTTTATCCTTTATTTGTTGAGATGTTGGATTCATATTTGGTATGAACTTTTATAAGGTGATCTACTATGTCATACTGACTCAATTTTGATTACATTTGACAGCCATGTGGACCTTTTCAAATTTTCACTTTTTTAATTTTTTTCTGGCTACTTTGTGAACCAGAAACTCTGTCCTCTCTATACCAAGTGCAAGAGGAAGAAACAGCATCTCAAACTTTAAAGTCTTATGCATGATCTGTTTAAAGATAATATCCATGACATCATATTCTCTAACCATAAAGTCACACCAATGCAGTGAACCATGATGGCAAGATTCTCTCGGAAAGTTTATTATATATATTTGCATTTGTACATATTTTTGATATTATAAAAAGACTATTTTTATTTTTCTTGCATGCTAAACAAGCATTTATAAAAAAAAATCCATTTTAATTTTGACTCTGTATGCCCCATCTGATTACTACTAATTTATAAAGACTATCTACTTTTTAGCACATGGGATGTTTTGTGAAATTTCTTGTTTATTGTTTGCTTGATATCAAAATAAGTTCAATCTCCCTTCTCAACATTTAGAATAATATAAAAAGTTTGGTTATTGTTATACTCTTGTTAAAACTGGTGACACTAGAATAAAACTACATGAGGTAGTCAATAATGTCCAACACAGAATTGAGCTCTCCGCCCCAATGATTCTAAATACAAATGACTTTTGAACAGGGATTCTCATTTAAACCAGAAGGAAAGGCATTTATCTTAACAAAGAACAAAACAACATCTGCTACTTTCCTTAACTTTTAAATTTTAAAATACCTGTTTAGAGAAGCTATATTGTGACATTACAGTGTTGATGAAATTTTATCTTGATTCAGACATCATCCTTTCTAGTACTATAGCTAGGTTAAAGACATGATAATTTTATATTAAACAAGGTGTTCAGAGAACACTATCCCCCACCCCACCTCTGCAAAGGCGATCATCAGTGAATTCCATACAAGGTGAAATATGTTTTATGGAACACTGGTTGTTAAATAAGTAGGCTAGTTTGCCCATTTATTAGTTTGAAAACCACAACAAATTAAAGTACACCTTATTTGCATATTTTATAAATATTACGCAAACTAAAATTTAATGGAAAATCCTATTACATATGATTAATTCCCACAGTTTTATTTCCTATGTTTAAAATTCTGATGAAATTGGTTCATAAATATGGCTGTAATAGTCATATTTATTTTGCAAACTAAATTTTTTTCAGAAAATCCAGTTAAATATGTTTAATACCCGAGTTTTATTTTCTATATATATTGAAAATACCAATGAAATCGGTACATAAATAAGGCTGCAACAGCCATTTATATGTTTTTGTTATTTATAATAATGGTGGCCATCTTGGATATGCTATAAGGCTGTCGAGCAATCCCACACCAATCACTATCATAATGAATCAACTGACCAAGTTTCAGCTCAATCTGATGTAGGTTTTCTTTTAAATGCACAGAAACCAACTAGGACGGACCCCCGACACACACAAACACAAAGCAGTATTACTATATCCCCCCCTCACCACTGATGGCGAGGGTGGGGGGTGGGGGGATAATAATATTAATACATAAAGTGCATCAAGGAAAAACCAGGATCATGGTAAACATGATCTATTCTGAGATAAATATACAATGTGCTTACATGTATTATAAAAATGTGTTTATTGAAATGTTGAAACATCACTTTATGTTTGCATATTAACCCTTTAATGCATCCACAATTTGGTATAAGATAAGGCCATAAATACAACTTTACCCCTGCAATGTTTTGCTGGTGAGGACTACGAAGCATTTTTCAATGCAAAACCTGGTAATGTGTACACTTGAAGGTCTACACAATGCAGATTTTGTATTTGGTATATAAAATATCATCTATACTTTCATCTGTACCAAACTTATACCTCAAAACCCCCTATTTCTTTCACATATGTATCAACCGGGGGACATGACTTTAGAATCGCCCGGGGGACATGATCAGAGGTAAATTACAGACGATGCTGTTGATTTTCACAAATAATTTCAGAAAACACACCACCAAATGCCACGAACGCTTGATCACATCATAAGTTAACTGTTTGGGCAAGGTGCACCAATTTTTACACAGATACACATTCATATTGCTTTGTGAAAGGTTAGTCAAATCTTTTATATGCGTTTGAGGATACCAATAGGGTACACGTATATAATAATTGATGTTTTTGAATAAATATATGTACACATTAAAAAATTGTGACTGAAATAAAGATGATTAACATAACAATCAAGAATATTTCACTTAAATTTAACTAGATGATGATGATGATGATTATTATCATTATACATGTATTTGCCGTCAGTTTGGGTGCGAATGCAGTCCCACTCAAAGCTTTAATGACATTCGCTTGCCGAGGATATGTGGTTTTCTCTGAGAGTACTACGGTTTTCCCCATCATTCCTAAGCTGATCGCCCCAATAGAAGTGAAATAATGTTTAACAGCATTCAACCAACCAAATACCTGTATTCACTGTGTGGGAACGGAAGTTGAGTCAAACTGTACAGTTTTCGGTAGCTCTGTTTATTGAAGCGAGAGACGAAATAAAAACAATATGTCCGAAACGGTTGGTGGTTACTTTTTAACTTGTATTAAGCATATACTGTAAGATCTGGATAGAATTTAAATGGAGAAATTTGACGATGAAAATTATTTACCATTTTAAGAATTCGTTGTCACTTATATCTTTATACACTCGACAATAATAACAATGAACACGAGACAGTGAGATAAAATACATCACTTGTAGCGAAAAATGCGTAAATTCTCTAGCGTGATGAATTTTCTAGTGTAACAAACAATACTTAAGACAACTTTTAATATAAAGTTACACATATATTAAGATGACATCACCCTCCTTTAAATGGTTATTGTTATAAATAAGATTTTTCGTTGCACCTTGGAGATTGTTTACTGTACAGTAGCTCGAAAAATACTGTACAGGTAGCTCTAAATATCTGTAATTTTTCTGTACAGGTAGCTCAAAATTAAAACAAATAATAATTCAAGGTTTAATGCATTATTATACCCTCGCAAACGAAGTTCAGGGGTATATAGAAATCACCCTGTCTGCCCGTCCGTCTATTCGTCCGTCCGTCCATCCGTCTGGTTGTCAGTATCAATATCATATCCGCTCCATATCTTCCGTGTCTATCAATAGATTTTGATCAAACCTGGCACAGATGTAAAATGTAAAACAACATGAGCCGATGTGTCGGGTACCGATTTATGAACATAGGTCAAAGGTCAATGTCATGAGGTTTATTTAAATTTTTTGCAATATTTTCATATATTTATATATATATATATATTATATATAACATCTGAAATTAAGAAAATGTTGCAATAGTATATATATTTATTGCAACATTTTCTTAATTTCAGATGTTAAAAGAACACCGAAACGATTCCATTGTTTATACTGCAAAAGTAAAGCAAAAATAATTTTCTCTGAGGTTGTCGACCATTGTATAATATTTCACAAGGATTTGGAACTGAAATTTAATTAAACAGACCTCAACCAAGGAGATATTCCAATTAAAAATTTCCACATCATCCCTAGGGAATACGAGAAAGACAACACAATTCTTGTACCAAACGAATCAACTGAGTTATATGTTTGGACTCCGTATTTAAGGGATTAATAGGTTTCAGCAGAGGAAAAAATTCCTTAGTATTTTCATATCTAAAACTGTTTTGGAACTAGACATTCAAGCGGTGTTGTAGCAGGGCTCAATCGCTGGGTAAGTCACCACTCACAATGGTGGCAAACGTTTACATTAGAAAATAATTGATAGTGTTAATAGTTGCAATGATGGATGTTATTTGAATGAAGACGAAAGTGTAACAACTTCCGGAAATTGTTATTTTTTTCTGCACAGATGCTATATAATTATGACCTTTTTCATTTACACATTAATAACCAGACGTGTTAAATGTTTTACTATTTACTACAACCTTCAGGAAAATGCAAAATGCAACATAAATAACTTTAATTAAAACATTATTGTTACATGTAGAAGACTTTGACATTCATCCTCTGTAACTTTATAAATTTCTTTGACTTGATATGCGATCAATGTTGATCAAAATCATCAAACTACAATAAAAGTTATCGAACAAAATCACATGACCATGAAAAACTAGGTCACAAAGACCAACTTTGTGTTGTCATATGTAAAACATCAAATTGTACCTAAACTCAGGTTTCATAAGAATTGTTTTATTACTTTAAAAATCATCTAAAAAGTCACTGGGTCATAAAAATGTGTCACAATGAATTACTTTGTGTTGAAATACATAAAGCATCTAAAGTTGTACTTGCAAATCAAGTTTCAGCAAAATTGTCCTGTCAAACTTTATATTATCAAAGAAAATCACTGGACCATAAGAATTAAGTTACAATGTCTTTTTTGTGTTGCATCATTATGAAAGATGTAAAATTGTGCATTTTAACAACCATAATGAGTTCCATCGCGGAAAACAGGTTTAGGTATGAAAGCTGAACGATATTTACCAATCAATGGCCAAATGAACAGTCTAGAACGTAAATTGTTTATTTTGTTTTAAACAAATTTGAGGCTTTATGATATTTAGACAATTTATGCCATAGAGCCTTCTAAAATGCGTTACCCAGGCGTGATTCTTCACATTCTATGATTATATCTATATCCTTTCACTATTTTAGAGACATAATAGTATTCAGTTGTATATTGTTCATAATAAACAATATTTGCCTTAATTTATATAGAAAATTATTGTCTAACCATGTCTTTTTTATGACTTGATGTATTTTAGATCGTTGAAACCTTATAATATGAATGTCACGCCTGATACACGCATTTTAGATAGCAACCCTACGTTTATACCCCTGAAACCCAAATATAAAAAAACAAACCTTGGTTTTTTTTCAAAAAATTAATCGTGATACATGCATTTCTATTAAATGAAAGCGTTCCTTATATTTTATACTTTTAATTTGCATTGAATGCCAGTTGCGAGCTACCTGTACAGTACAATGTCATAAAATGTGAGCTACCTGTACAGTAAACAGAAAAGCACACAGTCCAATAAAATCGTGTTTTGAAGTTTTCTCCAAACTTCTAAGTACTGTAATAAGTCACAAGTTATTTTTAACATTCATAGCTTGCAAACTGTCTTCAGAGTGGTATTAAATAGAATAGTAATATAGAGAAAATTGAAATAAATCGTGAATTCATGACAATTCCGCTGTGGTCTATCATGTTCAACAAACGAATAAGTTTTAGGCTTGATTTTTCACAAAATGTGTTGGATAATTAAAAATTGCATTAACATAGTGAGATCCATGTACCTATTACGTTTGACTCCACTGTTTTCATTCCTCGCTTCGATAAACAGAGCTACCGACAACTGTACAGTTTGACTCAACTTCCGTTCCCACACTGTGGTATTGCGATCCTAATGATTTTCTAATATCAGGTATATGGTCGTATATGGTTCATATACCAATGGTAGGTGCATATAGTTGGACCTTTTGAAAGTTTACCAATGAGTATGGAAAAGAAACAGAAGTTGGCCTGCCGTCTGTCTGAGAAATTCATAGCCCTTGGTCGAAAAGCAAGCGAGTTATTGATATCATTCGATGAGATATTTCACCCATTATTAGCTTTGTGTTAAACTTTCGACAGGTATGTACGGCTGTAGGTCAAGAGTCGTGACCAAATTAAATGAAAAAACCTTACTTGAATGCAAGGGGGGATAACAAGTCAGCTTCACTGACAGTTCTAGTTGGTACTGGGCATTAGGAGGTAGTAACCGGTGTAATGAAGAATTTTGATCCGGGGTTCATTTTTCAACGTTGAATATTTAGCCAGGGGTGCTTTTTTGACAAAAATTTGTAAAATTTATACCCGGGGTCATTTTTCAACAGGTTGATAATTATTTTTTTCTATAAATATTATCTCAATTTGTTGAAAATTTACCCTGTTTAATATTGCCCCTTCCCACAAACACAGAGTTTTGGTCTGTCTTCCGGACTCGAACATATGCTGTAGCCATTAACGATATGACAAACCGTCGATTTTGCAGCTATACGTAATACATAATAGGACAGTAAAATTTACAACAATGACAAAATTCAACTTTACGAAAGTCTATTGGGTTTAATTTGGTAGAACAAAAAGCATTCGCGTAATAACGCTTAATTTTTGCGAAATAACACATTTCTTTCTCATAAAAACGTGTACTTTTCGCCAAGGTTACGTAGCGAAAATTGTTAAAAATGCAATGCACGTGCCATGTTATTTAAAAATTGTTAACTATGTTGCTTACTATTGCCATATACCACTTTTTGAATGTATTTTATGCTCAAATTTAAAAAGTGGTATATGACACTATTAACCAGTATATTGATCCAATGTATCATTAAGTTAATGGTTACTAAATTATCTTAATGACATCAGAATATACAAACTTTTGAACAAACTGAAAAATATGGACATAGCATAAGTTAAACTTATTAGTTGTGAAATCACTAGTTTCAATATACATCTGTTCTATAAGTTTTTGTAATGTATTCTATTCATGGGATATGTGTTCTTAATGTCCATTTCATTAGTTTGTTGTAGCTCGTCATTCGTGTCGTGTGTTATTATGCTTTTTTCAAACTTTCGTACAACTGGATGCATTTAGTAATTATACAATTATCTAAATGTAATTGTAAAACACACGGGTTTAAGTTCGGGTATATCAAAGTATTTTACAGTGGTCCTGTTTTCTCTAAATATTTATGCTATTTTTCACACCTGTTTACTGAAAGTTGTCTATTTAAAAATTTTGAGTATGTTGAAGTTGCTGTTTGGTTAGTTTATGAAAAACCAATTGTAATTGACAACCACTATCTTAAAATGGTTACGGAACCATAATTTCATAAAATGTTTTTTATTTTACTTTTTATGAACACTATATGCATTTTAATTGTGCAGAGGGGAAATATTCTGTACAAAAAGGACAATGTTTAAATGTTCAAGTCCCCACTTCTTGTACAGTTAACCACACCATTATTATTATTTATGCACGTCCTATCTATGTCGTGTCGTTTATCTATTGGTCTCGGGCATGCAAGTGTTGTCTTATATATGTAGTGAATTATTGCTTCTACTGGTTCTATTTAACTTCACCAGTTTCAGCCATCATTTCTCTCTCGTTAGTTTAAAATTTACCTCATTCATCTTTACAATGCATGTAACGGTGCTTTTTGTTATCTAACATTTTTCAATTTATATTTAATGTCAATGGGTCACTAATTGAAAAAATGACAGGAAAAAGTTATTTGTTACTTTTGCAGTTATTCTACTTTTGAGAAAAAAAATCAAATTTACTTACATAATTCCCAGAAATTATTGAGAATTTTTATGAAAATATTTCGAACACATTGGTATTTCTGGAAATAGTGGACTAACAAAATATTACTTTTTATGTATTCATTGTGATTAATGAATAGTTTAAAAATCGGTTTCCATCAGAATTCCTCATATTTCTAGGAACACTATATATTGGAGTTTAACACTCCAGTCAAGATTCTTTAATTTATATCGAGGCGGTCAGTCAAGAAATGGTAGAGAAAGACCAGAGTGTGCAAAGAAAACCACTGACCTTCTGCAAGCTACAAACTTTCTCACACTAGAATCTGTCCCAATTGGGATTCGAACCTTGGCTGTGAGGCAATCCGTCTCTAACCACTTGACTACCAAGTTACCCATATATATCACACTGTATGCCGTTAACGTTTAAGATTCACTTTGTAAGTTTTGGTAGTCATACATAAAAAAAAGAGATTTGCAGATGAAAACATGAACTTGGCAATAGCCAACACAATCAGGAACACGGTGTAATACAGCAACACCTGACAAAAAGTACAGGTAGACAGACATAATGACAGATAGACAGATTGACTGAAACTTATATCATTAACATCCCTACAAAATTATTTATACAAACCACAAAAAACCCAAACAACTAGAAAAAACAAGCATCAATTTATTATTATTATTATTATTATCTGTTTTAACCAGTTGAAATTTGTTATCAAATAATTCGAACCCGAAGATACACATACATGGCGATGCAAGATTTGCAACAAAACCTTTTGTACTCAAGTCATGTGAGTCTACACACATGCGTTGCTTCATCCAAAAGCAAATGTTTAGCATTATCACAAGTTCGTGGCAGTTTCTAAGAAGAATGGAGAAACTGTAAATCGACGTCTCTTTGAAGAAGGTTGACATATTTTGGCTTGCGTTTATGGGGTGAAGCAAGAGACTAGTCTTTTTTTGTTTGGCATATTGTCTGAAACACAAAAGTTTTCTTTTTGAACCATATACAGTGATAAAAATCAATAATAAAATTAACTTGTTTTCAATATGACCGCGAAATACTTCTAACAAGGCATATACAAAGAGCTGAATTGCAAACATGTTATATTCACGTTGACTGCTGTTAAACATTATTTCGCTTACGTTGAGGCGATTAGCTTAGGAATAATAGAGAAACCGCAGTATTCTAAGAAAAATAACATATCCTCGGCACTCGAAATGTCATTTTTATTCACTAGAAAATGCTTTGCATGGGATTGATAAAAAGGCACTGCATTCACACCCGAACTGAAATAATAATAATGATAATACATGCAATACTAATCATCATTATTTAGTTTAACTCCATAGATTTCTAATCTGGAAGCTGTCAGTAAAACAGCACCATGCAGAGAGATATGTATGCCAATACACAGGTAGATATTCTTGATTGTGATGTTATCTTTATTGAAAAATAAACCAATCTATTTCAGTCACAATTTTAAAAATAAATATATTTATTCAAAAACATCAATTATTATGTAGTGTACTTTATTGGTATCCTCAAACACATATAAAAGATTTGACTAACCTTTCCCAAAGCAATATGAATGCGTATCTATGCAGACATAGGTGCACATTGCCCAAACAGTTAACTTATGATGTGATCAAGCATTCATGGCATTTGTTTTCTTAAATTATTTGTAAAAATCAACAGCACTGTCTGTAATTTAACTCTGATCATGTCTCCCGGGCGATTCCAAAGTCATGCCCCCCGGTTGATACATATTTAAAACACTAATTGTGAAAGAAATAGGGGGTTTTGTGGTATAAGTTTGGTACAGATGAAAGTATAGATGATATTTTACATACCGAATGCAAAATCTGCATTGTGTAGATCTTCAAGTGTACACATTACCACGTTTGCATTGAAAAATGCTTCGTAGTCGCACCAGCAAAACATTGCAGGGGTAAAGTAGTATTTATGGCCTTATCTTATACCAAATCGTGGATGCATTGCCTCACAGACATATCGTAATGTTCCGTAAGGCAATAATTATGATCGAAATATGTTATTTTGGTACAAAACAAAAGCATTTTGAACCCACCGTCTGAATTCCCCGCTTCAAATCATGCCCCCGATATGACATAATCATGTCCCCTAATGCGAAGCAGTACAGGGTGTATCTGAGACTTGTACCCTAGAAAAATATGGTTTTGCAGGAAATCAAAGTTAAGTATCAATGAAAGATGCCGCAAAAAGATAAAAAGAACAAATTTGATAGTTATTAGGTCTAAAATATAAAAATTGACATACCATTGATGAGAAAAATGTGTTTTATTTTGTTAAAACTGATCATTATTTTGACATAAATATTTAGGTTTTCGATGAAATTTTACCATTACTAAACCACACATAAATAAACTGTTTTTCCAAAATTTTTATTTAAAAATATTTTCAATAAAATTATGGTTGCCATGGCAATAAAAACCGTGCAAAAACGAAAATTAAGAGTAAATTGCTTTTTAATTTCAATATATTTTAATATTTTCACATGTTGGCAAGTGTAAAATATATGACTTTTGATGCTTTTACAATTTCTGTTTTCACCAAAAACTATGAATTCTGAATTTTGTAGTATTTTCGGCCAATCATTTAATAACAACATTGCAAAAGCCATTTTTGAAAAAGTTTGGTCGATAAATTTGAGTCTAAACTCCAATGATATCAATGGTTGGATAAATACTAAATTGTGTATAATAAGGAATCTCATAGTCTGCTTTCACTAAAATGGTACTTTCAAACAAAGAAATCTATTACCATGGTAACCAAAAGTGTGATAACTGCGTTACACAAGTGATGAATTAATTGTGTAATTTGACTTTTTTCTCATAATTTCTTGAGCTTGGGTTGATATAAAACTCAAATATGTTATTTGTGTTGACTTGAATATTAGAAGAAGATAAATAGATGGGCGGAAAAAATCCAAATTTGCATGTTTCACACAAATTTGAACTCTGAAAATAATAGATTTTCGATCAATTATACAAAATAAAGCCCACGCAAATGCTTTTATTTTGATATATCTTAAGTTTTAAAAGCTGAAACCGTAACTTTGATTCCGAAACTTTAACCATACAAATGGACTGATCAGTTGTTAAACATTTTTTTAAAAAAGCAACCAAAACAGAAAACTGATCACAACTAGTGTAGTTCAAACGGACACTACATATTCTCAATGCCAGGGTCGAGAAAACCATCACTACATCATAATATAGTATGACCAACTCAACACAGAATAATGATGTTTACGTCCCAGTCAAGAATATTTCACTTATATTGAGACGTCACCAGCTATATAAGCAAAGGTGCTGATGGCATTATACAGCAGGGTTCTTTATTGTAGAGAGCCTGTCGTGACATCGGACCTTGTCTATTTTAAGTTTCTATCTAAAAGAACCTTTACTTTAATTTCCTAATGCCGAGTGTCAAGCATGTTTTACTACCCGGTCAAAATTCTGTCATTTATTATAACGAGGCCGTCAGATAAGGGTGGTGGAGGCCACCGGATTGTTTTGAAAAAAAAACTTTCGGCAAGGGAAATGACAAACATTCTCACATTTTCACATTAGGATGTTTTCCAAGTAGGGTTTGAACGTAGGCATGTGATCAAATATAACAAGGTTTAGTCTTAGCTCTCTCTCTCTTTGTCTCTAAATTTACTAAAATATAAGTGTGTTGAAGTTTCATTTTTCTTGATATCCCCCTCTCTCTCTCTCTCTCTCTCTCTCTATTTAAAATATGAATGTGTCATGTGCTACTTTTGAATTTATATAAAATAATATAATTCAAAAGTAGCACAAATTGCCATGTGCTATTTTGAATTATATTATGTTATAAAAATTCAAAAGTAGCACATGACAGTGTGCTGAAGTTACCAGTCTTAATATTCTTCTCTCTCTCCCTCTCTCTCCTCCCTCTCTCTCAAAGAAGTTTCATTTCTCTTGATATCTCTCTCTCTCTCTTGACATATAGACTAGGCAGGTTGAATATGTTTTTCTAACTGTTCTAGTGTGTAATGACTTTTGAAAATCCAAATACCGGTATTGTGGTTTTTGCTTTACTTTTATTTTCTATAGCTTCACATTTCATTAAGAAGCTCAATTGGGCCTGATACTCTCACCTGATAAATGACTAGCTAAAACATTTAAAAAAAAAATCTGAAACTCCAATATCAAAATCTTCACCTATAGTGAAATTTTAAAGCTTTTGCAGATAATTATAATTATTTCAGTATTTTTTCGCATCTGTTAACTTTACCTTTGAATCCATGACCTGTACTTATATTTCGAAATGATCATTACATCAACAGCAACAATATTCTAATACATGTATATACCTTTATAAAAAGTTAATAGTTTTCAAGATAATTAATAAAAGCATAAGCCTGACCTTTGACCTTGCACCATTTTCAAGATTATTACAAGAATATGTAAAAACTGAATACTCCATGACCTTATCTGTTCAAACAGTCAAGTTACTACAATTTGAAGCTATTTTACAGTTTTTTCAACATTAAATGCAAAAAAAAAAACCAACTTAACCCTTTTTTGTCTCAATTTCACAAAATGAATAAACTACAGGCATTAGATTCTAGAGAAGCCAATTCACATCAGATTTTTTCTTCAGATATCAGTTTCGGAGAAGTTTTTTTTCCAGAGTTTTGCAGCCAAGTTCACCTTGACCTAATCTTTGTAGCCATGGCAATATCCCAATAAATCATATGAATTTCTGACCAAGATCCATTGAAATTTTTCTGGTAGTTTTAGAGGAGAAAATGAAAATAGAGGTTAATGACGCATCAACATTACAGCAGGGAAAATACAGGATCTTTCAAGATCATTTTCCTCATATTTATGTCATAGACTGGCTTGGCATCCCTCATATATGCAATTTTTATCAACATTCATATTCAAAAAGTATATTTTGCATTTGCCATTTTATTATTCTACGGAATTGCTGATTGAAACATACATCATGCATTGTAGTAAAAACATATGATGTTGCTTCATGGAGAGCTGGTCATGGTTCCCACACTTGACTTTATTTAAAATTCCCTGCCAATTCTCTGACCTTAGAAAAATTCCTGATACTTCCCAGATGTATGGGGACTATGTTGATGGTCCATTTGAATCTTAATATATATTTTAGAGAGAAACCATAAAAACAAGTAAATTACCCATTTAAAATATGTGTATGTTATCCTCTGCTATGAATAAAAGTTAAAAACAATGTAAAAATTAACATTTAAAAATTGAGTCAGTTCAATAATGTTCATATAGTTAGAAAATGCACAAATGTTTGTTTAGTCTCAACCTTTTACATGTTCTTATCAATCAAATTTTCAATTTTAATGCTTGAAATTTTGAAAAATATTTTTGTCATAGAAGCCATATACCCCTATCTGGCTTATGCACTGACTATGTCTAACTGCCTCTAACAGGGTTAGCTCGTTTGAGCCAAAACATAAGTCAATCTTAGAAATTAGGAGGCAATTTTAAAATGTTGGAGCCAATTTATACATTAAAGAGTTAGAAATACTGAGGAACTAAGAGCAACAAAAAATGTATCAAATATAGTTCTATTCTGCAATATAGATTGTTTTCAGTTGATAGTTTGTAACTATGTTTTAGGTTTTCATACTTTTGTATAAAAGAATAAAAAAATCAGTGATTTTTGTCTGCCTCATTATGAAATTGATAAAAATTTGGAACAAAAATATGTCGAAAGGCTATTTTTGGAGCCAGAAATTATAAAAACAAGCAATTAGCTAAATTCACAAATGATCAGAGCTAACACTGCTCTTATATACATTTTTAGGATAAAGTAGAACTTTGATAACTCGGAGTGCATGGGATTTGTTGGTACTTTTGAATTTTAGGGTGTTTGAGGTTTTGTAGTTGAAGAGTCACCTTGCCAGAAAGAAATGACTTTTATATTCTTGACAGTTAATCTTGCATGATAAACCAGTACTCTGTGCACTTATGCAATTGACACAATTGTTTTCATTAACATTGTGAGTAGTTACACTGTATTGCACATTATGGTAGTGAAAACAGTCTTTTGACTGTAAATAATAACATTGAGCACAGGTAACTCTCTTTTTACTTTATATAGATAACAGATACAATATTGACTTGAAGATATCTGTGGTATTCAAGATATTGAAGTTTGATTGTATTTAGCCTATCATGTATTCAAACATCCTATCAAATATAAATGCTGTAGCTTTCAAACTGAAGTAGAAGAGAGCTTTGCAAGCCATGACATCCAACCCAGACAGATAAATGGACAGACACATCCAAATCAATACATTTACCCCCAAACCCGCTTTTTGTTGAATATGCATTAGAAAGCAGAAGCCAAACTAGGACCCCAATGTGGGACCATCTTATACTAGAAGCAGCTCTACCTGTCTAAAACATTGAGTACAGCCCACTAGAGAATTTTGAAAAAAATATCAAACTGCAAAGCTTACTATAAAATAACTGTACCATGTACCACCTCACCCACCCCACCCCACCCCAATTATTGACTTGCTTATTTTAATGAATACATAATGGTGCTTTTTTGTACATTTGATTTTCTAACTTTTGACAATTTAAGGGTAAAATATGACGAGTACATACTGTCTATATGAGATGTACATCATCTATGTACATTTTCTATCCGAAAAAACTGTGACTTTCATTTTGTAATGCCGAGTGCCATGCATCATGATCTGATGGTGATTCATTATGGTAGACTCACATACCAAATATTAGTTTAATATCTGCAGGTGTTTAGAGTTGAGTTGAGTAATGTTGTTAAATGTCCTAGTCAAAAATATTTCATTATATCGAGACATCACCAGCTATAAGTGATGGTGCAGAAATTCTGCCTTTGCATTAGGCTGATGACATAATATATACAGTAGGATTCTTTATTGTGCCACACCTTCCATGACACGGGCCCTGTTTACTTTAAGTTCCTATCCGAAAGAACGGTGACTTTCGTTTTGTAATGCCCAGTGCCTTGTGCCCAGTGCCTTGCAAAAGAACATTCACTACCAACTTTAAAGTCTTTAATCAGACCCTGTTGGACTTTGATCCCACAACCTCTCACTGAGCTACCGCAGTGGTATCCTGCCAGCCTGCTAACACACATGCCCAACCACATCACCAAATTAATGGTCAAGTTTAACTTTGTTCAACTCAACTAAAAAATAGGGAGGAATGTGTCAGAATATGCTTAAGATACCTAGGTGATCAAGTTAAGAACCCATCAGCAATACAAAGTGAGGGGTTTGATTCTTGTTAAGTACATAAGATGTAACCTTAGGTAGTCGCTCCATTTACACATTCTGTTGATAAATTTATCCGCACCAGGATACAAGTGGAAACGGCAACTGCTGAGAGAACTACATATATCACATACAAGCTGTGTTATGTGCATATTATAGGTTGACTGATTGAGTGGGGTTTTATGTCCTAGTCAAGAACATTTCACTTATATCAAGACATCACCAGGTATAGGACAAGTGGCTGAAAGTTTAACCTTTGCAGTGCAATAAGATCAATGTGCAGGGAGGGTATTGTAATGTGCCATGCTTGTCCTGAATGGGCATCAATTTTTAAGGTCTCTTCTGTGGGGGTCAGTTTTTAAGGTCTTTTGTGGGGATCAGTTTTAAGGTCTCTTCTGTGGGGATCTGTTTTTAAGGTCTCTTCTGTGGGGATCAGTTTTTAAGGTCTCTTCTGTGGGGATCAGTTTTTATATTGTTGACTATACATTTGTACAGTTATTTAAGACAAAACTTGTCCAAGTTTGTAGAAATTGTTATTGATATTAAACTGGTCAGTTTTAATGTTTACCTACACTACAGGGGGTGACCTTTTTTAAATTGCCTTTATGGTTGGTGAAAGCTATTAATTTAATGTAGCATGAAATGTCATTTCCCATCCTTTGGAGCTTGTACATAGAGAGTATAGAATCTGTAGAACATCAGACCTCTAAATTGAAACACTGTTTTGTA
The DNA here is from genome assembly GCA_021292105.1 of Anadara kagoshimensis. Taxonomy (NCBI): domain Eukaryota; kingdom Metazoa; phylum Mollusca; class Bivalvia; order Arcoida; family Arcidae; genus Anadara; species Anadara kagoshimensis. The sequence continues at coordinate 16,171,790 of CM037868.1, forward strand.
TTAACAAAAAGACTTTTTTCAGGCATCAGTGATTACTTAGTTTGGTCCTACTGACTTTAAAATGAGGATACATCAATATTCCTTAGCTGTCACCACTTACACATCCCAATAAATTCAAATTCAATCCAATTTTTCTGTCTATTACCTCTCATAACATAGTATTCTTTGTTATGAAATTGTAAAGTAATTAAAAGAATGCCAGAAGGGTGACACTTTTTCCCTTATGAGTGAAAATGTGAATTAATTATTTTTAAATAAAAAAAATTATAAATCAAAATGAAAACAAATATTCAAGAGTTACATCAATTTGCATGTAGACAAGAAAAAAGATGCAATGGTCAAACCATGATTTTCAGAATTAATCAACTTCATCCTTTCATGTATTTCAGATAAATGATGAAGTGTAGTCTTAAGATTGGAATAATTTATTTCTTATTAATTTCACAATTCATCATGACTATTGGTAGCTTGATTTATTGCAAAATTAAAAATCACCCACTCAATTTTGTTATAAACCTTTGTCTATATAGATAATTTTGAATTCCATACTCTAATATAGATAAAAACTTATAAACCCTGATATCACAAAAAAAAAACACACACCCATATAAAGTACAAACCACTGAATTACTTTGATTTCAGAAGATACCATGAGGCACACATGAGTTGTTTCCCTTGACAAAATGTTTTTGAAATCAGGGGGTCATTTTTTCAGAGCACATTTCACTCAAAAACTAGACATTTCACCAATAACAGGGATATGGGACCATGTATTGCAAACTTTGAATTTCAACAGAAAATTATGTATAAAGACCAAAAAATTTTCTTTACCTGTTAATTTTAAGGAAATAGATGGACTAGCCTTTTCACAGGTCAGATTTAATTGATTTTTACCATTCCTGTAGGTGTTTCCATGTCCATTCATGTTCACTGATGCAAGTGATGATTGAAGTGACACACCAGTATTTATATCCATTGCAACTTGATATCATAAACTTAAGTTATATAGTATTTTAGTGTAAATAAACACTTATATTACAGTTTTGTGTAATACAGAATCTTAAATTACATGAATCAATAATATACTATATTACTGATTTGTGTAATATAGTGGTTAGATTACAGTATTCTGTAAGATTACACTTTCCTGTAATCTTACAGATTCAAGTAATATTACAGTTTTTAGTAAGTCCCTGGACTGATTAAGTAAAACCCTTAACTTGTCAGCTGACACAGCTTCACCAGACAGTAGAGCCAGCAACTAAACTCACCATTAAGTAAAACCCTTAACTTGTCAGCTGACACAGCTTCACCAGACAGTAGAGCCAGCAACTAAACTCACCATTAAGTAAAACCCTTAACTTGTCTGCTGACACAGCTTCACTAGACCGAAGAGCCAGCAACTAAACTCACCATTAAGTAAAACCCTTAACTTGTCTGCTGACACAGCTTCACCAGACAGTAGAGCCAGCAACTAAACTCACCATTAAGTAAAACCCTTAACTTGTCTGCTGACACAGCTTCACTAGACCGAAGAGCCAGCAACTAAACTCACCATTAAGTAAAACCCTTAACTTGTCTGCTGTAACAGCTTCACCAGACAGTAGAGCCAGCAACTAAACTCACCATTAAGTAAAACCCTTAACTTGTCTGCTGACACAGCTTCACCAGACAGAAGAGTCAGCAACTAAACTCACCATTAAGTAAAACCCTTAACTTGTCTGCTGACACAGCTTCACCAGACAGAAGAGCCAGCAACTAAACTCACCATTAAGTAAGACCCTAAACTTGTCAGCTGACACAGCTTCACCAGACAGAAGAGCCAGCAACTAAACTCACCATTAAGTAAATCCCTTAACTTGTCTGCTGACACAGCTTCATCAGACAGAAGAGCCAGCAACTAAACTCACCATTAAGTAAAACCCTTAACTTGTCTGCTGACACAGCTTCACCAGACAGAAGAGCCAGTAACTAAACTCACCATTAAGTAAAACCCTTAACTTGTCTGCTGACACAGCTTCACCAGACAGAAGAGCCAGCAACTAAACTAACCATTAAGTAAAACCCTAAACTTGTCTGCTGACACAGCTTCACCAGACAGTAGAGCCAGCAACTAAACTAACCATTAAGTAAAACCCTTAACTTGTCTGCTGACACAGCTTCACCAGACAGTAGAGCCAGCAACTAAACTCACCATTAAGTAAAACCCTTAACTTGTCTGCTGACACAGCTTCACCAGACAGTAGAGCCAGCAACTAAACTCACAATTAAGTAAAACCCTTAACTTGTCTGCTGACACAGCTTCACCAGACAGTAGAGCCAGCAACTAAACTAACCATTAAGTAAAACCCTTAACTTGTCTGCTGACACAGCTTCACCAGACAGTAGAGCCAGCAACTAAACTCACCATTCAGTAAAAACCTAAACTTGTCTGCTGACACAGCTTCACCAGACAGAAGAGCCAGCAACTAAACTCACCATTCAGTAAAAACCTAAACTTGTCTGCTGACACAGCTTTACCAGACCGAAGAACCAGCAACTAAACTCACCATTAAGTAAAACCCTTAACTTGTCTGCTGACACAGCTTTACTAGACAGAAGAGCCAGCAACTAAACTCACCATTAAGTAAAACCCTAAACTTGTCTGCTGACACAGCTTTACCAGACAGTAGAGCCAGCAACTAAACTCACCATTAAATAAAACCCTAAACTTGTCTGCTGACACAGCTTCACCAGACAGTAGAGCCAGCAACTAAACTCACCATTAAGTAAAACCCTTAACTTGTCTGCTGACACAGCTTCACCAGACAGTAGAGCCAGCAACTAAACTCACCATTAAGTAAAACCCTTAACTTGTCTGCTGACACAGCTTCACCAGACAGAAGAGCCAGCAACTAAACTCACCATTAAGTAAAACCCTTAACTTGTCTGCTGACACAGCTTCACCAGACAGTAGAGCCAGCAACTAAACTCACCATTAAGTAAAACCCTTAACTTGTCTTCTGACACAGCTTCACCAGACAGAAGAGCCAGCAACTAAACTCACCATTAAGTAAAACCCTTAACTTGTCTGTTGACACAGCTTCACCAGACAGAAGAGCCAGCAACTAAACTCACCATTAAGTAAAACCCTTAACTTGTCTTCTGACACAGCTTTACCAGACAGAAGAACCAGCAACTAAACTAACCATTACGTAAAACCCTTAACTTGTCTGCTGACACAGCTTTACCAGACAGTAGAGCCAGCAACTAAACTCACCATTAAGTAAAACCCTTAACTTGTCTGCTGACACAGCTTTACCAGACAGTAGAGCCAGCAACTAAACTAACCATTATGTAAAACCCTTAACTTGTCTGCTGACACAGCTTTACCAGACAGTAGAGCCAGCAACTAAACTAACCATTAAGTAAAACCCTTAACTTGTCTGCTGACACAGCTTCATCAGACAGAAGAGCCAGCAACTAAACTCACCATTAAGTAAAACCCTTAACTTGTCTGCTGACACAGCTTTACCAGACAGTAGAGCCAGCAACTAAACTCACCATTAAGTAAAACCCTTAACTTGTCTGTTGACACAGCTTTACCAGACAGAAGAGTCATCAACTAAACTCACCATAAAGTAAAACCCTTAACTTGTCTGTTGACACAGCTTTACCAGACAGAAGAGTTATCAACTAAACTCACCATTAAGTAAAACCCTTAACTTGTCTGTTGACACAGCTTCATCAGACAGAAGAGCCAGCAACTAAACTCACCATTAAGTAAAACCCTAAACTTGTCTGCTGACACAGCTTCACCAGACAGTAGAGCCAGCAACTAAATTCACCATTAAGTAAAAACCTTAACTTGTCCACTGACACAGCTTTACCAGACAGACGAGCCAGCATCTAAACTAACCATTAAGTAAAACCCTTAACTTGTCTGCTGACACAGCTTCATCAGACAGAAGAGCCAGCAACTAAACTCACCATTAAGTAAAACCCCTAACGTGTCTGCTGACACAGCTTCATCAGACAAAAGAGCCAGCAACTAAACTCACCATTAAGTAAAACCCTTAACTTGTCTGCTGACACAGCTTCACCAGACAGTACAGTCAGCAACTAAACTCACCATTAAGTAAAACCCTAAACTTGTCTGCTGACACAGCTTTACCAGACAGAAGAGTCGGCAACTAAACTCACCATTAAGTAAAACCCTTAACTTGTCTGGACACAGCTTTACCAGACAGAAGAGTCAGCAACTAAACTCGCCATTAAATAAAACCCTTAACTTGTCTGCTCACACAGCTTCACCAGACAGTAGAGCCAGCAACTAAACTCACCATTAAGTAAAACCCTTAACTTGTCTGCTGACACAGCATCACCAGACCAAAGAGTCAGCAACTAAACTCACCATTAAGTAAAACCCTTAACTTGTCTGCTGACACAGCTTCACCAGACAGAAGAGCCAGCAACTAAACTCGCCATTAAGTAAAACCCTTAACTTGTCTGCTGACACAGCTTTACCAGACAGAAGAGTCAGCAACTAAACTCGCCATTAAATAAAACCCTTAACTTGTCTGCTGTCACAGCTTCACCAGACAGAAGAGCCAGCAACTAAACTCACCATTAAGTAAAACCCTTAACTTGTCCGCTGACAGAGCTTCACCAGACAGAAGAGCCAGCAACTAAACTCACCATTAAGTAAAACCCTTAACTTGTCTGCTGACAGAGCTTCACCAGACAGAAGAGCCAGCAACTAAACTCACCATTAAGTAAAACCCTTAACTTGTCTGCTGACAGAGCTTCACCAGACAGTAGAGCCAGCAACTAAACTCACCATTAAGTAAAACCCTTAACTTGTCCGCTGACAGAGCTTCACCAGACAGTAGAGCCAGCAACTAAACTCGCCATTAAGTAAAACCCTTAACTTGTCTGCTGACACAGCTTTACCAGACAGAAGAGTCAGCAACTAAACTCGCCATTAAATAAAACCCTTAACTTGTCTGCTGTCACAGCTTCACCAGACAAAAGAGCCAGCAACTAAACTCACCATTAAGTAAAACCCTTAACTTGTCCGCTGACAGAGCTTCACCAGACAGTAGAGCCAGCAACTAAATTCACCGTTAAGTAAAACTCTAAACTTGTCTGCTGACACAGCTTCACCAGACAGAAGAGCCAGCAACTAAACTCACCATTAAGTAAAACCCTTAACTTGTCTGCTGACACAGCTTTACCAGACAGAAGAGTCAGCAACTAAACTCGCCATTAAATAAAACCCTTAACTTGTCTGCTGACAGAGCTTCACCAGACAGAAGAGCCAGCAACTAAACTCACCATTAAGTAAAACCCTTAACTTGTCTGCTGACACAGCTTCACCAGACAGAAGAGCCAGCAACTAAACTCACCATTAAGTAAAACCCTTAACTTGTCTGCTGTCACAGCTTCACCAGACAGTAGAGCCAGCAACTAAACTCACCATTAAGTAAAACCCTTAACTTGTCCGCTGACATAGCTTCACCAGACAGTAGAGCCAGCAACTAAACTCACCATTAAGTAAAACCCTTAACTTGTCTGCTGACACAGCTTCACCAGACAGAAGTACCAGCAACTAAACTCACCATTAAGTAAAACCCTAAACTTGTCTGCTGACACAGTAAATGACAAAGGTTTAGCTTCATCTGTGTCAGTTGCCTTGACATTCATCTTCAACTGCACACATGGTTCATTAATGTCCTAGAATTAAAAATTTTAAATTACAAGTACATATAAATATCAGGATGGAGTTAACTTTAAATACATTATATATCCAGGAGCCCAGCTCTTGGAATGTAGAGGAAACTGGAGTGTCTGAAGAAAAAACCATATCTACAACAAACAAGCAAACTGACAGTATCCTCACACTAGAATCTGTACCGAGTGAGATTTGAACCTAGGCAGTGAGAGGTACTCTGACTCTAAAATTACAAGTACATTTTAATATCAGGATGGCGTTTTTGACTTTTATACATTATATATCCAGGAGCCCAGCTCTTGGAATGTGGAGAAAACTGGAGTGTCTGGGAAAAAACCCATACTTTCAACAAGCAAACTGACGGACTTCCTCACACTAGAATCTGCACCGAGTGGGATCTGAACCTAGGCAGTGAGAGGCACTCTGATCCATAGGCCATTGCTTAGACCACTTGCTTACAGAGAGGGGAATTAAATTTTGTTCTTTCTTTTTGTGGGTTAGAATTAGAATATATGTGTACCACTAAACTTAACTTAATGTTAACAAGAGTATTTGCTGCCCAAGGCCCTAAAGGGCTTTATTCTCAAACAACACAATTCCACATATTTTTCTCCAAACAAATTTTTTTAAAACCTCAATTTAACCCCACTTATATAAATCATACCACAGTATTTTACAATCAGAGGATAAACTTAATTGGCTTAATAATACATGTACAGTAAAACCTTGTTATAATGCCCCTCGATAACTTTGCCACCTCGCTTATCGCCACACCATTTTGAAGTCCCAAAATCCATTTTGATTATGTTTTTCTTTATCCACCTCCCCAAATTTATCGCCAAACCCCTTTATAACGCCAAAATTAGACTGAACAAATGGCGGCCATGAATTGAGGTTTTACTGTAGTTCTTGTTCTTGTTACAGGCTGACCAATCAAATTCATTTATTTGTCCAGCTTCGTACATTTTTTAGTGCGCAAGCTTGCCATTTAGGTACTTTTTTATCGTTAAGTATTTGATTTTGGTACAATTTTCATACAAAAAGTGCAAATTTTTAGTACTTTTAATTAAAAAAACATCAAAATAAGAAAAAAAGTGTCTAATTTGAGCTTTTCTTTTATCCGTCCATTTATCTGTTTTAATGGTACAAATTCGTCAAAAACCGATAAATCAGTCAGCCTGTTGTTAATATTTTTTGAAAAATAATTATTAAATACAAGACATACATGTTCCAGTTTCCATAGGTCTAAACATAACCAGGTTCAAACCCATGAAATCAAATACCTTTACTGGCCTCAATGTTTGTCATGTTACCATGGTTACGGATTCTGTATTCATATAAATGCCGGTTTCAGATAAAACACTTGGCTTCTGTGAATGTAATTTTATTTATACTTGCCCAAGTGCCTAATAGAATTATTTATCCCACCTCAGATAAAAACCCTTTATTCCCATTGGTCAATTTGTAATCTAATATGGGGTTATTTTAGGTCACTTGTAATTATCTCCCTTGTCCCCAAAAAATATTAGGTCAGTAGCAATTAGGTCCTCTGTAAAATTATATAAACTCTGCAGCCACATTGTTGCCGTCAAAGCGGTTTGCTGTTTTTGCAGATGTTACTTATATTTTGACATCCTATAGACCAAGATCATCTGTGGGATAAATTCTTTGCAGTGATTTAGTGACACAATATGGAAATACATGTATATGGCAGTGCTCCAAGTAGCCTAGTAAATACTCGAAATTTGCGACCAAAAATTGGTTTTGCGACTACAATTGTCAGATGATCGCCATTATGTCAAATAATTTTTTTGAGTTTGGCCACTAAATCGGGAAATCCGGAAATTTTGTTCATGACCCGTCACCCAACCTGACAAAATAGTCTCGCCATCATTAAAATTTTTAAAAGCGCTTGAACCAAAGCATGTACTTTATAGTTTAAGCGCATAACTGACCGTGATCTAATTTTGCATAATGGCAGCCAAACGGCAAAAATCACTTTTTGATCTGGATTTTGTTACGATTTTTACTTCCTCTAAATGATCAAGTTATATTGTTTTCTCATCGCTCAGCCTTGAAGTTGCCTACCGTGGTGGGACCAATCCGAGATCTCGCTAAACCATTAAATCAGTAGTAGCGACGGCGGTGTGATTAGAAGGAATATTTATAAGGTTTGGCCACCAAAAATTTTACCTGGCGACAAAATCTTGAAATGCTACTGACATTTTTGAATTATTAGCCATGTGGCTACCAGTTTTTCAAAACCTGCTTGGAGCACTGTATGGTTTCATTAAATTCATATATTTCTGTATAGGTCACTAAATTACTGTGTAACTAATATGACAGATATCACACTTGATTCTAATTAAATTGTCAGAATTTAATGCTAAAGTAAGATATAACATTAAATAACATCTCTTTCTAGAGAAAAAGACAACTATTTGGTCCCAAGTACACATACAGCAATGGTAGCTGTTACAAAAGTTCTTGTTTCGTATGTGAGAGGTTATGGCTTCAGCTGGATCTGGCCACGACTTGAAAATAAGCAGTGCCAAGGACTCTGCATTTAGAAATAAACGTCATGGGTCCCTGGGAAGAGACTTTAAATACCGATACCTCATGTCATGTTAAAGAACCCTTCCTCCAAATTGCCCTCAGTCAGTAAGTGCACAACAAAGGTAAAATTTCCCATTTCTGCCACTTCACCTATAACTGGTGACATCTAGATATAAGTAAAATATTCTTGACTGGGATGTTGAACCCCATTTAATCAATCAATTAATCTCCAGTACAGAACACCTGATTACTTGGCACAGGGTTCATACAGGCCTTGAAAAGTCCTTAAATTTTGAGGTTTGCCCTAAAAAGACCCTAAAAACAAGTCTGATCCTAAAAAGCCCTTAAATTTATCCTGAAGGACCTAAAAGCCCTTGAATTTGGCCAGTTGGGTGTCTGTATTTCGATATTAAGTGGTTGCAAATAGACTGATATCATTAAATTATTAATTGATAAGTTATGTTAAAAAGGGCAATTTAAACTTAAAGGTACCTGGCCCAACCGATCGCCCAACTTTTACCTCCACTTCAAGTGTCATTACTATGGACATGTAAATAATTGTTTTATTGATTTAACTGACTTTGCACCAATACTTTTTTGCTAAAATTGTCCCTTTGATTAGCCTTAAATTTGCAAATAAGACCCTTAAAAGACCCTAAAAGTCCTTAATTTGGAGTTCAAATGTCTGTACTAACCCTGTGGCAAAGTGCAAAGGAGTTTATTCAAGCCCTGTGATATAGACTTAATATATTATGGACCTATCCCGAAGGAACTGTGGTCCTATAGTGTTGTCTGGAGAGGTATAGTGCCTGAGCAGATAGGTGAGGTCACTATACCTCTCTAGATAACACTATAGCAGAACTGTTCCCGAGGGAGAGTTAATAATAGATTCAGTACATCACATGTCTTTGTTTGAAATAATTTTCAAATTATCTATTTATTTCATAAACATCATTGATTTTCAACTGTAATAAACACCAAACTAATAAATAAATAAATAAATAAATAAATAAAATTTACTATAAATCTCAACACCAATGCGTTTTCACACATCTAAAAAAACAAAATTTAATAAAGTATAGTCTCTCGCGCCGGGGACTATACGTTGCTATGCATTGTCAAGGACAGATGATTTCTACATTAAATCAATGATTATTCAACAAATTAACATGTGATGTACTAAACTTGTTATATATACCTTAAGTTTACTGGAACTTAGTATATAGTCAACTCTCCATTCAACAGAATCTAATTGTGACACTGAAACAGAAGATAAGTGTACCCAATGAAATTGAAGATTTTACATCTATATTGAGCAACCAATGTACAATAATAATTGCAGATTAGTAAATTAACCTCTGGCACTAATAACAGTATGGCAATAAAAAGTTCATTTGGTACTAAATAGTGTATGTTGGAAGTTAGAACCTGTGTTCCATAGGATCCCTAACAATACTATGGGGTACATATCATTTGTTACCCTGTTGAAACCCATCGGAGTTTGCTGCTTAACGAGTCCACCACTCATTTCAAGTAATCATAAGTTAATTCAAGTTATTACAAAGTTTCATTCACAATTTTGAATACACATGTGGTGGGTGTAGATAGCTAGAAAGGAGGTACTTATCCTTCCATAGAAGCCAGCTTTACTTTCTTGGTGAAAGTTCACATGTATGTTTCATAGTTTTTACTTCAATTTGGGACTGTGATATGGTAATGTATGAGTATGTTTGTATTTGATTAAGTCACAAGGTTGGTAGGATGAATATAAAATGTTTTACTCACATTTAAGACTTTGTTTTTTAAACTGTAGTTGTAATTTGTCTAAACTGTCACTGTATGACTTACACAAAGCTGTACCATGCTCTAAATGAAGACAAAATAAGAACAACATTTCAAAAATTACTTTCTTTCATTTTACAAAACAGTGTTCATACACCCAAGAACAAATAAAACTTCAATTACTTTTCTAGGACATTTCACCATCTACCAGGACAAAACTACCATGATAATAGAAGAAAGGCTAATTATTAGGGCCCCGCATATATACGGGTGCGCTATAGTAATCACCTTGTCCGTCTGTCTGTCTGTCTGTCCATTTCGCTTTCCGCGCGATATCTTGAGAAGGAATGGTAGAATTTTTATGAAACTTGTTTGTAATAATTGGTACATAAGTCACTCGCTCAAGTTCGATGTTCGACAAATTCAGTGCATATTTAACAAGGCTGCTGCAATCTGATTGGCTGAATGTTTTCCGCAAGATATCTTCTAAAGGAATGATGGGATTTTGATGAAACTTGCTTGTGATACTAGGTATATAAGTCCTTCGCTCAAGTTCTATGTTTGACAAATTCCGTGCATATTTAATGAGGCAGCTGCAAACTGATTGGCTGAATGTTTTCCGCACGATATCTTAGAAAGGAATGATGGGATTTTGATGAAACTTGTTTGTGATACTCAATATATAAGTCCTTCGCTCAAGTTCGATGTTTGACAGGTTCCATGCATATTTAATGAGGCTTCTGCAATCTGATTGGCTGAATGTTTTCCACATGATATCTTAAGAAGGAATGATGGGATTTTGATGAAATTTGCTTGTGACACTTAGTACATAAGTCCTTCACTCAAGTTTGATGTTCGACAAATTCCGTGCATATTTAATGAGGCTGCTGCAATCTGATTGGCTGAATGTTTTCAGGAATAGCGGGATTTTTATGAAACTTGCTTGTGATTCTTGGTACATAAGTCCTTCACTAAATTTGGTGTTCAACAAATTCCATGCATATTTAATGAGCCTGCATACTATGTGATTTGCTGAATGTTCTAAAGGAATGGTGGGATTTTGATGAAACTTGCTTGTGATAGTCCTTACCTTATGGTCCTCACTCGGTATCTGTAGTAATCCCTTGTCTGTCTGTCTGTCCATCCATCCGTCCGTTTGTCCATTTTGTTTGCGGGGCCCTTTCTCGACATTGGTCTAGTTAATAATGTGGACCACATATTTTTCTGACACAAGGGTCCCTGTTTCAACTTTTTACATTAGATAATATGGCATGTCGGTGCTGAATTGTTATTTCAAATGTATGTAATAATCAGAATTGGAAACAGACAAAATCAAATTTACCTAAATTAGTGTAATGAGGTGGTTGATTTGACAAGATTATAATTTAGAGACTTTAAAATTTTTAGTATTGACATTGAACTTTTTTCTCAAATTCAATGACTTTTTCATTAGGTTTTACAAATTTTGACAAAAGCTGAATCCCTTGACTTTTCAAAAAAGAATTGAAATTCCATGACTTTTCAAGTTCTGTATGAACCCAGTATGTAATAAACTGATACCTTTCGGGAGACCCAGTTGTTGTAGTTCATTAGAGAGCGAGTCACCATCTACGTTGTATTTAGCAGCACTAGATAAAATAAAGTTTAAGGCAGCAATACTCGCTTTAACATCACCAGTCTCTGAAAAACAAGCAAAAAAATAAATTAAACAGACTGATAAATACACAAAAAATAAATAACACTCTGAAAAACAATCAAAATAAATCAAATCAACAGACTCTGCTGATACATAAACAGAAATAAATAACAGTGCCAGTCTCTGAAAAATAAACAAAATAAAATTAGGAATAATTCTAACATGATAATAATAACTAGAACTGTCTCTTGAGAGCCAAATATCCCCCTGCTCCCAACATTTAAAGTTTTCCTGCGACCTTGACCTTTCTGATATGAACTTGGTTCAAGGTCATGACACACCTTTGGACCATGAAGATTATTCATGTGAAGTTTCTTGAGAGTCCTCCAAAGCATTGATGAGATATGGCCTGGACACAATTTTACATGGACAGAGGGACAGACAGACAGACAGACAGACATAGTGATTCCTCTATACCCTCCTCAAACTAGTTTGGGGGCTTTACAATACAAGAGGCCCATGGGCCTTATACGCTCACCTGATAACTAATGGCTAGCTGATAGATTTAAAGTAAACGTAATTACTAAACCCCAATGACATTTTTCTTTACATCAAAATGATCGTTGTATCAATACCTACAACATTCTAATATACATGCCTATATAAAAAGTTTATAATTTTCGAGATAATTAAACATTTCAGTATTGATTTGCATCTGTGACCTTGACCTTTGAACCCATGACGGTTTACTATACATCAAAATGATCGTCGTATCAATACCTACAACATTCTAATATACATGCCTATACAAAAAGTTTATAGTTTTCGAGATAATTAACCATTTCTGTATTGTTTCGCATCTGTGACCTTGACCTTTGAACCATGACCTTTTTTTATACATCAAAATGATCGTTGTATCAATACCTACAACATTCTAATATACATGCCTATACAAAAAGTTTATAGTTTTCGAGATAATTAACCATTTCAGTATTGATTCGTATGTGACCTTGACCTTTAAACCCATGACCTTTTTCTATATACATCAAAATGATCGATGAATCAATATCTACAACATTCTAATATACATGCCTATACAAAAAGTTTATAGTTTTCGAGATAATTAACCATTTTGGTGTTGTTTCACATCTGTGACCTTGACCTTTGAACCCATGACCTTTTTCTATACATCAAAATGATTGTTGTATCAATACCTACAACATTCTAATATACATGCTATACAAAAAGTTTATAGTTTTTCGAGATAATTAACCATTTCGGTATTGTTTCGCATCTGTGACCTTGACCTTTTAACCCATGACCTTTTTCTATACATCAAAATGATCGTTGTATCAATATCTACAACATTCTAATATAAATGCCTATACAAAAAGTTTATAGTTTTCGAGATAATTAACTATTTCTGTATTGTTTCGCATCTGTGACCTTGACCTTTGAACCCATGACCTTTTTCTATACATCAAAATAATCGTTGTATCAATACCTACAAGATTCTAATATACATGACTATACAAAAAGTTTATAGTTTTTGAGATAATAATTATAATCAGAGGTAAAAAAAATTAGGTCACGACCTTCACAATTGAGCTTGACCTCATTTTGAAGATACTAACAAGAAGATGTCAAAACTGAAAACCCCATGTCATTATCTGGTCAAGTAGTCAAGTTATAACAATTTGAAGCTATTTTACGATTTTTTCAAAATTAAACGCAAAACGCGTAACCCATTTTTTGATCGAATTTCACGAAATGACAAACTACAGGCTTAAGACCCTAGAGAAGCCAAATATCACATCAGATTTTTCTACAATCAATACTTTCGGAGAAGAAGATTTTTTAAGATTTTTGCACCCCTAGGTCACCTTGACCTAGTTATGGTAGCCATGGCAATGCCACGAACAAATCTGAATTGCACCGACCCAGACATGCTTCTGACCAAGTCTTGTTAAAATCTGCCAAGTACTTTCAGAGGAGAAGTCGAAAATGTGTGTTAACGACGCACGCACGCACGCACGCACGCACACACGCACGCACGCACATACACACGCTGCACCATACCATAAGCTCACATGACCTTTGGTCAGGTGAGCTAAAAATAAGAGATGCACAATCAGGGCCCAACAAATCGCTGAAATCGGCTAAAAATCACCGAATTGGGGGTTATGAATGACAGTTTTTTGGGTTTTTTTTAGCGGTGATCTTTACTGCCGAATTTACCTTGTCGGCGTTTGTGGGGCCCTGTGCACATTAGTACTGATACATGTGTGTGTAAAACAACTGGGTTAAATTTTATTTGATTTGGGTAAAAAATCACAGGTTTTACAGATTACAAAGTCTATTCACCGTTCATTTTCACCGACAGAAAAATGGATGAGGTGGCGCAATCAACAGACCTGCTTTCGATTCTGGTGATGCAGACAAAAATAAACATAAATAGTAATAGTACAGTGGAGTCGGTTATATCAAGGCAGTCAGTTCCTTGATGGTGTTCATAGTATCCTTGGGGATACCCCCAAACTTAAGTCAAGCAATCTAACAAATGCTCTGAACTAGGATTTGTCCGAGTGAAATTTGTATCTGGGCAGTCAGTGGATCCATAATAATAACGAGAGTTGTCAAGAACGGAGGAGCTGGCAACTCATCTTATCACCATGTGCACTTTGATAATATTTTAATTATTGGTGTGCGGTTTTACCGGTATATATCGGTTTACCATGAAACTGACCAGGTACCGGTAATACAATGGTAAAGTATTTGAATACCAGTAATTTAACATACAATATTATGTTGATAATTGTTAAAATAACAGTTTGAATTTTGATGTGTTCATTTGAATTTTGTTAAAATCTTTGTTTGACAATAATCTTATGAGATTTAGATTTCAAGTTTTGAATAAACTTGGCTGAAATACAGACAATTCTGTGAATTTTTTTGTGTGTTAGCATCCTTGATATTCTCAAAATATCCAATGCCCAAATTCCTTAGCTGTTATTTTAGATAGGAATAGATATACTACATGTATTTCTAATATTTAATAGATGTGTGGTATACCGTGGTATTTTTTTCTGTGGTATCCCATCTCTAATTTTAATAATTAGAGAGATGAATTTAAGTTTTGTGTTATTGTATAATCACTTTATTTAGTACACTGCTAAAATTAATATGCTCATTTTAATTTTACTATGTTTTAAGCCCAAAATTCTGCCTCAAATATTTATTTACTGCAATATATTTTTTATTAATTATTCTGGTTTTCCCACTATTACCAACACATTATTTTCTTTGCAGATACAACAATTCATCTGTACAATCTTTTAAATATGGATCTGCAATTTTGACATAAGGTTGTATAACCATGCAAGATACTTTTAAATTTTGGTGGATTGAACATCTATGCCTCAAATACATATATATGAAAATGTACCCATGACCATGTAAAACACGATACAGTCCAACCTGCCTTAAAGGCCACCTCTATATAAGGGTCACCTACTTATAAAGGCCAGTAGAATTGTATCCTAATTGTTCTTTATTCATATTATTGGAACATGTATATAAAGCCACCTGCCCATAAAGATACTTTTACTGGTTCCCTTAGGTGGCCTTTATACACAAATTTGACTGTATTTTGTATCACTCGAATATGAAATATTAAAATGTGACATTGAAGAAGTTTGCTTTTAGATTATTTCTGAATTTTTAAAATTTCTCATATAAACTTTTTACACTCTTAAATTCCTAATACATGTACATGCAATGCAATTAAGTTGAATCGACTGTATCATGGAGGGGAATGGGATCATCGTAACTATCAAAATATCATAAATATATAAATAAGCTTCAACTTACCAAATTTGGCATCTGCAGTGAGTTTGTACACTTTTTCATACTGAAATTTTAAAAATATTTGTGAAATACACATAAAAGACAAAACATGCAATAAGTATAATTACATGTAGCTGCTATTCTTTGACACCTACGGTAAGACAATTTTCAATTCTTGGTAATAGAATTTTAGATCTCATTCAAGATTTTTTCTCTTAACTAGCTAATCAGGAAATGCTTTACCTTCCAGAGCACCCAACCTCACTTCCCTGGTAGAAGTTCACAAGTTTAATCCTACTGTATAATGCTTATATTTCGCTATGGTTTTATTTTCACTATATTCACGGTCAAGTGTATTCCCACGAAAATTAAACCACCGTGAGTAGACACTGGTATTACCAGCCCATTAATCTTGCTAAAGTTGTTTTCCTTGAATCAGATAAGACACGAAAATATGACACCGCGAATACACAAGTCATCGTCAAACCGCGGAAATTTGACATCGTGAAAATAAAGCAATATACAGTATTTGTCAGTTTCAAAGTTCTTACCTTGCTTAGAGCAAGATTTTGATTTGGACATGAATTAATTAGTATATTTGTTTTTGATTGTTTTGAAGTGGTCAATTCAAGGATGGTCGAGGAAACTAGCCTGCCAAAAAAAAAAAAAAAAAAAAAAAACACAATGACAAACCCCATTTGGATGATAAATTTATCATGAGTATTTAAAATTTATCCGTGAGCTCTTTATTGAAAATTTGATCAAATTTTACACTTCATGTAACAACTTTTCTTAGCTTTAAAAAGGCTCAACCAGTACCGGTAGGTTTTTTTTAGTCAAAGGTCCATAACTTCCAGAAAAATGAGAAAACCAGCTCAGGTTAATGATATGTCCATCTCCTAATATCAATGTTGATGCTTTGCAAGTTTGCATCAAGTTTTGTAAAATAGTGTTTCATAGTTTTGGAGAATTACTCTGCACAAGACATGTCTGGATGGTTTGTTTGTTGTTTGTGTGTTTGTTTGTTTGATTGATTGATTGTTTGATTGTTTGATTGATTGATTGATTGATTGTTTGTTTGTTTGATTGATTGATTGATTGATTGATTGTTTGTTTGATTGTTTGATTGATTGTTTGTTTGATTGTTTGATTGATTGATTGATTGATTGTTTGATTGATTGATTGATGTTTTACATCCTAGTCAAGAACATTTCACTTATATTGAGACAATAGAAGATACAGGTTAAGTGGTAGAAATTTTTACCTTTGCAGTGTGCTTAGGGCAACGTGCAGGGAGGGTTCTTTACTTTTGCCACACCTGCTGTGACATAGGACATTGGTTATTTAACATTTTTCCAAAGGACCCTGACTTTTATTTCTAATGCCAAGTGCTTTGCAATAGAACAGTCACTACCTTTATTTAAATCATAGTCAGACCCAGTCCAGGTTTCGAACCTATGACCTCCCACATAAGCGAGCACTCTACCAATTGAGCTACCATAGTGGTCTAGACTGAAAGAAGGATGGTACCTTTGAATTTCATACCCTCCTCTTTCTTTAAAAGGCAGGAGATAATAACAATAAACTAAATTACTAGATTCTGCAAGCAATGTTAGGAAACCTGCTATACATTTTAACTTCATCAATTCCTTGTTCTAAAAGATCTTTTATAACTTGTACACATAACAGCTTCATCTTCACTGAAGTCTAAAACAACAAAATATAATAGTAAATTAAATGAATCTATCTGAGAATTTTCTGATCATTTTGGGAAAGGGACCTTGGGAAAAGTCAATCGCCAAAATGGGGGGGGGGGGGGGGGGGGGGGGGGGGGAGGAAAGATATACTGTGATTTACTTTTTTTTGACATCTTTAAAAAGTCTTGCAGTACTGTGTGCAAATTTGTTTCATACAAGTTGTATTCCTTGAACCTGACATACATTAAATTAATTAACATTGCCAAATGTGTAAATCCATATTATTATAGAATCAACAAGCGACCTGCAAATTTAAGGTTTTTGTACATTATTCTCCTTGATCTTTATGCAAAATTTGTTTGGGAATATTTACTCACAAAATTAAGAAAAAATACTTTTGGCATTGGGAATGGGTCCTTTTAAAACATCCTGTGAGTAGCCAGAAAAAGTCCCTGTGTTACATGCTTGACAAGTAACTACATAGTATGTATATGGTAAAAACATCATAAAATGTACTTACAATTTTGGATAAAGTACTGATTTCTGCCAGGACCCAGTCTGGGCAATCCAAATCTCCACAGAATCTGAACCTCTATAAATGTAAACAAGAGGCCCATGGGCCTGATACGCTCACCTGATAACTAATGGCTAGCTGATAGATTTAAAGAAAACATAAATACTAAACCCCAACAACTTTTTTTACATCATGATAACCGTTGTATCAATACCTACAACATTCTAGTATACATGCCTATACAAAAAGTTTATAGTTTTCGAGATAATTAACCATTTCAGTGTTGTTTCATATCTGTGACCTTGACCTCTGAACCCATGACCTTTTTCTATACATCAAAATGATTGTTGTATCAATACCTACAACATTCTAATATACATGCCTATACAAAAAGTTTATAGTTTTCAAGATAATTAACCATTTCGGTATTGTTTCGCATCTGTGACCTTGACCTTTGAACCCATGACCTTTTTCTATACATCAAAATGATTGTTGTATCAATACCTACAACATTCTAATATACATGCCTATACAAAAAGTTTATAGTTTTCGAGATAATTAACCATTTCGGTATTGTTTCGCATCTGTGACCTTGACCTTTGAACCCATGATCTTTTTCTATACATCAAAATGATTTTTGTATCAATACCTACAACATTCTAATATACATGCCTATACAAAAAGTTTATAGTTTTCAAGATAATTAACCATTTCTGTATTGTTTTGCATCTGTGACCTTGACCTTTGAACCATGACCTTTTTCTATACATCAAAATGATTGTTGTATCAATACCTACAACATTCTAATATACATGCCTATACAAAAAGTTTATAGTTTTCGAGATAATTAACCATTTCAGTATTGTTTCGCATCTGTGACCTTGACCTTTGAACCCATGACCTTTTTCTATACATCAAAATGATCGTTGTATCAATATCTACAACATTCTAATATACATGCCTATACAAAAAGTTTATAGTTTTCGAGATAATTAACCATTTCAGTATTGTTTCACATCTGTGACCTTGACCTTTGAACCCATGACCTTTTTCTATACATCAAAATGATCGTTGTATCAATACCTACAACATTCTAATATACATGCCTACACAAAATGTTTATAGTTTTCGAGATAATTAACCATTTCGGTATTGGTTCGCATCTGTGACCTTGACCTTTGAACCCATGACCTTTTTCTATACATCAAAATGATCGTTGTATCAATACCTACAACATTCTAATTTACATGACTATACAAAAAGTTTATAGTTTTCGAGATAATAATTAAAATCAGAGGTAAAAAAAATTAGGTCACGACCTTCACAATTGACCTTGACCTCATTTTGAAGATACTAACAAGAAGATGTCAAAACCGCAAACCCCATGTCATTATCTGGTCAAATAGTCAAGTTATAACAATTTGAAGCTATTTTACGATTTTTTCAAAATTAAACGCAAAAACGCGTAACCTATTTTTTATCCGAATTTTACAAAATGAACAAACTATAGGCTTAAGACCCTAGAGAAGCCAAATATCACATCAGTTTTTTTCTCCAATCAGTACTTTTGGAGAAGAAGATTTTTTAAGATTTTTGCACCCCTAGGTCACCTTGACCTAGTTATGGTAGCCATGACAACGCCACGAACAAATCTAAATTGCACCGGCCCATATATACTTCTGACAAAGTTTCATTAAAAACTGTCCAGTAGTTTCAGAGGAGAAGTCGAAAATAGGTGTTAACGACGCACGCACGCACGCACGCACACACGCACGCACACACGCACATACACACGCTGCGCTATGCCATAAGCTCACATGACCTTCGGTCAGGTGAGCTAAAAATGGATTAAATAAATTTTAATATTCTAGTAATATAACCAAAAACTCACCATCCTCAAACTTCAAACATGTATCATAAGATGTGTTTGTTAGAGTCAAGATTCTTTGACTTATATTGAATGGGGTTTTCTGTACCAGTCAAAAATATTTCACTTACATCGAGAGCTCACCAGCTATAGATGAAATGGCCGAAATTATTACATATGCAGTGCACTCAGGGCAATGTGAAGAGAAGGTTCTTTAACATGCTATGCCTGCTGTGACATGGGGGTATTGGTTTTTAAGGTCCCTTCAGAGGGATTCTGTATTTTTCATTTCTAAATGCTGTGTGCTTGGTAAATAAACAGTCACTACCTTTTTTCATGTTCTGGCCAGACCCTGACTGGTGTCACTTAGTATTTTAGAGGTAAATTGAATACCTGAAGAAAATCACAGGTCTTTGTCAAGGAAACTAACATTAGGTAAGTTTGCCATAGTATCGGATTTACAGTATTTTATTACTATTTTTATTAAGTGACATTCGTCAAAGCACATGGCTACAATTCCATGGAGTCCCCAAACAGGTTCTAGTGCTCCAAAAAGGGGAGGGACATTCCAAACCAATGTCATTACATGCGTGCGGCAATCAATGTTCGATGGAAGTGACAAGCCAACCTCAAAATTGACAAATTTAAATTGAGCAATGCCATTTTTATACTGTGAGAAACTGCATTAAGCAAAATGTTGAAAATTTTGGTTTCCACCTACCATCTTGAAGTAGTGTAAAAAGCAGAATGTCAACTACGGATAAGGTTGTTCTTCTTGTGTGTTTCGTAGTTTCTCTCTGAAATATATCACTTGCGCACTATTCCTAGAACATAGTATCACATTGTCATGCGTATCTTGTGCTAATGCATGACTAATATGAAGTACATAAATCATCATCATCATCATCATCATCATCATCATCATCATCATCATCATCATCACCGTCGTCATCAGTATGAATTTAAATCAGGATCTGTAGATACACTTGTTCTGCATCCTACTGAATATAAATATCACGCTTGGTACACACATTTTTAAAAGGAAAATAAATCGTAGAAAACCTCAACCATAAATTGTCGAGTTTTCAAAAAAAAAAACTTGTATTTATTTAACAAACTCTGTTCCCTATGCATTGCTCTATAACATTGATATATATATAAATACTTTTTCATGTTTTACATTAATTTGTTATAAAAGGTGAAAAATATATCCCCCCAAAATGTTTATTTTTGCACAATTTCCATAAAAAATGCAACAAATATTTTTAAAATTCTTTAATTACCAATTGCTTTATTTTTATTTATAAATCTTCACACTTGTAATTTCATATTTGTAAAGTTTCTCTCTTCTACGTTTTTCAACTAAATGGTTTTCACTTGAATTTTCCTACTTAGATGACCCTAAATATGCATTACATTTTGGTAAGAAACATGTGCTTGGTGCTTCTGAAAAAAGATGGAAACTACAAAAAAAGCAAACGACAATTCCGATAACCCTAAATCTTTATCCTATGTAAACCGGAAGTGAATTTTGACCTTGACACTATCCAACACTTCCGGTAACTTTTTATCAACCTTGCTCTCCTTTTCTAGAGGTATAATTTGAAGTACATTGGATTTCTGTTGAATGTAAGCATTTGAAATCACAGTAGTAATTAGGTTGTTTCCTTGGGAAAACAAGGCTGAAATTTTGCACCATTTTATATCCCCTCTGAATATTGTTAGTAAGCTTTTTTCAGTCCAGAGTTCTGCAGGCACTAGCTAATTTTGATTGAAAGGTGTTGATTATTCCACTCGAGAATATTTCATTTATACCGAGACGTCACCAGCTATAGGTCAAATGACAGAATATTTGCAGTGCACTGATCACTGATGGCAATGGGAAAGGAGGGTTCCTAACGTGCCATTCATTTTGTGACATAGCTTTAGTTGTTAATGCCTCTTCCAAAGGACAGAGTGAATTTCATTTCTGAATGCCAAGTGCTTCACTGCTTGTCAAAAGAACAATTTCTTCCTATTTTCAAGTCTTGTTCAGACGTTGTCAGGGCTCAAACCCATGACCCCCCCCCCACCCACATATGAAGCGAGCACCCAACCAACTGACAGTAGTGGTAATTTTGACAAGTACCTTAACAAATGCTTTTTAACACTATCTGTGTACATGTGGTGTCATATTGGATGATATCCATGCTTTGTGCAGAACAGGATATAAATTATGTTTATCTTTAATTGGTCTGTTCAGTATAAGAATATGATCAGCTTCTATAGTTCTGTAGGTTACCTTTAGATGATGTTGAAGCATCCCTCTTATCACTGTCAGTTAAGCAACGTAAAGTGTGTTCAGCACTTGGATGGGTGTCAACCCTGATTTTCAACAATTGCGTTTACCAATAGTTGACATGAAGCTTTGTGCTTTTGAGAGGTCATGGTTCAGGGTAAAAGCCATTGTTTAGAGGCATATGAGAGAAGATGAATGGCAGAAGAGAAGGCAAGATTCCTCATGCAGGATAAAATTGAACCTGGCATTATTGCCCAGAGGTCAGAAAATGCTAGCCTTGAAAACTTGATGGACTGTAGAAAGACTTCTACTGACTGGTTGTCTGCATTAACCTTTAGCTTATGTGGTAGAGAGTGAAGTCTTATTTAATACAAGCCCACTGCAGTAGCTCAGTTGGTAGAGAGCTCGCTCCATAAGTGGGAGGTCGTTGGTTCGAACCTCGGCAAGGTCTGACCCAAGACTTGAAAGTGGGTAGTGATTATTCTTTCGCCAAGCACTCGGCATTTTGAAACAAAAGTTATGGTTCTTTTGGATGGGAACTTAAAATAAACAAGGTCCAATGTCAAGTTGGACTTGGCATGATAAAGAACCCTGCTGTATAATGCCGTCAGTGCAACACACAGGCAAAATTTTCTGCACTTCCGCCTACAGCTGGCGACGTCTCAATATAAGTGAAATATTCTTGACTGGGACGTTAAACACCATTGCTCAACTCAACTGAACTCATTTAATACTAGAAGTAAAGACACATCAAGCATGGTTATCAGTTGTTTTTTTGTTTTTTTTTTTGGTATTATTTATCATTGATTACATTGGAAACATACGTAATTCCACATCTCTTTAAACGGAACATTCTAGAAATGAAAATGTAAAAATACTTCATCTATAATTCCAATACTGATAGCCTAAATTGCCATTGGTGAAATTGTGTCAAAAAGTAATCTACCAGTATTTGAGCAATTTTGTGAAAAACACCTTAAAAAGAACTAGTAATACTTACACAAATTTGTTGAAATCTAGCTTCATGTACAGGGCTCAAATTAGATTTTGAAACAGGGAGAAGTGACTTCTCCCTCAGCCAAGAGTAGGGAGAAGTTTTTCAAAACAGGGAGAAGTTTTTCAAAACAGGGAGAAGTTTTTCCGGCGCGAAATTTAATGTGTGGCAACGTGTGTTCCGAGCTGTTTGTCTTTATAAATGGGAGCATCCCTTTTATGGACTTGCATATTACATGAATATTAATATTAACTATTTAATCAAAATAAACCAAGATGTAAAATTCTTCTTAATTATCTTCCTTTTTCTTTTTTTTTTTTTTTTTTTTTTTTTTTTTTTTTTGCAATGTGTAGAATTTATATGTATATGTACAAGCTCAGTGCAGCCATACTGATAATAATTTAAATTTAATATAAAATATTGTTCTTAAGTTTATTGTAATTAAAGCCTCTTAAATTATTGAAGCAAAACACATTGATCATAAATAAACATGTCCTAATAGTATTACATTGTCACATCACCAACACTGTCTATAAATATTACAATGTAAATGGGAAGTACATATACAATTTGTTTTAATCATTAATTTTAAAATACAATGATTTTTAACATAAAAAAATAAAATAAGGAAAATTATAAATATATAGGCCCCCTATGTGCACTTTTATTTTTTGATTGAGTTATCTCCTTTGTTTAAAAGCACATGTCACATGGATGCTGACTTCAAATTTCTAGAGATGATTTTACTTATTTTCAATCATTTAATCGGAAAATGCTTTTATTTATGGATTCCTTTGTGAGGAGGCAACATTTTGAGAAGGTCTGTTATTTTATTAAATTTTCATGCAAAAAACGATCTAGATCTACTATTTTTGCCCCCCCATACTGATAGAGACGTTTTTCATTGCAAATATTTGAGGTTCTTCATCAAGACAGCTTCTAATTACATCAGTCAACAGGTTGATGAATCCATGACATGCATGGGTGATCTCAAATTAAGCTAATTATCGGATTAAAACACCTGTAGATATCGGGAGTTACCTGTTGTTTACCTTTCTATGTGAGGCGCCTGGGAGGGTTAAATACACTTGTCAAAACTTAGGGCGACTAGAACTTCGCTTTTGAGACAATTTAGGGCGAAGTTTTTTGAAACAGGGCGAAGATATCGCCCAACTTCGCCCTTATTTTGAGCCCTGATGTACCTTTCTGAACATATTACTAGAGATGGGATACCGCAGAAAAAAATTACCACGGTATACCACACATCCATTAAGATTCGAAATACATGTAGTATATTTATTCCTATCTAAAATAACAGCTAAGGAATTTGGGCATTGGATATTTTGAGAATATCAAGGATGCTAACACACAATAAAATTCACAGAATTGTCTGTATTTTAACCAAGTTTATTCAAAATTTGAAATCTAAATCTCATAAGATTATTGTCAAACAAAGGTTTTAACAAAATTCAAATGAACACATCAAAATTCAAACTGTTATTTCAACAGTTATCAACAACATAATATTGTTTGTTAAAATACCGGTATTCAAATACGTTACTGCGGTATTGCCGGTACCTGGTCAGTACCACGGTAAACAGGTATACCGATAGTACCGCACATCACTACATATTACACAAACAAAATTATAATACTACTTAAAATTAATTTACAAATACTTTATGTTGTCTGATAACTACAAGATTATAATAGGATTGAAAATTAACTTACAAATACTGGATGTAGTCTGTATTTTCTATTTTCAGAGAAGTATGTTTAATTCTCTAGTTCAGCAGATTGCCAGACCATCTTGTAAATTATGTTCATGTTTAAGAAGTGCTCCCAACCTCAACATTAACCAGATTAGAGTAAGTATTATCTAAGTTAATAGTAGTAATGTGCAGATGATTGATTATAATCAATAAATTGATCATTGATCAATTGTGACCAGGATTTTAAGCATTTGATTATAGTATTCAATAATCGATGGTCGGTTCCTTTTTTTTTTTGTGGGAAGAAATTATGGACAGAAATTAAGAAATATTATCAGGTTATTGCTGCTGGTTTCTCATTGGCGGGTTATTCTTGTTTCCTGACTCTAAAACTAGATGCAGGGTATAGTTATACTTTTAAATTTAAAATTATTATCAAAAGTATGTAAAAATGTCTAAATTGAACATTACATGAGTTGTTTGAATATTTGATTATTTTGATTTTCCTGATCACTAACATTTCCTACTTATCTAAAACTGTGTTTTAACACTTTATTTTCACGAGATTAGTATCAGTCATTGTAAGGCATAATATTTTTCACATGATCCCATTGAGAGCCCCACATTTAAATTCCTAGGTATGTAAATAAAATTGCCTTTACTTCTTCGCCATGTAACCACTGCGGTAGCTCAGTTGGTAGAGTGCTCGCTCCGTAGTGGGAGGTCATGGGTTCGAAACCTGGCCGGGTCTGACCAAAGACTTTAAAGTGGGTAGTGACTGTTCTTTCGCCAAGCACTCGGCATTACGAAATGAAAGTCACGGTTCTTTCGGATGGGAACTTAAAATAAACGAGGTCCCATGTCACGGTGGGCTTGGCACGTTAAAGAACCCTGCTGTATAATGCCATCAGTGCAACGCACAGGCAAAATTTCTGCATCTTCGCCTATAGCTGGCGACATCTCGATATCAGTGAAATATTCTTGACTAGGACGTTAAACACCATTACTCACTCACTCACTCTTCGCCATGTACAAACCATGTGTACTCAAATGTGAACTGTGTTTTTTTTTATCATCCCCTGCCTTTAGAAGAAAGAGAGAGATATTAAATTCGAGTTTCTGTCAATCTGTCTTTCCTTCCATCTTTCTGTCTGCCCATCAGAAATTCTTGTCTGTGCATATTCTTCAAGAATTCTCCAAATGCTCCAATATTAAGCACTATTGTATGAAACTTAAGGCAAAACCTAGGTTTCCATTAATTAAAAATAATAAGTTGCCAAAATCCAAAATTTGTGAAAATATAGTCCTTTTTAAAGTATTTTTCCACAAATTTGCTAAAATAGGTTATTTTTTTAAAGAATTCCTCAGAAATTAGTAGCCAATGGCGATTTTGGCTATCAGGAATGGAAACATAGCAAAACATCAACATAGATAGGAGATGTGCATATCATTAACCCTGAGTTGTTTGTTCATTTTACTGAGAATTATTGCTCTTTGAACATAAGTGCAAATTACAAAAAAGAACCTGCTGGTGGAGTATCCTAATTCACTGATTTTACTTATTTGATTAATGTTGTTTTTGCACACATTAATTTCGCAATTTGTTTTCTAACTCCCGAATGGACGGATCGCCGACCATGATCATAGTGTTCCGATAAAGGCCACACATGCTTGAATAACACACAAAAGGATGAGAACTCGGACTGAATTGTGCCATTTAGTGACGTCACTGACACTAGTATGTTTGTAGTTGATGCTGCTCTGGTACCCTGTTTGTTGTCAGTGTCGGAACATAAAAGGCGTGTCCGGCCATCCAGCAATTATGGGAAAATAACTAAAAATTTCATGTTTTACAGTAATATCTAATCGTACTTCTTTTCTGTTTGTTAAAGACAACATTCATCCTTAAGAGGCGTCATGAACCCCCACTAGCAAAGAAAGGCTCTGATCCGAGGCTGAGATCCAAGCATTTTGTTTATGATGTGGTAGAAAACACAGACGAGAAACAACAAAGAACTGTAAAAAGTATTCTTCTTAAGGATGTGGAAGGTGGGTAATATATAAATATTTGTCTTGTCTTGTCTTGTCTGGTCATGTCTTAACTTGTCTTGTCATGTCCGGTCTGGTCTTGACTTTGTTTTTTCTTGTTTTGTCTTGTCTTGTCTTGTCATGCCTGGTCTTGTCATGTCATGCTTGCCTTGTCTTGTCTTGCCTTGTCATGTCTGGTCTTGTCATGTCATACTTGTCTTGCCTTGTCTTGTCATGTCTGGTCTTGTCATGTATTGCTTGTCTTGCCTTGTCATGTCATGTCTTGACTTGTGATGTCTTGACTTGTCTTGTCATGTCTGGTCTTGTCATGTATTGCTTGTCTTGCCTTGTCATGTCATGTCTTGACTTGTCTTGTCTTGTCATGTGCTTGTCTTGTCTTGTCATGTCTGGTCTTGTCTTGTCATGGCTGGACTTGTTTGTCATGCTTGTCTTGTCATGTGCTTGTCTTTCTTGTCTGGTTTATCAATTACCTGTTTTGCTTTCCCCCGGCTTTCAGAGAAAGAGGGGGATATTAAATTTGAGTTTCCAGCCTTTCCTTCCGTCCATTCAAAATTCTTGTCTGCGCTAATTCTCCAAAACTATGAAGCACTGCGAATCCTACTACTACTCATGTACTGGGTGGATTGTTCTATATGAATATTCCTCATTAAAGGTCAAACGGAAAAGTCAAAGTTGTTGGCCGCTACATATCTCATATGTGGGTGTATGAGGGAGTAAAAGACTGCATGTGTCCTTGTTTTTTGTCACTTGTATATATTGTAAAATGTGAAAAAAATATAAATTAAAAAAAAAAAGATATGTATCATATCATTAAAAGTGTATCGTGATATATATATATCATATCGTTAACAGTGTATCGTGATATATATCATATTGTGTATCATATTATTAACAGTGTATCCAGTATCATATCATTATATCATATCGTTAACAGTGTATCGTGATATATATATAGATCATATCATGTATCATATCATTAACAGTATATCGTGATATAATATATATTATCATACCGTTAACAGTGTATCGTGATATATATCATGACGTGTATCATATCATTAACAGTGTATCGTGATATAAATATATATATCATACCGTTAACAGTGTATCGTGATATATATCATGACGTGTATCATATCATTAACAGTGTATCGTGATATAAATATATATATATCATACCGTTAACAGTGTATCGTGATATATATCATGACGTGTATCATATCATTAACAGTGTATCATGATATATATCATATCATTAACAGTGTATCTTAATATATATCATATCGTGTATCATATCATAAACAGTGTATCTTGATATATATCATACCGTGGCATGGTTTTATCATCCTACCCCTAATAGCTGGGAATAAAATTTGGTTTGCATTAACATTTGGAAATGTTTATATATTTAAGGTATTGGTGAAGTTGGAGATATTGTATTCATTAAGCAGGTGTTGTTCAGACGACACTTGTTTCCGGCAGGGGCAGCAGTTTATTGTAACGACGATCATATAAAAGAATTCAATCATTTACTGAAGGTAAGGCTCTCACTGGGTCATTTTTTGGGCCGATATTCTGCCCCATACACAATTCAAAATCTAATAGGTTTTTTTTTGCATTCTTTTCGCCAGTTTTCACAATTTGGGGAATTTCAGCTTTCAAAACAATATTTCAGAATTTTCTATCACTTTTTCTTTTGCATAATTTTGGTCATTGTGATGCTAATTTTCACATTTGTATGGGCCCCTATTCTAGAAACAATCCTGTGTAAAACAGACGGCTATGGTGACAATCACCAAATGCGTAACTTCTGCTTTTGACAATTTGTCATTACTGTTATTACTTTTGAATCTGAAAATAAAAAATCAGAAATGGAAACATTACATAGCATTGGGACTTATCATTTGTTTGTTTTCTTTTACAGTCAAAAGATCTCACAGCTACGAGTCGGGCAACTACCACTAGATTTGTTCAGAAGGTAAACATTTTTAATTTATTTCCAGACCTTTTCCTACCCTGAAATTACTGCCAAAATTGGGATGCATTTCCAATGCATAAATGAAGTTTTTGTTTCCAAACAGAGTAAAACAAAAAACAAATCCAGTTGACGTTTTTCCGGGTTTCAGTTTTCAAACATTAAAATGTGTCCATTTCCATTTCGGAGCTAAGTGTCAACTACTGATGAGAGCCAGATTTAGTGTGTTAATGTCACAAGTTTTCCCAATTGAGTGAATTTGAAAATTTCCATTTTTTTTTTGAAAAAAAACCCCTGACTTTCAGTCTTCTTAGGTTTGTTTTATTATTTCTCCTGCCTTTGGAAGAAAATGGGGGATGGGGATTTTAAACTCGAGTTTCCGTCTGCCCAGAAACATCAACATTGATGGGAGATGTGCACTTCATTAATCTGAGTTTGTGTGCTCATTTTCCTGAGAGTTATTGCCCTTTGAACATTAAAGCAAATCAAAAACTAGAAAAACTGTGAGCCACAAGCTCACAAACAATACCCCCCCCCCCCCCCCCCCCCCCGCTCCCCCACCACAAAAAAAATCTATGGGATCAAATTTCTAAATAGGAGGTGCACATCTACATTATATCACAAAGATTGTGTGAAAGTTTCATGAAAATCCATTGAAGGGTTTAGTAGGAGTTATGGATAAGAGATAGGTACCCTAAGGTGTAAGGGAAGGACGGACGGACACCCCTATCACTATATACCCCCCCCCTCCCACACACACACACTTTTTAAACAGTTAATCGGTCCAACACTACAAGAGACCCTATATCCGGGATTTGCTCGGTGTAAAATCAGTCATCATGGTCATCAAGAACTAGTCTTGTTACTTTGTCATATTACAAAAAAGTTATAATACACAAGTGTTCATAATAACTTTATCCATTTCATTTGAAAAGATCAGTACTGAAAAATCCACACCAATTCATTAATTCATGGCAATTATACATTATTGTCTTTGAGTGAGGAAATGTTCATATCTTTGTCAAACAAAGGCAAAAAATTGTTAATTATACCAAAATATAACCATGATAATAAGGGGTGTCACAATATGCCTATAGCATATCACAATATATTGCAATATAAGAATAGTGTATTGCAAATACGAACCACAATATATTGCTAAATAAATCTTTTGTCTGTTTCTATATTTTGCCATGAATAAACTTTAATTTGTACTATTGCTTGGCTAATGGAAATATTTATGAATGAGGTATAATAATATAACCAGCCAAAAAAAAAAAGAAATAATGAATGAAAGAAAGGTACATGTAGAACCAGATTTACTCAAGACTCAACTAAGACTGAAAAGTTGACCCACCCACACTTTTTTTTTTTTGGGGGGGGGGGGGGGGGTAAATTATGACAGGGGTAATGGCACACGGATCCCTTCTAGATTGAACAATTAATAGGTGTCTTTCTATGTTTCCTTAAAGGTTTTAATACTTTCATTTTCAAGTGTCCGGGAACATGGAGGAAATTTGAGTATATCTTAAGTAAATATGGGGTTGTTTCAATAATAAGGGAAAATTTGAATTTTTTTTACATTTAGTAAATATGGGGGTGATAAATATTTAGAGGTGCCTGAAGAAATTAAGCTATTTTAGAGCCCATGTCTGATCAGAAGCATGTCATGGAGTCAGTGATAAACACCCAGATTTTATCTAATTAAAACATATTTTTATACCCCTACTTCGAAGAAAAGGGGGGTATACAGGTTTGCTTTTGTCCTTCGGTCCGTCCGAAACAAAATTTTCGAAACAGTTTTCTCAGCAACTACTTAACACAATCACTTGAAATTTTGTTCTGAGTTCAGTATGAGGTCCCATACTGCAAGTACAAATTTTAAGTCTGCTGGACACCTGTTTACCGACTTAGACTTTTTTTCCACATTTATGGTAACTGGTTGAAGGTAAAAGCAGGGGTCAACTAAGGCTACAGATTTCTTGTTTAAAATTGCTGAGTGTTGGTAACTTGTTTCTTATTCTTTCAGACAATAAAGGAATTATCAGGTTTTCATCCAAGAATTGCAATGAACGGAGATATTCCATGGACATTAGACAAAACTCACGTGCGAATAGCCTGTAGAAATTGGGTATGTAACTCAAATTATTAACGACCACCATGGTAGCTCCATTGGTAGACTGCTCACTCATCCATATGTGGAAGGTCATGTGATCGAACACCGGCCGGGTCTGACCAAGACTTTAAAATAAGTTGTGACTGTTCTTTCTCCAAACACTTCACATTTAGAAATGAAAGTCACACTGTCCTTTCGAAGATTAACCTTAAAAATCGATTCCCCATTTCACAGCAGGTGTGGCATGTTTTCAGAACCCTTCTTGCACGTTGCCCTTAGCACACTGCAAATATTTGCCACCTATAGCTGGTGGTTTTTCAATATAAGTGAAATATTCTTGACTAGAACATGTAGAATGTGATACCACATTTAATCAATCTATCAATTTATATATTGTCGATAAACCATAATGCAGCCTTCAATTTTGTCTGCTAAAATGGTAGTCAAATTGACCTGTAATTGTGTCTGGCAACCTGTAATTTGAAAATGGTGGTCAGCTTGTCCATTTAAAATTTGAACTTTTGTGACCAGAGAACAGTTATTATTTCTGCATCACAAAATTTTCATGATACTGTTACCAATTCAAGCAATATAAAGGACACTTTACATCATCATTATTGTTATTAATTAGACTGATGCATGTAAATGATTGTCAATTTTAAAAATGTGCATTTTTGTTCTCCATACCTAAAAGATGACTTAATTTTCTTTCCTTTGGAAGAAAAGGTTGCCTGGCCACTTGGAATTTCCACTGGCCACCTGAAAATTTAAATTGGTGGCCAGCTGGCTACTTTGTTTTGAAACCTACTTTGAGGGCTGCAATGGATATGTGTAACAGGTGTACACCACTGTTTCATTTATCTCAGAGGAATTGTTGTTGTTCCATTTTGTCAATATTGAACCTGTAAACATCTATTCACCTGCAATTTTACATACATTCAAACCTGTCGATAAAGGCCACCCAAGGGAACCAGTAAAAGTGGTCTTTCTGAGCAGGTGGTCTTTATATACAGGTTAAAAAAATACTGTAAATGTATTTAATTTCATGTGTTTTTATTTTCGTAGTATAAGAAATTTAGACATATCCGCGTAGTGAATTTTTTTCGTTTGGAAATATGCACTATAAAACAATAAACACATGTGTAATATAATTTTCGATCTGTATTAATTTTCGTGCAAAACAAATGATCATGAAATAAGTGAAAATTAGAATACCACAATAATAAATATGTTTACTGTATGAATAAAGAACAATTGGGACACAATTTTACTGGTCTTTATAAGCAGGTGACCTTTATATAGAGGTGGCTTTTAAGGCAGGTTGGACTGTATGTTTTCTTGTTTGTTTCAGGGTGTTTCATTAACAGAAGATCGTCTTACATTACCAGTGAAACCAATATCACAACCACAGAAAATAATCTTTAGAGTACATGTAAGTTTTTTATGAGGAGTGGAGTTGAGTAATGGTGTTTTACACCCCAGTCAAGATTGTTTGACTTATAATGAGACGTCGCCAGCTGTCGGTTCTGGGATGGTGTAGGAAACTGAGTTGAGTTGAGTAATGGTGTTTAACGTCCCAGTCAAGAATATTTCACTTATATTGAGACGTCACCAGCTGTAGGCGAAGGTGCAGAAATTTTGCCTGTGTGTTGCGCTGATGGCATTATACAGCAGGGTTCTTTATCATGCCAAGCCTACCTAGACACGGGACATCGTTTATTTTAAGTTCCCATCGGAAAGAAATGTGACTTTCATTTCGTCAGTGCTTCAGATTGTTTTTACAGATAGTGGGCCACAAGGGCCCACCAGGTCCAATAACAAGGGGTCATTTTTTGTTATAGTGGGTCATGTTTTGCCACATAATTAAATGTTATGCCACGACCACGTGACTGAAAGTGAAAGTCGGCACTTGACATCTTCATATAATGCACCAAAAGCGATCTTGTCATCTGCTAATTTATATTTTGTTAACCTTTACGATATATTTTAAAATCTTTCACCTCGATAATTCATTTTATGTGCATCTACTTCTCTGCGCTTTGTGTTGTTTTAAAAAATGTGAACAGAGTCGTTTGCATCTCATAGCCATGGTTGCCGCTAGCATATTAAATGAACGACAACGTCCGAGGTCATAACAAGTTTTATTACGAGTTCTCTCCCTTTGAATATTAATGTTAATAACCGACGCATAGAGCGAAGAGAAGGGGCTTGTCGGGAGTCCTGTCTACATGCTGATTATGAGATAAACAAAGATGCTAGAGATTTTCCGATAGAAAACGAAAACAGAAAGTCAAATCGGAAAACCGCATGGAATCTAATATGTAGTTTTGGGAAGAAATTATTAACGATCAATTTGGCTAAGAAAAACCATGCGCCACGTGGACCCATTAGAAGAAAATATTATGCGCCATTTTTTAAAATAATGCGGGATTGGCGCGGGCGCACCGACAATCTGAAGCACTGTTTCGTAATGCCGAGTTCTTGGCGAAAGAACAGTCACTACCCACTTTTAAGTCTTGGGTCAGACCCGGCCAGAGTTCGAACCCACGACCTCCCACTTACGGAGCGAGCACTCTACCAACTGAGCTACCGCAGTAGTTGTGTAGGAGACAGTAGTACCTAGATAAAAACATATTATCTTCAGTTACTACAGGAACTAATGTCATTGACTAACACATTAACCTTTGAAGTAACTGTAAGATTTGTAATGTAGATCAGAGGTGCGTGATTGTATTTTATACCCCAATCAAAAATATTTCATTAAATGGAGGCGTTTAGTTCAGGGATGGTGGAGGAAACTGGAGTGTTCAAAGAAAACCCATGACCTTTAGATACCAGAGGAACAATGACTCAGATATTAACCTTTAAGGTAAATGTCAGATTTGTTATTTGGATTGGAGTCAAGTGATTGTATTTTATACCCCAATCAAGATTATTTCATTAAATGGAGGCGTTTAGTTCAGGGATGGTGGAGGAAACTAGAGTGTCCAAAGAAAATCAATGGCCTTTAGTTACCAGAGTTACTAATATCAATAACTTTAAGTAACTGTAAGATTTGTTATGTGCATTGTAGCCAAGTGATTGCACATGTATTTTATGCCCCAATTAAAATTATTTCACTTGGTAGAGGCATTTAGTTCAGGGATGATGCAGGAAATTGGAGTGTCTGAAGAAAACCCATGACCTTTAGATACCAGAGGAACAATGACTCAGATATTAACCTTTAAAGTACCGGGAAACTGTCATGTGTCATTGGTTATGTGGATTGGAGGCAAGTGATTGTATTTTATACCCCAATCAAGATTATTTCATTAAATAAAGGGGTTTAGTTCAGGGATGGTGGAGGAAACTGGAGTGTCCAAAAAAAAAACCCATGACCTTCAGTTACGAGAGAAACCTACATGTATATTAAATCCTCAGACATTTACTTATACAGTACTTGAAAGTGTTTTATGAGGAGTGGAGTAGAATAATGGTGTTTTACACCCCAGTCAAGATTTTTATACCCCCTGCTTAAAAAGTGGAGGGTATGTCCATCCATCTGTCCATCCTTTCATCCTTCTGTTACACTTTAGGGTACCTATCTCTTATCCGCAACTCCTCCTAAACCCTTCAATGGATTTTCATGAAACTTTCACACAATCTTTGTGATATAATGTAGATGTGTACCTCTTATTTAAAAATTTGATCCGATGGATTTTTTTATGTGGCGGGAGCGGGGGTATTTTTTGTGAGCTTGTGGCTCACAGTTTTTCTAGTTTCACTTATATTGAAGCAGTCAGTTCAGGAATGGTGTATGGAACTTTAGCACCCTGAGAAAACCAATGATTATCAGTTACCAGAGAAACCTATATCAAAGCCTCGGGACATGTAACTGTAATTTTTGTTGTGTGGAGTGAAGTAAAGTAATGATGTTTTATGACCCATCAAGATTTTTTCATTTATATCGAGGCAGTCAGTTTAGGGATGGTGGAGGAAACCGCTGTGCCAAGAGAAAAACACTGACCTTCAGCAAACAAACTAACAAACTCCCTCACACCACACTAGGAAGGGTCTCCAGCTGGATTCAAACCTGGGAATGAAGTCGAGTAATGGTGTTTAATGCCCCAGTCAGAATAGAGACATTGCCAGCTATAGGTGAAGGTGCAGAAATTTTGCCTGTGCATTATGCTGATGGCATTATAAAGCAAGGTTTTTTATTGTGCCAAGCCTACCATGACACGGGACCTCCTTTATTTTAAGTTCCCATCCGAAAGAATTGTGACTTTTATTTCGTAATGCCGAGTGCCGATTTCCATGTCTTGTGTGTGAGAAAATGTGATCCGTAAGCTTTCACCTTAGAATACTTGACCCTCAGAGACCTGTTCATTGAAGCAATTAAAAATAAAAAATTAAATTAATTTTTTTCTATTTCACAGGTGAGAAATGACCGTTTTGTTGATATTAATGCAACTGTATATGAAGTCTTTGCTGACGAAACCTTAAATATACCGATTGAATTCCCGTCAGTTTGGGGAAACGAACCTATAAAAAGAACATTGGAACTAAAAGAACATGTTTCACCACTAGGAGAGAGTGAAACTTTTGTTTCACCACTAACAGAGAGTGAAACTTTTGTTTCACCAACCGACAGTAATGTGGTCTAGAGTTTTGATGTGTCAGGATTCAAACCAGAAATAAATGATTGAGAAAAAAAATTTAAATAAAACATGATATATTTTTTAGAATTTTTTTTTGCGTTGATGTTTAAACTTATTTTATATTGATTCATTAAATGTCACTTTAATTCCCAGTGGAATATATTTCACTTATATTGAGATGTCACCAGCTAATGGCGAAGTAGGAATTTTTGACCCTGCATCCAGGGTAATGTGCAGGGAGGAATATTTAGCATGCCATGCCTAACATGAAAACCTTAAAGTCTTATCAGAGAGACTCTATGACTTTAATCCCTAAAAGTGGAGTGCCTAACATGAAGACTTTAAGGTCTTTTCAGAGAGACTCTATGACTTTTATCCCTAAAAGTGGAGTGTCTAATATGAAAACTTTAAGGTCTTTTCAGAGGGACTCTATGACTTTCATCCCTAAAAGTGGAGTGCCTAACATGAAGACTTTAAGGTCTTTTCAGAGAGACTATGACTTTCATCCCTAAAAGTGGAGTGCCTAACATAAAAACTTTAAGGTCTTTTCAGAGAGACTCTATGACTTTCATCCCTAAAAGTAGAGTGCCTAACATAAAAACTTTAAGGTCTTTTCAGAGGGACTCTATGACTTTTATCCCTAAAAGTGGAGTGCCTAACATGAAGACTTTAAGGTCTTTTCAGAGAGACTCTATGACTTTTATCCCTAAAAGTGGAGTGCCTAACATCAAAACTTTAAGGTCTTTTCAGAGGGACTCTATGACTTTTATCCCTAAAAGTGGAGTGCCTAACATTAAAACTTTAAGGTCTTTTCAGAGAGACTCTATGACTTTTATCCCTAAAAGTGGAGTGCCTAACATAAAAACTTTAAGGTCTTTTCAGAGAGACTCTATGACTTTTATCCCTAAAAGTGGAGTGCCTAACATAAAAACTTTAAGGTCTTTTCAGAGAGACTCTATGACTTTTATCCCTAAAAGTGGAGTGCCTAACATAAAAACCTTAAGGTCTTTTCAGAGAGACTCTATGACTTTTATCCCTAAAAGTGGAGTGCCTAACATAAAAACTTTAAGGTCTTTTCAGAGAGACTCTATGACTTTTATCCCTAAAAGTGGAGTGCCTAACATGAAAACTTTAAGGTCTTTTCAGAGAGACTCTATGACTTTTATCCCTAAAAGTGGAATGTCTAACATTAAAACTTTAAGGTCTTTTCAGAGAGACTCTATGACTTTTATCCCTAAAAGTGGAATGTCTAACATTAAAACTTTAAGGTCTTTTCAGAGAGACTCTATGACTTTTATCCCTAAAAGTGGAGTGCCTAACATAAAAACTTTAAGGTCTTTTCAGAGAGACTCTATGACTTTTATCCCTAAAAGTGGAGTGCCTAACATGAAAACTTTAAGGTCTTTTCAGAGAGACTCTATGACTTTCATCCCTAAAAGTGGAGTGCCTAACATAAAAACTTTAAGGTCTTTTCAGAGAGACTCTAAGACTTTTATTCCTAAAAGTGGAGTGCCTAACATAAAAACTTTAAGGTCTTTTCAGAGAGACTCTAAGACTTTTATCCCTAAAAGTGGAGTGCCTAACATGAAAACTTTAAGGTCTTTTCAGAGAGACTCTATGACTTTCATCCCTGAAAGTGGAGTGCCTAACATAAAAACTTTAAGGTCTTTTCAGAGAGACTCTATGACTTTTATCCCTAAAAGTAGAGTGCCTAACATGAAAACTTTAAGGTCTTTTCAGAGAGACTCTATGACTTTTATCCCTAAAAGTAGAGTGCCTAACATGAAAACTTTAAGGTCTTTTCAGAGGGACTCTTTGACTTTCATCCCTAAATGTAGATTGCTTGGTGAAACAACAGTTAATTCCTCAATGCCTTTTTGAAACTCAGCTAAGAGTTTGAGCCCTTACCTCCCAAGAAGTAAGCACTCTTCTAACTGAGCTACCGTAGTGGTGGTCTTAACCTGTATAGATAGATTTTATTTCAAGCTTATCATTTCATTGTTTGCTCCTTTGACTTTTGATGACCACAGGGTCTGTCAGTTTAATTCAACCATTTTCAATATAACTATTTTTCAAAGATTGTAGCCACATTTTACAAAAATTGACCATTTTTCTGGTGGCATCTTACACCTTTTCTTGGTGTCTACTGGGACAAGACCTTGAAACTTATACCACTCTGTGTTCCATGAGACAAGACTGAAACTTATACCACTTTGTGTCTCATGGGACAAGACCTTGAAACTTATACCACTCTGTGTCTCATGGGACAAGACCTTGAAACTTATACAACTCTGTGTCTCACGGGACAAGACCTTGAAACTTATACCACTTTGTGTC
This sequence comes from Anadara kagoshimensis, assembly GCA_021292105.1. Lineage (NCBI taxonomy): Eukaryota > Metazoa > Mollusca > Bivalvia > Arcoida > Arcidae > Anadara > Anadara kagoshimensis. The sequence continues at coordinate 16,209,502 of CM037868.1, forward strand.
TCATGAGATAAGAACTTGAAACTTATAACACTCTGTGTCTCATGGGACAAGACCTTGAAACTTATACCACTTTGTGTCTCATGAGATAAGACCTTGAAACTTATACCACTCTGTGTCTCATGGGACAAGACCTTGAAACTTATACAACTCTGTGTCTCACGGGACAAGACCTTGAAACTTATACCACTTTGTGTCTCATGAGATAAGACCTTGAAACTTATACCACTCTGTGTCTCATGGGACAAGACCTTGAAACTTATACCACTTTGTGTCTCATGAGACAAGACCTTGAAACTTATACAACTCTGTGTCTCACGGGACAAGACCCTGAAACTTATACCACTTTGTGTCTCATGGGACAAGACCTTGAAACTTATACAACTCTGTGTCTCACGGGACAAGACCTTGAAACTTATACCACTCTGTGTCTCCTGGGACAAGACCTTGAAACTTATACCACTCTGTGTCTCCTGGGACAAGATCTTGAAACTTATACCACTCTGTGTCTCCTGGGACAAGACCTTGAAACTTATACCACTCTGTGTCTCTAGGCACAAGACCTTGAAACATGTGAAACTTATACCTTTTATGGTGCCTTCGTGACAAGACCTTAAAACTAATATCTTTTTTATACCAAGAAACTTTTACCACTACTCGTCTCATGGAACAAGACCTTAAAACTTATACCACTTTGTGTCTCATGGGGCAAGACCTTGAAACTTGTGCCTTTTGTTGGTGTCTCCTGGGAAAAGATCTTAAAACGTATACAATTCTGTGTCTTATTGGACCAGACCCTGAAATTTATACCCTTTTTTGGTGTCTCATAGTGCAAAATCTTGAAACTTATACCACTTTGTGTCTCGTTTGACAAGACCTTGAAACTTATACCCTTTCTTTGTGTCTCATGGTGCAAGACCTTTAAACGTATACCCTTTCTTGGTGCCTACTGGGACAAGACCTTGAAACTTATGCCTTTTGTTGGTGTCTCTTACCTATACCGCTTTGTGTCTCCTGGGACAAGGCCTTAAAATTTGCACAACTTTATGTCTCATGGGGCAAGGCCTTGAAATTTATACCACTTTGTGTCTCACGGGACAAGACCTTGAAATTTACACCACTTTGTGTCTCACGGGACAAGACCTTGAAACTTATACCCTTTCTTGGTGCCTTTGTTTCTTACGAGACAAGACCTTGAAATTTATACCCTTTCTTGGTGCCTTCTGGGACAAGACCTTGAAACTCACTTTACACGTCGTAACTCAATGGGAAGTAATTTAACAAATAAGCCTTTATATGCACGATGTTCTAAGTTTGATTAAAATCAAACCATAAACATTGCAGATATTGAACAGGCAGGATATTGGGACGGACAGATACACAGACAAACAGACAGACAGGGTAAGATGATTGCTATATACCCCATAAACATCATTTGTTTGGTGTAAAATAAGCCTAATTTAAACCACATTTTCATAACGATCAAGTCACCATGCGATTTATTAGCTCTGAGCGGTTTTTCATGAAAATGGTTTTGCCGTTTCGGAAACGTTACAGAGACGACAGCATCAATATCATAAGAAAAGTGTTGTTCAGAGCCATGAACTTTCAGGTTTGACGGTCTAAACACTAGCCTGATCAGTCGGGAGTAATTACCGATCGGTAGCCATTTGTGAAAGTGCCGAATCCGCTGATTTACGTAAATCAAAATTGTCCTGAAGTGAACGTTTTAAAAGTCAGAAGATCATGTCATTAGGTTCACACTTTGGAACTTAGATTGTTTAATCAATAATGATAAGGCACGTCTACGACGTCATAGAAGATTGATTCAAAGTTCACAAATTTGACAACAACAACAAGATAATGGCCAGTCTCAGTAAGTTTGGTAATTTTTAATTCAAATTTTGATTTTTAGGCGCTTATAAAACCCGGGGATTCCTATCTGACATGTTTCTGCTGGTGTCAAACCCCCAACAAGTCAAAAATTAAAATTGGGTTAAATGGGCTGATTTGTCGGACTACGTTTTTTGCTGCTATTAAAACAACGAGATAATATACTTGTAACGACGCCATTGGGCATCCGAGTAGCTCACCTGTACGGAGGTCATGCGATTGGCTAATTTAACGATTTTTTTACGAGCTACATCAGCTGTAGGTAAAGTGGCAAAATTTGTTTTACCTTTGTAGTTATCTCGGAGCAATGTGCAGAAGTGTAGGATGCGTATGGACACGGAGTGTCAGTTTTTCAGATCTCTTCTGAAGGACCCTCTGACTTTTATTTCTGAATACATTGAGCGAGTGAGTAATGGTGTTTAACGTCCCAGTCAAGAATATTTCACTTATATCGAGACGTCGCCAGCTATAGGCGAAAGTGCAGAAATTTTGCCTGTGCGTTGCGCTTATGGCATTATACAGCAGGGTTCTTTAGCGTGCCAAGCCCACCGTGACACGGGACCTTATTTATTTTAAGTTCCCATCCGAAAGAACCGTGACTTTCATTTCGTAATGCCGAGTGCTTGGCGAAAGAACAGTCACTACCCACTTTATTAACTAAGCTACTGTAGTTGTACCAAAAGTCATACAAACTTACGACATAGTGCAGCACGTACATGTATGCTTGCTTGCGTAATTTATAGAACTTCAAGTTCGACATTTTCCTCCGAAACGTCTTTGCAAGTTTCAATATTACTTGTTAATAAGAAATTATGGAAATTTCTATTTTCTTTCAAAATCTCCATAGCGACTGAAATAGGTAAATTGGTCAAAAATAGCTAAAACGTGACTAAGTTTGAAAGTTAACCTGGTCTTGACATTTTCCTTTAGAAGTATTGTTTGGCTTATTAAGAATCATCACTCCTCGGTCATAATATTATGAAATTTTATTTTAAAAAGTTATGATTCAAACTTAATTAGGGTTTAAAGTAGACCATTAGAATCGAGTCACGGCGATCCCTACAAAAATTGTCCGCGAGTGCGCATGCGTGAAATATAAGTGCAGCAAGTTTTCCAAACTTTAAAAAAAACTTTGATAAGGTGCCCGTGAGTTATCTTTACACCATTTTAAGTGTATTTAAATATCTACAATTAAATGTCACTGTGATTTACGCACGTGTCTGGTTTTGTTACCAATGCTAAATCATGACATACAAGCAAAGAAAGACCCCATGTGTAACCTCCACTAAAATGGAAACCTTGAAAACTGAAAATTGTAGTTAAGAACTGTATACATCCACCGAAGCTTTTCTTTCTTGGCAGCAGTTTTATACTAGTGTTTAGACAAGAAATTCAAGGTTAGTTAGTTGAATGTTGCTTATTCGACTTTAACGTGCTTGCTCACATATTCAGTACGCCGCAGATCTAGACAAGCGTACCACTCCCCCAGTCCATTGTACTGATACCAGGTTAACAAGTATAGGCCAACGGCAAGGAAAATTCACTTTCCTACATGTAGTCTAACTCGAACTTACAACTGTGAGAGACCCTGGATTTGTAAACTGACGTCATATCCATTAGGCCACCGCGGTCGCTTCAGTAATGGATATTATAAACATTGTTTTATATTCAGGATCTTTTTTATACATGTACTTGTATAAAAATAGCAATAATAAAAAGAATTGAGAGAAAAAAGTGGTTTTCATCCGACTCAATGATTATTGATCAACATTTTTGGAGCTTAAATATTAACTATAGGTAAACAACATTGACCTGTCCGCTTGACCTTTGATTTAAATATTCATTATGAACGAGTTGATTTAAGAATAGAGATCAGGCATGTAAACTTCGTATATATGATGTGAACACTTATCATGGACAATGGGTATATGCATTGACTGCGAATCTTAACACTACCCATGTATTGGTTGGACCCTCCTATATGAATATTTCTAATGAAAGGTCAAACGGACAGGTCAATGTTGTTTACCTATAACAACTATTTTACTTGGTATGAGCCAGAAATTATAAATACAGTCCAATCTGCCTTAAAGGCCACCTCTATATAAGGGAAACCTGCTTACAAAGGCCAGTAGAATTGTATCCCAATCGCTCTTTATTCATATTATTTGAACCTGTATATAAAGCACACCTGCCCATTAAGGCCACTTTTACTGGTTCCCTTAGGTGGCCTTTATAGACAGATTTCACTGTAATAGCTAAAACTTGGGATAATTGGGGAATGACAGAGTTGGTCTGTTCTATAATTTTCCTTAAGATATGCTGTTCTGCTTATTGAAAATAAATACTCTAGTACTCCTCGGTCAAAAAAAAAAATGTTCTCTTAAATTTGTGGGTGTAAAGTACAACATGTAGGACATTAGACTTACGACTCTTCTTTGTTTTGCGTTAAAGATAAGTGCAGAAAATTTTCCCATTAAAAAAAATAACCCAAAGAACTTTGATAAGGTGCCCGTCGATTATCTTTACACAATTTAAAGTGCATTTAAATACCTACATTTAAATGCTACTGATATACGCACGTGTCTGGTTTTGTAACCATTGCTAAATCATGACATAAAAGCAACAAAAGTACTTGTACCCTTCACTAAAATTGAAACTTTGAAAACTGAAAATTTTAGTTAAAATCTTGCACCTGTGAACTGTATAAAGCCTATGTTAGCACACTTTAGCTTCTTGAAGCTTTTCTTACTTGCCTGCGGTTTTCATACGGAGGGTTTTCAGACTATAGGCATCAATATATTTATTATTTTTCACCCAAATACTGCTCAACTTATAAGGCTTCGGAGGTGTTAAGTTGATTGCTTTTGACTGAATTTAGCATGTATGCGTTTTGATTACGTGATAGTTCCCAACTTCTAGTATATGAGCATCAAAAATTAAGGTTTGCAATCAACCGGATACAAATCTAAAACTGAATGCTTCGAAAACTAGTAAATTAACTTAAACACGTGAACTCCCTTCCAGCTTCACAGATTAAGGTTTGCAATCAAACGGATACAAACCTAAAACTGAATGCTCCGAAAACTGGTAAATTAATTTAAACACGCAAACTTTCTTCCACCATAGAAGTGAGGCACGGTGTTCTGGAAAGGTGAGTACCGTGCGTGTTACTTTAGCTAGCTAGCTAGCTACACCTACCACGTGTAAAATAAAAATTGAGAATGAAATGAATATGGAACTAGGGGACGTGAAATAAATCCAATTTAAGTTTTAAAGAAATCCATGCCTTCTTTACAACTATTAAAAAAAGAAATATGTGAATATAACAACATAGAAAAATACATTTTTTTTACATAAATAGCAATTTTAATAAGTCCCATAGTAAGTGGTTAGATTTTACTAATCTGAAATTACAATAATATGTATTGTATTATTATAACTTTTGAAATAATTCGGAAGAATGTGTGAGTGAATCTGTGTGTAAATGGTGTAAAATGTCTGTAAAATATATTTATGTTATTTCTTTTGAAAACGACAATGGACAAAAAAAAAAAAAAAAAAAAAAAAAAAAAAAAAAAAAATTAAGTTTTCCAATATGATAGTTATCAACAATATTGTGATGATGACCACACAACATTTAAGGGCTTTGAAAAAATATCCATGAGTCAATTATACTTTATAATTTATTTGCAAACTTTTCTATTTGCATTTTGATCATAGATCTGGGTCAAGTATTTTCCGAAATCTGTTTTTTTTAATTATTCATAAATGCGACATGAATGCAGAATTAGCCATTCAACGCCGAAGTTTCGTATATTTGGAATTAATTTTTTTTTTCATTTCAGGGGCTGCCGTCTTCACACTTCTTACAGTTTGTCTTACACAAGGTACTATTCTATTTAGAAGTTTGCATTTACTGAGTATTGCATTTAAAGCATACCTTCTGACTTAAATGTGGAACAGGTGCCCGAAGACTTATTATACAGGCCTGTCGAAAGTTTAACAATGAACAAACCAAAAGGAGTCGAATGAGTAATGGTGTTTAACGTTCGAGTCAAGCATATTTCACTTATATCTAGACGTTGCCAGCTGTAGGCGAAATTTTGCCTGTGCGTTGCGCTGATGACATTATATAGCAGGGTTCTGTATCGTGGCATGTCTACCGTGACACGGGACCTGGTTTATTTTAAGTTCCCATCAGAAAAAACCGTGACTTTCATTTCGTACTGCCGAGTGCCTGGCGAAAGAACAGTCACTACCTACTTTCAAGTCTTGGGGCAGACCCGGTCGGGGTTTGAACCCACGACCTCTAACTTGCGGACCGAGTACTCTAACAACTGAGCTACTGCAGTGGTAAAAAGGAGTCGAAACTTGCAGCTGCCGGATGGTCGAGGTATGGATATATTAAGTAGCCTGGACGAGATATTGGTAGCTACTTGTCGAAAAATCTGCCTAGAAATAGATAGCTGCTGACAAAGAGCTGCCAATGTATAGCTAACGAAAATCTGCCTAGAGATAGATAGCGGCTGCCAAATAGCTGCCAATATATAACCAACGAAAATCTGCCTAGAGATAGATAGCTGCTGCCAAAGAGCTGCCAATATATAGCTAACGAAAATCTGTCTAGAGATAGATAGCTGCTGCCAAAGAGCTGCCAATATAAAGCTTACGAAAATCTGCCTAGAGATAGATAGTGGCTGCCAAATAGCTGCCAATATATAACTAACGAAAATCTGCCTAGAGGTAGATAGCTGCTGCCAAAGAGCTGCCAATATATAGCTAGCGAAAATCTGCCTAGAGATAGATAGCTGCTGCCAAAGAGCTGCCAATATATAGCTAACGAAAATCTGCCTATAGATAGATAGCTGCTGCCAAAGAGCTGCCAATATATAGCTAACGAAAATCTGCCTAGAGATAGACAGCTGCTGCCAAAGAGCTGCCAATATATGGCTAACGAAAATCTGTCTAGAGATAGAGAGCTGCTGCCAAAGAGCTGCCAATATATGGCTAACGAAAATCTGCCTAGAGATAGCTGCTGCCAAAGAGCTGCCAATATATAGCTAACGAAAATCTGTCTAGAGATAGAGAGCTGCTGCCAAAGAGCTGCCAATATATAGCTAGCGAAAATCTGCCTAGAGATAGATAGCTGCTGCCAAAGAGCTGCCAATATATAGCTAACGAAAATCTGCCTAGAGGTAGATAGCTGCTGCCAAAGAGCTGCCAATATATGGCTAACGAAAATCTGTCTAGAGATAGATAGATGCTGCCAAAGAGCTGCCAATATATAACTAACGAAAATCTGTCTAGAGATAGAGAGCTGCTATCAAAGAGCTGCCAATATATAGCTAACGAAAATCTGTCTAGAGATAGATAGCTGCTGCCAAAGATCTGCCAATATATACCTAACGAAAATCTGTCTAGAGATAGATAGCTGCTGCCAAATAGCTGCCAATATATACCTAACGAAATACTGCCTTGAGATAGATAGCTGCTGCTAAAGAGCTGCCAATATATAGCTAACGAAAATCTGCCTAGAGATAGCTGCTGCCAAAGAGCTGCCAATATATACCTAACGAAAATCTGTCTAGAGATAGATAGCTGCTGCCAAAGAGCTGCCAATATATACCTAACGAAAATCTGTCTAGAGATAGATAGCTGCTGCCAAAGAGCTGCCAAAGAGCTGCCAATATATAGCTAACGAAAATATGTCTAGAGATAGATAGCTGCTGCCAAAGATCTGCCAATATATAACTAACGAAAATCTGTCTAGAGATAGATAGCTGCTGCCAAAGAGCTGCCAATATATAGCTAACGAAAATCTGCGTAGAGATAGGTAGCTGCTGCCAAAGAGCTGCTGCTAAAGAGCTGCCAATATATAGCTAACGAAAATCTGTCTAGAGATAGATAGCTGCTGCCAAAGATCTGCCAATATATATCTAACGAAAAACTGCCTATAGATAGATAGCTGCTGCCAAAGAGCTACCAATATATAGCTAACGAAAATATGCCTAGAGATAGATAGCTGCTGCCAAAGAGCTGTCAATATATAGCTAACGAAAAACTGTCTAGAGATAGATAGCTGCTGCCAAAGAGCTTCCAATATATTACGTGTTGAACTTTCGACAGGTCTGTACTGTATTTAGTAAGTGAGGCTGTAGAAGGGGTTTGGTAGGTAAGATGTTTTAGGTCGAGCTAGCATTTTCTCAGCTATTTTTGACAAAGATTTTTTACTATAAGACCAAGACCATTGTGTTAATACGCCGAGATTGCCAGGTTTGAAGGCTCCCGTCATAATCACTCAGCCGATCGCGACTCCCCAACGAATTGAAATGGAGTTAATGTTCAAGGAAAGACAATTTACTAGATCACCAGCTATAATGGAAATTGCCGAAATGTATGTCTTTTCCACGAACTTTAGAATAAAATTAATAAAACAACCTGCTACCAAAATTTAAAATCTTTATAATTTTGCTTTTTGTCTTCTATAAACATGATAAAGATTTAAGATTTTTTTTGGTGAACTTATTGGTTTTCTCACACATTCCACCAGATCAACTGGATAACCTTTCAAACAAGCAACCGAGGTCGATTGTGGTAATTTTCCAACTACTTGTATGATATTGATGAAAATTTATTAAATTGTGAACCATATTTTATAAAAAAAAAAAATTAGCTCATTTTTCAAAAAAAAATTTCTTTTTATTTTTTACAGTAAATTGCGACAAAACATGTTTCACCTGTAACAGAGTTGCACATCCACGTGACTGCACCCGTATATCCACCTGTGGTCCAAATCAGGTAATTATATTCACGTGATTTTACATGTTTCAGGTAAAAATAAATAGCATTGATATAGCGTAGAGATTCAAATTTCTCTGCGCCGTCAATAATTACATAGCACCACGGAGAGCAACTCTTCCATGCAAAAATAAAATATTTGACACATCAAAATGTTTCGAACAAGTTATTTTACATATGGAACAAGAACAAGATATATATCAAGTTTACAAGTTAACTTTCTTTCTTTTTTTTTTTTCTTTTTTCTTTTTTTTTTTTTTTTTGTAATTTGTTTTTTTATTGTCCCAGATGTTAGATATGGGATGGTCAAGTGCCAGGGTTGGGGCCGCTGGGTTCACTTGCCGGGTAACAAAAGATAAAACATATATATATATAATATATATATATATATATATATATATATAACGATATAATATTTTGGGATTTAGGGATTAATCTAGATTTTATAGGTAAGATAACTTTCTTATCATTTTTAGCTCACCTGGCCAAAGGTCATGACAGTCACCTAAACCAGACGTGAAATTACCCCTGATATATTTGACCTCCCATAGTTCTATGTTTCTCTCATTCTATTTGTTAGAAGTTTGACTTGATTTGTCAGTTTCAAAATTTTTACTTTGCTTAATTTGGGATTGTGATTTGGACATGAATAAGCATGTTCGTTTTTGAATGATAACATCTAACGGATGACCGAAATAAATTGCCGATTGGGCACGTATTGGTTAGCTTAGTACAGTCCACCTCTATATAAGGGTCACCTGCTTATAAAGGCAGTAGAATCCCATTTGTTCTTTATTTATATTATTTAAACCTGCATATAAAGACCAACTGCTTATAAAGGCCACTTTCACTGGTTCCCGTGTGTGGCATTTATATACAGGTTTGGCTGTACTAAACTTTCAACATGCGTACGTCTGGACTATATACGTTAGTTTTTTGCACGTAAATTAATTTAAAAACATTATTTTGAAATTATAGATATGTTACCTGGAACAAAAGATAACTCCAGATGGACATATCTTCTTTAACTCGGGATGTAAAGACACTTTGGTAAGTAAATATATATGGGGTTTTCTGAACACTTATTTCCAACTATGTTTCTCAGTAAAAATGACGTTATTCCGAAAAATTACAACGTAAACTTTTGAAAACATTTCAACACAAACGTTAAAAAGGTATTGGTAACTTGGTACACCGGCAAATCTGATAACAATAATTTTTCGATTTTTCACCAACTTAAGCTAATGTAACTCTTAACAACCGGATCCCGCAGTTTCAATACGAGGCCCCCATGTAGTATTTTCCTCACTATTTTAGGCGTGCCAAGCAATCGGGCGTCGTTCTCTATCCAAAATACTTCAAAAGAAGAATAATTTCGGACAAGAAACAACCTCCTGTATCGAATGTTGCCAAGGTGACTACTGTAATTATGGCGGATGTGGAGAACCATGTAAGTATATGTTTTTTTTTTTTTTTATTTATATTTTTTCACATTTTACAATATATATACAAGTGACAAAAACAATACAAGGACACATACAGTCTTTCACTCCCTCATACACCTAGCGGCAAACGACTTTGACCTTTCTGCTTGACCTTTAATGGGGACTTTCGATATGCATGTAGAAGGATCCACCCAATACCTGGGTAGTAGTAGTATTTGCAGTTAATAATGTGTATACGATGTGCGCGATCAGTGTTCGCACCATGCAGACAAAAACAAACCCAAGTGATTTCTAAATGCACTTGTCCACGTTAAATTTTCTAATCAAAGGTCAAGCAGAAGGGTCAAAGTTGTTTATCTATATACAAATAATCCAATCCTAAGTATGATGTATGTACAAACAATATTCTTGATTCTATGATAAATATATTTATATATAATCAAATAGTCAGATAGAACAAACAGCTTGAAATTGACTTCTGGTTTATTCATACGGCGTACTACAGTGTACAGAAAAGTTGCATATTTTATTCGTTATTCGTGAAAAGTTTTGAGAGGATTCCAGTTTTGTTGAAGTTGTATTTGTTGTGATAGATGGTAGAATTCTTCTTTTTGAGAATATAATATTTTGCAATATATGTTTTCAATTCCGGAAAATAAAGCTGTTGCTTATTATAGCGCTTTACACTAATATATTGTTTTGTTAAGGATATAATGATGTTAATATCATAATTATTTTGACTCAGAATCCCGAATATTACATCTTTTATACCAATAGTAATAATTGTACCTGTAGTTTCAAAGATCCAAGTCTCAATGTTATTCCAGATATCCCTTACTTGTTCGCAGTCAAAAAACAGGTGACATAGATTTTCTTCAAATGCGTTACAAATGTGCAGTTAGAGTTATTAGTAATTTTCATCTTTTTTAATAATTTATTTGTTCCAAAAATTTTAAATAAAATCCGAAAGTTTAACCATTTTAATTTTGTGTCGTTTGTGTTTTTTAGTATATTAATATAAACTGTATTCCAATCAAAAGTGTCTGGCAAGTTAAATTCATTCTCCCATTTGGATTCGACTTTTGGTTTTGAGTAAAAAGATTTAATGAAAATATTATAAATATGTCTTGTTCCTTTCGGTTGTCTGCTTATGTACTCTAAATCACTAGTTACTTGCTCAATATTATCAGAAATATCATAAGATTTACAGATTGATCTTTTTATTCCTTCATAAGTTGTGAAGGGAATATTAATTTGCGTGATGTTTTGTAACATCTCCAGTGTAAAAAAGGAGTAACTAATATGTAGATACCATCAACAAAATATTAAAAGTTTTGATAGACAACATATTTGTTACGTTTTGTAATATAATTTTCCAACAAATTCAACAAACAATCGGTATACCAATGGGCACAAACTGTTCTCAATTACTTGCCTGTTTGTTTCCTTATTCGTATGAAGCAGAATATATGCAAAACCTTGTTTAATCTGCCGGCACTGTCACCAACATATTCAACCTCACATACAAATACATAGATGACGTTCTAGATTAGGAGAATATGTTGATGCCATCTATATCCTACTGATCTTGTAATAAAAGATACGACTGATTCTTCAAGTTCTGCTTAATATTGAGACTTGTACCTCAATAATTATGACGCTACCGCAAGGCTACATTTGAAACTGTATGATGAAGGGGAAAACTTCAATTTTTCATTGTCAACTTTCTTTTTCAATGCAGCTTCTGTTGCCTATAGTGTATTTGATTAACAATAATACGACATAGTAAAGCTTGTCCACACTACGGGACCTTTTTACGACGAAGCAAGCTGCTTATAAATATATTGACGATGCAAGGATATCGCATGCGTAGGCTTATTAAAGTTATATGGCCGTCATCACAATATCGTTGATATGCATGATGTCGCTGTATCCCAAATTATCTTTGATGTCTGTGACGTCCCTTTCTTTAAAGTTCCCTCAATTTTGATTTCACTTGTGACGACTGGACATGGGGTGATTACGTTCCAGGGCATTTATCCTCACTTCTTGGTGCTAGTTCACGTGTTTAAACTATGCTTTTAGGATTGTGATTTGAGCATGGATCGGTATGTTTGTGTTTGATAACATAAGAAAAAAATACTGTGGATCACTTATTTTTCGCGATTAGAAAATTTCGCGTTAAGAAAATCTTGGCCTTATTCGCGAATATTTGAATTTGCATTTGTTATCTTATTGAATACAAAATATGTATGTTAAAATAGAAATATCTGTTTGCTGGAAATATTCGCGTGATAATTAAATTAGCGAATGGGATAGGTCGCAAATTTACGCGAAAATAAATCTCTCGCGAAATAAACGTGATCTACAGTATGTATTATTTACAAATGATATGAAGGTCTTTACATTTGATGTGGATTTCTGAAATATTTTTATTATCAATTCTTTTTAAAGTATATTGTAAAAAAGATACACCAGAAAAAGAAATAGTATAGTGTATTTAGCCACATTTCGAGCTTCTTGGTATAACCGGAAATTGTAAGGTTTGGCGAATTTGAGTTTTGTTGAATGGGTTTACCGGAATCGAGTTTATAGTTGGAATTCTGGAATTACAACATGCAACTGTTATGCATATCGAAATACCCTTTTTCAATCTTTAATAGTTGAACACCCTGCGGGTAAAGAAAAGATGACTTGATAAATCGAAATCAACTTAGGGAATGCACGTATAAATTTTTTATCTACAAACTACATTTAAACTTTTCAGCTTTACCTCCAAGGAGTCAAAGAGGGCCAATTTGTTTTAACTGTGATTCACAAAGAACAGATTCCGATTGTAACGTAGTAACAGTTTGTGAAAGAGATTGTGTAAGTAAATCATTCACATTTGAATTTCGCTAAAACTAAGCTATGTCAAATTCAATGTAAAGCCTTAGTTGGATTTGGTAATATATGGATTTTGGATGGTCGTCCAATTTTAGTGTTCTCATTTCAACGTCTTAAAAATATTTGGATTTTGGACGTCAGTTGTTCCAAAAGTTAGAAAAAGATTTAGTAATTATTACTATTTTCATAACACTTTCATCGATTTTAAATTCGAATGTCTTATCTTTCTGTCTATTTATGAAAATTTAGTTTTTCTTTAGTTTTGAATGTCACGAAATGTCCGTTTTTTTCTTTATTTTAAATTGTGTTAACTGAAGTAATATCTCGGTATCGAAAAGTGGCCTAGATATATTTGACGTACCATAAGTTGCTTTCATTTTCAATTTTGAATTCAAACATGGGCGCAGCAAGGTAAAGAAATAAGAATGTTAAAATTTGTATCGCACACTCCCTCATCGTGTTACAACTGCTTTTCGTGCTATACCAAGCAATGTCACAGATTTTCAATAAATATCTTTTAGATGAAATGCTTTTTTTATTTTTATTTTTTGTATTTTGTTCTTACTATTTTTTACAAGGGATGACGTTGCTTTATGGAAATTAGTGGGTGACGTTTCATTGTGCAATGAGCTATAGTCATTCTCTTGTTTCAAATTCTACAGTCCATGACCAAATCACAATCAAATAAGTGAAATCTTAAAAATTCCACCAGGGATGTGGACCGTGTGCTCTGGAATAACAAGTTTCTTTGTGGAAACAGCTGTATATATAATCAAATAAATAGTATCAATACAAATCACATTTTCTAAACACTGTAAACACTTTGAAACTGTTAATCCAAGATAAACACGTGTACTTCCACCAATGAATTGACGCCGTGTGCTCCAGAAGGGTAAGCGTCTCTCCGTATCCATTGTTGAGGGGAATAATTAAGGAATATCTCCCCTATCGTTTGGGTACTGCACGCTACGCCGCGTGCTCCAGAAGGGTAAGCTTCTCTCCGTATCCATTGTTGAGGGGAATAATTAAGGAATATCTCCCCTATCGTTTTGGGTACTGCACGCTACGCCGCGTGCTCCAGAAGGGTAAGCTTCTCTCCGTATCCATTGTTGAGGGGAATAATTAAGGAATATCTCCCCTATCGTTTTGGGTACTGCACGCTACGCCGCGTGCTCCAGAAGGGTAAGCTTCTCTCCGTATCCACTGTTGAGAGGAATAATTGAGGAATATCTCCCCTATCATTTTGGGTACTGCACGCTACGCCGCGTGCTGCAGAAGGGTAAGCGTCTCTCCGTATCCATTGTTGAGAGGAATAATTGAGGCATATCTACCCTATCATTTTGGGTACTGCACGCTCCGCCGCGTGCTCCAGAAGGGTAAACTTCTCTCCGTATCCATTGTTGAGAGGAATAATTGAGGAATATCTCCCCTATCATTTTGGGTACTGCACGCTCCGCCGCGTGCTCCAGAAGGGTAAACTTCTCTCCGTATCCATTGTTGAGAGAAAAATTAAGGAATATCTCCCCTATCGTTTTGGGTACTGCACGCTACGAGAATTTTTCAGTGTGCAAAATGTCCAATTCTTTCATAAAGAAAAATTAACTACATTCCTTTAATGATTTTTATTTTAAACAGGAATGCCATATCATGAAGGTACCAGATCAGATTTACGACCACGTTTATAAATCTGGATGTGCTTCAAAGATTGTAAGTAGGCTTATATATTACACAAATAGTATTTACGGTAGTATGCATTTTTATTTTTTTGGTTTGAAGAAGCAATATTTAGTGACATTGAGAGCAGCTGAGAGGAAACTGATATTCTGTTAAATTTTGACCAGGTATTCGTTATGTTTTTTAAAATAAAACAATGACTACAGATCACGTCAGCGCAGCTACAAAATGAAAACGACGAGTGGGTGGAATGGCGCAAGGAAGTTGCAGACAAGATTCGTTTACTTGTATCGAGGCGAACAGTTCAGCAGCAGTAGAAGATACCTTAATGTCCCGTAGAAACAATGTCATTAAAAAGTGGACGTCATATATACATTGACCAAGACTTAAAGTATTAGTTTTATTTTATTTTTTATTGATTTTACTACTTAAGGGTTCTGTATGTTGAAAGTACTGAACCTGTAGTCTGTCATAATAACGTTTACAAGGAAAAAAATCCTCATTTCACAGAGCTTATGGTGTATTGTTTCCCAATTAATACGCTATGGTAGAGCTTGTTCCCACTACGGGGACTTTGTACAACGAAGTAGGCTGCTTGCAAATAAATTGTTGACTCAGGGATATTGCAAGCCTAAGCTTATCAAGACCCTCAAAAAGTTTTATGGCCGTCATCACAGTATTGTTGATAAGTTTGATGTCTCTGTGTCCAGGATTGCCTTGGATATATTTGACGTCTCATAGTTCCATGTTCTTTTCACACAATTTTGATTACACACGTCGCGGGTGTAGCTAGCTAAACAGGAGGTGCTTACCCTTCCGGAGCACCCGGCCTTACTTCCCTGGTGGAAGTTCACGTGTCTAACCTAACTTGTCAGTTCAAAAGTTTTTACTTTGCTTCTGGATTGTGATTCGGACATGGATTAGTATGTTTGTT
Source organism: Anadara kagoshimensis (assembly GCA_021292105.1). Lineage (NCBI taxonomy): Eukaryota > Metazoa > Mollusca > Bivalvia > Arcoida > Arcidae > Anadara > Anadara kagoshimensis. The sequence goes on from CM037868.1 coordinate 16,225,132, forward strand.
TTTGATACACAATTATGACGACGTTACACTCGAATAACCTGACCAATAATATTTGACCTATCTGTGTAAAAGAGAAATAGAATTAGTAAAGTCTTGGTTATGTAAGATATAATCAAAAACAAACATACTAATCCATGTCCGAATCACAATCCAGAAGCAAAGCAGAAACTTTGGAACTGACAAGTTAGGTTACACACGTGAACTTCCACCAGGGAAGTGAGACCAGGTGCTCCGGAGGGTATTTGAGTAAGAGTAAAATGGACACCACAAATAACGATTTGAGCGAAATTTTCACCACCTAGTTAGTTATACATAGTTAATTGCGTGTCATCGAGACAGCGGGCAGCAGAAAATGAAATTCTGTATTACTTTCTATTTTAGTTGTTATGCTACTATGGTATTTTAATTTATTTATGGTGAATTTCAGGCTTGTCAATCAGCGGGTTTAATCGGTAGAAGGGATGTCACGGAACATAAGAGAGCCGATACATTCTGTTTTTCATGCTGCAATGATGACTTCTGTAACAGAAATTGTACCCACCCTCCACACCATACACCGCCACCAACAACAGCACCTACTACAACTACCACAACACCGAAGCCCACACCTGCAAGTAAATATACAATAGACGTCATCTTTATTATTACACACGTGGCGTATGTAGCTAGATAAACAGTAGTGTGTGCCCTTTCGGAGCACCCGGCCTCATCTTTAACATGTTTAGCTTAATTTGTTAGTTTCAATGTTTTAACATCTAGGTAGAATTCTTAATATTTTTGTTTTAATCCTACCATTTTTTTCTTAGCATGAGGTTATTTATTTCATTCGCTTTTGATGATTGGCGTTTACCCCAAACATCCAAGTTTCCATCGCCATAAACCCATGACGTTTCTTGTTCTATGTTGTTTTAATCGTGAATGATAATATACAAGTGTAATGTTTGATGGCTCCCATGGATGTAGTATATTTAGTGACAATATTGTCGACTTTATCGTATTTGGATGTGTTTTGTCATTGGTGTTTTTAATATTTACTTACATATCCGTCAAGAAAGATGTGAAAACCCCATAAAAGTTGTTCATAGCTAGGCACTAGTTTGTTTGCTACAAAAAATTGACATGTTTTATCGATGACTTGTTTAATACTTAAATGTAACATACCACTAGATTTAGCAAATGTACATTTGATGCATCAAAATTGCAAAAGACACGATTATTTCCCTTTATACATTTAAGACACAGAAACTGATGTCCTTTGCAATAATGATTTTAAACATATGTTCAAAAACTTAAATATTTTTTCTACGTAAAATGATACTATTAAATATCTTTTTGCCGTAAGAAATGGACGTTATACGAAAAATAAATAATCGTTCAATACACACACCAAAAATCGAATTTTGCCATATTTCTAAATATTTTAGTATTTTCAATACAGAATAGATTGTAACTGATAAAAGTGCATGTTCACCTTCGACAGTGCTTGGTAATTACATGAAATTAAGTTTTTTTGCCCTTTTAAGTACATTTATTTCTATTGATTTAGGCCATATTTCAAGAAATTGGATTTTTCCAAAATCTTTCCATTTGTTTTATCACTTGCGCAGTTTACTAAAACTAAAATTTAATCTTTAATTAATTAAGCCACTTAAAAACATTCATTGTAATATATACAAATAGTTATTCGACAAAAGATCAAGCACTAAAACCGTCAAAACTGCTGTTTTACTAAGGTCATATAAGGGATGCTCCAAACTTTCTGGACGGACGGGGTTTTCCAATTAATCAAACGCACGAAACTTTGGCACAAAAGATGGAAAAAGACACAATTATCGTCATTATGTATTTCAAATACAAAAAGTGATGTCCTTTTGGAAAACGTTTTTATGGACTGGGAACAAAGCCAATGTTCCAAAATATAAACAGTGTTCTTTCTCTACGTCAAATTATACTATAAAACATGTTTTAAGAGTAAGATATGGACGTTACACGAAAAATATTTACAATCATTGATTTTTCTTACAAAATCGTATTGACAAGAATAATGTTTGCATTTAGTAAACAACCTGTTTAATTACAATACAGTTTGTAATAGAATTGCCACTTCTTACAAAAACGCATTGGCAAGAAAAATGTTTAGTTAACAACCTGTTTAATTAGGAAGCAATTTATTATAGAACTGCCACGTCGAGATTTTGGAAGTGTCAATTCTATTACAAAACTGCTTTGCAATGTTATGAAAATCGCCATAACCAAAATATTAATTATACCCAGCACCAGTACAATCACACATAGTCCGACTAATCAGACCACTAAACCCCCATTTTAATTTTTGACTTGTTGGAGGTTTGTGGTCTGACAGCTTCAATTATTAAATCTTGAAATTTCTGGCGAAAACGTGAATTACTCATGTAAATAAACATCGCAATGTGCTTTCTAAAGTTAGAACTGCGAGTTTCATCGTCCAAATGCAACGCGCGATCTGATTGGTCAATGCAGATTAGTAATGTCTTCACGATGCAAAAGTGACAGAGAGCTGACTGAAGAAACATCAGAAAACCTTGTATTTCTACCGACATCGATGGATTTTAATTAAAAGTTAAGCATGGATCGGTAGAATAATGTTTTAGGAAGTGTTCCATGTTGTCAGCAAGAGCGAGGTAAGGTAATACTGGAAGTTATCGACGTGTGTTTTCGTTCCTGCCGTTTTCGCCAGAAATTTCAAGAATTCAATAATGGAAGCTGTCAGACCACAAACCTCCAACAAGTCAAAAATTAAAATGGGGGTTTAGTGGTCTGATTAGTCGGACTAAATCAAACACTGTCTTTTAAATAATAAAGTGTTTGAGAGATAAATAAAACAATACTGTAAACGTATTTAATTTCACATGTATTTATTTTCGCTGTATAGGAAATTAAGACATATTCGCGTAGTTAAATTTTCGCGTTTTTGAAACATGCACTATAGTACAATAAGCATATTATAATTTTCGCTCGGAAATAATTTTCGCACAAAACAAACGACCGCGAAATAAACGAAAATTAGTACATCGCGAAAATAAATACGTTTATAGTATACACCTGATATGTATTTTATTCCAGCATGCCCACCAGACACAGTAGGAAATGGTGCTTCCTGCTACCTTTTTTCAACGGAGATAAAATACTGGGAAGAAGCCAGACAAATATGTAATTTGAAGAATGGTGCCCTCCTTAAAATTGATGATGCAACAGAAAACCATTTTATAATACACCAATTAAAACAGATGATGTCCTCAGGCCGGATCCCGGGTGAGTTAATTGACAGCAAATGAAGTCAATTTTTTATTTTGTTGTGGGCGTATGAAAGAATTGGAGAATTTGCACTCTGAATAATTCGCGTAACGAGTTATATTACATGTGCAAATTGTCTAAAACTTTCATACTTACATCAAAGAATGAAACATTAATTTTAGTTTTCTTATAATTCAATTTCTATAAACTGTCCAGCTACAAATAAAAAATTAAACAGCAATATAGCCAAAGCAAGTAGCATCAATATGACGTAGGGATTCAAATTCCTGTGCGTCATCCATAATAAAATGACGTCACTGATATCCAATGTATTCATGCCTACATAACAGAAAAGATTTGACCAATCAAAATGCCTGACACACAGAATTGAATTATTTGTATTTATAAGAGACATTTTCGTGGTTATTCTGTCGACCAAGGAAATTTTTCAAAAACGAATATCCTTATTGTTTCTTACCTTGATGGAATACACTAGTGGAACAAACACGCTAGTACTGTGAAATCATTAATTTTCGCTGGTGGTCAATTTTCGTGGTTTTCGTGGTTTTAGTGGACCACGACGAAATATTATCCAAAAGTAAAAAGACAACATATATTAGTAACTAACGGACTTTTACACCCAAACACACTTGGATTTAAATACTATAATTCAACCTAGCATCAATCATTATTCAATTACATTGTGGGTACTTATTGGGTCAAGATTACTTTTCAGTCTTATTTATTTATTTATTTATTTATTTATTTATTTATTTTTTTCAGACGAAACACTTTAAGAAAATAAAATATAATGTAGATACATTTATATGTATTACATATACTAAGTTTCATACTAGCACATGTAGATAATAGGGGAATGCCCCCTGGCTTGCAGACGGTACACTTTCTTATCTCTAACCATAGAGAGTAATCAAGGGAGATAAAATTGTTAAACTCCCGTATTGGATGGATCCTCCTATATGAATATTCCTAACGAAAGGTCAAACGGACAGGTCAATGTTGTTTACCTTACGTTTTATTTGAGCCAAGTCAAATGCGTTGATATGAAAAAACCCCGATGGGTTGGAGAATAACGCTTTGGGTTTTGTACCAACACGTTGAGAGCAGATTACTCCACGTGGAGAAAACATTTCAATACATTCACACCTATTGACCTTTGACCCTGACGACCTATATAGGTCACTAAAGATGACAAAATTATATCCAATCGTTGCAGTTTTGCTGCTTCCAAGAATATATTTCAGTTGCATTTTTTTCTTTTAGTAATTTTATATGATTTTTATCTATCCACATAAATAACAACCAACGGTCCATGTAATCACCAGTTGACGTATCGCCGACCACGCCCACAAAGCAGCGCCAAGGCAACTAATAACGTACTAGTGTCAGTGACGTCATTAAACGACATAATTCAGACCGAGTTTTCATTTTAACACGCTGGGCCTTTGTCGGAACATTGTGGGTGTGGCTGGCGATTCGTCTATTTCATGAATGGCTTTATTTGACCAGTGGAATTGTAGACATGCATATTCCCCCCCCCAAAAAAAAAAAAAAAAAATTAATGAAAACATTTAAAACTGATAATGAATGCTATTGTACCAAACACTGGTTTGATTTTATTTCCGTATGGTTCAAACAGCGTTAATTTTGTGTTAAAACTTTGCTGTTCTTCATGGATGTACAGTGCAGACCTGTCCAAAGTTTAACATTGAGCTTACAAAACTTGACGATATATTAACTGATGGCCGAAAAGCTGCTTAGAGATAGATAATAGCTACCGAAATATTGTCGAGATATAGTTAACGAAGAATCATGATTCGTCACGTATTCGCTAGCTTAGTGTTAAACTTTCGACAGGTCTGTATTGTATGACCTTGCACGTTTTTCTTTTTGAAAACTTTTTAACTTTGTTATTAATAAGAGTAGTTTCCCTTCATGCCTGCGGCTCGGGCCATATCAAAATGTTGGTCCGAATACTCGCCCTCGAGCAGTCTGTAAATCTTGATAGTGCCGTCTACTAGGTAACTAATGCATAAATATATCATAATACATAAAATATACACCCACTGAAAGTGCATACCCGAAAATTACACCCACGCGAAATGCCAGATTTCACCCTGATTTGATCTTTTTTAACTTTGTAATAGTATATTTTCCGTGTGACGCATGTGCATTGTAACCATGTTTGATAACCGTTACCAGACTACATTGATGTACCGGTTACTCCCCTTTTACCGATAAACATCGCATGCGTTTATGTATCCCGGCAGATTTCAAACATAGTTCTATGTATCCACGAGAAATTCCTTTGGAATTCAACGTCAAATTTAACTCGCTTATAGTGGAAATGGTTAACATATTTTAATATATGCAAATTCAAGTTCACACTTCAATTACAAACTTGGTTTATGTAATCGATTCTCGCAATGACACAATAAGGTTAATTTAAATTAATCGCAAAATGTGTTAATAGTGCACAATATGAACCATGATACCTGCACGTATTCTTATGTGAGCGCTAAGCGCCTTAGTAATGCCTTCTATCTTTGTCCGTTACTTATTATTAGTAACATGTAAATTTAAATTATATTATTGGGCTAAAACCTTGTACAAGTTAAAATTAATACATTAGTAACCATGCAGTATTCGATTGAAATTTTTGTATTGCACTTTATTTCAGGTGATGTTTGGGGATATTACATGGGTGCAAACCTAAATGCCGCTAAACAATGGGTATGGACTGACGGTTCTCCGCTTAACTATCATGACTGGGCACCAGGGGAACCCGACTTACCGGATGATCAACCTTATGGATTTATTTTCCTTCCGGGTCATTATGCTGGGCCTATCAATGGGAAGTCATAAGAACATGCAAGGAACATCGAGATACATCTGCGAAATTCCTCATCCATAGTGAGGAAATAACCTGAAATAAACTATACATGTTTCATAGTAATAAAAATTTAAAGAGATCATATTTGTTCTTTTTTATGGAGTTGAGTAATGGTTTTTACTAAATCCCAGTCACGAATATTTCATTTATATCGAGACGTTATTCAGCTATTGGCGAATGTACTGATGGCATTATACGGCATGATTCTTTATCATGTGACGCCTACCGTGACACAAGACTTGGTTTATTTTAAGTTCCCATTCGAAAGAACTACGACTTTCATTTCGTAATGCCGTGTGGTTCGAAAAAGAACAGGCACCACTCACTTTCAAGTCTTAAATCAGACCCGGACGGGGTTCTAACCCAAGACCTCCCACTTACAGTGTTCTTGTTTATGGAAATATCCCGATAATGCGGGTTGGTGGTTCATTGTTATATAAATTATCATTCAACCTGTTTTGCTGCACTTGACGGTCGTTTCGGAATAAAATTCTTCAGCAGTAGTGGTCGGATCAAAATTGTGGGATTTTAAATTTTAAGAAGAATAAGAAAATGAAAGGATCATGATAATGTATTTTACCAAATCCACCTGAGGGAATACTTTTTATACAATTAAATTTTAAGAAGCAGATAATTTTTGGAATTGTGATTTGTAAATAAAATAGTACCGAAAACAGGTTGGCAACAAAACAAACATACCATTGCGTGGTAAAAACATAAACCAAAACAAAGTAAAAACTCCGAAACTTAAAAATTAAGTAAAACACATGAACTTCCAGGTAAGTGAGGCCGAGTGCTCTGTAAAATTACGCACCTCCTGTCTAGCTAGCCACACCCACCATGTGTGAAATCAAAATTAAGAATGGAATTGAAGGAACATGGCACTTTGTTGGTTGGTTGAATGTTGCTTAACGTCGCATCATCAATTTTTCAGCTATTCGCAAGAACTATTTTATTAATCTCTACAATTTTGTGTATGCATGTAAACAGCGAGTGTGTTTTATGGTCTGTCTTGTACAAGCGTGCACTCAGGACGACTTTAACGTGCAAGCTCAAAGAGTCAATACGCCGCAGACAAGCGTACCACTCCCCCAGTCCATTATACTGATACCAGGTGAATCAGTAAAGGCAAAGAACATTCACTATCCCACATGTGGCTCAGCGGAACTCGAACTCACAGGGGTGAGAGACCCTGAATTTGACGACTGACGTCTTATCCATTAGGCCTCACATGGCACTATTTAAAGTCAAATATTGAAACATGGAAACGTAAACCACTAAAGTGTTATGTACAACCAGCAAAGAATGACAAAAGAAGAAAGACACTTGTTGAAACCACTAATTATGAAAGTTGACCTTTACAGGTATTCAATATATGACTGGCAAAATAATGTCCAGTGATGTGGTTATAGTACTAATGGAGAAATCCCAAATCATCCCGTTTTCAAGAAACGTTTTATTTCAAAATAAACCTTGTTTTACCAGTAAGGAGATTGTTGTAATTTTTTTATATACCGATCCATGGCCTAATCACAATTCCCAAAGCAATTTAAAAACTACTGACGTCTATGGACTGAGCAGACAATACACAATATGTCCTTGGACCGAGAGGACAATTCAAACACAATTACGCCACTTTGACAGAACGCGCCTCTAATCTTGATTTACGCAGACGACAAACCACAACAATAACCAGATCTGAAGATATGAACAAAATATTAATTAAAAAAATTAAGAACAAAAAGCTACTAAATATGCGATAAATATCATTCCTGAATATTTAAAGGTACGTCGTTGATACGTGAATTCTTATGTAATTGACACCCTACGTGAACCAAAACCAGACTATTATATTATCAATCAGATATTTTCATATCGGTCCGGCCAAAGTGTGTCATATTGAACCGAGGCCGAAGGCCAAGAGTCAATATGGCACACCGAGGCCAAATAACTGGATCAATATGAAAATACCCGAATAATGATAATTTTATTAATTAACATTTAGTACTCTCAATACATCTATAAGTCTATTGTTACATCAACAAATCTGCCATTTTGAGAGAAGCGTTGATTGGTAAGGGTCTCGATATCCAACAGAAAGGTTTCAGTCAGAATCTTCAATTTCTGTCATCATTTCATAGCGAGTTAGGTCACGCGATAAAACTCAAACATGTCTTTTCCAGAACAGACATGTCTTGCATTCGCTGTATCACGTTGTTTGTCCGATTGTTTGTAAACATATCACACCAAAGAAACGTTTATAGGTAAACAACATTGACCTGTGCGTTTGACCTTTCATTAAGAATACTCATATAGGAGGGTTCGAATTCGCCCAATACATAGGTAGTGTTAGGATTCGCAGTTAATACATTTACACATTGTCCATGATTAGTGTTCACATCAGGTATACGATATATACACTCATTATTCCTATTAATTGAATTTACTCGTCCAAAAGTCGCAGGTCAATGTTGTTTACCTATACAAGACATGATAGACGAACGAATGAAAACGTGTAGCTTTTTGTGTATTTTGTGGGATACTTTTATTGACAATAATATTTTTATTAAACCAAAGCAACTTTTCCATACATATGAAATAAGCATATTTTGTAATCAGAAAAAAGTTTTAATTTGCACTTACCCCTATTGGACTTTTAAAGCGCTATGTTGTAAGCCATTTTGTTTTTTAATGAAATGCTATCATAATATTTGCACGCGTCCATATTGGCTTATTTTTTTCATATTGGACCTGTTTATCTCATATTGGCCCAGTTTTGTGAATTTATAGAGTTGAGTTGAGTAATGGTGTTTAACGTCCCAGTCAGAAATATTTCACTTATATCGAGACGTCGCAAGCTACAAGCGAAGGTGCAGAAATTTTGCCTGTGCGTTGCGCTGGTGGCATTATACAGCAGGATTCTTTATCGTGCCAAGCCCACCGTGACACGGGACATCGTTTATTTTAAGTTCCCATCCGAAAGAACCGTGACTTTCATTTCGTAATGCCGAGTGCTTGGCGAAAGAACAGTCACTAACCAACTGAGCTACCGCAGTGGTCTTGTGAATTTATAGGCGAGACAGTTTTGTACGTATTGTATCAATAACACATGTTGTTAATTAATAGAAATTATTATTGCAAAGCAACTTATGATAGAATTGTCATTTCCGAAATCTTGTTTATATAAAGTTAACCAAAATTAATTAAAAGTTATTTCTTACATTTACTATAGTAATTTTTAGAATTTATAAAAGAACAATTATTTCCTTATTACAACATAATTATGGTTTTGATTTCTCATCCTCTGGTTTTGTCATTGTGAACGGAACAGCGACATTCGCTTCTGTTCACGTTTTCACATAAATTAAGGTGAGGTTACTTCTGGAATTCTCGTCCTAAACGTTTTCCAAAATGTTCCGTATAAACGTTAAAGGGTTATTGATCACGTGGAACGCTAGCGATTTCCATTCATGCACGTCACGTTACATAATGTCAGGTTATGGCGCGAAAGAGTGCCATAGACATTCCCGTTCCCGTCTTTAAAAAATATTTGGTTGCATTTGACCTTGTTACTCGGGAACATTTCAGATAATGGTTTTATAGAGAGCAAGCACCGATTTAAGTAGGCCAATCGTGGATGACATACATCTATATATAGAAACATGACAGTTTAAATAAGTTTATCACATACCTTCATGCCATTATTTTTTCCAAATCTGCACAATGCAACAAGGAACTTTCCAACAGAAAATCATGCATTTGACAACAGTCAATGCTACCATGAACACGCCTTTGAACATTTATGCAACTTAGAAATATAAAATAAAACTAATTATATAATAAAACTGCCAAACAAAACAATCATCTTATAAGAAAAAAATTATTGGGACCAATTTTCAAAGGTGTAGTTATAGTATTCAATTCCTACAAAACATATTATGAATAAATTAGGCTTAGGTATCTGTCGTTACACCTAGGTCGAAAATTGTCAATTAGCACCCGGCCTCACTTCCCTGTTGGAAGTTCACGCGTCCAAGCTGACCTGTCAGTTCCAAAGTTTTTACTTTGCTTCTGGATTGTGATTCGGACATGGATTAGTATGTCTGTTTTGACTATTCGAATTCTTATAAAACCTTAGAAAAAGTGTGTACTTGGCAACAAACAACGCAACCAATAAACAAGACAGGCCAAAACAAGTTAATGATATAACAGACAAACCAAGACAGGCAACACCATCAATGAACAAGGCAAAATAAAAGCTTTGATGAAAACGGCCAAAAAGACCAGCAACATAAACAATGAACAAGACATAATACAGGTTAATGATATAATCGGCCAAGGGAGACAGACAGTGCCACCATGATACAAGCTAATAATAAAACGGTCAAACAAAACAGCCAGTACCACCAGTGTGCAAAACACAATTAAAGTTATTGACGAAAACGGCGAAACGAGACCAGCAACATAAACAATGGACAAGACACAATACAAGTTAATGATATAATCGACCAAGGAAGACAGACAACGCCACCAATGAACATGGTTCAAGCTTATAATGAAAACGGCCAAACAAAACAGCCATCACACACAACCAGTGAACAAGACACAATTAAAGTTAATGATGAAAACGGCGAAACAAGACCAGCAGCAAAAACAATGAACAACACACAACATTCGTTATTGATAAAAGACACAGACCGAGAAAAGAAAACAAATTTGGATCCTCAATTATAAGAATCTTCACTTTGAAAGCATGTTATATTGTTGTTGAATGTTGCTTAACATCGCATCAGCAATTTTTCAACTTTTCGCTACGAGAACTCCTTTATTAATCTCTATGAATTAATCTATGACCTGCTCGTGTATGCATATGAAGTGCAAGTGTGTTTATATTCTACCTTGTACCAGTGCACACTCAGAGCGACTTTAACGTGCTAGCTCACAGAGTCAGTACGCCCTCCGAGGACAAGCGTGCCACTCCGCCAGTCACATTATACTGACACCGGGTGAAACAGTGAAGGCCAAGGGCAAGGAAAATTCACTTTCCCGCATGTGGTCCGAGCAGGACTCGAACTCACCGTGGTGAGAGAACCTGGATTTGTAGACTGAAGTCTTATCCATTAGGCCATCGCGACCTTACATAAAGTAATATCGTCTCCAATAATCCTGTTACACTAAAGTGGTCCAAAAATGTACACATTTGAAAATGAGCCTTTTTTCAAAACTATGAAGTAGCAATTACTATGTATGCGTATGTTATCCGTAAAATTAAGAAACATTACTGTTTTCATTTTAATATTATGAAAATCTATATTAAATTCGAGATGTTTAAGAATTGCTTAATTTTGGTATTGTTTATTTCAGGTGAGTTAAGATTAAAGAAATTTGCAAGATATTTGTTTTTACAAAAAATTTAGTATAATTATGTTCATATTGTTTATTATTATGAAAATATAAATATAATTTTTAATGTTTAAGCGTTGCTTAAGTTTTTTATTGTTCAATCCCAGCAATCCCATATGAGTTAAGAGAAAAAAATGCAAGATATGTTTTCCATAAAAATGAGTAAAAATATGTTTCATTTTTTGATTATTATGAAAATCAAAATTCAATTTGCGATGTTATAGTGTTGCTTAATTTTGTTTTTGTATAATCCCAGGTGAGTTAAGAGAAAAAAATGCAAGATATGTTTTCCATAAAAATGGGTGGAAATATGTTTCATTTTTTATTATTATGAAAATATAAATTTAATTTGCGATGTTGTAGTGTTGCTTAATTTTGAAATTGTTCAATTTCAGGTGAAATAAGAAAAAAACAGTTACACGATATTTTTCCAAAAAAATTACAAAATATTTTGTTTCATTTTATTTATTATTGTGAGTATCTAAAAATAATATGCGATGTTAAAGTGTTGTTTAATTTTGGTATTGTTCAATCTCAGGTGAAATCAGAAAAAAGCAGTTACACGATATTTTTCCATAAAAATTGCGAAATATATTGTTTTCATTTTATTTATTATTATGAGAATCTAAATATAATTTGCGATGTTAAAGTGTTGCTTAATTTTAGTATTGTTCAATTTCAGGTGAAATAAGAGAAATGACAGTTGCACTATATGTTTTCCATAAAAATTAATTACGAAATATTTCGTTTTCATTTTATTTATTATTATGAGAATCTAAATATAATTTGCGATGTTAAAGTGTTGCTTAATTTTAGTATTGTTCAATCTCAGGTGAAATCAGAAAAAAGCAGTTACACGATATCTTTCCATAAAAATTGCGAAATACAATGTATATTGTTTTCATTTTATTTATTATTTTGAGTATCTAAATATAATATGCGATGTTAAAGTGTTGTTTAATTTTGGTATTGTTCAATCCCAGATGAGATAAGAGGAAAGACATTTGCACGACATGTCGTCACATGAGAGATAACGAAGGGCAATATACTGTTCGTGGCTATAATTTTCGGCCACTTCGAAGGCGACACTTTACCAAACATGGAACTTTTAAATATATTATTGTTAATAGGGTCTTGTGTTGCAGTCACGAAAGCAAGCGGTAAGTTGATTATCAAGAAACACTAATAAATTAGTATGCGCAAAAATCGAATATGGAACTTTTAAATATTATTGTTAATAGGGTCTTGTGTTGCAGTCACTAAAGCTGGCGGTAAGTTGATTGTCAAGAAACACTTTTTAGATTAATTAAATATATTAATATGCGTCAAAAATTGAATATGGAACTTTTAAATATGACGTTGTTAATAGGGTCTTGTGTTGCAGTCACTAAAGCTAGCGGTGAGTTGATTATCAAGAAACACTTTTTAAATTAGTTAAATATATTAATATGCGTCAAAAATTGAACATGGAACTTTTAAATATGACGTTGTTAATAGGGTCTTGTGTTGCAGTCACTAAAGCTAGTGGTAAGTTTATTATCAAGAAACACTTTTTAAATTAGTTAAATATATTAATATGCGTCAAAAATTGAACATGGAACTTTTAAATATGATGTTGTTAATAGGGTCTTGTGTTGCAGTCACTAAAGCTAGCGGTAAGTTGATTATCAAGAAACACGTTTAAGATTACATGTAGTAAAATATATTAACGTGCGTCAAGAATTGAACATGGAACTTTTAAATATGATGTTGTTAATAGGGTCTTGTGTTGCAGTCACTAAAGCAAGCGGTAAGTTGATTATCAAGAAACACTTTTTAGATTAGTTAAAATATATATTAATATGCGTCAAAAATTGAATATGGAACTTTTAAATATGGTGTTGCTAATGGGGTCTTGTGTTGCAGTCACAAAAGCTAGCGGTAAGTTGATTATCAAGAAACACGTTTAAGATTACATGTAGTAAAATATTTTAACGTGCGTCAAGAATTGAACATGGAACTTTTAAATATGATGTTGTTAATAGGGTCTTGTGTTGCAGTCACTAAAGCTAGCAGTAAGTTGATTATCAAGAAACACGTTTAAGATTACATGTAGTAAAATATCTTAACGTGCGTCAAGAATTTAACATGGAACTTTTAAATATGATGTTGTAAATAGGATCTTGTGTGGCAGACACTAAAACAAGCCGAAAGTGGAACAATAAACTGTTGACGAAACCTTTTTGATGGTTATGTAATTAAATACGAATATACTAATCCATGTCCTAATCAAGACCTCAAAAGCAAAAGAGAAAACTGACAAGTTACACACGATAACTTTAACCAGGTGAGACTGTGTGCACTGGAGGGGTAGCTAGCTACACCGATCATGTATGTCATGAAAATTAAAATGTAAATTATATTTACCTTCGTCAAAAATAGTTTACCTACCTTTTGTGAGATTACAATAAAACCTAAATTCATGTTCAGTCAAACTTTAGCATTATTAAGGGATCTAGCGATCGTTGTCAAGAGGGTCCAAAAACAAGAACATAGCAGAAATTATTTTTGGACTTTAAAACACTATGGCAATATGCGAATTGACGACATAGTTATGGAGAAGCATTATGAGGAGGTTTTACTTCTGTGGTTCGTCAGTAAATTATGTTTTAAAAAGTAAAGACGAGATAATTTTGAAAAACTTTAAAATGTACATCTTTGATCAAAAAAGTCAAGTTAACTTATTTTCGAGGGCCATGTATAATTTGTGTTGTTTCATAGAAAATCTTCAGGTGAACATGTACCAAAGAACTATTTCGATAACAATGTATAAACATCGTGTTTACAAGTGTTCAAAGTGATTTTGTGTTGTTCTCCCTTTCTGAATTTTCGGGGGTCATGTATAATTGTTTTTCTTTTTCATGTGTTGTTTCATAGAAAATCTTCATGTGCACATGTACCAAAGAACTAGTTAGATGACAATGCATAAACATCGTGTTTACAAGTGTTAAGCGGGTTTATGTTCTTCCTCATTGAATTTTCGAGGGTCATGTGTAATTGTTTTTCTTTTTCATGTGTTGTGTCATAAAAAATCTTCAGGTGCACATGTACCAAACAAAGATTTCGATGGCAATCCATAAACATCGTGTTTACAAGTGTTCAAAGCAAATTGGTTTTTTTCTCCCTTATTAATTTTCGAGGGTCATGTGTAGTGTTTTTTGTGTCATAGACAAATTTCAGGTGCACATGTACCAGAGAAACCAATTTTCGATGACAGTGCATATTGAACGTATTTACTAGTGTTCAAAGTGATTTTGCGTTTTACTTCCTATTGAATTTTCAAAGGGCCATGTGTAATTGTTTTTCGTTTTCATGTGTTGCGTCATAGAAAAGTTTCAGGTGCACTTGTACCAAGGAAACCTATTTTCGATGACAATGTACAAACATCGTGTGTACAACGGTTCAAAGCAAGTTTGTGTTATTTTCCCTATCTGGATTTTTGAGGGTCATGTTTAATTTTTTTCACGTGTTGCGTCATAGATAACTTTCAGGTGCACGTGTACCAAGAAAACCGATTTTCGATGACCATGTACTAATACAGTACAGGTCTGACGAACGTTTAACACGAAACTAACGAAAAAAGCCAAAGCTCGGCTACAGAGTGGTCGAGATATGGACCCGTAACTAGTGGCAGAAAAGCTACCAAAAATAGATAGCACGTGCTGTCGAGATATAGTTAACAAGGGGTCCGGATGTGTTGCCAACGCGAAACTTATTTGTTAGCTCAGGTCTGTACTGTATGTCTACAAGTGTTACAAAAATTTGCACGATATTTTTTTGATCTATGTTTCAGTTTGCACGACTACTCTACACGGTCGCTGCATTGGAATTTCCGGGGGAACATGTAATAGTGGATACCATCTGACATTTAGTTACTGTGGATTTCTAGAACTATGTTGTTACCCTTCACACTACACTACCGGTGGAAGTGGTAGCCATACCGGAAGTGGTAGTCATACAGGAAGCGGAAGCTCTGCAACAACTCATGCGCCATCCCAACATATATCTTCAGGTATGCAGTTTTAGTATAATAATGCCAATGGGTTGCTCGATCGTGTTTTACGTCACAGTCGTGTATATTTCATTCAGGGTGTTAATTGACGGATCACCGGCCACGCCCACAATGTTCCGACAAAGGGCCGGCTTGCTTGTTTTACACGCAAAAAGAATGAAAACTCGGCCTGAATTGTCCCGTTTAATGACGTCACTAACACTAGTATGCCATTAGTTGCCGTGAAGCTTATTTGGTACTGTGATGGCGGCCAGTATCAGAACATAATAAGCATGGCCGGCGATACGTCATTTGTTATACGTTAATTGATTGGTTGACTGAATGAGTTTTAAGTACCAGTCAAGAATATTTCACTTATATCGAGACGTCATCAGCTATAGGTAAAGCGGCTGAAATACTGATGTTTGTAGTGCGTCGGGAGCTATCTGCAGGGGGTTCTTAAACATGCTATGTCTGTCTTATCATGGGGCATCAGATTTTAGGGTCTCTTCATAAGGACCTCATGACTCTCATTTGTAAATGCCCAGTGCTTGGCAAAAAGAAACAAAAAAAAAAAACAAAAAAACAAACAAACAATCGCTGTCTATCTTTAAGCATGTTAACTTTTATTGATTTATTTATTTGGTGAATATTTATTTATTTATTTTATTTGCTGAATATTTATTTATTTATTTTATTTGCTGAATATTTATTTATTTATTTATTTTATTTGCTGAATAGTTATTTATTTATTTATTTATTTATTTATTTATTTATTTGCTGAATATTTATTTATTTATTTATTTTATTTGCTGAATATTTATTTATTTATTTATTTTATTTGCTGATATTTATTTATTTATTTATTTTATTTGCTGAATATTTATTTATTTATTTATTTATTTTATTTGCTGAATATTTATTTATTTATTTTATTTGCCGAATAGTTATTTATTTATTTATTTATTTATTAATTAATTTATTTATTTATTTATTTATTTATTTATTTATTTTATTTGCTGAATATTTATTTATTTATATTATTTGCTGAATATTTATTTATTTATTTATTTTATTTGCTGAATATTTATTTATTTATTTTATTTGCTGAATAGTTATTTATTTATTTATTTATTTATTTATTTTATTTGCTGAATATTTATTTATTCATTTAGTCATTTATTTTATTTATTCATTATTTATTTATTTATTTATTTATTTATTTATTTATATTTATTTGCTGAATATATTATTTATTTATTATTTATTTTATTCGCTGAATACTTATTCATTTATTTATTTATTTATCTAGGAAGCTGTGGCGTCAGTACAATAGATGACCATCACCGTATTGTCGGAGGTACATTGGCTAACAATCATGAATATCCATGGCAGGTTAGATCACTTAGCTTTCAGAATACAGTCAGACCTGTTACATAGCGTCCAACTCATATAGAGACCACCAATCTGCTATAGCTTCCATTATCATAAAAATGTCACTATTTATAAAGTTCCTACAAAAAGATTTGCAATAGCATCCACCCCTATAAAAACCCCACCTGTCCATTAAGTCCAGTGGTTTGAGATTCCTTTGTTTCATATATCAAAATCAAATTCTCTATACATTCTATAAAGACCACCTGTCTATAAAGTCCCTACAGTAAAATCTGCTATAGCACCAACTCATACATAAAAAGCACCTGTCTATAAAGTCCGAAAAGTAATGCCTGCTATAGCGACAACGTCTATACACCTTTCCAATAAGACTAGTTTTTTCAAATATACTTAATTTTACAGCCTATATTTCGTACTGTTGGAATCACTCTGTTTGTGACAGTGAAAAACTCTTTATTTCCATAGAAAATCAAATAAAGAATTAAGATTGATATTTTTCACTTATTTGTACCTAGTCTAACGGGAAATCTGTGTGCGCATCAGAGATTAGCCTAGATGTAAAAACGCATAAATATCGACATTTTGGCCATGTGAAATCCCCATAGCATCAAAAGTTTCCTTTCTACAGAAATACTTTATGACATATAAAGATCACCTTTCCAATAAGACTTAGTTTTTTTTTCAAATCTAGTTAATTTTACAGCCTATATTTCGTACTGTTGGAATCGCTCTGTTTGTGATGGTGAAATACTCTTTATTTCCATACAAAATCAAATAAATTTGAATAAAGATTGATATTTTTCACTTACTTGTACCTAGTCGTAACAGGAAATCTGTATGCGCATCAGCGAATAGCCTAGATGTATCTGCACAGGGTAAAACATCGAAGCTATGGGTATTTAACATGTTGAAAAACCAGGCAAATGGTGGATTCTGTTGCGCATATGACAGAAAACGTCACCAAGGACATCACTTCCGGTGTAAAAACATCGCCATTTTCGCCATGTAAAATCCCCATAGCGCCAACATTTTCCTTTATACAGAAATATTTGATGACAATAGTAGGTTCCATAAGTGGTCTTTATATACACGATTTACCATATTTGCTAATTGTTAGATGTAGGTATTTATGGGCAAAGATTGTAGCATAATGAGATAGTTAAAAATAAAATAAATAAATAGATAAATAAATAAAAAAAACCCATTTATATAGCAATTTCCGAACGCCCTAGAGCATGAAACAGTTGTGCATACAAACTGATCCATAAATAATAAGTATAAATGCAGTGTGAGCCTCGCTTTAAATCCTTAGGTCGTATAAAGGGAGATAACTTGAGGTAAAGGGTCAAATATCTTGATGGCGGTGCGAAAAATGTCTATTAGTTTGACAGTGCACAATATTTAGTATTGTATTTCAAGCTTTACAAAGTATATGTAACAAGTCAAATATGTCATTTAATCTGAAATTGACCGCCGAATAAGTCTTATTTTGAAGCTGTAGGTCGTTTAAAGGGAGATAATTATAGGATAGTGCGAAAGGGCTCTTTTAGCGCGATAGATTCTAATATTTCTTTTTTATGTCAAGTTTTACAAAATAATTATCAGAAGTGAATCAGTGCATCAAACATTTGTGTCGATGAACTTATTTACTTCTGATGATTAGGTTTGGCTTTTGGGTGGGTTTTAAAACTGTAGGTCTGTGGTACCTATCTGAATAATAGTTTGAGTAAACAGCGTGACAGAGCACAATAAGTGTTCTATTTCAAGTTTAACAAAGCATATGTAACAAGTTAACTAAGTTCATCGAGATTTGAACAGTACTGTAATCTGTACAGAAATAAGTCTCAGATCATTAAGTCCGACCAATCACGTCAGCTGTTAGATAAAAACTTGTTCCCATCATAGGGACCTTACGTTACACTTTAAATAGGACAAACATGAAATTCTCTTCACATTATCGTCGTACTGGTTGATGCTTGTCGAGCTTTATAAATATAATAATATAAAAATTATTTTAGAAATAACTCTCAATCTATTGTGGTTTACGGGGTATAAACAAGCATAAAATAAAATTCCAAAGCTAATGATAGAAAATTATTTCTAATATTTAAAATCTTAATCGTTGACATTTCTGCTTAGAATTTTCAAAAAGCCAATCATTTAATATTACAAAATACTGGTGTTCATTTCTTATCCGCCGGTTTTGTCAATCAATGGAACAGCGTCATTCACCCTTTCAGAGCATTTAGCCCCACCTTCTTTGACGTCACAATAAAGAAAGCAAACGAAATCTTCGACTGAAATGTAAACGTTTTTCTTGTCAATAGATTGATACAAGGAAAAAATCAGCGATTGTAAATATAAATGTATAACCAGTATAACCAGGAAATACAATTATAACCTAAGAATGACCAAAAAAAAAAAAACAAACAAACAAACAAAAAAAACAAAAAAAAAAACAAAAAACAAAAACAAAGCAAAAAACACGTTAATTTTCGAAGAGCTAAACAAGAGGACCAAAAAGTAATATTGGGATCCTCAAATTCCCAACTTAAGCTGGTAATAGATGACATAATAAATGTCCAGTGTTGTGCTTATATTTGAGGGCGCCAGCTTATTTTTAAAGACTGGAAACAGAGGCAACAGTACAACATGTTTTTAATTTCTGGGGTTAATGTCATCGTGGAGGACCTAGTCGATGCTCCGCCCTCTCATTACCTAGTGCCAGGCTAGAAAGTAGTATATAAAAGCCGGTGACAAGTTTTAGGATTTAGAACCCATGACCTCCCCCTCTCAAGTCTACTTTACTACCACTTAACCACATATGCTATATAGAAGAATGTGGTATGCGTTTGCCTCACCAAGTCTCTTATACAAATATAGCGCCATGAGAGAAAGAGTAATTCAAAGTCGGTCTCAAGTTTTATGTATGACCCCATCCATTACTGACAATATGTTTGGGCGGCCACTAGGGGCGCTGATGTCGGTCTACACAGCTTATAAGATTTTCACCTGTGGCTGTATATAGGATTAACGTTGAAAATGTTGCATGTTGTTACAAAAACGATCATAACTTTTTTATTATTCATAACAGAATATTACCTGTTATCTTTTTAAAATATAGAAAAATACCTTTCAGAAATTATTTTCAAAAACAAAATAACTTTATGTTTACTTGAGTAATTTTAACTTTGAAGTCATGGTTATGTTTTACATTGAATATATAGGAATTACAATACCGACGTTTTTTTAAAAAATTATTAAAAATAGTTCCAATTTTCAAAAAATATTTTTCCTGTTTCGGTTATTTAACAAACATTTCAAAGTTTCTAATCAGTTTTCAGAATAAAATAAGTTAATGTTTACTTGAGTAATTTGAGGTTTGAAATATAAAAGTTGAATATTTTTTTTCATTTTCTGTGACGTAGCTGTCATAATATTTACCTGTGTATGACAGGTAAAATTGTAAGATACATGTGTCGCTGCTGAGGAGGCGATACGTGTATATTGCTCCGGGCTAATATACATTTACAACTGATCAATATTAGCCCAGAGCAATTATTTTGTGGTTAAAATTATTTACTTTCTAGTTTGGCAACGATAACTTTTTTATGTAGAATTAAAAAAAATTATAAATTTATTTTAATTCCATAAGTATTTTTTTCATTCAGTATTATGAAATTTAATAATGGTTTATTTAATTCAAATAAATGTTTTATAAATATTTTTAAAAAGTTGTATTTAAATAATTTTAATAAATTATCAATTAGCAAATTTTGTATTTATCAAAGTTTAATGATAAATTAGGAATCCATAAAATTTCATTAATCTAAAATTCTAAAATTTACATCTTCATAAACAAAATCAAATTCATAAAAGTTCGACAATACACATTCAGGACCTCTAAAATAAATCAACCTCTCGGAATTTGCCATTATAGATAAATGTGCTATTGTTGGCTTATTCTCCGCCTTTATATACCTCACCAAAAAAACTTTAAGTGTGCACTGAGACGCTAATTTCACTTCGAAATTTTTCACCAGCTTGAGATCGGCAAGTGCTCAAAGGATCAAACATCTCTCTCTCTCTCTCTCTCTCTCTCTCTCTCTCTCTCTCTCTGTGTGTGTGTGTGTACGCTATCGCCTAACGGATAAGTTATTTTCCCTCCGGACTCCTCTCCACCCCCCCCCCCCCACAAGCTGAGCAAGTGTATAAAGGATCAAACATCACTCTCTCTCTCTTTATTTTAATAAATCTATTTATTTTTTACAACTGCGGATTCATTTTCAATAAATATTTATTTATTTTAATTACTTTATAGATTATTCATGTATTTATTTATATATTATTTATATCAGGGACTAAGTATTTAACTATTTTTTATCCAATGATACTGCATTTTTATCATATATTTAATTTATTTACAAATCGAATTCGTGATTCATTTGCAGTAAATATGTTTTTAATTTTAATTACTTTATAGACTATTCATGTACATTTGTTGTATTTATTTTATAAATTATTTATTTCAGAGATGAAGTATTTAACTTTTTTATCTCATGTTACCGCATTTTTAGCATTCATGATTAATTTTCAGTAAATTTATTTATTTATTTATTTATTTATTTATTTATTTATTTATTTATTATTTAACTACTTCAAGACTATTCGTGTATTTTTAACATATTATTTATATCAGAGACTGGGCATTTATATATCATTATTCTATTATTTAATTGAAATAAAATATATCCATGGTAATTAAAATATAGTAATTACGGATATGATTTAGTGTAGAATGTTCTTATATAATATGATTGAAAATGAGATTCAAACTCTAGATCATTTTTTGTCAAGCCACTCATATTATCTTAGAATATTACACAGGTAAGAAAGTGGTCTTTACAATATACATGTTACTGATGCTATCATCACCTATTGACGTGTACCTCAATGATAAAATTACCCGATAGAGCCTTGGAATGCAGAGTTACCGTTCTTGAAATTCTTAGAACATATTCTTGATAATGTGAAAAAGGGTAGTACCTGTTCTTTCGCAAATTAAATCGACATTTACAACTAAAAAGACACCGAGTCCTTCGAAAGAGACCTTAAAACCCAATGCCCTGCGCCACGGCAGACGGTTTTTTCCACTACCCGGAACGTACCATATTGTCATCTCAAGAATTGTAAAAATGATTTTTTTTTACTAAAACAGCTAGTAAGTTGTTGCATCTTTAAAGTATATTAATCAATAAAAGGGCAAAATTGTTTTACACACCGAGATATGGAAATTCTAATCTAATGGTCAGCTATTTTAATCTCAAACGAGGCTCTGCGATAACTCCAACATCTTATGATATCCCTCGTATCATGAATTACGTCCCTTTTCAATTATTAAAAATGTACTGAGATACCCTACACATCTCACGCGGGGTGCGATATGGAAAAAATATCATATCACCTGTCCAGTGAGATTAATCTGTCTCATATATATGCGAAAAACCTCAATCTGCATGGGTGTCATACATGCATAGCACAGTCTTGTCGAAAGTTTAACACTAATATAACTTACATGTATTAAAACCAAATAGTACTGTCATATACCATTTTTTTTAATTTAATCATAAAATACATTCAAAAAATGGTATATGACAATATTTTTTTAATTTAATCATAAAATACATTCAAAAAATGGTATATGACAATATATATTGTCATATACCATTTTTTGAATGTATTTTATGATATATATTGTCATATACCATTTTTTGAATGTATTTTATGATAAAGTAAAAAAAATGGTATATGACAGTACAAATTATTTACTTTCTAGTTTGGCAACGATAACTTTTTTATGTAGAATTAAAAAAAATTATAAATTTATTTTAATTCCATAAGTATTTTTTTTCATTCAGTATTATGAAATTTAATAATGGTTTATTTAATTCAAATAAATGTTTTATAAATATTTTTAAAAAGTTGTATTTAAATAATTTTAATAAATTATCAATTAGCAAATTTTGTATTTATCAAAGTTTAATGATAAATTAGGAATCCATAAAATTTCATTAATCTAAATTCTAAAATTTACATCTTCATAAACAAAATCAAATTCATAAAAGTTCGACAATACACATTCAGGACCTCTAAAATAAATCAACCTCTCGGAATTTGCCATTATAGATAAATGTGCTATTGTTGGCTTATTCTCCGCCTTTATATACCTCACCAAAAAAACTTTAAGTGTGCACTGAGACGCTAATTTCACTTCGAAATTTTTCACCAGCTTGAGATCGGCAAGTGCTCAAAGGATCAAACATCTCTCTCTCTCTCTCTCTCTCTCTCTCTCTCTCTCTCTCTCTCTGTGTGTGTGTACGCTATCGCCTAACGGATAAGTTATTTTCCCTCCGGACTCCTCCTCCACCCCCCCCCCCCCCCCACAAGCTGAGCAAGTGTATAAAGGATCAAACATCACTCTCTCTCCCTTTATTTTAATAAATCTATTTATTTTTTACAACTGCGGATTCATTTTCAATAAATATTTATTTATTTTAATTACTTTATAGATTATTCATGT
Source organism: Anadara kagoshimensis (assembly GCA_021292105.1). Classification (NCBI taxonomy): domain Eukaryota; kingdom Metazoa; phylum Mollusca; class Bivalvia; order Arcoida; family Arcidae; genus Anadara; species Anadara kagoshimensis. The sequence goes on from CM037868.1 coordinate 16,248,727, forward strand.
ATTTATTTTATATATTATTTATATCAGGGACTAAGTATTTAACTATTTTTTATCCAATGATACTGCATTTTTATCATATATTTAATTTATTTACAAATCGAATTCGTGATTCATTTGCAGTAAATATGTTTTTAATTTTAATTACTTTATAGACTATTCATGTACATTTGTTGTATTATTTTATAAATTATTTATTTCAGAGATGAAGTATTTAACTTTTTTATCTCATGTTACCGCATTTTTAGCATTCATGATTAATTTTCAGTAAATTTATTTATTATTTATTTATTTATTTATTTATTTATTTATTTATTTATTTATTTATTTATTATTTAACTACTTCAAGACTATTCGTGTATTTTTAACATATTATTTATATCAGAGACTGGGCATTTATATATCATTATTCTATTATTTAATTGAAATAAAATATATCCATGGTAATTAAAATATAGTAATTACGGATATGATTTAGTGTAGAATGTTCTTATATAATATGATTGAAAATGAGATTCAAACTCTAGATCATTTTTTGTCAAGCCACTCATATTATCTTAGAATATTACACAGGTAAGAAAGTGGTCTTTACAATATACATGTTACTGATGCTATCATCACCTATTGACGTGTAAACACTAAAAGTTTACCTGGGCACCTCAATGATAAAATTACCCGATAGAGCCTTGGAATGCAGAGTTACCGTTCTTGAAATTCTTAGAACATATTCTTGATAATGGCGGTTCGAACCCATGACTTCCCGATCCCGGGTTAGACGCTCAACCAGTAAGCTACCCAGGTTGTCTAGAAGAATGTGGTATATCTCCCTAATCCATATATTATTATAGCTCTAGGCGAATAACTCAAATTAGGTCTCAAGGTTTATGTATGATCAGGCCGTGGTTCGAACTCACAACTTCTCGAGGCGGATACTCGACCACTGAGTCATCAAAGCTGTCTAGAGAAATGTGGTATGCCCTACAAATTCTTATATAATTATCGCACTAGGCATGGAAGAGTATCTAAAAGTAGGTCTTACGTCTTATGTATGACCCGGCTAGTGTCCAACCCACGACCTCCAGTTCTCGAGACGGAAGCTCTACTAATGAGTCACGTTGGTGGTATCCGTCATTTATTAATTCTTAATTACTGTATATCTTTCATTATTAGGTATCACTGATGTACAGAGGACATCACATGTGTGGTGGTACTATCATCAATAACCAGTGGATCGTCACAGCTGCCCACTGCTTTGAAGAGTATGTAATTATAGGCAAACACCATTGGCCTGTTCACTTGACCTTCTATTGAAATATTTATTATTATTATTATTATTATATTATTATTATTATTATGGACCAGGCACCGGTTTCACAATCATTCCTTAGCTAAGATTTTCCTTAACTTAAATCTTGCAAAATTTCAAATCTTCATAATTTCGTTAATTTTCAAGATTTTCAGGAATTTAAGGTGTTATTTTTAAGATCACCTCAAGATTAAAACATTTGCATTTAGTTTTGACAAAAATATTCATAAATATTTCTAAAAAGAGAATACCAATTTGCTAAATTTAAGAAAATCTTAGCTAAGGAATGATTGTGAAACCGGGGCCAGGCCCCTTAGCTTAGATTTGTCTTAACTTAAATTTAGCAAATTTTGGTAATCTCTTTTTTTTAGCTACTGATGAATATTTTTTTTCAAAACTAATGCAGATGTTTTAATCTGGAAGTGATCTTTAAAATGACACCTTAAATTCCTGAATATCTTGAAAATTAACAAAATTATAAAGGTTTGTAATTTTGCAAAATTGAAGTTAAGGAAAATCTTAGCTAAGGAATGATTGTGAAACCGGGGCCAGTATATTAATATATAGGGACGCCAGTGCTTCGTCTACATCATGGGGGGTAGGAGGGGGGGGGGGTGGGGTGGGGTGGGGGTGTATTGTTTTTGTATAAATTGCGAATCCTAACACTACCCACATTCTAGGTGGATCATCGACATATATGTCTAAAAATAATTTTGGTTTCACAATTTTGGTCCAAGCACTACTGACGAGGAATTGTATTCCGAAACGACCGTCTAGTGCTGTAAAATTATGTAATCTATATATACTAAAAAAAAGGTTAGGGGCCGATAACAGTCCAAGAACTTAAAAAATATATAATCCGTCTGTATTTTGTTCTAGTTCTCTTCTTTCTTATGTTATGAAGTTTTTTTTGCGCATGAAATCAAAACATATTCAAAAATTTACGAAAAGTGCGAAGATGAAATGATATGATTTACATTGTACAAAATTAAATGTTTTGATGTGGTCCTTAACTTTTTTTTGAGAATAAATTAGACAAATTGCTAAATTGGAGTTCGACGGCGTCGAACCATTGACCTGTCTAACAATGGCGTTTAAAATGCAAGCATACTACTGTGCATAAAGGCTATTTTGAACACGGAATATGGTAAATTACATTTTAATAAAGTATTGCTCGGACAAATTAACAGTGCATATTTATTTACTATTCAGAGACCTAACTAAAATTTATATTTGTCAATGCTGCATGGTTAACGTCTGTATATAGAAAAAAATTACATTTCTGACAGAAAATATGTATTCCAGCTATCCATTGGGCCCCAATTTACAAATGAATGTACCTTTTACCTGCGTGATTGAATCAAGACAATTCACACCTGGACGACCTACATATAACCAATGAGGTACCTAATAGGAGTATTTATACTTAACCATTTTGATTTTATTGAAAAAGTGGCAAAATTTATGGTACACACACACTCACATAGACTGATTTAAAAGAAAACATATTTTTTACTACTTAGGTCTCTCTTTTCTTTGTTGAAATATAATTAAAATGTTAACAAAAAGATACAAATAAAAATTTAATCGCAATGTATGCATGTTCAAAATAGCCTTTATGCACAGGTGATGAGTGCCAACGCGTTATGATTTTAGCTTGCTTTACATGGCAACGGAAGTTATATCACCTAAAACGTCATTTATAGACACTTAATGTTATATGTATATTTCGCATTTTTGAAAATTTTATTTTGTTTTTTTTAATCCTTAAAGAATTTACATACACTTTTGCATACAACATACAACATACAAGTCAAATCGCTAGAACAACCAATAAATGCAAGTTTAAGCAAAAATAAGTGATACGTCACTTTATCAATAGTAATTATGGACACTCAACCAAACCTGTCTATAAAGGCCACCCAGAGAAACCAGTTAAATGGACATTTATGGGCAGGCGGCCTTTATATACAGGTTCAAATAATATGAATAAAGAACAATTGGGATACAATCCTTCTAGCCTTTATAATCAGGTGACCCTAATATAGAGGTGGCCTTTAAGACAGACTGGACTATATTTCACTGTTATAAAGTTGAGCTGAAAAATGATGATTAATACCCAGTCAAGAATATTACACTTATATCGAGACATTGTCAACATGTTTAATCAAGTTTTGTACAAAACGGATTTTTATAGAACTAAAAATGTATAACAAAATATACTGTTGCTATGGTAACTAATTTTTCTTTTTGTACTTTCATAGCACGTATCACAGTCAGTGGACGGTTGGTGTCGGATTGCACGATCGTCACCACATTTACACAAACCAAGTACACCGCACAGCTAACGTTATTGTTCACAGTAGTTACAATTCCAAAACTAACCATAATGATATTGCTATGATTAAATTGGACAAACCTATTGATATATCAGGCTCCACATCTAGAGCCGCTTGCCTACCTACATCTGGTGAAAGTTTCGATGGACTACAATGTACAGTCACTGGATGGGGAGCCACTCACTCCGGTAATCAAAAACAAACATACTTATACATATCCAAATCAGTGTACCGTCACTGGATGGGGAGCCACTCACTCCGGTAATCAAAAACAAACATTCAAATCAAAGTATAAACTCTGAAACTGACAAGTTAGGTTGAACACGTAAACCTTCAACAAGGAGTGAGGTCGGTTGCCCCGGATGTGTAAGCATTTCTTGTGTAGCTAGCTTCGGTTGCTCCGAATGTGTAAGCATTTCGTGTATAGCTAGCTTCGGTTGCTCCGGATGTGTAAGTATTTCTTGTATAGCTAGCTTCGGTTGCTCCGGATGTGTAAGCATCTTGTATAGATAGCTTCGGTTGCTCCGGATGTGTAATCATTTCATGTATAGCTAGCTTCGGTTGCTCCGGATGTGTAAGCATTTCGTGTATAGCTAGCTTCGGTTGCTCCGGATGTGTAAGTATTTCTTGTATAGCTAGCTTCGGTTGCTCCGGATGTGTAAGCATTTCTTGTATAGATAGCTTCGGTTGCTCCGGATGTGTAAGCATTTCATGTATAGCTAGCTTCGGTTGCTCCGGATGTGTAAGCATTTCGTGTATAGCTAGCTTCGGTTGCTCCGGATGTGTAAGCATTTCGTGTATAGCTAGCTTCGGTTGCTCCGGATGTGTAAGCATTTCTTGTATAGATAGCTTCGGTTGCTCCGGATGTGTAAGCATTTCCTGTATAGCTAGCTTCGGTTGCTCCGGATGTGTAAGCATTTCGTGTATAGCTAGCTTCGGTTGCTCCGGATGTGTAAGCATTTCATGTATAGCTAGCTGCGGTTGCTCCGGATGTGTAAGCATTTCGTGTATAGAGCTTCGGTTGCTCCGGATGTGTAAGCATTTCGTGTATAGCTAGCTTCGGTTGCTCCGGATGTGTAAGCATTTCCTGTATAGCTAGCTGCGGTTGCTCCGGATGTGAAGGCATTTCCTGTATAGCTAGCTTCGGTTGCTCCGGATGTGTAAGCATTTCCTGTATAGCTAGCTGCGGTTGTCTGGATGTGTAAGCATTTCGTGTATAGCTAGCTTCGGTTGCTCCGGGTGTGTAAGCATTTCGTGTATAGCTAGCTTCGGTTGCTCCGGATGTGTAAGCATTTCGTGTATAGCTAGCTTCGGTTGCTCCGGATGTGTAAGCATTTCGTGTGTAGCTAGCAGCGGTTGCTCCGGATGTGTAAGCATTTCGTGTATAGCTAGCTTCGGTTGCTCCGGATGTGTAAGCATTTCGTGTATAGCTAGCTCCGGATGCTCCGGATGTGTAAGCATTTCGTGTATAGCTAGCTCCGGATGCTCCGGATGTGTAAGCATTTCGTGTATAGCTAGCTTCGGTTGCTCCGGATGTGTAAGCATTTCGTGTATAGCTAGCTTCGGTTGATCCGGATGTGTAAGCATTTCGTGTATAGCTAGCTTCGGTTGCTCCAAATGTGTAAACATTTCGTGTATAGCTAGCTTCGGTTGATCCGGATGTGTAAGCTTTTCGTGTATAGCTAGCTTCAGTTGCTCCGGATGTGTAAGCATTTCGTGTATAGCTAGCTTCGGTTGCTCCGGATGTGTAAGCATTTCGTGTATAGCTAGCTTCGGTTGCTCCGGATGTGTAAGCATTTCGTGTATAGCTAGCTTCGGTTGCTCCGAATGTGTAAGCATTTCGTGTATAGCTAGCTTCGGATGCTCCGGATGTGTAAGCATTTCGTGTATAGCTAGCTTCAGTTGCTCCGGATGTGTAAGCATTTCGTGTATAGATAGCTTAGGTTGCTCCGGATGTGTAAGCATTTCGTGTATAGCTAGCTTCGTTGCTCCGGATGTGTAAGCATTTCGTGTATAGCTAGCTTCAGTTGCTCCGGATGTGTAAGCATTTCGTGTATAGCTAGCTTGGTGCTCCGGATGTGTAAGCATTTCGTGTATAGGTAGCTTCGGTTGCTCCGGATGTGTAAGCATTTCGTGTATAGCTAGCTTCGGTTGCTCCATGTGTAAGCATTTCGTGTATAGCTAGCTTCGGTTGCTCCGGATGTGTAAGCTTTCGTGTATAGCTAGCTTCAGTTGCTCCGGATGTGTAAGCATTTCGTGTATAGCTAGCTTCAGTTGCTCCGGATGTGTAAGCATTTCGTGTATAGCTAGCTTCGGTTGCTCCGAATGTGTAAGCATTTCGTGTATAGCTAGCTTCGGTTGTCTGGATGTGTAAGCATTTCGTGTATAGCTAGCTTCGGTTGCTCCGGGTGTGTAAGCATTTCGTGTATAGCTAGCTTCGGTTGCTCCGAATGTGTAAGCATTTCGTGTATAGCTAGCTTCGGATGCTCCGGATGTGTAAGCATTTCGTGTATAGCTAGCTTCAGTTGCTCCGGATGTGTAAGCATTTCGTGTATAGATAGCTTAGGTTGCTCCGGATGTGTAAGCATTTCGTGTATAGCTAGCTTCGGATGCTCCGGATGTGTAAGCATTTCGTGTATAGCTAGCTTCAGTTGCTCCGGATGTGTAAGCATTTCGTGTATAGCTAGCTTCGGTGCTCCGGATGTGTAAGCATTTCGTGTATAGCTAGCTTCGGTTGCTCCGGATGTGTAAGCATTTCGTGTATAGCTAGCTTCGGTTGCTCCGGATGTGTAAGCATTTCGTGTATAGCTAGCGCGGTTGCTCCGGATGTGTAAGCATTTCGTGTATAGCTAGCTTCGGTTGCTCCGGATGTGTAAGCATTTCGTGTATAGCTAGCTTCGGTTGCTCCGGATGTGTAAGCATTTCGTGTATAGCTAGCTTCGGTGCTCCGGATGTGTAAGCATTTCGTGTATAGCTAGCTTCGTTGCCCGGATGTGTAAGCATTTCGTGTATAGATAGCTTAGGTTGCTCCGGATGTGTAAGCATTTCGTGTATAGGTAGCTTCGGTTGCTCCGGATGTGTAAGCATTTCGTTTATAGCTAGCTTCGGTTGCTCCGGATGTGTAAGCATTTCGTGTATAGCTAGCTTCGGTTGCTCCGGATGTGTAAGCATTTCGTGTATAGCTAGCTTCGGTTGCTCCGGATGTGTAAGCATTTCGTGTTTAGCTAGGTTCGGTTGCTCCGGATGTGTAAGCATTTCGTGTATAGCTAGGTTCGGTTGCTCCGGATGTGTAAGCATTTCGTGTATAGGTAGCTTCGGTTGCTCCGGATGTGTAAGCATTTCCTGTATAGGTAGCTTCGGTTGCTCCGGATGTGTAAGCTAGCTTCACCCGTCACGTATGTAATAAAAATTGAAAGTAAAAAGAACATAAAAGTATAGGACGTCAAATATATTCAGGGTAATAGTGAATACAGAGACTTTATACTTATCAACAATATTGTGATGATGGCCATAAACGTTTTAGAGTTTGTAAACATATAAAAGCAGTCGCTTAAGAGACAGAGGACGCGGTGGCCTAATGGATAAGACGTTAGTCTTCAAATCCAGGGTCTCTCACCGCTAAGAGTTCGAGTCCCGCTCGGGCCACATGTGGGAAAGTGAATTTTCTTCGTTGGCCTTTACTGATTCACCTGGTATCAGTATAATGGACTGGGGGAGTGGTACGCTCGTCTGCGGCGTACTGACTCTGTGAGCTAGCACGGTAAAGTCGCCCTGAGTGCGCACTAGTACAAGGCAGACCATACACACACACTCGCACTTCACATGCATACACGAAATTGTTCATAGATTAATCCATAGGGATTAATAAAATAATAAGATTAATTAAATAGTTCTCGTCGCGAATAGCTGAAAAATTGCTGCTGCGACGTTAAGCAACATTCAACCAACCAACCAATCATGAGAGACAAATACCTTGCCGAGATTTCTAGCATGCTATGTGATGTTTTCGTCGAAAAACTAAAAAAGTGAGAAAAATTTTCTTTTCATTGTCAAGTTGTTTGAAGCTTGATTAATTAATTCAGTTGATTAGTCAAAATCTGTTGCTAGGATCCCATGGATACAGTCGTTACAAATTGGGTCATTCCGTGATGCGATCGAGATTTGCCGAATTGCAAGAGTTATGTCCCTTGATTTTAGAATTTTTATATTTTCACTTCCAGGTGGTTCCGGACAGCGATATCTACATGAAGTGGATGTTCCTATTATATCTAACAGTCTGTGTGGTTACTATCTAAGTACCACCATATACAGCAGTAATATCTGTGCTGGATATACTCAGGGTGGTAGAGACGCTTGTCAGGTACGTATTGCTGTAGCCTTTGAAAATTTCTTTTAAATAACAGTGTTCGGGACTTTTGGAAGTTTTAGCTTAATCCAACCAATATTTGGTTTTTAATCAACATTATGAGTTAGGTAAATCCGGTAAATACGGACACAAAAGGAAGTCGGCGCGCATTTTCCTAGTTTAGCAGAGATTAAGTATTCTCTCTGCATTTTACTTTGCCAAATATCATCTGTTATACTTTTGGGCATAAAAACCCGATAAGGTCCGAATGCTAAGAAACCAGGTTACTAGAATACAAAAGGAAAAATGGAGAGAGCGGATCAGGAAATTACGGACGGCAAGAAGGAAATTACGGTTGTTGGTTTATTAAAATCAAACAAACACCTATTTTACAACTAGCAAGCTAAAACCGTTTTGTTAATATATATATATTTAATTTCCAAAAAGTTTGTTGTGGAACCAGAACATGTTTCTAAAACCAGTTTAGTTTACTGATTTAATACAAGTCATATCAAGTTTGGCTTTCATTTTGGTTAAATCATTTTTGATGGAATTATGGATTGTGGAGTTTATTTATGAAATTAACATGTATTTTGTATACAAGTGTTATATCATACAGAATAAAGAATTGACGTATCGTCGGCCACGCCTTTTATGTTCCGACACTGGCCGTCATCATGGTACCGAAGCAGCGCCACGGCAACAAATGACGTTTTAGTGTCAGCGACGTCATTAAATATCCGTGACAATTCAGGCCGAGTTTTCATTCTTTTTTTGTGAAATTCAAGCATGATGGTCCTTTGTCGGAACATTGTGGGCGTGGCCAGCGATCCGTCAATTACAACTAGACTAGTACACCCAGTGGTGCCTGTTGATTTTTGACTACATGTGTATTTTATTTACAAAAAAGTCATAACAGGCCACTGGGTATATTTAGAAACGAATTAATTACAATAACACAGAGCTGCCAACCCTATTTTGTGTAATTGCGGGTCCGACCGAGATCCAACCAAATAAGGTGCTTTGGGCACTGCCAAGTTAGTTGCACCAACCCCGAAAAAAAATGAAAATTAGATTAAAAATGTGGCATTATGGTGTATAGATACAGTATATGCGTGCTGTGATTTTTCATCCCCTACCAGCACAAAATTAATCCCCATTACATCCTAAGTCCACCCATGTAATAACTCAAATTCGCCGCGATTACATGTGGATTTGAGTGGTAATGAATAAACACTATAAATACTGAAAATGTATGGTAATTTGTAGGTCAGTTTCTGTTTTGGCGGGTCAGCGGGAATTCATGTGTAACTGCGAGTTTGATCCGCTGATTGCGGGTCAGTTGGCGGCTCTGATAACGCCATGAGATGAATTAATAGAGTAGAGTGTGTCGCGGCCCAGTCAAGATTATATCTCTTTTTTGGCGCAGTCATTACCGAGATATATAGCTGAAACTCGGAAATCCAACCCGAGTATCTGGAGAAATTTGGAAGTAACCCGATTGTAATCATTTTAGTATTCCGGAGCAACTTGCCTCAATTACCTGGTGTATATCTATGTGTTTAAATGAATGTGTCAGTTTTCAAAGTTTTTACTTTTCTTTTTGGGTTGTAATTTGGACAAGTATGTTTGTTTTTGACACATACAAAATAAAAACTCAAAATATTTGCGTTATTACAGGGTGATTCCGGTGGACCATTGGTCTGTAAGAGGAACGGAAAATGGGAACTAGCTGGTATAGTATCCTGGGGATATGGGTGTGGTCAGAGGTACGCCCCTGGTGTCTACACACGTGTCTCATCTTTCAATAGCTGGATCAGTCAACAGATGGCTGCCCACCCATAGTTACTTATTATTTGTTATTCGCGCATGTGATAAGTTTGTTACGTTTAAAAACATGTAAAAATGATTAAAGAATTTTCTTCTGTTGTTTTTCGATGGTTTATTTTTATTTTTTGCAAATTTTGATTCACAGAAAGTACGTGTGTTTCTGCATGTTGATTTGGTTCCAGTTTTAAAATCATTCTTTACTAAGATTTACCTTAACTTAAATTTGGCAAATTTTAAATCTGATTAATTTTGTTGGCTTTCAAGATATTTATGAATTTAAGATGCCAGTTTAAAGATAAATCAAATCTTATTGGATCTATAGTCTAATTTTGTCAAAACGTTTTATTTTAAGTACAGCCAATCCTGCCTATAAAGGTTACCCCAAGACAACCAAAAATGACCTTTATAGACAAGTGTTCTTTGTATACAGTTTCAAATAACACGAATAAAGAGCAATTGGGAAAAATTTTAGTGGTTTTTTAAAGCAGGTGACCCTTATATAGAAGTGGCTTTTCAGGCAGATTTGACTGTACCATAATTTATTGTCAAAATTTACCAGATTTCAGTTTAAGAAAATCTTAGTTAAGAAATGATTGTTAAACTGGGACTTGTCATATTCTCCGCAAAGAAAGTTTAGGGACATATAGGAATCAACATTTTTGTATTCCCGTCCGTCCGTCCGCCCCTCCGTCCTAATATCGTGTCCGCTCCATATCTTCAATATCTACTGATGGGGTTTGATCAAACTTGACACAAATGTATACCAACATGAGACGATGTGTATCAGACCGAAATCAGTGTTTGTCCGTCTGGCAGATAGGAACAAGCCCCTGTTTCACAATCATTCTTCAGCTAAGATTTTCCTTGACTTAAATTTAGCCAATTTTGGTTATCACTTTTTGGAAATACTGATGAATATTTTTGTAAAAACTAAATTCAAATGTTTTAATCTAGAAGTGACCTTAAAAATGACACCTTAATATCTTGAAAATTAACAAAATTATAAAGTTTTGAAATTTTGCAAGATTTAAGTTAAGAAAAATCTTAGCTAAGGAATGATTGTGAAACCGGGGCCAGACGTATTAATCTCTCTTGACTGCTCTAGATAGTACGTGCACTCATGCTAACCTAAGATTGCAGTGAATATGATAAACATCGCAGATCACTCGGTCAAATGTACTGACTCCGAGATGGCTTTCTCAATGACTTAGTGGTTAAAGCAATAACCTTCCGAACCACTGCGGTAGCTCAGTTGGTAGTGTGCTCGCTCTGTAAGTGGGAGGTTGTGGGTTCGAACCCCGGCCGGGTCTGACCCAAGACTTGATAGTGGGTAGTGACTGTTCTTTCGCCAAGCCCTCGGCATTACGAAATGAAAGTCACGGACTTTTTTCGGATGGGAACTTAAAATAAACGAGGTCCCGTGTCACAATGGACTTGGCACGCTAAAGAACCCTGCTGTATAATGCCATCAGCGCAACGCAAAGGCAAAATTTCTGCATCTTCGCCTATAGCTAGCGAAGTATCGATATAAGTTAATTATTCTTGACTGGGACGTTAAACACCATTACTTAATTCAACTCAATAACCTTCCAAGTCCAAGTATCTCAGTATCGTCGGTTACACTCGAGATTTCCGCAAATGACACATATCCAATCTAACTGGGGAATGTATGAAATTTAGCCTTAGTTTTGGTTCATAAATTTTTCAGGACCTTCTTATTAAAGCAACTTTATTGTTTTATCGATTTTAGCTAGCTAGTTTGCAGATAGCTAAACAGGAGGTGCTTACTCTTCCGGAGACATCGGTCTCACTTCTATTGTGAAAGTTCACGTGTTTAACCTAATTCGTCAGTTTGAAGGTTTTTGCTTTGCTTTGAGAATTTTGATTTTAACATGGATTAGTATGCTTGTTTTGGATAATAAAGTGTTTGGAAGAAAAATGGCATTTACCAATTTTATCGATCAATTTTCTTTTACTGTGGATCGACAAACCTTGGGTGACCTCAGTTTTGGCTTCAGCGTCAATCATTTACAGTAGATAACTTTTATATCGCGAGAGATCTATTTGCGCTTAAATTTGCAGAATTTTCAGCACGAGGTCCCGGGACCTCGTTTATTTTCAGTTTCCTTGCGAAAGAGTCCTGAATGTCATTTTGTAGTACCGAGTGCTTGGCGACAGAACAGTCACTATCCGGTTTCAAGTCTTGGACCAGACCCGATCGGTGCCAAATACAATGACCTTGACCTAGACGCACTATAGTCATGACTTGCACTTTTGAAACCAGTATAGATAACGGCAAATTTAGATAAGTAAAGTTAATTTATAGAACAGTTATATGTTGGTTGACTCCTGGTTCACTGTGGAAGTCCTATTTTTAATGCACTGATTTTGGGACATCGATCTAAATTTTTTACTACAAGCCTGTCGAAAGTTTAACGCTGAGCGGACATGGCATATTGGTACATTCACTGGCTTTGCAATTGCAAACCAAGGGTTGTAGGATCGAATCTCACTCAGGACTTGAAAATTTCATTTTCATCTCATGTCCATACTAGAGCGGTAAAAAGCTTATTACTTAATAGTCTTTCGGATGAGGCTCAAAACCAAGGAGGCCCTTATGTCTCAGTGCATGCTAAAGACACCTCTGTAGAGTTCGGAAATAAGTAGGCCACCTGTGGTCGCTGTACAGAGGAGATTTACAATTAGAAGCGAATGAAACAGATTGAGCATGAAGACAAGATAAGAAATGAAATTGACACTCGGCTTCCGAGTTACCAAGATATGATAACTAGTTACCGAAAAGTACCGAGAGATAAATAGAAGCTTCCAAAAAGCTGTGGGCTAATATAATGGGGTTAAGATGAGCTGCCGATTCGGTACTAATTCATTAGCATACAATGCAAGCCTGTCGAAAGTTTAACACTTAACTAACGGAAAAAGTGTCTAATCTCGGCTGCTTGAGTTACCGTGGCCAAGATATGGATAGCTAGTTACCCAAGAAAGTGCCTAGTGCAGGAAAGTTGTGAGCTATTAAGGGTGGAGGTGAGCTACCGATTCGGTACTAATTCATTAGCTTTGTATTATAAATTTCGACATGTCTGTACCGTATTTCAAGGTTCAAGATATCAACACACAGGGCAGGCCTGTCGAAAGTTTAACAATGGGCTAACTGAAAAAGAGTCGAATCTTGTCTTCCGAGTTATGGATAGCTAGTTACTAAAAATGCCGAAAAATAAATACCAGTTGCAGGAAGGCTGTGAGCTTTTTATGAGCTACCGATTCTGTACTAATTCATAAGATTCACAATATCAACATACAGTGCGGGCCTGTCGAAAGTTTAACACTTAACTAACAATAAAAGTCCAGTCACGGCTGTCGAATTACCAAGATATGGATACTTAGTTACCAAAAAAAGTGCCTAGAGATAAATACTAGTAGCAGTTGCAGGAAAACTGTGAGCTACCGATTCTGTATTATTTCATTAGCTTTGTAATAATTTGTACTGTACTGTATTTAAAGGTTCAAGATATCAACATACATTGCAGACCTGTCAAAAGTTTAACATTGAGTTAACGAAAAAAGGAGTCAAAGTTAGGCTGCTGGGTGCCCGAGATATGGATAACTAGTGACCGAAACACTGTAGAAAGGCAAAGGGAAAAAACCAAACAAACACAATAAAACCAAATGAAACACACAAACGAAAATGAGTAACAATAAACAAATAATTACACAAAACAGGCACACATGTATAAACATACAAACAAGCAAAAAGAAACACACAAACACACAAAAAGAAAAAAGAAACACACACACGAAATTGAGTAACAATAAACAAATAATTGAACAAAACAGGCACACATGTATAAACATACAAACAAGCAAAAAGAAACACACAAACACACAAAAAGAAAAAAGAAACACACAAACGAAATCGAGCAACAATATATAAGCTTAAATATAATCAAGCAAAACAAGGAAGCAAGCAAAAATATATAAACAAACACGATAAAAGAAATACACAAAAAAAAATAGCTAAAAAATTAACAAATCGAGAAGCAAAACAAGCAAAATGTAATAAAAAAACAAGTGAGCAAAAACAAACAAACATAAAGAAAAACAAACAATCAAAAAGGAACAACAATAATAAACTAACAAGCACAAATAAACAAACAACATGACTGTATAGACGCGTTTACGTAGGTTAATGTGTTTTTGTGTCAAACGGAAAATTAGCTGGCTAATTATAATTACACGGTGTAATTAGTACTTATGAGAATATGGTACGTGTAATGAATATGCGGGGGCATCGGACATGCATGTAATTACCATTCTGCGAAAATACTACATGCATGTTTTTCCAAAAATAATATTCCAAAAATATCATGACAATAGTTATTTTTAATATTTCTTTTAGAAAATAAAAAAAAAAACCACTTGACATTACCAAAGTGTTAAGAAAAAAAAACCAAATACATTTTATACAGTGAAAAGATAAAAACATTAATACCGAAATATACAAACGGATAACTAACAGAATAAATAAATAAATAAATAAATAAATAAATAAATAAATAAATAAATAAATAAATAAATAAATTTGAAGGAAGGAGAGGCATCCACTGGAAAAAAAGACCACCAGCTGTCTGTCTATAAGTTCGATTATAACTTAAGGGTCATCTAAGTATGATCTAAGTCATCTTAGATGACCCTTAATCCTAATCAGCCTAATGTCAGAACCCAGCTTTATTTTTGTAAAAAAAATTAAATAAATAAAAGGGAAATAGTCTGCCTTGTTTAAGTTGACCCAAATGAAATTTTCAGTATATTGTTACATAGGTAAAGAAATTTGTTGGCTCTCGCACATGTGTGTTTGTGTGTGTTGGGGGTGGGGGTGGGGGAAAGTGGGTGGGTAGTTCTTACCAATATGAAAGTACAGTAAAACCTGTCTATAAAGACCACCTAAGGGAGCCAATAAAAGTGGCATTTAAGGACAGGTGGCCTTTATATACAGGTTAAAATAATTTGAATGAAGAACAATTGGGATACAATTCTACTGGCCTTTATAAGCAAGTGGTCCTTATATAGAGGTGACCTTTAAGGCAGGTTGGACTGTATATAGGACTTGGGTTCAGGCCTGGAAAATTAAGATCCTAGCCAATTAAGACCGATCATTTACACTAATGACAAGACAGACCTTTATGTATTAGTGCTAATATAATTGTCTGTTGATGACCGGTGACATATAAATTACTTACCTAATAAAAACGTGTCCGAAGGAAAAACGTCCATTAGGTGTATAATAGAGGTCTTGTTACCTCGATCATAATACCTCCAGGCAAAATTATCCCCCTTTGTAAGGCCTCATCACTGAGCATCTACATGTGCACTAGCCATGACTTATATATTATTGGTCGGCTTTAAAATTTAATCTTGACTCTAATGCCAAAATAACAATAAAATTATTTATTTAAAAAATATCTTTTTCATTGGAAAAATAGATATATGATTTAATGGGTGTGGCATCGGAATGAAATTCTACTGGACACATTAATATATCATTTTCATCCAGCATAAAGCTTCCGGCAAAATTCACTCCCTTGGTTGGGCCTCACCGTTGAGAAAGGCCATCAAAAATGGACACGGTAGTCATGAAAACGTTAATAAAACAATCATTTTCTGGATAACTCCTGCCAAATTGTACTAAAAAGACTCTATTTCATAGTCACAATACACGCTTTTGATATGTTCTCACGGTTGTGTTTTTCATGACAAAAGTTGTGTTTTTCTAAAATTGGATTTATTCAATCAGGAAGCTGAAATATTGTGGTGCATTTTGGGAAATGATAAAGATGATATTTTTATTTAAACAATTTTAAATTGGAATTTTGTTTTCTCAGTGAACATTTGTGCATTCTAAGAAACATCCACTGTCATTGTCTTTTTCCAGCGATTGGTCTAATTTGGATTTTTGCATTCTAATTGAACATTTATGCAATTTTGGAAATATTGAACACTTTTTGTTTTTTCCTGCAATTTGGCAAAATTGGATTTTTTGATTTGCGCAATGGACGTCGCCGCTTTTTGAAGAAATAGCAACTTTTTTTCTTGCAATTGGACATGGAATATTTTATTTGTTATAAGAGGTGAAAATGACCAGAACTTTTGGAAATTTATGTGGCATTTAACGCTTATATGAAAATCATAATCATATGTATTTTACTATGTGTTAAAACTATCATTTGAGGAATACTTAACCCCTTTTACCAAGATGGTAAGTTATTGTTTTCATTCATTCATTCATTCATTCATTCATTCATTCATTCATTCATTCATTTGTTCGTTCAATCGTTTGTTCGTTAGTAAATTCATTCATTCATTCAGTAAATTCACTCATTCATTCATCACCATCTTTCTTCTTCTTTTCTTCTTCTTCTTCTTCATGGCTTTGAACACTGTCTAACTTTTAAGCTCTTTTTTTTGCTTTGTGATTTTTAAGAAATATATTTCAAGTTGTTTACTCGCATGGTTTATTCTAACATTCGTTATTTACCCAACTTTTATTGTAATTTATTCCAAAAAATATAGTATCATACATTGTTAATTTTTTTTTGTCACACTCAGCGGATGGCCGGCCATCAGGTGTAAAAAATATAATGTAAGGAGATATCGTACAGTACAGACCTGTTAAAAGTTTAACAATGCGCTGGCGAAATGGAGCCGGACTCGGTTGCTATATGATCCAGATATGGAAACCAAGTAGCTGATAAGCTGCTGAGAGAGAGAGAGAGAGAGAGAGAGAGAGAGAGAGAGAGAGAGAGAGATAACTGCTGAGAGAGAGAGATAACTGCTGAGAGAGAGAGAGAGAGAGAGAGAGAGAGAGAGAGCTGCTGAGAGAGAGATAGCGGCTGAGAGAGAGAGAGATAACTGCTGAGAGAGAGAGAGAGAGAGAGAGAGAGAGAGAGAGAGAGAGAGAGAGAGAGAGAGCTGCTGAGAGAGAGATAGCGGCCGAGAGAGAGAGATAACTGCTGCCTAAAAGATAAAGCTTACGATGGCTTGATATGGGTTTTCCTATTCGGTGCTAATTCGTTACTTTCGTGTTAAACTTTCGACAGGCCTGTACTGTACCTTTCAAGTTTCAATATAATGTTTTTTCTACAAGCAATACAATAACCTGGTACAGATTTTCTTTCGAAGTTTTTGTTATACCGTTTACTGGACGTTTAAAATAAAGCAAAGTAATCATGAATGCTGAGCCCTTGATTGCTAATAAAGGTTTATACCATGTACACCTGCCATCAATATGAAAATGATCGTCATAAAACATCATGAGTCACCGTGTTCGGGGATTAATTGTTTGTTTATACTGGTTTCTCATAATTGCAAATACAAAACAAAGAATATAGAAATAAAACTAGAAAAACTGTGAGCCACAAGCTCACAAAAAATATCCCCCGCTTTTTTAAAATTTTTAAATAGTAGCTGCACATCTACATTATATCACAAAGATTTTGTGAAAGTTTCACGAAAACCCATTGAAGGGTTTAGGAGGAGTTGTGGATAAGAGATAGGTACCCTAAGGTGTAACGGAAGGACGGAAGGAAGGACGGACGGACACACGGACAGCCACCCCTAGCACTATTATACCCCCCACTTTTTAGGCGTGGGCGGGGGTTATAATAAAAAGATACAGAGCATATATTATTGCTTGTGTCAAATACCATTTTTTGACTGTATTTTATGATTAAATTAAAAAAGTGGTGTATAACACTTGTATTAAATTTATACGAATACAAATTACAACATGCAGAGAGGACAGGTGACGCAAATACACAACTGACCCTAATCCTATCAAATACAATAGAAATAATATATTAATAATATCATAAATAAGCATAAAAATAAAAGTAGCACATGACAAACTTTTAAATGCATTACCTATACATATAAAAATTGAAAGTAGCACGTAACAATAGGATATATATATATATATATAGTCTAACTTGCCTTAAAGGCCACCTCTATATAAGGGTCACCTGCTTATAAAGGCCAGTAAAATTGTATCCCAATTGTTCTTTATTCATTAATATTTGAACCTGTATATAAAGGCCACCCGATGCTGCCAATAAAGGCCACTTTTACTGGTTCCCTTAGGTGGCCAGGTTTCACTGAATTATGTAAAACACAGGCAACTAGCCTGGAGGATAGTTAGCCTTTCAAATACAATTTTAATCTGTATATGAACAACACAGAAATACTTTTATAGTGGCCTTACATGTATTTTTATCGTATAAGGGCGAATGGTAAAAGGCTCTAGGTTTCACGATTCGGACATTGCATTGTCAACCCTGTACTTCCACATGACCTTATAGGCTTCAATCACATTATATACGCCAACAAGCAGCAAAAAGTTTTCAGTCTGTAGTTTGGTCATCATGGGTTCTAATCTGTTGTGTTCTGTCGAGATTTGAGCCACAATTAATTGAAAATTAAGAATTGTGTCCGACTTAAAAAAAAACATGTAACAGTGCTTATGTAGGGGATCTGAGTATATTTAAAGGACCAAAACTAAAGGCTAAAGTACTGCCTAGCACAACATGCTTTTAGAATTATAACCAAACACCTCACTTCCCTCGTTGAAGTCGATGGTTTAATTTAATTTGCTAGTGTTCAAAGTTTTTACTTTGCATTGGGATTATGATTTGGACATGGATCGTTATGTTTGTTTTTGATTATACAGTCAAACAAGTCTATAAAATCCACCAAAAGGTGCCCGTTTTAGTGATCTCTATTGGCGGGTAATCCATAAATGCATTTTCTAATAACATGGAATAAGAGCAATTCAACGCTTTATTAACCAAAAGTATACACTTATAGGTTTAACTTTACGACAAAATCAATTGTATAGCGGCATAATGATATAAGTGTGTGACAATAAATATAATACTAACATTAAACACAATGCAATATATATATAATTCGGCGGTGGATGGACAAAACAATATGAAATAATATTAACATCTCCTTTTAGTTGCTGTGGCTAGATATAAGCCTAGATTACGTAATAACTTAATATTCTGTAAAAGAGCAACTGGAATGAAATTTTACTGGCCTTTACTTGACCCTGATATAAAGGCGGCCTTTTACTCATGATATTTGTCTCTTATCATAGACATTTTACTCATTGCTACTTTTGATACATTCCCGAGAGTTTCTGAAAAATTATATAATATGCTATAAAATGAAATATTCTAACAATTAAACCGTTCGTGCTGAAGCTAAAAATTGGAGAAAAACAATCGGGTTGTTGGCGTTTATGATAGACAACATACATGTTTCTAAAATAATTTTCCAACGAACAATCAGTACCAATGGGTAAAAGCTGTGCACCACTGCTTGCATATTTGTTTATTTCTTTATTCGTATGCCTTGAAGTAGATTTTAAACAGAGCCTAGTTAAATCTAGATAAAAATCTGTCGCCAAATCATTCAACACCTCAAATATTCCTGATTTGTTTTTATTTTCGCGCATTTTAGAGTTTATATATATAACATATTTTCAAGTTCATCATTTTTTGGGATCATTGCCTATTAACCCCAAAAATTCTGGTCTATACTGGTTTAATTCATGGATCCGAAACTGTCAATCAAACTCAGTCAACCGACCAATCAGATCGCGAGTTACAACACACCCACTTCGACCGCCATGTTAGGATCACAAGCTATCGGTTGCTAGGCACGAAAGCAGACTTCGTATTTTTCGGAAATTCAATTAATTTGTCAAGATGGTAAAAAGATGTGCATGGGGATTATGTAATGTAGACGTGCGGTATCCTGAACGGCTACAAGGAACCAGACTGATTCAATTTGTCAAGCCACACATAGATTTAGAGACTTGTAAACGCTGGTGCAACTCTGATGCTGTGGAACATGTGAAAAATTATGAAGCTTCAGACCTTGTAGTGACTTTGTCAATCCCAATATGTGAGAACAGTGGCCAGTTAGTCTGAAAAAAAAAACAAATATAACCTTTATTGCGAGGTATTGAAGAGTTAAAAACTAAAAACATAGGAATATGACCAAAACATTTTGATTTTAAATTTGAAAACAGTTCATTAACGACAATGGGTCTTTATTATTATCATCATTATTTCTTAAGGTGTTGTAATAAATTTCAGAAATTGATAATCTGAAAATTATGAGACGTTATCAATTAATTGATTAACGACACAATTGTGTTAACAAGTTGTAAAAACAAAAATGAATTGAGGCGCTTTTCACACCAACAATTATCGGCGGCAAGTTAAGAAGTGTGGCCAGAGGCGCTGATTTTATTAATTTTTTTTATTAAAATTGATACTTTATTTATAAATATAATCACACCCCGAGGGGCATTTTAAATTACGATTAATTAATTGTAATTACAAATGCACGTAAGATCCATGTCTGACTTCCTGGTCAAACGCCTTGGATAATACTGTATAAAAACTGGCCAAACTATTTTTTTTATTAAAAAAACACAATTTTTGTAAAATTATTTCATTTAAATAAAAGACACACCCAGCCTTGCAAGAACAATGTGCATCTGTAATTTTTTTCTTTCGATATTTCGACGTTGAGTCGATGTGGTAGTTCGTTTTTCCTCATTGATGCCCAACATTTAGCTGTTACCAATACACTGTCATTCTCCCGTTTTTTCGGTCGAAATCTTTTATGTCATGATGTATCCTTGAGTAAAATAATTTAGCCCTAGCCTTTTCTTGAGGTTTTTTCGACAAGTTGCTAATTTTTGGTAAAATATGAAACATTTATATTATCGGAATTTCCTCTAGAGAATCGGTCATGACTTCTTTACTGTTCGACGTGGCCGCCATCTTTGTGAAAAGCTTGTGATCTCGTACGACAGTAACTAAGGGGGCGGAGCTTATGATAGTTTTTCGGATCCATGAATTGATTTGTCAAAAATGGCCCATACATAAAACAGGGGAGACAACTTATGTAACATTATAAAATGTCATCGATAATTGGCACACTGTGTTAAAAAGATGACTTGTCATATTTTGTATGACATTATAATTATATGTCTCATTACCTTTTTATAACTCAATATTTTCCCCTGGAAGGGATACTTTTTACACCGATTTCTGTCCATGTGATAAAAATGCCTAACTTTGTGACAAAGGTGTTTTTTATGGCATAGTGACATTGGGAGGTATTTGAAAACTTCAAGTTATGAGAGAGAGAGAAAGAGAGATTGTTATAAACTCATTCAAAACATTCAATATACAACACATAATGGTTGCCAAAGTGTCGCTCCTTCTATATTCACGACCATGCATATCCTAAATGCGAAAAAGAAAAAAAAATTAAATATTACTTTCTTTTTCAAATAATTTATAAAAAATATCAAATTCGGGAAAATGCTCGAAAATTTTAAATATTACTGTTCCTTTACAAATTATTAAAATGTTATCAAAATGGGAATTTTTTTTAGATATAGTTGTTACTTTTTGAATTATTTAAAAAAAATTATCGAAATGGGAAAAAACTAAAATTGATTTTTTATTTTTTCAAATTATTTCAAAGAAATTAACTTATAAATGGCGGAATCGTTTGAAGAAGTTTCATAGTGCTTGACCAACATAAGACAGATAAGAGAAATTTGACAGTCAAGTCCCAGTTTCACAATAATTTCTTAACTAAGGTTTTCTGTACTAAAATCTGGTTAATTTTCTATCTGAATATTTTGTTAATTTTCAAGACATTCATGAATTTCAGGTGTCATTTTTAAGATCACTTCAAGCTTATTTGATTTATATTCTAATTTTGGTGAATATTTTAGTTAAGTTCCATAAAATATTGTTAAGGAGAAATCTAAGTCAAAGAATGAATGATTATAAAATTAGGACCATATACTTTCGCCAACATTCTTCTGTCAGCATGCCATAGTATCATTAGCCAATTTTTGACATTTGGTCAGACATTTTACGACCCGTCACAAGTTAGGTGTTTAAAAATACCCAAGGGGGAATTATTCGGTAAAATCAATCGTGTAATAATTAAATCAAACAATGATGACAGGTGATTGCTTAGATATATTTGTACCAGAAATTCCATTTTGTTTCGGAACACACCGGAAGACTTTTGCCAGAAATTCAACTGTGAATCGGAACACACTTAGACTTTTGCATCTCGTCTCACATAAACTGTATACCTTACAATTCGACGGAAAACGCCGATATTTCTGTCGACAGCGATAAGTTATAACTATAAATCGAAGCCATAGGAATAAGAAAGTTTGTCAGTTTGCTTGGTGAGGGCCAATGTTTTCCTCTGGTTGTTCTGGGTCCCACCCCTACCCCCACCCCCTCCCGACATCTCTAAACTTACGGCTTCGATAGCATGCTAGTGTACTCCATCGAATCTCTATATCAAACCCTGTGTTTAAAGCCATACACAACCATTGAACTAAACTATGGCAACTTCAATACACTTTGCTATTACATCTATGATGAGTTAGTAAATTATCGAATGAAAATGAGTGGAGTGGAGTAATGGTATTTTACGCTTCAGTCAAGATTTTTTAAATTTATATCGAGGCAATAAGTATAGGGATTGTGGAGGAAACCGGAGTTAAAAATACAGACTTTTGGCAAGCGAACTGAAAAATATCCTCCCATTTGTATTTTCCCTAGCGACATTCAACTATTCAACGGGGGGAGGGGCGTTGTGGTACGTATAAGCACTTAACATACTGGTTACGGTTGTTTATATCGAGAGATATTGCAGAAAATGCACACATGGCAATTACAAATGAGGGAGACTCAGACATAAGTCGGCCGGCTCCCCAAAAATACATATTTAAGCCATACTTAGGACATCCACATCTTGATTTGGACAGTGAAAAGCTTACTTGTCCCCAATGTAGTAATGCTGCATGATATAACCTTTGTAACATAGTTTCTTGTGTTGTTTCAATTCTTTATTCCATTTTACCATGTATATGTTATATTTTGATATTAGTGACGCTCATCTTAATTTGTTTTTGTTTTATTTTTAATTTTCAGCAAGCTGTGATATTTTTTATTATTTTTTCCACGAGTGCTGTTTTTCCGTGTTTAGGTGAGTTATAGTAAACATTATTTTTTTCAAATTAAATTTTCAGTAAATAATAAACACAAGTTTTAAGAAAGACAATTAGAAGCAAAAGTTGACCATTAAACTGTTTAGATGTGACAAAGCAAACAGGGCAATACACACAAGGTCAGGCAGTTCAATTGTGGTATATTTATATTAAATATTTTTGACAATCTTTTTTAAATTTGATTATTTATCTTAAATAAAGTTTAAACACAACACAGACATGTCGAATGTTTAATACTGAACAAACTAATATGTAGCTGCAAAAATCAGTTAGCCTAGTGTTTAAACGTTCAACATGTCTACTAGGAATTGTAAACAAGTTTTTGAGCCAATAAACGACAGATTAAAATATTTAAAAAAGAAGCGAGCGCGAGCAGAAAATCATGTCCTATTCAGAGACTCCAAACATATCTTTTCAGTTTGTTGTTTGTCTTAATTCTAGGTCTTAGATTATATGAGAATTGTGTAGCTGACAATCAGTGTCCAGAGAATTCCAGGTGTCGACCCAGTGCATGTGACGGTAACACGTGTAGATGTGACAACGGTTATGTGTCAAGTGATAGTAGAGAAAAATGTGTCAAAGGTAAGTTAAAATACTAGTAATTGATTTGTTGATTGATTGAATGGGTTTTACGTCCCAGTCCAGAACATTTCACTTATATCGAGATGTAACCAGCTATAGTTGAAGTGACAGTACTTTTGACTTCAGGGCAAGGTGAAGGGAAGATTATTTAACGTGACACGGAGTATTTGTTTTTAAGGTCTTTTTTGAAGGATCCCGTGACTTTCATTTCTAAATTCAGAGGGTTTTTTTTGCAAAAGAACAGTCACTACCTATTTTCAAGTTTTGGTCAGACCCGAATGGGGAGAAATATGAAAAATTTGTTATATTGAGAAACTTTTTTTTAAGAAAAATCTCCCATGGGTAAAAATGGATG
This sequence comes from Anadara kagoshimensis, assembly GCA_021292105.1. Classification (NCBI taxonomy): domain Eukaryota; kingdom Metazoa; phylum Mollusca; class Bivalvia; order Arcoida; family Arcidae; genus Anadara; species Anadara kagoshimensis. The sequence goes on from CM037868.1 coordinate 16,272,622, forward strand.
AAAAATCAGATTGTCAGAACAGGGATATATTTAAAGTAGCATAATGCTATATAGTATTGGTATGAATGAGAGTCAGGAATTTATTTAACACAAACTGCTCCGCACTGCCTGACTCTCATTCATAATACCGAATGAATGCACTTAAATAGAATGTTATTTTTTAAATTATATTAATTAATTTTTTCAGCCACTCGAATCGGAGAGCCGTGTGTCTTTGGGACAAGTAGATGCATTTCACCATTTTCAATGTGCTTAGGGACTTGTCAGTGTTTTAGTGTGTTTAAACCGACACAAGATGGCCGATGTAAACTTCCGGGTGTCAGTTTTGTTGGAGAAAAGTGCGGGAAATCAACATGTGAATTTCCGGCCGTCTGCGACAATGGAGTTTGTGTATGTAAACCACCTTACAGAGAGTTAACGGAAGAAGAGTTCTGGCTTGACCCATTGAACCCGGTACAATGTAAACCAGAGACATATTCTTTAAGTAAGCTTTAAGTAAAAAATTTGTAAATATTTTGATATTTAATTCACTGTTTGGTAAACAATTCCTTTTTTTGGAGGGGAAGGCTCGATGGTCGAAAGCTCTTAGATGCGAGCTGATGGATTACAAAACTTCTACATGTCTAGGATCGAATCCCAGACGAACATACCCTAGTATGAGAAAGTTTGTCAGTGCGCTTGCAGTAGGTTTGTGGCTTTTCTCTGGGCACTCTAATTACTTTCACCACCTGGTATAGGTGAAAGAATAAGGACTTTGGCCCACACAATTCCAATCTTGTCGAGTTCTATATTGAAAAGTTTTCATTATGTAGAATTCGGAAATATTGCAGATCAAGTTAGCTTATAACTAATGCAAAACACTTCTGATTTTAGAAACCATTCTATTATTATACAAGATGTTTATCCTCTATTTGGAGTATTTTTTAAAACCATTGATTCCAATGTATAAATACTTATTTATTTTTATTACTGCTATGTTAATTTAATTATTAATTCACTTTGTTAAGATTCCTGCGATGATTCTCGATTGTCGTCAAATACGACAAATAAATCGAGAACGACGACGTCGACGACAAATAAAGTCCCAACTACACCCATACCAACGAGTACGACGACAATATCACCCACAACAACGGCATCGAAAACAACGACACAAGCGGCGACAACGACACCAACAATACCATCGACAACAACAATAAAAGCACCGACGACGGTGACATTTAAATCAACTACTACCACAATGAGACAAACAACACCACCGACTCCAAAACAAAGCACGGCGACGATATTAGTAACGTCAACGACCAATCTACCATCGACAACGGCATCGAAAACGACAGATTTACCGAAAACAACAACAGAAGCTGTTACAACATTACCGGAAACAACAACAATAATGGACATTACAACAACAGCAGTATTAGAAACAACAACTAGCACGTCAAGGGAAACGACGACAGAACCTAGGACAACAACAACTAAGCCAAAAACAACAACGACAGACAAACCTAATACAACAAAAATTATGAAAATGTTCAAAACTTCAACAACAGCCAAAACAACGAGTCTACCACCTATAATTCCATTTGAAAAGGCGACTAATATATTCAGTAGATGTAAAAGTGATGACGAATGTCCCCTCAACGCTAAATGTCGTCCGAATGGCTGTAATGGCTACAATTGTCTTTGTAGTGAGGGATACGTTGCTAACGACGCTAATGACGCATGTTTAATAGGTAATTATATATAGATTTTAATTCTTGAAGAGTTGAGTTGAGTAATGGTTTTTAACGTCCCAGTCAAGAATATTTTACTTATTTTGAGACGTCGTCAGTTATAGGCGAAATTGCAGAAAATTGCCTGTGTGTTGCGCTGATGGTATTATACAGCGGGGTTCTTTAGCTTGCCAAGCCCACCGTGACATGTTCACACATCAAATTATCAAAAACAAACTACTACTACTATAATAATAATAATAATAATAATAATAATAATAATAATAATAATAATAATAATAATAATAACTTTGGACATAAAAGAACATACTTAACAATCCAGAAGCAAAGTAAACACTTTGAAGCTGACAAATTAGGTTAAATACGTGAATTTTACCATGGAAGTGAGGCCGGATGTTCTTGAAGAGTAAGCACCTCCTGTTTAACTCGCTACAATGTCACTTATGTAATCAAAATTAAAAGTAAAAGAACATGACTCATATAATTATATGTTTACAATTTTTTGATTTTGCACAAGCCAGTTTTTGAATATTGTCTGTATAAGTTGTATTTTTGAAAAAAATGTAAGCAAAGGACCATTTTGCGGTTTTGTTTTTCTCTCTCTTTTTATGATTAACAATTTATTTGAATATATATATACAAAACCGTATATACATGTACATGTACTATATTGCTTTATTTTTCTATAGCGACTAAAATTGGTGATGTTTGCAACCCACTAATATCTAAATGCGTTTCACCCTATGCTATCTGTGCCGGTGTTTGCAAATGCATGGATGAGTTTGTAGCGACACCAGACGGTCGATGTCGGTTACCGGATGTCAGTTTCCTTGGCGGAAGATGTGGCAGAATACAGTGCGCATATCCTGCTTCCTGTATCAATGGTGTGTGTAAATGTTCGGGAAGATATCGAAATGTAACGAACGATGAATACTGGGTTGATCCTACTATGATGTCACAATGTAAACTGAAATCCTTCTCACTTCGTAAGTGTCAACATAGCAGTAGAACCTCCCTCCCCCTCTCTCTCTCTCTCTCTCTCTCTCTCTCTGAACGCGTTATCTGTCCCCCTCTCTCTTTTTGAAAGATTTATCTGTTTCGAAGACAGTGAAATCGTTCTCTCTTTGTAAGTCTCTCTCTCTTTGAACGAGTTATCTTTCCTTAGATAGTAAATTAAGTTTTAAACTTCTACGAGGGCCAATCCATTTGACTAACTTTCTTACGGATTTATGCCATGTTCCTGTTTCGTTGATTTCAAATAACTAAAGAATGAAAACAGAATCCGGCGAAGCCTGTGAACGTTTCATTTTCCCCTGCTTATGGTGTTTTTGTTTAACAATTAATACGCTGTGAAAACAGAATCTGTCGAGGTTGTTTCTACTACGGAAACTTAATTAAGGAATTAATGAGCTTACTATATTTATGGAATTGGTCAGCTGGAAGTCAAAAACAAACATACTAATCCCTGAATCACAATCCAGAAGCAAGGTAAAAACTTGGGAAACAACAAATCAGGTTAGACACGTGAACTTCTAACAGGGAAGTGAGACCGGGTGCTCCGGAAGGGTAAGGACCTCCTATACTTAAAATATAAGGGAAGTCTTTATTTCCTCAATATTATAAATGGATTCTGTGCCTATTTGTATAAAATGCTTTGACATAACCTTTCATTTAAATCAAAAACAAAAATACAAATCCATATCCGAATCACAATCCAGAAGCAAAGTAAAAACTTTGGAACTGACAAGTTAGGTTAGACATGTGAACATTTACCAGGAAAGTGAAGCCGGGTGTTTGAAGGGTAAGCACCTCCTTTTTAGCTGATTTTGTGGTCATTATTTTCGGATAACATTCCCTTCCGCCATTGTTTTCTTTCGATTCCCATTCCCAGTAAAAACTTTGGAACTGAAAAGTCAGGTGAGACATGTGAACATAGTCTTAGATTTAAAACGGAAAAATTGCATAGTAGAAAACTATATAAAATAATATTTTAATCTTCTTTCAACAGATAAGTGCAATGGTCACTATATAGCAGCGCCACCTGGAATATCGACACCAGCGCCACCTTCAACTGTATCAGGTAAGGGATTGAACTCATAACGCAATTATTGACAGCAATTTCACTTGCCCTCCTTTATCATGTCACTAACCTTAGTTATCAATAACAATCGACAGAAAAATTAATAGTATTTATAAGGAAATAGCTGTTAGTTCAAGAAGGTGAATTTATGCATTAGCTATATTGACAGAGAATGGCATTTATGGCAAACAGACAAACACCTGTCAAGGATTAATTAATTTATATTTCGGACAATGTCCAGTGTGTCCAGCGATCGGAATTCCTAAGTTTTTTTGTGTTTTAGATCCTTTGTCTTTTCTGGTCAAGTACGATTAGCATGTGACACTAGTTCCTTGGTCGATAAGTACGAATAGGAAACGAACTTTATGTTCTCGAACTCGTATTAAGATTGTACAGAGGAAGTTTGTTTTACACCCACTCGTTCATCTAGTCGGTTATGTCTAGTATGACAGAGAAAGGTAAAGTTCTCAGATACTAACAGTCTTTTTCTGGTAAAACGTAATTTGTAACACTAGTTCCTTGGTCCATAAGTACGAATAGGAAACGAACTTTATGTTCTCGAACTCGTATTAAGATTGTACAGAGGAAGTTTGTTTTACACCCACTCGTTCATCTAGTCGGTTATGTCTAGTATGACAGAGAGCTCAGATACTAACCGCCTTTTTCTGGTCAAACGTAATTTTAACACTAGTTCCTTAGTCTATAAGTACGAAATACATGTATTAAAATCTTTATATTTTCGAACTCGAATTGAATGGAGTGTAGAAGAGTGGAAAAATAATTCACGCCAATACAAGATATTTACACCTTTTTTTATATATCGAGGTGGTTATACTAGTTCTGGTTTTGTAGAGAAAAACCCAGAGTTCCCAAATAACCACACTTGTCAAGTTTTCACACAAAGATTCCTCAATCGGGATTTAAACATATAGTATTGTAGAAGGATCTGCACTTTATATAACTAACAAACACATTATCAAAAAATAATAAGGGGTTTATGTTCTAGATGGTTAGTGAGTAGGTAACTTAAAGTGTATTAACCCAATAGCAAATTTGTGTATAACGTATCATGTTTGAAAAGTCCCATGGAAAGCGTAAACATCATGAATGTTGATATATAATGACATTTGGATAAATGGTATTCTGAAAATTTGTTTTAAAGGTCTCTACTTTGGTTTTGGGAATGTGAACTTGACCGGTACTGGTATGTTTAATTTAGAATTAGTTACTCTTTCAGACAATTAGACATTGCCTCCCATCATTGTCCGGTAGATCCTTGTGTAAAACTTGTTTTGAATTTCCTTGACGAAAAATGTGGTATATTTAGCCACCTCCTTTTTTTGCTACCTGACCACCCAGAAATAGAATACAGATTTGTCGTCAAAAGTTTAACATTGAATTGAAAGAATGAAAGATCGGCTCTTAAGTTGCCGAAAAAAAGATAGGTAGTGACCGATAAAGCTACCAAAGGGTAGTGAGCAGTTGCCGAAAAGCTATAGAGATTTAGGTAACGAGCTGCCGATTTGGCACTACTGTATTTCCACAAATTGAGTGCACATAGAAAAATGCAAGAATAAAGTCGTATTTTTCAACAAACTCACAAAAATTGTCAAAACTTGATACAAAATAAACTGACCTAATAGAAAAAAATGTGTTTCATTCATCCATAAGTGAATATAAATCTTTACATTTTTTTAAAAAGTTTTTAACAAAACAACGAATATAACTATGTCAAAATTATCCCTTCTATACTTACTTGGAACAACTATAAACGTTATGTCCCTGATGTAACTTTGAATGTGGCCCAATTGGTGTATAAATTTCGTCAATATTTACAAATTTTCTCAAAATTTCTATATGTACAGGAGAAATGAATAACTTTTTTGTCATTTAAAAATATAATTTGGTTAGGTCAGTGCATTTAAAATGCAATTTATCGATAGTTTAATGTAAACATTTTCATTTGAAAGGAATAAATACTAAAAACCATGCGCACTCAATTTATGGATTTACAGTAATTCGTTAGCTATGTGTTAAACTGTACTGTAATGAAATAATTTTGACTACTGACTAAAGCACAATTTAAAACAATCACACTTTTATTGAATCAACTTTTTCTTTACAGATGGTACGACATATTACAATGGAGTCAACAACGACACAGAATATTACAAACCTTTGTGGTATACTTTTGATCTCCGTAAGTACTAATGTCTTGGATTTTTTTTAAACTATAAATGAAGAACTACATATATTTAGTATCCTTATTACTAACGTATCTGAAACAGACATAAAGGGTCACATAAAAACTTTTCAAAACTTGTAATAACACATTTGAAACACTAATAACATAATAACGCAATTTCAAACAGTTTATGCTATGATGCATTTTATATATTAAGTGATAATGCATTTCAAAAGCATTATTACACATTTTAATTTCCAAACTGCTAATATTACCAGTATTATTTAACGTATCTGTTTGCTTTTTATGTTCAATTGCACATTTCTTTTGAATTTATATTTGCAGTGTCATGTGCAACTTTTTTGCTAATTTTTATGAAATAATATAATTCAAAAGTAGCACATTTTATTTGTACTTTGACAATTTTGATGTAGCATATTGCTTTTTATGTTTACAGAGACAATTTTGATCCCTACAGTTGTAGCTTCTGTGTTGTTTATCAACATTGTTGGTCTGTCGATAGTCTGTATGTGCAAACGAAAAGAAAAGTAAGTATTAAGAGTGACCTGGCCGCTTTACAATTCGTATATGATGATCCAACCAATATATGAATAGTGTCAGCATTCGTAGTTAATATATATACATTGCATGTTCCCCATGACGTAGAAGAAATAAACACATGTGTTTCAGATACATAAATGTTCTGGCCCATAATAAACTTAAATTAAATCAACTATGGAATAGAGTTGGACCAGGACAAACTAACAATCTTTGGCAAGCGAACTGAATAACTTTTTTCACGCGCTAGAATCTGTCCAATTGGGATGCGATCAAATGTTGTGGGAGGCGCGTCAAGAGTTATACCACTTGGCCACCAAACTATAGTTTTTCTTTTTTCTGTTCCATTAAATATTTTCAGAAATCACTTTTTTTTCAAAATGTCAAAAACCTTAATCATAACAGTGGGAAATATTACAACCAGATGTTATATCACAAAATGGTCAAAACCTTCAATATGCGTCTGCTCGTAAAAACAGGTCAACAAAATAAAGTAACGATCTGAGGAATACAGGATACAGGATGGGCTTCTCCATTCAAATGGTCAATTTATCCAAGATAATTAGCGTTTTGGTTTCATTATAAAACCTATATTCGGCCATTGACATTTTATCTGAACACGTATAACTCTAACATGCATAAAGAAATATCATCTCTCAATCTGACTTTTATTTGGAACAGGATAGATGTAAAATATTCAATGGTTTTTAAGTTTTGAAAAATCCTTAATTTTCGTAATGACCTGATTTCCCATGTTTTCCTGGATACCTTTAATTACAAATTTACATTTCAACGAAATGGTTCATATAAGAAACCTATTTTCAACACAAACCTTAAGCTACGATTTCAACACCCCACAAAATTTGATGTTTTATTAAAACCACGAAAAATGAACTCGCGATAACAATGATATCAAGGCAACGATGGCTGGATTATTAACAAATGTTATTTTATTTTTCTAGACAGCAGAGTAGACCTTCAAGTACAAAGACATATACCACAGAAGTTGAAGAAGATATTTTTAAAATCCCTAGACCAAATCTTTCTCACTTAGTAGAAAAGGACTGGAAATCGTATACAAAGGACGACTGGAAGGCGATCAATGGATGCGGTAGATGCAACCCGTATGTAAGTTCAACAAGTAACCATGGCAACGGCCTTGACGACACACATATGAACACAACTTATGAAGAGATAGAGAGAAAAGAACCTTGCCAGGAATGTTGTTAAAGGAAACTCATTGGTTTACTTTGACATTCAGATATTTTATTTTATTTCAGGAATGTGTTCATTAACAAGCACTGACTTTTGAACGGGTTTTTTCAGAGTGCTAGGACGTTCCTTTGCTTGGCACTCTGATAGACTGAAAAAGTGCTAAAGAAGTGTTGCTTTACTTAAAACTTGGATAGATTGAAATATTTAAGTTATAGCTGGTAACATTTTGTGTAATATTTATAAGGACTAGTATTGCATATCATCGGTCACGAAAGGCGATTTTATTGTGATCATCGTGGTATATGGTGATTGGCCGATATTGTTCCCTGTTGAGCTTTCAGTCCTTGGTTGGTATATAAAATATCCAAAAAATGACAACATTTTGAAGAAAAGAGGGATCTAGAATATTAGCAATGTAATTTTACTTAACTGTTATATGTTGGCGATTGGACCAATGTGTTGCTTATGGTTTCGCTTCTTCTTAGAACAGTATATAAATAGTATCCCAAAATGACAAAATTCAGGTGGAAGAAGGAAGCAGAATGTTTAGAATGGAATGATACATATTTTGGAGATTGGATCAATATGTTCTTTGTTTTTCTCTCATTCCTTGTTTCGGATATAAAATATCAAAGAGTGACATGATTCAGGCGAAATAAGTAACTGAAGTACCGGTATAGAGAATAAAAATACCTCCAGGAGTGAAGTTAAAGGTCATCTACATAACATAAAGGCATAGGACAATAAAGAGACATTATATATAATGTCCTTTGTTGTAAAATGTGTTTATCATTTATAATACAACGGCAGTCAGACAAAAGGACATTGAAATGCATTAATTTTAATGCATTTTTTAATTGTTTTTGCTGTTTGAAATTTTTCACGATTTTTGTTGTAAAATATGCATTGAGGCATTTTACATTAAAAACTTTTATCCTCGTACAAGTGCGATTGGTAAAGTTATGGTGATTAATGATTAATTGGTAAGTTTATAAATAAGAATTAGTCGTGTCGTACTTTGGACGAAACTGATAATTATATCATTTGTATGGAATACATGCAGAGTTGGTTAAAACTGAAATGGCGTATTAAATCCTGCTGTAACGAATAGTTTTCTTATTTCGACGAGAAATTTGAATTGATAGAAAGAAAATTAACCTTTTTACAATGATTTGGAGCAAGTCATATAACATTTTGTAGAAGGTTAATTGAAGAAATCAATGATGCCACAAAGTGTTATAAAACAGACACCTATTCACCATTTCTTTTGATGGTCTGGTGACTTAGCTTCAGTGCTGATTTGCGAATGCTTTCATCACTGAGTCCCTAATATTTTGGGAATATCTAAAATGATCAATCTCAATTGATAGAGAGAAAATGGACATTTTTTTCAATATAACTTCTTAGACAATTTGAATGTTTTGCACACAATGGTAATATATAATATAGACCACTAAAACAACGCATTACTACCGACCAATATTATACAGTCAACCCTGTCTATAAAGGCCACCCAAGGGAACTAGTAAAGTGGCCTTTATGGGAAGGTTGCCTTTATATACAGGTTCAAATAATATCAATAAAGGACGATTGGGATACAATTCTACTGGCCTTTATAAGCAGGTGACCCTTATATAGAGGTGGCCTTTAAGGCAGGTTGGACTGTATATTGCACAGGTTTACATAGGATGCTATATATCTCCCGGCAGCTGTTTGGTCACTGCCTCCTCATACCTCGGCTACTCGACAGCATAGCTTCCAGTCCTTTTCGGTAGACTAATGTTAAAACTTTGGACATGTCGTTACTGTATATATGGATTTATATGGAAATTACCAACCACTTTGTATTTTGTGCTTGTATTTTCAGACTTTTTTCTTAGGGCATTATAGATGCTTTATACAAAGTGTATCAAGAGGACTTACTTACAGTCTGATAAAATTGTCATTCGATGATTTTTTAATATTTTTTAAAACTTTAAGCAAGTCTTGTACAATTTCTGAGCATTACTGTATATTTTGATTTATGGAAAATACTTTTCGATTCTTATTTTGTGGTAGTATTTAAAACTTTTTCTCAGGACATTATACATATAGATGCTTTGTACCGAGTGTAACAAGACGACTTGCTGACAGTCTGATAAAATTGTCATTCGATGTTTCTTTAATTTTTTTTAAAACTTTAAGCAAGTCTTGTACAATTTCTGAGCATTACTGTATTAACCGTTAAGCTAACTAGATCGGAGATGGTTAAACTTCCGGAGCACTAGACATCACTTCCATGGTTGAAGTTCGCGTGTGAAACCAAAGCCATATCTTTTAATTCATGCAAGTTACGTTAAACACCTGAACATACACCATGGAAGTGATGTCTAGTACGAAGTCACATTTTTGAACGCCAAAAATATGGTAGTTAATAGTTTATGGTTAAACATGTGAAATTCGAACAGGAAAGTGAGGCCGGATGATTCAGAAGGATAAGCAGGTCCTTTCTACCTTTTTACCTGCATTTCTCTACATCCGCTATTAGTTTGGAAAAATATAAAACATCGAATGACTTTTTTTGTATCTGGAAAGCGGTCAGTAATACTTGAAAATGGTAAACACTATTTTTGATTTACTGATTATGACAACATCCGTGATCATTGTATATTTCGCCAAATGATTTATACTATTCCGTTATAGAGGATTGTTTTTTATTTATTTATACCTTAATATATACCGATATATCGTATTTATTGTGATTTTATATGTCACGGATCAATGATCTCTTATTATCGAAATTCTTCGTTCTTACCAACAAATTCTTATTGTCATTATAAAGAATGATCTTGCATATTTATACCCTCCGAAACTAGTTTGAGTGGGTATATAGGATTCCGCCATATGATTGTCGTCTGTCTGTACGTGTAAAATCATGACCGACAATATCTGATGATTGCTTTGGACGACTGTTATATCACTTCACATAAATTTTCTTTTTTTTTCCCCCAAAAATGTGGCATGACCTTGAACCAGGTCATATCGAAAAGGTCAAGGTCGCGGTAAAACATTAAACTCTTGTAGATGTTTGAAGCTGGGTGTATTTGGCTCTCAAAATACAGTCCTAGTTGCAAATTATTTATCATAATAGTCTTGTTATTGGTCTCACAGATTCTCGTTATAATAATTTATCTTTAATTTTACCAAAATAATGTGTCAGCTAACGCCGAAAATAGATATATTTATTCTACTTGTTTATCTCGTGTATTGTTATTGTTTTCCGGAATTTGTATATGTACATTGGCCATTTACAAGATATAAACTGTAAAAAACCAAAACATTAGTGTTAGAATATATCTATGTAAAGTTTACCGTTTCTTCTCACATAATTATGTTTACAATGTTATTTATCTAAACAAAATATATGTTTTTAAAATATTATTTTGCCGATGACATACTGGTAATTATCTTTCATAATCCGGTACAATTATTACAATGATTGTTTTGGATTGGCCTTACGAATATGAACGTCGTTCCATTTTTGTGCTCAATTAATTTATTTAAAAATAAAATTTATTTTAAACACGAACATGATTTTTTGTTTTTGTTGTAAACTTCATTTTACCTAACGTTCAACAATTTATGTAGAACTTCATGTTAACCTATTTTCTGATTTAGAAGTTGTATTTTTATCTAAAATTGACATTTATTTCCCTTCTTACGATATGTTTCACAGTTAATCGCTATTTTAGAGCTCCTCCCATAACAGAAACTGTATACAACAAAGGCTTTTTACAAAGAAATCGCTGCCTAGGGCATATCAAAGAGTATTTCAAACCTAGATTTATCGAGGTCTACAAAATGTTTCAAGTCTCCATGACAACATTGTCTATAATAATAATGGTATCTGTTTATCTATTGTCGCATAGTCTCGTACTCTTTTCATTCCCGATTTTGATTTTACACGTTGCAAGTGTAGGAAGCTAAACACCGAAATGTACCTTTTCGGAGCTTCCGGCCTCACTTACCTAGTGAAAGATTACGTGTTAACTTAACTTGTCAGTTTGCAAAGTTGTTAATTTGCTTTTATGATTCTGATTTGGACATGTATGTTTGTTTTTCGGATTTACAGCATGAACTTGTAATTCTGAATACATGTATACTATAAATATTTCCGAACTTGCCATAACCTTCTCAGATAAACTTTGTAGACTACTTCGGTCCATTTAACCGACAAAAATTGTACAAGTATAAACCTACGGCAACGATAACACATGCATGTACATTTTTAGTTACCTAACGCCCGACAAAGATTTTTCCAACAAACATATGCCTACGCCTACAACAGGCGAATGAATTTGAATATCAAATAGGCATACCACCATACATTATGATACCTGTACATTCTAGATAGCTACCGCTCAACAAGTTTTTTTTTCAAAGAGTCTTTTTTGCAGTAAACACATGCTTACGCCTACAGTGTACAAGAGGCAAATAACTTAAATGTGAAGCAGATATACCAGCTATAGTACTGGCAACAAAGCAAGAGGTGTTCGTCCGGGGTTAATAAAAGCCAGTAATTAAATGTAAATAAACACGTTTTTTTCGAATAAAAGATTTTTTTTACCAAATATGTGTACATGTAACCAGATTATTGCGGGCGATATCAAACTGTCATTTATCTTATATCCATGGTAACAAAGCATATTCACATACACAAAGGGGATAATTATTAACCTAACGCGAAGGCAATAAAGAGGCGATTAATTCTCTAACACGGGGGCAATAACGAGACGATTATTAACCTAACGCGAGGGCAAAAAAGGGACAATTATTAACTTAACGCGAGGGCAATAAAAACGTCAGTGACTTGGAATAAGGTGGTACATTTAGTGGGTGTAACGTAAAAAAAGTCGGGCGTGTATGTCGTAAACGGTATTTTATACCATCCGGTTCATGACACCTTTTAAGGAGAAAATGATAGTTAATACCGGTATATACACATGATATATATTGGCATTAGTACTTTATCATTAATACTTATTGTAATGGTATTTTTTGTACTTATTTTATATATACAGAAGAGACCCGTCGAAAGTTTAACACTGGGCTTACAAATAGGAGTCAATGTTGGCCTTCCGAGTGATGATGCGAATAGCAAGTGGCCGATACGATGTATACGGTTTTTTGAGAATGTATATATGCACCAAAACAGCGCAGAACGATTACAAAAACAATGTTAAGCTGAGATAGATGGCAAGTGCGGAGAAGATGTCGAGATATAGGTAAAGAAGGGTTGAGATGATCTGCTGATTCAGCACTTATTCGTTAGCTTTGTCTTAAACGTAAGACAGGCCTGTACTCACTTACCCTAACCTTGCAAGGTCAGCGGTATTGCAAGTGGAAAAGTATAAATAATCTTCATTATTGCTTCAAACGTGTGAACATCTCAGTATTATATACCACAGTCAAGACATCACTGATCTAAGTGGCGAATTCAGACATTTTGGAAAGGAGGTGGTCCATTTTTATTAATTTGGTAGAATAAACAGAAGACACGTCAAGTTTTTGGGGTCCCGGGACATGCACTTAAGAACGAGAATGTTTGAAATGTAGCATAAATCCCGCAACCTGAGCAAGTTACGCGCATAATGGTCAAAACAGAAATAAAAAAAAAACGTTTCAGCTCCCGAAACTACCATTTGTATCCGCAACTGTCTTAAGTTAAATGCACTGTTCGGATCTAGAAAAAAAAATAACACGAAAAAAATTGAAGTGCGGCTGCTGAGCGACCAAGATATGGATAGCTAGTGAGAGAACAACCGCTCCTTTGGTATTTATTTCTTAGCTTGCCACAGTTTACCATAACCTTGTAGGTCTAGCAGTATTGTGAGCGAAAAATTAAATAATCATTAACATTGTTTGACACTTCTTAACACATCCGCATAATGAACTACGGGGAAAACACGGACATACATGTACCGGCCGGTGTTCAAATCACAATCACAAAAAATAAACTTTGAAAATTGTCAAACTAAGTTAAACACCTGAACTTCCATCAAGGGTATGTAGCTAGCTACAACCTTCACGTATTAATGCAAAATTGATGGCATACGCATCTCAAGGCCAAATCACAATCCCAAAGCAAAGTCTAAAACTGTAAAACTTATAAATATAGTAAAACTATAAATAAATAAATAAATAAATAAATAAATATAAAAGAATCATAAGGAAACACAATTATTTTATTTCTAATATAACATTTTTTATTTGATTTATTAAAGAAAAATGTATATTGGATAAATAATGAGCATTTTCAAAAGCAAAGATATGTAAACGCCATTTAAGAGGTTAGTCCAATTGTAACCTCTGTAACTCATACACCATATACATGTTATCCTGAATGCACCATCTGTTCCGACCATGGCTGAAGATTCTTTTACACAAAAATAGTCTGTGCATCCTCCTCAATTGTGGGTACGGAAGGTGGGTATCTTTAAATTCTTACGCCTGTCAGCTTCAATTGTTTTCCCCCAGTAGTGTGTATACACTCCGTCATGTGCTGATTTTGAATTTCCATTAAAATAATGCATTCAAAATAGTAAAATTATGCATTCAAAATCATCACATGTCAACTCTACACTCTGAAACATATAAACTAATAGATATTATAACTTTAAAGTGTGAGCATAAAAAACAATAATTTATTATAAAATTATGATTATTCGGGTAAGTTATACGCCAAAACGTTAAGAATAGGCTTTGCAACCCTTCAATCAAGCAGATGAGTTGAGAGAAATGTTGTTTTACGCCCTAGGAAGATTCTCTCACTATTATCGAGGCGAATAGTTCCATGGATGGTGGAGGAAACCGGAGTGTCAAAACAAAACCAAACAACAAGAAGGATCTGCATGAATTGGACTCGATTCTAGACGGTTAAGAGCCAATGTGGTGATCCATACTGAATGCGCGTTTCAACAAGGCCTCAAAGAGAAAATGAGAGTTTAGAATAAATGAAGGGAAACCACTCGATATCATAAAAGTGAAACAGATCATGATTGTTTAATCTTTCTCCAACAATCCTGTCCTGTATTTAACTTATCAGAATGTATACTTCAAGTGAAACGGAAAGCTAGTGCATTTGAACAGACTGTATAGTGACACGTATATAACCCTTTTAGTTTTAGTTCACAGTCACCATTATTTGTTATAAATAATGAATAACGAGTTCTTTGTTGTACGCATGTGCGTGCAAAAATAAAATAAATAAATAAATAAATAAATAATAAATAAATAAAATAAATAAATAAATAAATAAATAAATAAATAAATAAATAAATAAATAAATCATAAGCTTCTGAGTGTCATGATGAATACGGTTGGTTATGATGCTGAGCTATACCCAGTATTGGTAAAATAAATTACTTTAATCGATTTTAACCCAAATCTCCACGCTATTTGTGACCTTAAGCTTTTAACATAGTAAAATGATAGAATGATAATAAAGAATATTTGTTAAAACTCAAGATAATCTGTATCAAATTTCACGAAATAACCTGCACATGATGCCATCTGAAAATCAAGGGGCATAACTCTGACTATATTGGATTAATATCAAAGAGCGATTACTCCTCCTGTCTAAATGCACTGCATGTGGAACATGACACTGAAAGATCATAAAAGAAGAAAAAGAACACAAAAAACAAAAGCAACAATATTAAATGAAAACAAATAATAAAGAATTAAAACAAAATTAGATATTAAACAAGCAGGAGAAAATAATAAAGACGAAACGACAAACAAAATTTCAGCTTGGCGCTTAATTCTTATCAAATATTGTTATTTAACGAACGGATGATAAAATAAAATTAGATGTGAAACAAACAAGAGAAAAATACAAAAATTTAAAGACAAGACAAAACAAACATACCTGCAAATATTAGAATAAATTTGTTGCACATACAAATAATGATAAAGATACTTACAATACATATACACTTACCCGAATCCATCGGCGTTGTCATTGGATACAGAGACGCGGAAAGTGTACGCGAAATTTAAGATTACTAGATGTTTTTAAATTCCAATATGCATGATTGTATATCAATAAAATACAAGAGAAAACTGATTGAAAACAACATTGCAATGAACATGATAACTTTATAAACATACATACACATACACCAACTGCTGGTATATATCATTCTGAGCAAGCATGGCTTTCTCCTTTCACTCAATAACACAATTATAGTACATATTCACACAAGATGAGAGAGAGAGAGAGAGAGAGAGAGAGAGAGAGAGAGAGAGATACATTAATACATAATCATAATGCTTGAGAGCGAGTAAATAACACATTAATACTTATTTACACAATTGCAAGAGACCCATATTAATGTCCCAGAGAGAGAGAGAGAGAGAATAACACAATAATGTTAATTTACACAAAAGACTCGCATATATGCCTCAGAGAGAGAGAGAGAGAGAGAGAGAGAGAGAGAGAGAGAGAGAGAGAGAATAACACAATAATGTTAATTTACACAAAGGCCTCACATATATGCCTCAGAGAGAGAGAGAGAGAGAGAGAGAGAGAGAGAGAGTAAATAACACAATAATGTTAATTTACACAAGAGAGTCACATACATGCCTCAGAGAGAGAGAGAGAGAGGAGAGAGAGAGAGTAAATAACACAATAATGTTAATTTACACAAGAGACTCACATATATGCCTCAGAGAGAGAGAGAGAGAGTAAATAACACAATAATGTTAATTTACACAAGAGACTCACATATATGCCTCAGAGAGAGAGAGAGAGAGAGAGAGAGAGAGAGAGAGAGAGAGCAATAAAATACTTCAGACTTACAATTTGAATTGTCTAAGTTTGTAGCATTGCCGTATCCAGTTAAAGAAGAAACGACACACCTAGAATATAATTAGATTATAACTATCACAGGATGAAATGCCATCTATAAGCCACCTATAAGCCATGCTTATAGGAGCTTATAGATTGGCTTATAGGAGCTTATAGGTGGTTTATAGGTGGCTTATAGGACCTCCATCTATAAGCCACCTATAAGCCATCTATAAGCCTGGCGTTTTGGCACTCAAAATATAAGCCACCTATAAGCGGCTTATAGATGGCTTATAGGTGGCTTATAGCCTCCTATAAGCCCTCTATAAGCCCCCTATAAGCTGGCTTATAAACAGTTTTTCATCTTGTGTATGGATATGTAAAAGAAAACGAAAGCAGACGTTATTCATATTCAACTATCTGAAATCCAGACGAAAGTTGCAAGTCAAGATCACATTCAATTTCTATCAGTTAAAATGAAAATGGTAAACCAAGATTTTCAAGTTGCATTTTGCAAAATGAAAATTATACTGAAACAACAATTTTAATAAGAAATGTTAAGTAGTGCAAACGTATTTAATCATGAAATGCAACTAATGAACTAGATATGGATTCCAGTCGCGCATGGAAATGTATAGTTTGACCGGAATAGTGTTAAAAACTTGGTTCAGACATGTTGAATTTATTCCAGGGCAAATTTGTTGTTATTTCGTTTATTCGTAAAAATCATTCTCTTTATGCCATGACAAAATAATTACCTATATGTCCCATCGTGTGGTTCACAGTGACCTATTTTACATGTAATGTTTGCGCATGCGTTGTCTTTGATGTTACATTCACTTCCTGTCATGCCATCGGGACAAAGGCAAATATGGTTTCCAAGGGTTAAATCAAGACATGTGGATCCGTAGTAACACGGGTTGAACCAACAATCGTTTTTCATGACCTCACAATGGTCCCCTACGTACGGAACAACACATAAGCATCTGTATCCGCCATCTTTGACCTCACATCGGCCGCCATTTTGACAGGTGTCGTTTCGACATTTGTTAGATGCTACAATAAAAATTACTGTTTATTGACCAAGCTTGTTTTTATACTTAATCTTTGTCCGGTGACATCTCGATATAAATAAAAAAAACAGTTGACTGATTATCTTGAAAACCGCTGCAGAATATTTATAGTAATTATAATATAAAAAATGTAATCGTTGTATTTGATTAAGCGTTTGCCTATTTTGAATTAATATATCCCTCGTAGCCCTTACTGTAAGGTATCTCTACTAAATTGTGTTTGCTATATTTTGCGTTTTCCTGTCTGAGACCTTTGTTTAAAATCTTAGATCACCGTCGATGTGGTTGATCAAATTTAATTTATGCGCATTTTTGCGATTTTGTGGCAGATGTAAAAAAAAACGGGTTCCACAAATTAAAAATTTTTAATTTCTTATTTTGAAAACAGTTTTGCCACAGTTTTTATATCTGGGTATCTCACTTTTCTATTTCGTTATATGTCAAGGCGTATTAGTTTTTTCAGGTTGTATTTTATCACTTAATGCAACAGTGTATGCGCTGAATATTGCGTCAATTCTAGTGCTTCGTTTGTCGGTACAAAAAAAATACAATAAACAAATCAAAAAAAAAAAAAAACAAAAAAAAAAACCAAAAAACAAAAAACCAAAGGCAAAATTTCTTGTTAAAATAAACCGTTTAGTCGGTGCTTAATTTACCCCGCCCCCGCAAAAAAGGATCAAATGGGGGTATACATAGGAATCGCCTGTCCGTCTGGCCTTTCATCCCAATATCGTGGGATGTAATGTCTATAGACGTAATTTGATCAAACTAAAAAATGTGTAAAAAAGTTCCATGTAGGATCTATTAAGAAGCATTAAAGATCGTTAAAGATCTCCTTAAAAAGTCTTAAGGAGAGCTTAAAGATCCATAAAGAGGGTATTGCTTTAAGGGGGCTTTAAGGATCTTTAAGGACATATTTAAGGATCTTTAGGAAGCCCTTAAAGAGCCTTAAAGGAGGGACTTTTTCTTGTATTTTGATCAAATTTAAAAAAATGTATATAAAATGTATGTACTGGTACCGACATGAAACTACTGATGATGTGTCGCATACCAAATTTAATGTCCGTCCATCCGTCCGTCTGTCCGTTGGGGATGGAGGATATTTGTCTTTCAAGAGACTATTGAATAGAGAATATTGTTTTGTTATACCCCCAAAGTACAGACATTAAACAAATAAATGGACTCTTATCTAAACAAGACTCTTATCTATAAGATCAGTGATGAAGTAAGGAGGGAGAGATGGAATTGTATTGGCCATGTACTGAGGAAAGAAAATACAGACGACTGTGCTGTTGCCCTTGGGTGGACTCCTGAGGGGAGAAAGAAAAGAGGTCGCCCTAAAACAACTTGGCGGCGGATGGTAGAAACAGAACGGAACGATGCAGGCTGGAACACCTTGAATGCGGCACGTCAAGTAGCCTTAGACAGACAAACATGGAGGATTGAAGTCAAAGCCTTGTGTGCCTCCTGGCACTGAGAGAATTAAGGTTAAGGTAAGGAATATACTAGTATGATTGAGTGTGTTTTATGGTCTGTCTTGTATGAGCGCACAGTCAGGACAACTTTAAAGTCCTCAGCTCACCGAATCAGACAAGCATACCACCCACACTGTATAAACAAAATAACTGCACCTAATGCCGTTTTAATAACTTACATGACACATGACTACCGGTTGTGGTGTCTATAACCTTATGTTCACAGTTTCTTCCGGTGTAACCTTCCGAGCAGATGCACTGATATCCATCTGCTGATTTAGTGCAAAAGCCAAATCCACAATTTGCATTTTGACATGGATCTATTTCAGTTTCACAGTGCTGACCTATAGTTCAAAAATGTATAATAATAATAATAATAATAATAATGATAATAACAATAATAATAATAAACACAATAATCACGCCTGGTACATGCGTTTTTAAAAGGAAAACAAATCATAGAAAACCTCCACCGTAAATTGTCGAGTTTTCAAAAACTCGTATTTCTTTAACAAACTCTGCCCTCTTTGCACTGCTCTATGATGTTGACTATCTTAATATCTTTTATTTTTTAAAATTAATAAACTTGTTATACAAGGTGTAAGCTTTTTTTCCCAACACGTGTATTTTTGCACAATTTTCTTTAAAAATGCAACAAATATTTCATTAACTCTTAAATGATCAATTCCTACTTTATTTTTATTTATAAATCTTTACTCTTGTGTAGGTAATTTCTTAATTATATCCCTCTTTCGCGCATTTCAACCAAACGGTTTTCACTTGAATTTTCCTACTTACATTACCCTTAATGTGATAAAAGCGTAGCGTGGCGTGATTATATACAAACGCAGCACTTTTTTCCTACCGTTTAGCCATGGCTCTTTTGAACGCATTATTTAATAAAAATTCAAAAGTGTAGCACATAACAGCTGGAACATGCAACATTGACCTGTCCACTTAACCTTTCATAAGTAACATGTATATAGAATGGTCCACCCAATACATGAATAGTATCTGAATTCTTAGTTGATAAGTAAATATTACCCTTTCCCATGATGTAGAAGAAATAAAACGCAGTGATTCCTTTATATAAAGTTTTGGTCCATAATAGATATTTAAATTTAAGGTCAAGAGGACAGACCAATGTCATTTGCCTATCTGACCTATAGAATAGACCCCCGCATTCTGCCAAATATGGCTGACGGACTAAGACTCATGCGTGTTTATAAATACTCTGTCATCAGACCGCGAACGAGCTATAATCAAAACACAACTCTGATTGTGTCGCAAAAACTCCAGCTTACCTGTATAATCTGCCTCACATGCACACATGGGCTGCTTCTGAATTATTTCACATTTGCCATGAGATCCACAGGTGTAATTGGTACACGTCGGAGCATCACAAAATGTACCAGAATACCCATCGGCACACAAACATGTAAATCCCTTAAACGTGTTTATACAGTTTCCATGGCGACAAGGTGAAAATGAACAGTAATCTATGGTTACGTTACACGTGTTTCCGGTGAAACCATCAATACAATTACAGCTGTAACCATGAAGATTGTTTGAACAAGAGCCGCCATTTTGACATGGCGCCGACAGGCAGTAATTTTTTGTTTCGTTACAGAAGGTACCTAGATAGCCTTGTGAACATCTGCATTGAAAATGGGTTCTGAGATTTATGCACATTCCGTTGTTACAGTTTATGTTTTCACAATGGTCAATAACCTTGTCACAGTTTTCACCCGTGAAACCTGCACGACACGTGCACGTGTACCCTTCATGATTTGATGAACAGTTGCCTTGGTTACATGGACTTGATTGACAGAAATCAATTTGTTGCTCGCAGTATTTTCCTGTATACCCTACATCACAAGTGCATGTATAATCAGTGACGCCATCAGTACAATTGCCATGGTAACATGGACTGCTCATACATGGTTTAATTTCCGTTGAACAATTTCTTCCAGTGAACCCGTGATCGCACTGACAGCTGTAGTCATCCTGGCCAACAATAGCGCAAACTCCGTGCTGACAAGGACTCTCGCCACATGCGCCCACGAAAGATTCACATCGCTGGCCCGAAAACTGTTTCGGGCAAAGGCATTGGTAATCATTTAACAGGTTTACACAACTTGCACCGAAGTAGCACGGGTTGCTATCGCACTCATTTATGTCTTTGTCGCAGTATCGACCGGTATATCCTGCCACGCATGCGCACACATAATCGTCTCCTTGTGTTTTACATGTTGCTCCGTTCTTGCATTTGTTATCCACACAGGGGTCTTTTGGACCTTCAACTAGAATGAAATATAAGAAAATTCATTAATAAAGAAAGGTTTTCCCGAAAATATGTAATTACGGATTAACATATGCTCTTTTAAAAAAATAATCGATTGGCATAAGGGTGCACAAGCCGGGTTAAAAATGTGTTATTTTGAGGAAATCGAACTCCCAAATTCTCATTAAAAATCAGTGAACCAGAACAAAACTAAGGCTTGATCTGTAACTCATTATGGTATCAAGTACAATGCATTGGGGCAATATCTGCGGACGTGTAGAAAAAAAAAGCGCGAAAAAATAATTCCCGCATACCGGTACCTTACGCCAAAATTTATGCCAATATCTATAGCTGGTGACGCCTCAATATAATGCAATATTATTGACTGGGACGTAAAACCCCATTCAGTTAATCAGTTATTCAATCAATATTTCTAAATATCATTTGAATACACTTACCAAAGTTATAAAGAGCCTTATATGCCAAAGGCGTAGAGTCAGTTTTGATGTTCAAATATAAAGACCCGGATTTTGACGTTCTTGTATAGACGGTTCTGGTATTTCCACAAAGCCTCCCTAGAACCGGAGCTGCTTCGGTATCTCCATCATGGATTGTAATTCCCAAGTTCTGTTTTTGACAAAGGCTCTCTTTTAGGAAAAAGGTGGAAAACACGATCTGGATTCTTTTCCCTTCAGGTGCTTCCAGTTTGGTAAAACAGTTAAGATGGGTTACGGATTTGTACGGAAATCTTGGAGATGCCAGAACTCTTGGTCCGTAATTTTTGGCAAACGTGGCATTACAGGGCCAACCTGAAAAATAAAAAGTTCAAGTGATTCAATATTTAGCGTCATTGCTATCATCAATATGTCCCTGGGATTCTATAAATATCGAAAAAATTCAGAATTTGATCTTTGAGCTGTTTGATATTATAATTAATTTTAAAGTTAATATTCAAATATTTGTCATATGACAGATGTAAAATTGTAGTTTTCGAGGTGGTATTATCAACTAAAGATAATGACCAATTGTGATAGAGTAAAGGTTAGTTCTATTATCTAGCTGCAAAAGTGATACAAAAGTGATAAACGACAGGTGGCAAAAAACGAAGATCACGACTGTATTCGACCATTCCTATTTGAACTTGAAGCTTATCCACTGTATACTGTCACTTAATAGAAAAAGGAAATGTTGACTTTTATTTATGCAAGAGTGTATATACCTCCGTAAAAACTGCTGTATTTCCATAAACGGAATGCACATGGTTTTTAATTTTTATTTCTTTCAATAGAAAATGTTTCCATTAAAATATACATACTATGGATTTAATTTGCACTGACCTAACCAAATTATATTTCTAAATAAAAATATCGTCATTCAGTTTTCTGTACGTAAGGAAATTTTGGATCTTTAAAAAAATTGACCGTCCAAGTTTAATTTATACCAATTAGGCCTCATTCAAAGTTACATCAGGGTATTTGGAGTCAGGAAGTTATTGTTGTTTCGTTTTATTCCTGTGTGATCATCAATAATATTCCAAGTATTACATCACAATTAATTTGTCCCGAGTAAAAAGGTACACAGGGGATAATTTTGTTCTAATAGTTATATTCGTTTTTTTTTTTTTTTTTTTTTTTTTTTTTTTTTTTTTTTTGTTAAATATAAACTTCAAAAATTCTATGTACAGAATGAGATTCACTTTTGGATGAATGAAAAAAAAATCCAATTAGATCAGTAGATTTTGTGTCAAGCTTTGAAAATATTTTGTGAATTTGTTGTGAAAAGTACGACTTTATTCTTGCATTTTCCATGTGCACTCAATTTGTGGATATACAGTTAGTTTATATATATATATATATTAATATTATATATATATATATAGTAATCACCCTGTCATATACCATTTTTTGAATGTATATTATGATTAAATTAAAAAAATAGTATATGACAACCCTGTTCATCCTTTCCAATATCTTGACCGGTCTATAACTTCCCCATAGATTTATGTGTGGATTTAAATCAAACTTACCACATGTAATAATGTATCGTATGCCAAATTAAAGTACATGTATGTAGGTAAAATCGTAGATTTTCCGCTTGTTTGCAATGTTGAGGCTTGGGGGTATTTTCTCTTAACATTTTAAACACATCTTTTAATTAAAAAGGGTTACCTTTATTGGAGTTTCCCAGTCCAGACCTTTATATCTAGGCGGAAGTGCATATTTTGTAAAGCTTTTTAAAAGACTAATGTAATTAAATGTGCATGTGAAGTTCGCACGAGTGATTCGTAATTTGATTATAATACACGACAATTACTGTTTATATATAAACGTCATTGGTGTATTATTTCTTTGCAGTCATAATATGGAACATGTTTTATTCTAAAGCTGCCTTGTGCTCATTATGAAGTATGTAGCGCGTAGATTAATAACTAGACGCACATAGCCCGAGAGTACTTACTTGTGTAATACTGGTAGTGATTATATAGACTCGTCTGTGTTAGGGCGATTCCATTGTCGTTGCTATGGTAAGTTTTGCTCAGTCCACACACGTGTGTTTTGGGGCTATAGGAAAATGACATGCATGTTGAGTTGTAATTTAAAAGGCAGTCGAACGAACATTGTTCTAATGATGAGTTCCGCCGGATGTCAAAATAACTGGATTGATCTTTTAAAGCGACACCTGGTGTTCCATGGAATATATTTGAATATACACCTGTAAATATGATCAAATAAATACGTTAAATGAAAACCACAATTATGACCCATTTGCAACTTGTAACCCGATGTCAATATATTGTCCGTAAAAGTGTGTTATTATGGTCCCGTTAAACGACGTTATTATAAATTGTTCCGTAAAAGTTACGATATATATATTGTCCCATAGTAGGGATGTTATTAGGTTTCCCGTGAAAATGACACTTTATAGTTTCACGTAAGTATATTTTCTATTAAACTGACGTTATTGGGTGTCACGTAAAAGTGACGTCATAAAATTTCCCGTAAAAATGAAGCTTTAGGTTTCCGGGTAAAGTAAAACAAAGAACTGTGCATATAAAAAGAAAAAAACATAAAAAAAAGAAACATACAATAATCTTTGAATGAATACCTTTTGTTCTTTCGTAATAATTTATCGACGGATTTTCTTCTAACCCGAGGAATCCTCCGTTAATCATTAAAGTCGTTACGTTTGTATAGACACACATTTGACTTCCGGGTGTGTACTCAAAAGCGTAACAAGGGAAAGTCTTCATCCGGAAGTAGATAGTACACTTGGCAGCACATATTCCAAGGCTAACTCCTCTATCTATCTGTACCGAGTTTTGTGGTAAGGGGCCCGGTAAATACTTTCCTTTCACACTGACATATTCACTTAATGGTGGGCTTGCTGAAAAAGAAAATCTGTATTCGTGAAAATGTGTTTCCTACTGATGAAATATCTCCAGTTATTTATTGCAGAAAGTGTGGGGTTAGAAATCGATTCTGGTTTGGTCAGACTAAAGATGTTTAAATCTGGCTTTTCTTAGATTAATCCCATCGGTGGACATTTTGAGTGAATGAAATATTGAAAAATTTATAAGTTGTTTATAATTATTACATGACTACTGATTTTGCCGTTTTCTGATTGGCCGAAAACGCGTTTGGCAAGCCTAATAAATTGATATTTCCACCGCGAAATAACGTACGCGGCGTTATGTGGCACAACATTGAAGAAACCAAAGGATACTTCTACTAAGGAAACTTTATTCATTATAATGTACTTTGATTATATTGTTATTGGTTACTATTTCCTTAATATTAAATAGATAAAAGTATAGTTTCACTATATGTCCTGTATCTAAAAACGTTATTGTGTTTGAATTAAATTTTCTATTACTATGTTGATTATTAAAACATACATTTTACTAGTTATAGATTTTGTAATTTAAGACATATTATGGTGATAAAAATCATTGGTCATATAATGAAACAACTATTGACTTTCGATTCGGTAGATATAAGGATTTATCAACCTCAAAAACATAATAAAATCCTTATGTCTACCTCATCAATAGTCAATGTAAGAAAACAAAGTTTTTATTCTAATGCAATCTTTTCTTGGCAATTTAGATGCAAAACTTTCCCCTTGAAACATCACTACATTTATTTGCAGTATTGAGGAAAAAACCACATGTACATTCTCATAATTATGATAAATGAATAAATAAATAAATACGTACAATCTCCGGAGCTTCGAGACAAAATATTTAGCACCAATAACAAAAAGGTAGGTAAAGTTGGAGTGTAAAAGGTCATGATGTTATAACTGACAGAGAACAATATGGTCAGCTTCGTAACAACATATTTAGCATCAAGATCAAAAAGGTAAATAAATAAATAAATAAATAAATAAATAAATAAATAAATAAATAAATAAATAAATACGTACAATCTCCGGAACTTCGAGACAAAATATTTAGTATCAATATCAAAAAGGTAGGTATAGTTAAAGTGTAAAAGGCCATGATGTTACAACTGACGTGGGACGTAGTGGTCAATTTTTATTTATAATTGGACGTTATCATCGGAGGCAGGTGCTCGATTATTGTCAAAATGCCTAGCACGTTGACTTGATAAAGATTATCAGCTCCAAACTTAAACGGATAATAATCTTCTGAACATTTATGATTAATATAGGTTTTTTAGAATAGGTTTTTACGTTCAAGTCAAGAATAATTCGTTTATATCGAGACGTCATCAGCTGTAAGTGAAGTGGCTGAAATTTTTATCTTAACAATGCGTTCAGAGCAATGTGAAGGAAGGGGATCTTCAGTAACGTGCCACTCCTGCCGCAATACAGGATATCTTTTTAATTATTCATTCTAAACAATGTTTGACGACCATCTCATATATAATCAGAGTCGCCCGATTTTAAATTCAAATAATACTTCTAAAGTATCAAAAACAAACATACTAATCAATGTCCGAACCACAATCCAGAAGCAAAGTAAAAACATTGGAACTGACAAATTAGGTTATACATGTGAACTTTCACCAGGGAAGTGAGGTCAGGTGCTCCAGAAGGGTAAGCACCTCCTGTTTAGCTAGCTACATCCGTCATGTGTGTTATCAAAATTGTGTGAAAGGAACATGGAACTATGGACAGAGCAGTCCTGGACACAGATACATCAAACTACTTATCAACAAAACTGTGATAACGGCCATAAAACTATCTTAAAAGTACCTTACACCTTTTGTGATTGCATTAATATACAATGTAGATTTAAATGAATATACAACGGGACATAAGTGGCCAAGTGGTTTTCAGTTTGCGTTTATGGAGCACAGCGACTCTCGTCGTTTAGGATTTAATTCTACTCAGAGCAAACCCTATTCATAAAATTCGCTTGCCGATGGTTTTAGGCACTCCGGTTTCCTCCGCCATCATAGAACTGATCGTCTAGATATAAGTGAAAGAATCTTGATTGGTGCGTAAAATACCCTTACATTAACTAAAACTATTGTAGTTTATTGGGCCACACATACGCCAGAGTTAACAGCTTTGCAAACTTCCCTGAACGAACTCTCCTTAATGGACAATTGATACCCTTGCAAAAATAAAAAGCTGTAAGAGAAGTTGATTACACAAAATTGACACCCTTCATGCGGAGGAACGCACAGACTGACAAACAGGCTCAAACCAATATACCCCAAAATTTTGTTTGCGGGGGTATAAAAGCGTATGCCACGTTATGTTATTGTCATGTGCTACTTTTGAATTTTTATGAAATAATAAATTCAGGACAATTGCTACTTTTGAATGTATTATTTCATAAAAATTCAAAAGTAGCACATGACATTATTATGATTACATGATTAAACAATGTAGGTGTTTTAAGCTTTTCCTAACAGCTTCGTGTATCAATTTCATTTATTTAAGCCACTCGCTAAAATGTTGGAAATGTTGACATTGTGATTTTTCATATCAACACTTAAATGTATGAAAATAGTTTATGTTGATATCTATGTATGGTTAGCCGAGATGACAAAGTGGAAATGCCAGGGGGTAAGACATAAAATATTTCCAGATTAATATCAACAAGTTATCATATCATAAACGAGACCAGGCCGTGTATTTTTTGTTGTATATTCAAATATTTGAGGAAAAGAGATGGGTGGTTTTAAATAACGCCCCTACAAAACCTTTTTGGGAGCGCACAACTTTTGCAATGTTTTTAGAAAATGAGGTTAGAAAAATACGGACGTTTTGTGGCTCCATGGATGAAAAACTTGTTGTCATAACTTTATAAGACATCCGAGGGTGGTATTTAACGTCCCTTCAAAATTGATTTATGATTTTCTAGCCAAAAATATATTTATATTTGTTTTGTTCGACGTTCTGAGAAAAATGGCCTCAGAAAATGTGAACGTTTTCTCCATTTATGAAAACCTCTGTTGTCATAGTTATGTGAGGGTTTGGGTTTCAACGTCCCACAAAATTTATTTGTGATGCTCCAAACAAAAACCATATTTGTATTTGTTTTTGCGACATTCTGAGAAAAAAGACGTCCGAAAAATGCGGACTTATACTCCATGAATAAAAAAAACGTTGTCATAATTATATACTCAAAGTTTAATGAAGCACATAACTATTAGAAGTCCACTGAAGACATTTCAATAATTCAAAAATTAAGATATATTGCAAATTTCATAAGAAAAAAAGCCATTTATTTTCTCAGAAAATTCTTTGATGTAGCACCAATCATGCAGACCGTCTAAAAAGTTTTTCTCGGTCGTTGGTACGCATAATTTTTAAATCTTATTGTCTTCAAAAATGTCTATCATTTCGATCAGAAAGTGGCAAAGATTGCAATGGAAAAAAATAAAAACAAACATACCAGTCCATGTTCAAATCACAAACCAAAAACTAGAGTTAAAAATTGAGAAAACTGACCAATTCAGTGGAGCACGTGAACTTATGGCTTGGTATGAAAGTGAAAAATCTTAAAGTCGATTCAGTAGCCAATGAGTATACAGTAAAATCATGTCGAAAGTTTAAAACTAGGGTAATAGATTTTTGACGAATGGGATACTCATGTCGGCTTTTCGTTAGCTAAATCTTGGCAGGTTGTCGGTAGTTGCCATCTATATTTCTTCGACCAATAGTTATCCATTTTTCGACCAATCGGAAGCCATGGCTCTTTTTTGTAAACTCAGTATTAAACTTTTGACAGGTCTGTTCTGTAGTTTTTGTATGGCGTGTCACAATTTTGACTTCATAGCAATGATTTAAAGAGATGATGTTTAGGTGATTTCTCAGTCAAAACCAACACAATAAAAAAAACAGTCAACTTCCCGCCTTGAGAAATACCAATGAGAGATGTGGATCTTGGTGCATGACCGAGTTGTCTAAAGCAATCTATCACAGCATTGGTTGGAACCCAACTCGGAAAGATTCTAGCGTGAGAAGAGAACGTTTGGTAGTTTGTTTGCGAAATATCATAGGTTTTCTCGGGTCGCTCTGGTTTCCTCCATCACCAAAGAACCGACCACCTTGATATCAGTGAAAGAATCTTGATTAGGGCGTCAAACACCATTAATCCAGAACACTCCAAAGATAGATATCCATGGTCACAGTAGTATTTAAGTTGATCTTCATTGGCTGACATTTGTTTAATTTTCTAGAACATAGATTAAAAAAATCAATCAATATATTTGGAAATGGTATGTGGCAATATGATATACCACATACCTTTTTAAATGCATTGGATCAGATAAAAAAAGAAGACAAAACGACCACGCCTGATATAATACCCCCTAGAGATACATACGTATGAACATGCATCAAAGTAAAAACATTTGTTTTAAAATTAAATATTTTACTTAAAAGTCGAACATATTTCCTTTTATTGTTTCGAGATACAAGATAACATAACTTTGATGACGACGTATAACTAACTACCGTAAACATATTATAACCCGAGGCAATGATTCTTAATAATAAGACAATGAGATATCGCAAAGTCACGTCTGAGTGAGAATACATCAGTAAGTTTGACCAGGAGCGATAGTTTCGTATCTGGTGGTAGCTGGTGAAATGTAATAAATTATATTTACAGTTTTCGAGGATTGTTACAAGTGTTTAAAACATTTTTATTTTTATTTTCGAAACACACTTGGATTTTTTAGTTTTGTAAAACTTAAGAGGATATTACAATGTCGATATTTGGTAAGTAGAAAATATTATAAATATAATGTTTGTTTTTGGTTTTTGAATGGACTGAAATGCATTATTTTGATAGTTAAGAAGAAACCGTACATGACAATCACAGAATAAGTTTCATTTTATGTTGCAAGCACAATGGCGAAATGCCCCATCTTCCCAACATCATTATAATTTCTGATGAAATATTTTTTTTAACTGTTAATGTCTCGGCAAACTTCACAGCAATAATTTACCCGGATCAAGTTTCATTTTCCGTAAAATATTATATTACCATTATTATTATTATTATTATTATTATTATTATTATTATTATTATTATTATTATTGTTGCTGCTGTTGTTGTTATTTTCAAAACATTGTTATTGTTATCTCTGTTACGTCGTCGTTTCTCCCAAACATCGTTATCTGTCATTTTTAAAAAAAATCTAAATGACTATCATTATTTTGTCATTATAAAACGGTGTATGACAGTAAATATATATATTTTTTATTATTAAATAATATTTTTGTTAAAAAAGGACTATTTTGACACCTCATAATATTTTGAATATCATAATTTTGCAATTGAATATGAACACTTTCTCACAGAACGGTCTTAATTACATTGCGTTTTAACTGAATATTTATATATATTTTGTATTAGATTTTTATTACATCTACATTTTATACATAAAAACAAACAAGCCAAAAGTCATTAATAAAAATGCCTGTTATTCTTTCATAGGAAAGCTTAAAGACCCATTAAACAAAATCATATCTTCATTTTTTCCCTTTTAACCACAATATACAGATGCGTTTTAAAGGTTCCTATGCATTTTAACGGGAACCTATTCTTAACAACTGTAAGATTTCCCGGAATAGCACGGTTTCCTTCCTTACTTTTTTCCATTGTTGTGGTTTTTATTTTCGAAAAAAATATAAACCTGTTGCATTGTAGATTCCTCCACACGGAAACCAAAGACAGAACAACTCGAATGTAAATAATGGGTGTTCCTTATTTATAAAATGTCTTGGCTCAATATTTTTTCAATAATATTTTTTATTTATTCTAGTGCCCGCCTTTTCTAAAGAATCGATCTCACAGTTCAGCCAATTCAGGCCAATTTTCAGTAGTTTTTTAATTAAAAAAATTGAAAACATTTTTGACTAGAAAAGATAAGGATGAATATCAAAGATCCAGATAAAAGAAAATAGAAAAGGATTGCTATTAACAAAGACATATTCTAGCAGCATACTTATTAAGCTCCAAAATTACACTAAAATACGTTACCATGGAAACGAAAATTTCAATGTTTTGTTTGGGTTTTTCATTTTGTATTGTCTTATATGTGTAGGTACTTCACAGTTATATATATGTTATATGTTATATGTTATATGCACTATCATATGCAATATTAGTTTTCAAAATATAAGACAAATTGTCTAGTTCTTACAGAGCATGGTTTTTATTTTTTTACCATGTTGATTGTTTCTCTATGTGATATGTATTGTATTATTATTATTATCATTATGCCAAGAGCTATGTAAACATTATTTGTGGGCAAGAACATTTGTATGCTTGCTGCAATAAAGATGATCAGTATGTTTGTGTTTGACATTTGGGATTGTGATTTAAACATGGACATTTGTATATTTGTGGTTTTGTTTTGGATTGTGATTTTAACATGGGCCAATAAGTTTGTGTTTGAATTTTGGGATTGTGATTTGAACATGGACCAGTATATTTGTGGTTTGGTTTTGGATTGTGATTTTAACATGGGCCAATAAGTTTGTGTTTGAATTTTGGGATTGTGATTTGAACATGGACCAGTATATTTGTGGTTTTGTTTTGGATTGTGATTTTAACATGGGCCAATAAGTTTGTGTTTGAATTTTGGGATTGTGATTTGAACATGGACCAGTATATTTGTGGTTTGGTTTTTGGGATTGTGATTTGAACATGGGCCAATAAATTTGTGTTTGAATTTTGGGATTGTGATTTAAACATGGACCAGTATATTTGTGGTTTTGTTTTGGATTGTGATTTTAACATGGGCCAATAAGTTTGTGTTTGAATTTTGGGATTGTGATTTGAACATGGACCAGTATATTTGTGGTTTTGTTTTGGATTGTAATTTTAACATGGGCCAATAAGTTTGTGTTTGAATTTTGGGATTGTGATTTGAACATGGACCAGTATATTTGTGGTTTTGTTTTGGATTGTGATTTTAACATGGGCCAATAAGTTTGTGTTTGAATTTTGGGATTGTGATTTGAACATGGACCAGTATATTTGTGGTTTTGTTTTGGATTGTGATTTTAACATGGGCCAATAAGTTTGTGTTTGACTTTAGGGATTGTGATTTGAACATGGACCAGTATATTTGTGGTTTTGTTTTGGATTGTGATTTTAACATGGGCCAATAAGTGTGTTTGATTTTTGGGATTGTGATTTGAACATGGACCAGTATATTTGTGGTTTTGTTTTGGATTGTGATTTTAACATGGGCCAATAAGTTTGTGTTTGATTTTTTGGGATTGTGATTTGAACATGGACCAATAAGTTTGTGGTTTGGTTTTTGGGATTGTGACTTGAACATGGACCAATAAGTTTGTGGTTTGGTTTTTGGGATTGTGACTTGAACATGGACCGGTATATTTGTGGTTTGGTTGTGAAACTATGCCTAGAGTGGCTTTATATTAAGTATCAGACACGAACATTGTGTATGATTTCTGTCACGTCAGTGTTAGTGTGACAAAGTTGTCAACACAAGTGTCCTCCAAATTGACTAGGACCCTCGGGGCTTTCAAGGACAGAATAAAAAAGGTCTCAATGGACGACCGGGCCTAAATCGTCGACTTATGGATTACAGCGCCTGTCACCATCTGCTGTTTTTTCGAATCCCACTAGAACCGATTCAAGACATTGTTAAAAAACCCTTTACTTTGGATTGACACAGGAATAAACGGCAGAATGGTGTCATAAAATACTTTTAAGAGCCCCAGCCGTCCCACGTATTTTACAAAAAGTGAATTATAATAATCTTATTTTGATTTATTTCAAAGAATTAAATGGGTATAAATTGGTATTTCAAACAATAGTGTTTCATTTTGGATTTTTCGAATAGAAATAAAAATGATAATGATGATGACGACTTCGACTACTACGACGACGACGACGATGACGACGATGATGATGATGATGATGATGATGATGATGATGATGATGATGATGATGATGATGATGGAGACGACGACGACGACGGTGATGATGATGATGATGATGATGATGATGATGATGATGATGATGATGATGATGATGAGCATTTGGTTGATCTAGTTCTTGGTTTAATTGGTTGTTTTATGGCAAACCGTTCGATAATACAATTTAAGACGATCTAAACTTTCGAATTTGATCAATCCCCAGTTTCACAAACATTTATAATTTAAACTAAGATTTTCCTGAACTTAAATACTGCAAATTTTGGCAATCTTTTCGGAACTGCCTATTAAGATTTTGACAAAAACTACCCGTGTTATAAGCTTGAAATATGATCTTCAAAAATGACACCTTTAACTTTTTTTAACTTTTCAACATCTTTTCTTTAAGAAAATCCCAAAAATTTAAAAAAAATCAATTTACCAGATATAACCGTTAGGGAAAAGCTTAGTTGAGGAATGATAGTGAAACTCGGACTAGACTAGCCATATTTAGATGAGTTTGTTAGATCTCCGTTATTTCCGACATGATATTGTTAAGTTGTCAAAATGAATAACCGTCAAAATGACAGGTGCCCCTGGTCATCGAAGGACAACAACAGACACTGTTCCCAGGACAACTATAAACCTGACCTCTTAACCTCGGTTTATTATTGACCTGGAGTAGTTTTATGGCCCGGTGTATGAGTGTATAACTTCAATATGTACATAGAAGACCATTAAATATACAGTTGATAAAATCACAGTTAATCATTTTTCTTAGAATTTTCTATGATTTCCTTAAGGTCGTACAAAGGGTAATAAAGTTCGACAACTCTGTATGATATTCCGTGTGTGTGTGTGTGTGTGTGGGGGGTGTTTTCTCTCCCAAATTCGCAAATAAATTAAAAGGGTTTAATTTAATCATTTAAAATGTGTAATAAAAGAATATAAAGTTAATAAAATCACGGTTAATCATTTTCTTAGAATTTTCTCCGATTTCCTTAAGGTCGTACGTGGGATAATAAGGTTCGACAACTCTGTATGATATACTGTGAGCGGATTTTCTCTCCCACATTCGCCAATAAATTAAATGATAAATAATAAATTAAACTGTATTATGTACTGTGGTCAGGGTTTTCTGCCTCTGATTTAAAAGCGTAAAAATAAAACAATTTACATTTAACAAAATCACAGCTTAAACATTTTCTTAGAATTTTCTCTGATTTCCATGAGGTCGTAATAATAAGGTTCGACAACTCTGTCTGATGTACCGCGGACGGGATTTTCTGTCCAATTTGCACATAATTTATTACTCTTAATCGATGCAGTGCACGATACGTGTCAATTAACATGTGTGTTTTCTGATATAAATATGGATTATCTTGTCATTTTATATTCAAAAAGTTTACGGGCGTTACCAATGGCCTCATGTATTTTTTTCAATAGCTGAAAGGTTTTGATGCAAAGTAAAAATCTTTATATAAAAATTCACCTCCAATTTAAAAACAGTGATGCAGTAATCCTGATATTAACTAATTTATCTTTTAGCCTTAATAAGGTTACATTTTTAAAATCTTTTATTATTTTGTATTTCATTATTTCAGGTGCAGAGCCACTTATAGCTAGACTGGTTGCCAGTGGACCCTGTGATTGTGCGGGAGGATTCGGTGAGTATTGTGATACTATTTACTATTCTTGAAGTAGTACGGTGGCCGATTTAGGACACACTTTTAATAATTTTATCTCGAGCGCTCGACTTAATATCTAAGTAATGTCCTATCGTCTATTGATAATTCAATATTTATTTGTTAATATTTTTTTGATTGGTCAGTTTTTTCTGTTATGTTTGCATGAATGGATTGGGTCTCAGTCACGTCATTTCATTATGAATGACGTACAGAGGCATTTGAATCCCTACGCCATAGCGTTGCTATTTTTTTTATACTTACTACGGCTATATTTGCGTTAAAATTGTTTATTTGTTGTTGAAAAAGTTCTAAAAATTGAATAATAAGAAATGAAATTAATTTTTCATTTTGTTATGGAAGTATGAAAGAATTGGAGAATTTGCACACGTAAAATAATTCGCTACGCCAATTATTTAATGTGCAAAATGTCCAATTCTTTTATACTTTCATAACAAAAAGAAAAATGAATTTCATTCCTATAACAATGACACTTGTTTTTGTTTACATGTGGTACAGGACGTACTTGTATTATGTTTTGAGATATCACGATTTATACTTAATGACCCCACTGTAAATGTCCCTTTTTATGTATTCGCTTGAATTGGATTTTTTACGTTGTGGAAAAAAACTTTACATTTGAATTTATTCCGACTAAATTTATGGACGTAGAACTGTATTAACTGGTAAAAATAATTGTAAGACATTGGTTAGCCCGACATTTAATTATTTTTGTCAACGATCACTTTTTATTTTAGAAGGACCCGGTATTTTTATATTACTGGTTGTAAAATCAGCGGGTGTTCTCTGGTGGTATTAAATTCACGCAATTGGATAATTTTATTCAAATACCCGTTCAAAGTCGGGGATTTATAACAAAAAATTATAGTATTTTCATGTATTGTCTTCTCTGGCTAACTCATTACCAGCTTCTATTGTACAGTGTTCATGATTGCAGTGGGTACTGGCAAATTGACAAGTACGTTGGGAGAGTTGGGTTCGAACCCACGCGTTTAGAGACACTGTGTTCCGTGAGTTAGCGCTTTATAAGACAACTCGACTATCGACCCCCGCCTGGACGATAAATGCAACTTTGCTTTATAGCAGACCTTTATATAAAAAATCGTAATTTCTCAGTTCTTAATTGCAACCCTACATTACGAACCTGTCGAAAGTTTAACACGAAAATTAAAGTTAACGAAAAAGGAATCGAAGCTCAGCTGTCGATAGCTAATGACACAAAAGCTGCCAAGAGAAAAAGCATTGCAAGTGCCGAAAACCTACCAAGATATAGTCAACGAGGGGCCGTGATAAACGATCGATTCGGCATGAAATATTTAGCCAAGTGTTTTGACAGATTTTTGTAGTAGGCCTACGATCCAGGCTTTCACTGGATGATAATTTTACATGTACAAAGACCGTGTTACGCCGTGTTATGTAATAAATGCCAAGTAAATGTAATACCCACCTTGTGTTATATAATTTTTCGTGTAATGTAATAACACCTTGCAGTGTAATATATTTATTCGTGTAATGTAATAACACCTTGTTATGTAATAAAAAAAATACGTGTAATGTAATAAAACAAGGTTTCGCGTTATGTAATAAAATTTCCGTGTAATGTAAAAAAAAAAAAAAAAAAGAAATTGGACGAACTAAGGGTTGACGTAGAAATTAGAAACGTCACTTGATAACTAATTAAGGTCAGTGATGCTGTAATGCATTTCTTCTTGATGCTAAATGAAGTCTGTTACGTCTGGAGCCCTCTCAGTCTATGTCATTAAAATACAGATAATGTTGAGTGACAATGACTTCCAACTGCGGTCAAGATTAATCTAAACGTATCCATAACCATTGATAAAGTCGGCTCATGACCAGATAACGTCAAGGTAAGTGGTTTGAACAAATTTATCGGCCCTTAGTTTGCAAAATTTTATTTTTACATTTTATTAATTTTATTACATAACGCGAAACCTTGTTTTATTACATAATTATGTGTTATTACATTACACAAAAGAAATTATTACACTACAAGGTGGGTAATACATTACTTGAAATTTATTACAATAACATGGCGTAACAACCCGTCTTACGTATAAAAGGGACAAAAGTTGAACTACATTTAACATTATATTAAGTTTCCTGGGCAAAGTAGCGTGGTATAATCACATCAGATTCTCAAAAACATATTTAAATGTTACAGCTTAAATGTCATTTAACATTAAAATCTCATTCTCTTTACTGCCACTCTAGCGCCTAGCCATATTACTAATTGCTGTGCAAGGCTTGATGTAGTTCTGCTTCGCACGTATTGCAACATATATGCATTTGGGAGGCATATTGGCTGATAAGCTAGAGGTTAAATAAATAAATAATACAGTCTAACCTGTCTATAAGGTCGCCTCTATATAAGGGCCACCTGTTTATAAAGTCCAGTAGAATTATATCCCAATTGTTCTTTATTTATATTATTTGAACCTGTATACAGGCTACCTGCCCATAACAGCCACTTTTACTGGTTCCCTTGGGTGGCTTTTATACACAAGTTTGACTGTAAATAAATAAATAAATAAATAAATAAATAAATACAAATGTAAATAAATATTTTTTATTTCATTTTACTCATTATTTCCATTGTTATTTTATGTAAATATAAACTAACATACTGTCTCATACACAAAGTTGAAACTTTTTAGGGAAACAGAATTGTTCTCTAGTCATTTTATATAAATCTTTGAGAATCCTAACTCACAAGCAATAATTATAACATATAAGTTTTTTTATATAATAAATTGTTTTACAATATATGTGAAAATACACCCCTTCCCCCGAGATACGAAATTCCGATCCCTTGTTTAGGAGTTGAGTCGAGTAATGGTTTTTAACATACTAATCAAGAATATTTCACTTATATCGAGACGTCGCCAGCTATAGGCGAAGGTACAGAAATTTTGCCTGCGCGTCGCCATGATGGCATTATATACATCAGGGCTCTTTATCGCGAAAAGTCCACCGTGACGACACGGGACCTTGTTTATTTTAAGTTCCCATTCGAAAAAACAGTGACTTCCATTTCGTAATGCCGAGTGCTTGACGAAAAAACAGTCACTATCCACTTTCATGTCTTAAGTGAGACCCGATCGAACCCACGACCTCTCACTTACGGAGCGAGCACCCTACCAGCTGAGCTACCGCAGTGGACCCTTGTTTAGGAGCTACGGGGTTTGACAAACTTTAATCCCATTCATACACATCAACTTTTCATTTTTGTGTAAATTCCAATACCTTTATTTTCATGACACTTTTTGTCCTTTGATTGGATGCAACGGCAGATGTCACACGTAAAAACCCTCCCTGCATTATTGTCCTGAGCGCACTGCAAAGACCACGGACTTGTTCAATGCACATTACAGTTGTGATATACAGCAAAGTTTTCATGTTTTTTAAGTTTCAGATTTTGAAGATGAAAAACTCAGTGCCTTTGAAATTTTCAAAAACATTTTCTTGAAGAATGACGATAAAAATGTGATGGATGGTGTTATAACGTCAAAATCACATAAAGAACCATAGAACGTGCCACCCCTGGTCAACAATATCTATTTATTATACCCACCGCTTAAAAAGTGGGGGTATATAGTGATAGGGGTGTCCGTCCGTGTGTCCGTCCCTTCTTCCGTCCTTCCGTCACACCTTAGGGTTCTTATCTCTTATCCGCAACTCCTCCTAAACCCTTTAATGGATTTTCATGAAACTTTCACACACTCTTTGTGATATAGTGTAGATGTGCACCTCCTATTTAAAAATTTATCCGATGGATTTTTGGGAGCGGGGGTTATTTTTTGTGAGCTTGTGGCTCACAGATTTTCTAGTTTTCATTTTACTTTTAGT
Organism: Anadara kagoshimensis; assembly: GCA_021292105.1. Taxonomy (NCBI): domain Eukaryota; kingdom Metazoa; phylum Mollusca; class Bivalvia; order Arcoida; family Arcidae; genus Anadara; species Anadara kagoshimensis. The sequence goes on from CM037868.1 coordinate 16,311,013, forward strand.
CTTTTGATTGGATATTAAGTATAGGGCTTTCCAGCACTTCAACAGCATTCATAATCTCAAATAAACCATTCGGGTACGACCAACGATATACTGTACAAACGTACTTATTTTCGCAGAGTACTAAGTTTTGCTTATTTCGCTGTCATTTGTCTTGCGCGAAAATTAAAACTTAGAGAAAATTATATAATTCTTATTGTGTTATAATGCATATTTAAAAAAACGCGAAAATTAAATCCTAGCAAAAATTATATTATGCTTATTGTGTTATGGTGCATATTAAAATAAAACCGCGAAAATCAAAACCTAGCGAAAATTATATAATTCTTATTGTGTTATAGTGCATATTTCAAAAAACGCGAAAATTAAAACATAGCGAAAAATATACATGTATAATTCTTATTGTGTTAAAGTGCAAATTCAAAAAACGCGAAAAATTAAAATCTAGCGAAAATTATATAATTCTTATTGTGTTATAGTGCATATTTCAAAAACGCGAAAATTAAAATCTAGCAAAAATTATATAATTCGTATTGTGTTATAGTGCATATTTCAAAAAACGCGAAAATTAAAATCTAGCGAAAATTATATAATTCTTATTGTGTTATATTGCATATTTCAAAAACGCAAAAATTTAACTACGCGGATATGTCTAAATTTCCTCCACCTCGAAAATTTATAAACACGAAATTAGGAACGTTTACAGTATAAAACGTTGCAACTGAATACATGTACTGTGAAATCATTGATGCTTGTTCGTGATGTCCCAATTTTCGTTGTTTTTGTAGGCACCCCGACCCACGAACTTAAATATCAACGAAATAATATATATTACAAAATAACCTTAATTGAAATTACCATAATTTACAGCCACAAGGCAGTGATTTTGTTCCATTTTTAAAAACGACCTTCTGGTTTTTAAATTGGTCAAATACATCAAACTCCATAATGACATGCTTCCCATAGTTTGGGATGCTCATTGCAAAGATATCATATTGTGGCAAAGTGTACCATTCTTGTAGTGTGGGCAACTGGATTTAATTTGCCACTATATCACTGTTGTTTTGGGAAATTTAGTGGTCATACTGGCAATGTTTTGTCATATTATCCCAAGGGCAAACATAATCACTGCATGGAATGGCATTTTTCGCGAAAATAAACGAAAATATAAATGCTACACTCTATAAAAATGTCGATACCTCGCTTCAACAACAAACCGACACAGATCGAATAAAACATTTTAAATTATCTTTTTGTCTTCGTTTTTAAGCTGATGTAAGCGTAGACAGACATGCATTCCCATATGAGGTTGGAATGGTCCCCGGGTTAAACCATCAACAGACCGCCATATTGGCTGGGGTGCTAACTGGATTGGCTACGTTTCTGTTCTTGGCCCTTCCAATTTTATGCTGCCTGTGCCCATGTCTACCTTGCATGTGCTGTGTCGGGTCCAGCGAAGACAAAAAAGCAATAGCAGCAGAAACTCTCGAGAAATCTCACGCAAGACATTTACGAGATACTGGAAGGTAAGGCGCTACTTATTCATTTATTTATATTTATTTATTTATTTATTTATTTATTTATTTATTCATTCATTTATTTATTTATTTATTCATTCATTCATTTATTTGTTTATTTATTTATTCATTCTTTCATTCATTCATTTATTTATTCATTCATTCATTCATTCATTTATTTATTTATTTATTTATCTATCTATTGATGAGACACAGAAAAACTTTTGGAGGCAAATGATGAACTTGATGACAGTTCTTTTGACCACTTTTCGTTTTATAGAACATTATATCTGGTTCTCCTGCTTATGGTCCGTTTATTTCATAGGTGATATGGTGAAGCTTGATTTGATACAGAAAAGCAAACTGCTTACAAATAAATCACTGACACAGGCGTTTAGCAAACTAGGCAATTATGGCACTTTAAAATGTCTATTGCTGTTATCACAATATTGTTGATAAGTATGATATTGCACACGTGGCGGGTGTAGCTAGCTAAACAGGAGGTGCTTACCCTTCCGGAGCACCCGGCCTCACTTCCCTGGTGGAAGTTCACGTGTCTAACATAACTTGTCAGTTCCAAAGTTTTTACTTTGCTTCTGATTTGTGATTCGGATATCGATTAGTATGTTTGTTTTTGAATATCTCTGTATCCAAAATGTCCTTCGGGCTTGATATATTTGACGTCACATAGTTCCCACTCTCAATTTTGATTTCAATGTATAGCTAGCTAAACAGAAGCTTCTAACTCTTCCTTCTGGTGGAAACTCATGTGCTTATCTTAATTTGTCTGTTTAAACTCTTTTGTATATGTACTTTGTTTTTGGAATTGTTGTTTGTTGTACGTTTGTCTTTGATATGTTATTATATTGCTAAATCTATTCTGATTTTACAGAACTACTCGGTCGTTTCGGAATAAAAATTCCTCATCAGTTGTGCCTCTACCAAAATTATGGATATCCAAATATATGCTATTTAGATTTTTAAAACTGATTGGAATTTTTTTTCCAACTTAACAATATATAAGGTTTATTTTTCTCTTAGTCTTCGCAGTGCTGATATAGAATCGATTATGAGTTTCCGATCTATGGGTAAAGACTGGCAAGACAAAACAGATAAGTGGGACTTTGAAGATTTACATGAAGTGTGAGTATAATACACAAAAGTAAAACATAAACGAACAAGTTAAAACTGAAATGGGATAACATTCCAAAAGTGTCATAAAAAACGAACCCCAACTGGGAAATCCGTAACCATGTCCATGCTCAAAGTACGAATAGGTAATGCTACGTCTATTCCAACAGTATTGTTCCTTTAAAGTTTCATAAAGGCCTATATGTTATTCTACATGTTTTTGTATGCTATTTCACGTGCATTATTTTGGCGTGTTTTTGACGTATCTGCTAACTGCCAAAACGACTGTGGCCACAATTTGCCGAGTGGTTTACAGGGCTAGCTAACCGTTAAATAATTTTCCCATTGTCTACATTCTAACCCAAATCGAGCATTTTGTATTCGAAGGACCAATGTGTTATCCATTTACTCGTGTTATCACATCATCCAAAACCACAAGGCTTAACTCGCCATAGTTTTGAGTCCAGCTTAGATAGATCCCAGTGAAAGAAATTCTGTCAGTTCATCAGCCTTAGATGGGTGGTTTTCTGGATACTCTACATTAATATTCCTCAACCATTCCGGAACTGAGCATCTTAAAATAAGCGAAAATACCTTGACTGTAGGGTACATACAATTTTAATCATAGCACAACACAACATCACTTGTCCAGAGCAGGTTTCAAATTTACTTGTCTTATTTTATTAGAGGTGTCTTGTTTTTGTCTATTTATGGTAAGATGTACCTATGTTTGATGTGAAAACGAAAGCGCTGAAGAGCCTATTGAAAAAAGTCACAAGTTGAATCGAAAATTCAAAAGTCCCTCAGCTTTCCCCTAGGTATAAATCTATATATTGTTCGTAGACAAGAGTTGCCGAACTTCTGACTTACTTGCAAGCTACCTTAAATGTTCAGGTACAAACATTAATAATCACAAATATGTCTTTGTTCACTTCATTTAACTTGATGTTTGTAATTACTTCCTGTCACGTGATCATTTACACATGAATCTTGTCTTAATTACGTGTATATATTTAAGTTACTCATACACAAAAAACCTTATGTTGCAAATTCTTAAAACTTAAGATAATAATTTTTCTTAATTATATTTTAATATTGTCAACTTAAATAATAAAGTTTCTTAATGCATACCAACAATACAGACCTGTCAAAAATTTAACATTTGATCATTCACATGCAAAAATAGGCACGAACAAGCTTTCGTACAAAAGGTCCCTTAGGTAAGGGATTTTCATTTTTGTTATGTTTAAAGCAAAAATATGGTGTTTTACAAAGAATTCAGACCAGTAGTTGTGGAGAAATTGTAAAAAAATCAAAGTCGTGTTTTCATAAATACTATATCAATATTGCATTCACAATATGTTTTTTATATTGCGATTGTGTTGTTCCAAGGACCCGTTTCGCTAAAGTAATACCACTTATCAATCGTAACAGTTCCGAATGGACAGCTCATATCGGCCCCTCACTAGCTATTTCTTTTCAGCTCGTTAGAAATGTTATGTCTTTCGACAGATTTTCGGTCAATAGCTATTCATATCTCGGTCACTGAACATCCTAATTTTGACTCCTTTTCATTAGCTCATTATTAAACTTCGGACAGGTCTGTACTGCATCCCTCTACTTAAATAATTATCCCGTCTGTTATGCATTTTATATGTTTAAGGTCTCACTGACCAGTTTGCTATCTACGTGTTAAGCCCTAAAATGTCTAAAAGGTGGTTTCCACAGTTGTTATCTATCTCTCGACAATTTTTCGGTCAAAACCTATCCATATCTCAGCCACTTGGCATCCGAGTTTTGTCTCCTTTTTATTAGCCCGGTGTTAAACTTTCGACGAGTCTGTACTGGATCTTCCAGCTTAAATGATTATACATGTCTGTTATTACACCTGCTATATGTCTTAGGTCCAATTTACCATTTTCCTATTTATGTGTTAAGTCCTTAAATTGTTCTTATCTAATTGTTCATCATGCAAGGTAAACTATTACCATCCATTTTCTTACAGTACAATCCTGTCTAAAGTTTAACACTTAAGCTAACGAAAAGAACCGAATCAGCAGCTCATAACAGCCACTCGTAAATTATATCTCTACTGCTTTTGACATCAGTTTCCTATTTTTTGACAGCTTTGATGTTCGGCATCTACCAATCTTTACACCGGCCACTCAACAGCAGACTCATTTTCATTAGCTTGGTGTTTGAATTTTGATAGGTCTCTTCTGCATTTTCTAGCTTAAATGATTATACCGTCTGTTATTACACATATCATATGTCTAAGGTCCCTACTTACCATTTTGTTATTTATGAGTTAAGTTCTGATATTGTTCTCACTTAATTGTTCATTATGCCAGTTTTAACCATTATCATATATTTACTTAAAATAGCAGGTGGATTTATGATAATGTACTTGGCAACAATCAATTTTACCAAGGCTACCAAGAACACAAAGCAATATACAATTATTTAATTTGTGTTCCCAAATATTACTTTTATTTCCTAATCAATTGTAATATTTTTCACTAAATTTATTCAATTCCGCGTCCAACATTTTTTTTCAAATCTAGATATTGTTATTAGTATTGGCGGAACGTTCAAAAGAGCCACCAAAAGCTCATTATGTGCACATTCAGTTTTTGCAGTTTTTGTTCCCTTCGAACAAAATGTGTAATTATGTATCTAATATTGTTTACGCTGTCGTGTACTACGGTCTATACTAGCGGATTGTTCAAATGGTTAACAGGACCCCCAAAGGTAATTCTTTGCACATTCAGATTTGTATAAAACAGTTTGTTTTGTCATTAAACAGTTAATAAACTGTTTCATGCCAGTCTAGAGGAATTCGTTGGGGGATCCGTCTTCACTAAATTTTCTTACATCAGCATTGATATATGTGCATATTATTAATCTCAGTTGATTTGCTCTTCAAAACGCACAAACGTAGTGCTCGGAATAAAATTGTGATAATATTAAGATGGAAAAAATAGAAGGACCGAAATATAGGTAACTAAATCCACCTAAGGTTTAAGCATGGCTTTGTTTTTTAAGGAACTTTGAAAGTTATAAATAAATAATTTTGAAAAACTAAATAATTCCATCTGTCACACACTAATAAAGCAATGTTTTATTTTATCAAAAAAACAGTATTCAAATTGTCTGTTGTACTAAAAATATCAGGATTTGTATATTCATTCAACACTTTTTTTTATATTTTAGTGACATGAAAATACCCAGAGTTTGGATGGACACGCTAAGAGGGTATGAATATAATTAATAGACACTGTTGGTCTGTACAAATGCATATGCAGCATATATTAATTGTTCTATATCTTTTTAATATCGCACATTTCATAATACTCGAAATGGTTTGAATTTCAATTTTAACGTCCTGTGCAGAGCTGTTATAATATTTAACAGTATTTGCATTCAAAATTGAAGTAGATATCTAACTTGATCATTCCTTAGTATATATAGAACCGTGTTTTCTAGAAATAAATAATCGACTAAAAGCTTGAACCCACCCAATTATGAGGGGTCTTAAAAATTATATTCACAATTGCAGTTGAAATAGTAAATTTTCTCCAGTTTCCGAAACAAGTATCAAAAACAAACAAAGGCATAAATACACTTGTACGCAATTGTTTATAAGATATATTCGTAATTGGTAATCTAAGTTCATAACATGAACATGTATACAGTACTTACAAGAATGTTTGTAGACAAAGTGCGATAACATTTAAAATACAAATAATGTTTGTCAAATTTCAGCGTGCCGGAAGATGAAATAGATGCAAAATTGCAAGAGCTTCAGCAAAGCGGCTGGGACGGAATGGACTTCCGCCATTCCGACTTGGATGCGCGAATGAACGGCGGAATAGATAACCAAATGGTATTAAGCGGAAATCACAGTCTTGGTCGAAGTGCACAAATGATGTCGGAATCTTCTGGTGTGCGGGAAAGCGGAAATGTTGAAGAATATACTGAATACGAAACTACCAGAGAAATAAATTTCAAGCCGTAGCGTCGAACCTACCAGAACATGAATATATCTACGAAAGAGATTTGAGACAGTATGTTTTTGATTTTTTAAAATATTTTAAATTAGATTTTTAACAGAACATATATAATCAAGATTATTACAAATTTGAGTAAAAAAAGAAACTAATGCTTGCATGTACAATACCGATCTGTTAAAAGTTAAAACTGAGCTATCGAAAAGATGTCGAAGCTCGAAATCCGAGAGACTGAGATACAGATAGCTAGTAACTAAAACGCTTTAGAGATGTAGACAGCAGTTATGGACAAAGTTTTTGAAAATTTTTGGTTTCATAATTTTAATTTTGGTCAAAGTACTACTGATGAGGAATTGTATTCCAAAACAGTCGTCTAGTTCTGTAAAACTAAAACTGTTATATATAATTTAGATATAGTAAGTGACGGCCGAGATTAGCTGTCTATTCGGTAATAATTCGTTATCTAATGTTTTTAACGTTTGACAGGTCCATACTGTACATGTAAGATTACGTACATTTGATTAAATTGGTTGTATTTAATTTTGTATCATTATCTAGCTTTCGTAATTTGATTGTCTTAGTTAAAACAGAAGTTTAAAAGCAACAATATATCAAAGAGAGTTATAGTAGACTAATATATTTATGTTATAACAATGAATCTCATATTTTATCTATGTTAGTGATGTTTAACTTATACATACCCGAGTTATAGAATTCGATAATTAGAATTTTTGAAAGGCTTTAGAAACATATATTCAAAATAATTCATGTATATCGAAGTTTAGCTATTTTTATTCGATGGTATTGCCGTGCATAGTAGATGCAGTGAGGTCTATCAATAACGTTTCAACTTTGCCTTTTGGTTTTGTTATCTACTTGGTGCCTTAAGCAGTTGTTAATTACATAATCAAAAACAAACATACATAAGAAATTTTCAGGATGGAGCGTATGTTTGTAAGAGTACTGTACATTAAGTAAAACTTTCGCAAAAAACTTTTAGTTTTGTTATAATTTATTTGCATCTTCTATCATCACCTGATGTGATAAGAATGTTCTTAACTTAAATGTTGGTTTTAGTAAAATTCAACCAACGTGAAGGCTTTTATTGTTTTGTCACAGAAGGGCGTTCCAGAATCGGTATTTAGTTTCAGATATAAGATTTTAAGATTAATTAATAGAAGTTTTGTTTTCAGACAAATTTGTGAACCTGATTAGTAAGTTGAATCCTGTAAGACATCATTTTATAAAACAATTTTTAATGATTGTCATGGCCAGGAATGGTGTATGGACACGAGTTGTTTCCCTTTAGTTGATTCCTTGAACAAAATTAACCGTACAAACCAAAACTGATTTCTCCAAAACAAAATTCACCTTAACGTTTTATTTTAAAATTTGTGGTTTTAAAAGTATTTCATGTATGTCATGTGCACGTTGAATGCTTAGAATAATTTTTTGTGCTGTCAATAAATGTTTATTTTTGTGAATAAGTTGACAGATGAATTTGTAACAGAAAGCAATATCATTAATTAAAACAGAAAGTTGAAATAATAATCTTAAAAATCATATTCCTTGTTCATGTGAAATAAATTGTAATCAACGATCACAAAACAAACATACTAATCCATGTCCGAATCACAATCCAGAAGTAAAGTAAAAACTTTGGAAATGACGTCAGGTTAGACACGTGAACTTCAAACAGGGAAGTAAGGCCGGTTGCTCCGGAAGGGTAAGCACCACCTGTTTAACTAGCTACACCCGCCACGTGTGTAATCAAAATTGTGTGGAAGGGTCATGAAACTATGAGACGTCAAATATATCCAGGGCAATCCTGGACACAGAGACATCAAACTCTTCAACAATACTGTGATGACGGCCATTAAACTTATTAAGCTTAGGCCTGTAACAGACTTAATCTATTTGTGCATTTATGGAACTATCCCGGTGAAAAATTGCGTGTTTCACTTAATTTGCCAGGTAACAAAGTTTTACTTTTTCTTTGGAATTGTGCCATGGACTTGGGCTAGTATATTTATTGTAATTTATAATACTGAAAAGGATATTACGTAATTGCAATATAACAACCTGTAGTTAGGCTTTATGTTATAAGATGTAACCTAAAGTTTGCTGACAGGTTCATTTTTGGAGAAATTTCATTTTATGCCTAGAAAAATTGATCGTATGAAAATTTGTGTATTTTACAAATTTTTAAACTTACCATTTACCACTGTTAAAATCAAACACAATAAGATTGCTTTCTGTGTACAAATTCAACTGCTTGACAACATAACATTTAACTATACCATATATGATAAACTCCAAAGGTAAGAATATACAAGTAGAAATTAATATGTCAAATTCCAAATTGGGATTTCCAGGTGTATGTTTTAATGTTTAATATGACGTTTTTGTGAAACTGAAACCTAATATCATAACTAACCTATGAAAATAGAGTCCAATAATATGGATTTGGAGCTGAATTTTTTCATAATCCGAAATTAATTTTCAGAAGTTCTGATGTGTATTTTATAAGATAAAGATATCAATTTATGCAAAATACTTTAATACTTAACCTTACACCACAAACTAACAAAACAACGTTCCGTAATATGGATCTGGAGTCGGTATTTTAGAATAATTTTCCGGAGGTGTAATATATGGATTAAATTTTACAATTTGTCGCTAATAAGGGTCACCTGCTTTTAAAGCCTATTACAATTTTATCCCAACTATTTCTTTGTTACTTTTAAATCCATTTTAGGTCAAGTCATGAACAATATGATTAAATTTATTTTTTACTTTTGATTTTTCAATCGGCCCCGTAATGACAACATTACAGATTTTTTTAAGCATTAACTACAAAATTTTGAAATAAATTAGTTAAAATAATGTTGTCTATTACATAGGGATGTTCTAATGGAGCCAATGATTTTTATTGTTCTTAGGGAGAAATTATAAATGATAAAGTTATGAAGCAATTGTTAAAACAACGTTGGCTTTGACTGAAATATAAAACATCAACTGAAGCTTTATTTTTAATTTATTCTACTTACGGGTTCATAAATTATTTAAAAAAATACAATTAAATTTACATGTTTAATATAGTTGAAATTAACAATTTTCTGAAGAATAAACACAATATAAATATACAGAAACGACATCTGTAAACATATGTTCGTGAGTAGACAATGACAACGTAACTGTCCTCTTTATAGCCTTTTTTAAAATTTCAAAATCATACATGTAATGATTTGTTTCTTTGTTTGATTTCAGGGTAGGAGGAACAGAGAGCATAGATAAAGATAATTTCATGAAGTTATATTGGAAATACAGAAGTTTTATGGATGACACCAAAAAGACTGCGTTTTAAAGCAATGAACAAACAAAAACATTGTGTCGAAATATTCAAATATCCCTTTAATTTCTTCATTATTTCAAGTTGTTATATAATTTATAGATGACAGCAAAAAGACTGCTCTTTAAAGACATAGTAAAACATATTGTGTTCAAATATCCCTTAAATATCTTATAAATACCGACAACACTATTTTCAAATTTATAAATGTTTTAATATCTTGTAAATATCTTACAACTACCAACAACACCATTTGAATTTTTATCCAGAAAAACTAATGACACACTGTTACAATTTGTATTGCAAGTTCATGTAAATGTATACGTCATTCGTAATAATATCGTAGCTAATTATAACTCGTTGCCGTTTAAGGTAAGCAGATGGACTGGTATCATTTAGTGGTATGAAATAATGGAAATCAAATAAGTACCACGAGTTATAAAGATAATTCTTTGCAATAACATATTTATATCGTGTTTTGACAAGCTACCCATCATTTATTTTAAATATCATCTATGAAATAATGGAAATCGAACAAAAGAAAAACTCTTTACATTACCATATTTATATAGTGTTTTGACAAGCTACCCATAACACATCATTTATTTTCAATATTATCTATGAAATAATGGAAATCGAACAAAAGAAAAACTCTTTACATTACCATATTTATATCGTGTTTTGACAAGCTACCCATAACACATCATTTATTTTCAATATTTTCTATGAAATAATGGAATTGGAACAAGTACCACAAGTTATAAGGATAACCCTTTCCATTTCCATACTGACATGTGTTTTGACAAGCTACCCATAACACATAATTTATTTAGCATTATCTATGAAATAATGGAAATCGAATAGATATCAGGAATAATCAGAAAATCCTTTAAGCCTACTATGGTATCTCACAATAGTAAATCCATATTATATACAACCTTCTGTATTTACGCAATAGTTTACTAGTTTACAACTACACGTAGTATGTCAATATTGTCAAAAATCACATTTTTTCACAAAACTAAACAATACTTCATGTATATATTATAAGGTATGAATATAGTATTACAATAGACCATTTTTTAAACTCTCAACTATACTTCCACACACACACCTTCTAAAGTGTTTGCACAACCGAACCTTATTTGTTCATATTAAGACATCATCATGTCTTCCAAAGTGCTTTTAGCATATATTGCACAGTATTCCGTTATTTGAAATCCATATCAGACAAAAGATGTATAGGAAACTGTTAAGTTTTTATATTAAAATCTGCATTCCTATTGTAATACTTCAAAAATGTAAAAATGTAATAAATAAAAAAAATGCAAATTATCAGAAATTTGTTCTTATCTATCCAATACCAAAGTATAGGAATGATTTGATATAATAGGGAAAATGAACTTCCCCGTGGACTAGTATGTTTGTTTTTGATCATCAGTGGTGTTCGGCCTAAAATTGTAGACATCATACTGAATCAATTTTAACAAGGCCCATTATCGCTGACATGATAACTAGCAACAAATTTGGCATTCCAAATACAACAACTCTTGCTGAATTGATAACTTGCAACAAATTTGACATTACAAGTACAACAACTCCTGCTGAATTGATAACTAGCAACAAATTTGGCACTCCAAGTGCAACAACTCCTGATGAATTGATAACTTGCAATAAATTTGACATTCCAAGTGCAACAACTCCTGATAAATTGATAACTTGCAACAAATTTGACATTCCAAGTGCAACAACTCCTGCTGAATTGATAACTAGCAACAAATTTGGCACTCCAAGTGCAACAACTCCTGCTGAATTGATAACTAGCAACAAATTTGGCACTCCAAGTGCAACAATTCCTGCTGAATTGATAACTAGCAACAAATTGGACATTCCAAGTGCAACAACTCCTGCTGAATTGATAACTAGCAACAAATTTGACATTCCAAGTGCAACAACTCCTGCTGAATTGATAACTTGCAACAAATTTGGCATTCAAAGTGCAACAACTCCTGTTGAATTGATAACTAGCAACAAATTTGGCACTCCAAGTGCAACAACTCCTGCTGAATTGATAACTAGCAACAAATTTGACATTCCAAGTGCAACAACTGCTGAATTGATAACTAGCAACAAATTTGACATTCCAAGTGCAACAACTCTTGCTGAATTGATAACTAGCAACAAATTTGACATTCCAAGTACAACACCTCCTGCTGAATTGATAACTAGCAACAAATTTGACATTCTAAGTACAACAACTCCAGATGAATTGATAACTAGCAACAAATTTGACATTCCAAGTGCAACAACTCCTGCTGAATTGATAACTAGCAACAAATTTGGCACTCCAAGTGCAACAATTCCTGCTGAATTGATAACTAGCAACAAATTGGACATTCCAAGTGCAACAACTCCTGCTGAATTTATAACTTGCAACAAATTTGACATTCCAAGTACAACAACTCCTGCTGAATTGATAACTAGCAACAAATTTGGCACTCCAAGTGCAACAGCTCCTGCTGAATTGATAGCTAGCACCAAATTTGACATTCCAAGTGCAACAACTGCTGAATTGATAACTAGCAACAAATTTGACATTCCAAGTGCAACAACTCTTGCTGAATTGATAACTAGCAACAAATTTGACATTCCAAGTACAACAACTCCTGCTGAATTGATAACTAGCAACAAATTTGACATTCTAAGTGCAACAACTCCAGATGAATTGATAACTAGCAACAAATTTGACATTCCAAGTGCAACAACTCCTGATGAATTGATAACTTGCAACAAATTTGACATTCCAAGTGCAACAACTCCTGCTGAATTGATAACTAGCAACAAATTTGACATTCCAAGTGCAACAACTCCTGATGAATTGATAACTTGCAACAAATTTGACATTCCAAGTGCAACAACTCCTGCTGAATTGATAACTAGCAACAAATTTGGCACTCCAAGTGCAACAATTCCTGCTGAATTGATAACTAGCAACAAATTTGACATTCCAAGTGCAACAACTGCTGAATTGATAACTAGCAACAAATTTGGCATTCAAAGTGCAACAACTCCTGTTGAATTGATAACTAGCAACAAATTTGGCACTCCAAGTGCAACAATTCCTGCTGAATTGATAACTAGCAACAAATTTGACATTCCAAGTGCAACAACTGCTGAATTGATAACTAGCAACAAATTTGACATTCCAAGTGCAACAACTCTTGCTGAATTGATAACTAGCAACAAATTTGACATTCCAAGTACAACAACTCCTGCTGAATTGATAACTAGCAACAAATTTGACATTCTAAGTACAACAACTCCAGATGAATTGATAACTAGCAACAAATTTGACATTCCAAGTGCAACAACTCCTGCTGAATTGATAACTAGCAACAAATTTGACATTCCAAGTGCAACAACTCCTGCTGAATTGATAACTAGCAACAAATTTGACATTCTAAGTGCAACAACTCCAGATGAATTGATAACTAGCAACAAATTTGACATTCCAAGTGCAACAACTCCTGATGAATTGATAACTAGCAACAAATTTGACATTCCAAGTGCAACAACTCCTGCTGAATTGATAACTAGCAACAAATTTGACATTCCAAATGCAACAACTCTTACATGGGTTATCATTTATGGGACGAAACCTTTGCCTGTAATGAATCTTGTCATGTTGATAATTTTTGCAATTATTTTTTGAAATTGGTATTGATGATGCTGATGATGTCTCCCTGTGTCCAGGCTTACCATGGATATGTTTGACGTTCTTTAGTTCCATGTTCTTTTCTTTCTGAATTTTGAAAACAAATCTCTTATTAGTTTACAAAAACGATGAACTAAGATAAAATATATATTGCTGAACAGGGATTCTGGTTATTTTGTCAAGCACCATACAGATTTAAAAAAAAACACAATATACTGAAGATAAACAAAACATTAAAGTTTTTGATAGGCAACATATTAGTGGAGTTAGATAATAGTTCCATCAAAAATCTGAATTCCAATGGACTAAAACGGCACCATTGCTTGCTGATTGTTTTTTAATTCACATGAAGCAGAATTTATGTAGACCCTTGAAGACTGTCGCCAAATCATTCAAATCTACATACAAATATGTATATGACGTTCAATCAATGTGAATGCCATCTCCCCCAGGGCGACTATGCTTCAAGTTCCGCTTCATATCAGTTATGACGATCAAGAAATGTTACATTTGCAGTTTTATGACAAACGTGATGACTTTTTTTGTACTGCAAACTTTCCGTTTTTATGTAGCAATAAACCGTTTCTCCTGTCAATGGTGAATTTGTTTCTAAATTAATACACTGAGATAAACATTGTTCCCATTGTGGGGACTTTATATTACAAAGAACGTTGCTTACAAATTGTTGACTCAAAGATATTGCATACCTAGATTTATCAGATCTATTCAGTCACCATAATATTGTTAATAATTATGACGTCTTTGTGTCCGGAATTATCCTTGATATTTGTATATTTGACTTCACATAGTTTCATGTTCCTTTCTCACTCAATTTTGATTGCACGCTTTGCGGATGTAGATATTTAAACACGAGGTGCTTAGCCCTCCGGAGGAGAGAGTAGGTAAAACAACCAAATTTCTAAAAATAGACATTTCGGGGATAACCACTTCATGATGCAATTTTCTATACTTACTGTAACAAAATTTGCTACATAATTAGATCTGAATCTTATCCTAACGGATAAGACGTTAGTCTACAAATCCAGGGTCTCTCACCGCTGAGTTTGATTCCCGCTCAGACCACATGTGGGAAAGTGAATTTTCCTTGTCGTTGGCCTTTACTGGTTCACCCGACATCAGTATAATATGACTAGGGGAGTGGTACGCTTCTCTGCGATGTACTGACTCGGTAAGCTAACACCTTAAAGTCGCCCCAAATGCGCGTTAGTACAAGACAGACCATAAAACACTCGCACTTAACATGCATACACGAACTTGCTCACAGATTAATCCATAGAGATAATAACGTAGTTTTCGTCGAAAAATTGCAACATAGATATATTTTGTCCTGTTGATCATTTTTGCAACTGTATCATGCTTATGATCTTCAATAAATACGAGAACTTTATACAACGAAGCAAGCGGTATGCAAATAAAATGTAAAACCAGGGATATTCAAGTTCAGACTTATCAGGGCTATCAAAAAGCTTTATTGTCGCTTTTTTCAATGTTATTGCAAAGTTAATTTATAGAAGAATAAATGTTTTTGAAATATAGACCAAGAGTTATTTCCCTTTAACAACGGCAATTTTTATGAAGCTTCCCTGAACATATAAAATACTTCATAAAACCGTTTGCACATTAATAAAGTAAAGTTCTATGGAAGTGGCAGTGCAAGGTAATCCAAAGGTTGGATATATTTTCTTTAAATTAACCACCAATTTAATTTTTATATTTACTCATTTAGCTTTCCCCCGTACAAAAAATAGAAAAGAGTAAAGCAATGGTTTTTTTTTACCCCTTGACAAAATTTTGGTTTCACAATTTTGGTCCACGTACTACTGATGAGGAATTGTACCCTGAAACGGCCGTCTAGTGTTGTAAAGTTAAAAGTAGTATAATATGTAATAGAGTGGTGTTTCGCGTCTTAGTCAAGAATATTTCACTTGTTTCGAGACGTCGCCAGCTATATATTTTTCCTTGGCAGCGCGCTCAGGGCAATATGCAGGGAGAGTTTTTAACATACTGAATCTTCTAAAACGGTAGATACGAAATAGGGGTGGGGGGGCTGTTGATGGTTACAAACGAAAAATTGTGGAATGGCAATAAAACGTAAAACTGTATAATAGAAATCTATTAGTAAAAAAAAACACTAATACCAGCTGTTTAAACGGACATTATAGCACCGAGAATGATGATGGACACTGCCCATATGGACCTCTCAAAGTTATATAAAAATGTTCTATTCGATCATTGTTTGTTCGAAACTTTGGTCAACATGTTTGTTAGTAGTTTTTGATAGTGTAAACAGCTTCCAAAGTAACTTTAATCAAAAAAATTGTTGAACTTGCAAAAAACAATCGAAGCTCGGCTGGCGAGTGGACGAGATTAATAGAATCTGTCACCTGTTTGTGACCAATCAAGGCTCTGCCGAGATTGGCATATGTTACATCACATCACCCGAGACTGAGATCATCCGGTATCGGTCACAAACAGTTGACAGATTCTATTTCTTGTACCATTACTGTGATAAATACAAAATATAACATGTACCCTCATGGGGCCTCTTGCATTCCTTTGGGCACCTAATGCATTGTACAAATCCGCACATTGAAAATAATCCGATCGACAATGCTTCAAAATGTTAAGATATCAACGATTCGTACTCAATGTAAATATGAAACAACAAATAAAATATTTTTAATAAAAATAAAATAAAACGCATATTTTGAAAAATAAATGAAGAAAACCCTTTGTTTTGATGACGTGAAGCGCAATGATCGGATACGTCATCCTGATTGTTCAATTGTCGCGTGAGGCAGTACCAGACAAACTGGACAAGACAGAAAAATCTAGCACTGGTGTGCGCGTGAGATTTTTCTGCCCGAGGTACGAGAAAAGAATAGCTAGACTAAGTGTAGAAAAAGCTACTGAGAGATATATAGCAACTGCTTAAAAGCTTAATACATGTAGGTAACAAAAAAGTTGTTGTTAATTTTAACAGCAACTTTAATAACAATTTTTAAAACGCGTTCTTAATTTTATTATTTTAAGTATAACATTAAATTTAGAAAAAAATCATTTAACAAGGAAACACTTTATTAAAATCTCAGGTGCGATTCATGTACACATATAGGTATGGCATTTGGTTTCATACTTACAGTGCAGTAGAGACCTGTCGAAAATTTAACACTTAGCTAACGAATTGGTGCCGAATCGACAGCAGCCCACCTCGGATCCTCGAACTCTTTAGCTACATCTCGGCAACTTTTAGCAGTTGTTATCTGTCTCTCGACAGTTTATTTATTATTGGCCTCTTACAATTCATAATTTGTCATTTCTACAGTCCAGATTCGACTCCTTTTTGTAAGCTCAATGTTAAACTTTCGACAGATCTGTACTTTAACTGTAGTCATGTGATAGTTTAGGATGCATTAATCACAAACACAAAATGCACATGACATAGCCTAAAGTATAAAAAGTATTTAACCTTACTGGGATGATAAACAAGTAATGTCTGAATTTTGTCAGTACTTTAAATTGCCCTTAGTTCTAAAATGTCTGGATACATAGGTGTTTTGTTGTGTTTATTTTGAAACATTTTAAGAATGCCGACGTTCTTAAATGGCTGGATACATGGTTGCTCTCTTAAAGCATTTAGTCGTATGTATCCTGAAACATCCTAAAAATGCTGACGTTATGTATCATTCATATCATATCATATTCATATCATATGTATCATGTACTCATGTATCATCATGAATATTCCTGTGGGTCGATCGCTCGCAAAAACCGAAGACATCCTTTGGCCTTATCTCAAAATTTGAAAAAAAAGTCGCCATAGAAGGTATAAAACAATTATATTTCTTGTTGGTTTAAATTGCAAATTATTCGATAAAGATATGACAATAAACGTTTATATTGAAACATGGTAATAGTTTAACATGGTTTACATGTCCGACAGTAAGTTCCCATCTTTCTACAACTTTTAAGCATATTGATCATGATTCCAATGATGTAATTACAAAACATAAGTCACTTATGCTTCTAAACTGTTTTACTGTTTATAAACGATATTTTTTGTTATTTCCTAAAATGCGTAATCGGTTCTACATTTGACATAACCGACACTAAGTTCCCATCTTTCCACAACTTTTGAGCACATTGTACTACAGAAGGTGTGATAAAATTATATTGCTTGTTGGTTTACATGGCAACTTCTTTCAGTAAGCGTTGTTATTGGAGCACGGCAATGGTTAGAGAATGCCCACACATTTAATTTTTGAAACGAATAAATTAATTAAATCTTAATCATTTATAATCTGGAATGACAATTTGTCTACTAAATCGGAGATGAAATTAGTCTCGGAAGCATTACTTGATCTTGATAATTCAGAATGGAAAAGGGAACTTTACAATGACAATAATTATAGAGAAAGGGGGAATAAATTACGTACATATAGGCAATACAAACAAAACATCGCAACTGAAGCATATTTGTCTCAGAATTTGTCACGACAGAAACGCAGAACAATGTCGATGTTCCGTAATGGATCACTGCCGTTGGCCGTCGAGACAGGTCGATACACCAGCTGATCGCATTAGGGAGTGGGCCCTTTATAACAAACAGCTCAATTACCACAGTACTAGTGGTGGTTTTTGTAACCCCAGTCAAGATAATAATATAATACCATAAAACGGACATAAACAAATAAAAACAAAACATCATAAAATTATGGTTTAAAGGTGTGAACAACCTGATTCATATACATATATAGGCAAACAATATTGCCATGTCCGTTTGACCTTTAATTTGAATGTGTATTGTGAACGAGTGCATTTAAGTAAAGGGAACACAGGTCCTTAATTAGTCTACACCATGGGAAACATACACTGTTCACGTATTAACTGCGAATCCTAACTCTTCCCATGTATTAGGTGAATCCATATACATGTATATATATACCTAATGAAAGGTCAAACAAACAGGTCAATGTTGTTCCCCTATATATACGAATATGATATATCAACTTTTTGACCTGTCCGCTGTGACCTCTAGTTATAATATACAGTACGGACATGTCGTAAGTTTAACACATAGCTGACAAAAGGGAGTCGAAACTCGACTGCAAAAATATAGATAACAGCTGCTGAAAGCTGTCAAAATATACGACCCAGACCTGTCGAAACTTTAACACTGGGGTAACGAACTAGTGCCCTTTTCCCTATTTGTTACCTATATATATGCATCGAACTGTAGCGATTCTAATGTTTTTTCAAAAAGAAAATTCGCTTACGTTGTATTTTCGCCTTTTTACTCTTATGATTTTACGCAAAAAAATACTAACTCGAAAATTACCCTGTTAACAGTAGTGAGGAAACAATTCTTCTACAGCGTAATGGTTGGTATTATAAAGGGAATGCGAGTATTACAGATTACCTGCATCATTAATTAAACTTTTCAAACATATTAAACGGACCGAAAGTTTACATGTTTTCTGTATTGATCAAATACGGAGGCCTATAGACGCCATACAAACAACGACGCAATGTTGAAAATTTTGTGAGCTGAAAAATAAATTTTCCTGGTGTCTAATATTCTGGACTTTTTCTGTTGCTTATGTGTCGATACAAACAAAAACAAATTCTGTTGCAGTTAGTTCTGGGTTAAAAATAGAATGACTAGACTACTACATTTAAGAGGTCAACCCCTCTCGTCAAACAAACAGATGAAAATTTCCAATAAGCGATTCTCATGTATTAATATCAAAATGAAATATTGTGACGATTTTTGCCGTTTTTATTCTTCTGAATTTACACAAAATTACCCGATTTACAATCGCACAGTAACCGTTTCTACTATCTAAAGATGGTGTATTATATAATACAATTTTAAGCTAAAACGGAAAATCAGTGATAGCTTAAATTTCAGCTTAGATTTAAGTTAACTAAAACGAGTCGTATACTGAAATTTCAGTCAAATTTCAGTCAAATTTCAGTCATCATGAAATATGCTGAAAGGCGGCGTATAAGTCATATAAGCCAGGGCTTAAATTTGTTGAAATAGCAAATTTCCGAAAACTTAAATCGACTGAAATTTAATTTTCCGTTGAATTTAAGTCAAATATCCGCCAGCGTAAATTAGTCATTTTGTCCTGTGTATAATTATAAGAGGTTAATCGGACAAGTGAGGATTGCCGTGTAGTGATTCTCATGTATATCAAAATAAAATATTCGCGAAAATTTTAATTTCGTTTTTTTTTTTTTTTCATTCTTTAAAATGAAATAAATTGATCTCTCTAATTTCCCGATTTACTGTCGCATTGAAACCAAATCTATTACCAATAGAACTTTAGCGTGAGAGGTCAATCCCACTGGTCAGGCAGACAGGTGGAAATTGTCGTCACGGTGACGATTCTCCCATCAATCATAAAAACAACAAGATGTTGTCCTCATGTAACATTGTCGAACAAATAAACATTACTGTGGCCGAGTAGACTTACGTATGTAAAAGCTTGTTAAGGTAATGATTTATAAAAACCTAAAAAAACCTCATAAACGAACTTAAAACACACATTGCGTACAGACCTGTCTACAGTTTAACACATCGCTGACGAATTTGTGCCGAATGGCAGTTAATCCCGGTATCTTGTTACCTCGACATATATTCGGCAGCTTTGTCTATCTCTGGACAGTTTTTAAGTCACTGGCTATCCATTTTTCGGCCACTCGGCTGACCAGCTTTGATTTTTTTCGATAGGTCTATTTTAAACTCTCGACATGTCTGTTTCTTACATACTGACCAGCTTTAGGGGAAGGTGGATTTTTATTTCCACATTATTAATGTACAGCCGTCATGTGTACATGAAGTCACCGGTTGTAGTAACATCTTAAAGGATTGTTCTTAAAGAAAACTTCGTATGGATTAGTGTGAAGTTGTGTGTTTTTCGTTATATTTTTGTCACTTTTTTTCGCTGAATTTCGGATTTTTGTGTTTTTATATGATTCGGGTTTTGGATTTTACTTGTTTTTCTTAAAGTCTGGTTTTTATTTATTTCTGGGGAAACCATGGACAGTTTTAGTGCTAGTAAGTATAGCTGTCTAAAGTTTGTTTTCTTTCGTTACTATTTTCAGATTTTAGTGTTTTGTTTTATTTACTTAATTTTACTGTTCTCTTTTTCTTAGAATCTGAAACAAATACGATTTTTTTAGAATTCTGGAGAAGTAATGGGTTGCTTTTTCTATAATTATGTAGTTGTAATGTCTAAATGTTTTATTTATTTTATTTTTTTCATCGTCATCATTATCATCGTCGTCATCATCATCATCATCTTCTTCTTCTTCTTCTTCTTCTTCTTATTATTATCTTTATATTTTTATTATTTTTATATTTTTATTATTATTATTATTATTATTATTATTATTATTATTATTATTATTATTATTATTATGAGAAACCATAAACCGATTTTGTTTCAAATTAATTTGGTATAAACTTCGTCTTTTAATGAAACAATTGCAAGTTGAAAACTTTTTTATTATTTATTTTTTCAAATAAATATTTGATTATAATTATTTATAAATAAATAAAAAATACCTATGATATTTATTTATTTATTTATTTATTTATTTATTTATTTATTTATTTATTTATTATTTATTTCAACCTTCTTCTACCGACACACCTAAGACTAACATTACTCACCATCCGACGTACAACGTATTACAGATGACAGTTGTCATCAGACGTGAAAATCCTCTTTCTTACTGGTATAAGATTCATGTGAAATAAGAAAACGCTTGTCAGTTAAGTGAATTTTATAAAAACAAAAATGTAAAATAGAAAAATCGTTTTCATCTGTTGCTAGGTAACAAATATTATACAGCCCAACCTGCCTTAAAGGCCAACTCTATGTAAGGACTACCTGCCTATAAAGGCCAATAGAATTGTATTCCAATTGTTCTTTATTTATATTATTTGAACCTGTATACACTGTAGACGACACCCGCCCATAAGACCACTTTTACTGGTTCCACTGATTGGCCTTTATAGACAGGTTTGACAGTAGTCTAATATTTTTCAGAACCTGCAATTTTTTTTAATATTATCCAAAAAGACTATTTTAAACTAAATATGATAATAAACATGTAGCGTATGAGTTTTAAATCTTATTTAAATATAATCTTAAAAAGCAATTTAAAGAAGTACAAATAAATAAAATATGGATCAAATGTTGTCCAAAATGCACTTCCATTTATATACATGTAAACAGCCAAACCTGTCTCTAAAGGCCACCAAAGGTTGGTTGATTGGTTGAATGTTGCTTAACATCGCATCAGCAGTTTTTTAGCTATTGGCGACAAGAACTATTTTGTTAATCTCTATGGGTTAATCTATAAACAATTTTGTGTATGCATGTGAAGTGCGAGTGTGTTGTATGCCATAATGGTTTGCCGTGTACTGGCGCGCACTCAGAGCGACTTTAACGTGCTAGCTCACAGAGTCAGTGCGCCACAGAGAAGCGAACCATTCCCACAGTCCATTATACTGATATCAGGTGAACCAGTAAAGGCCAACGTCAACGAAAATTCACTTTCCCACATGTGGTCTGAGCGGGACTCGAACTCACAGCGGTGAGAGACCCAGGATTTGTAGACTTACGTCTTATTCATTAGGCCACCAAAGGGAACCAGTAAAAGTGGCCTTCATGGGCAGGTGGCTTTACGGGACATTTACCATTTTTCAAGTTTTGTTTCAGACCCGCCCAAAATGGAACACAACTTTTTTCATAGGTCTTTTTGTTTTTATTTATTTATTTCTTTATTAATTTAAAATAAAATAAAATAAAGAAGAAATGAAATGAATTAAAATAAGCTAAACTAAACTTAATGCAGACAGACTAAAATATATTTGTTTGAAATTGAGGAAGTTTTTTCTCAAACTTCTCACGTTTTTGTTAAAATCTCGGTGACAAAACATATTAAAGTTTTCAATTGATGACTCTGTCTTAAATACTTAACAGATGTTAAGTTTTTAATTAATTTCTAGTTGTCACGTGACATAAAAAAGGAAAACAACCTAACTTAATGTCCCTACAAATTACATTATAGCATTTAAAAACCTTGTTTAACATGTCATGTGCTACTTTTGAATTGTATTATTTCATAAAAATTCAAATATAGAACATGGCACAGGTTTTCACTTTTTCGCAAATATGCATTGTTTTCCCCGGGTATCTATAGCTATTTCAACACCAAATAGTGTTTAACCACAAAAGACTCTGTACTGTTTCTGGTATATAAAAAATACACCCGTTCGCTTGGCGGTATTCTTTGAGCTTTCTGAAGTCAGCTATCTCTACAATCACTGAACTGGGTGAAATCCGTTTGCGCCATTTTAGTGTCCTTTTCCGCCACACCCTAATTTTCGCCAGTGTATCATTTCCGCCACCATCTTTTTCAAAAACCCTTAGTCCTTTTGCAGCAATAAAGTACCAAACTGTCTTACTTTATTGAGAGTGCGATGGAGATATTACAATTATTTTTGCTTCCCTAGGCCGGCCGGCCTCTTCCTTTATCTGGGTTAGGGACCTATAGATAAAATCTACAAATGATTAATGTTTATCTTTACCTATCATTAAAAGTGGAAGAACCCGGAATACACCGTTTTTCTCTTTCTTCTTCTAGTGTGTTGTGATAAATGTTTGCTCAGAATGATGCCAATTAGATTTCAATTAATATGCATTATATAACATCAATTTTAAATTTTATTTTGAATTATGAATAGGCGGAGAGAATTTTGTGATGAGCAAGACACTGGCAAGAGTGATGGCTGATCCGACATGTGTTTGTAAACAGGCAATTGGTATGTATATCGTGTCAAATGATTGAAATCAAGCACACTTATCCATGTCAAAATCAGAATTGCAAAGCAAAATAAAACAACTATACCAATTCATGTCTAAATCAGAATTCCAAAACAAAGTAAAACAATCACACCAATCCATGTCCAAATTACACTCCTAAAAGCAAAGTAAAAACAAACATACCAACCCCTGTCTAAATCAGAATTCCAAAACAAAGTAAAACAAACATATCAATCCATGT
The DNA here is from genome assembly GCA_021292105.1 of Anadara kagoshimensis. Taxonomy (NCBI): domain Eukaryota; kingdom Metazoa; phylum Mollusca; class Bivalvia; order Arcoida; family Arcidae; genus Anadara; species Anadara kagoshimensis. The sequence goes on from CM037868.1 coordinate 16,334,842, forward strand.
CTAAATCAAAATCCCAAAGCAAAGTAAAAACAAACATACCAATCAATGCCTAAATCAAAATCCTAAAGTGAAGTAAAAACAATCATACTAATCCATGTCTAAATCACAATCCCAAAGTGAAGTAAAAACAAACATACCAATCCATGTCTAAATCACAATCCCAAAGTGAGGTAAAAACAAACATACCAATCCATGTCTAAATCACAATCCCAAAGTGAAGTAAAACAAACATACCAATCCATGTCTAAATCACAATCCCAAAGTGAGGTAAAAACAAACATACCAATCCATGTCTAAATCAAAATCCCAAAACAAAGTAAAACAAGCATACCAATCCATGTCTAAATCAGAATTCCAAAACAAAGTAAAACAAACATATCAATCCATGTCCAAAGCACAATCCCAAAGCAAAGTAAAAACAAACATATTAATCCATGTCCAAATCAGAATTCCAAAACAAAGTAAAACAAACATATCAATCCATGTCCAAAGCACAATCCCAAAGCAAAGTAAAAACAAACATATTAATCCATGTCCAAATCACAATACCAAAGTGAGGTAAAAACAAACATACCAATCCATGTCCAAATCACAATCCCGAAGCAAAGTAAAACAAACATACCAATCCATGTCCAAATCACAATCCTAAAAGCAAAGTAAAAACAAACATACCAATCCATGTCCAAATCACAATACCAAAGTGAGGTAAAAGCAAACATACCAATCCATGTCCAAATCACAATACCAAAGCGAAGCAAAGTAAAACAAACATACCAATCCATGTCTAAATCAAAATCCCAAAACAAAGTAAAACAAACATACCAATCCATAGCAAAATCAGAATTGCAAAACAAAGAAAAACAAACATACCAATCCATGTCTAAATCAAAATCCCAAAGCAAAGTAAAAACAAACATACCAATCCATGTCCAAATCACAATCCCAAAAACAAAGTAAAACAAACATACCAATCCATGTCCAAACCAAAATCCTAAAAGCAAAGTAAAAACAAACATACCAATCCATGTCCAAATCACAATACCAAAGTGAAGTAAAAACAAACATACCAATCCATGTCCAAATCACAATACCAAAGTGAAGTAAAACCTTTGAAACAGATAGTAATTTTTATTATTTCGGGTTTTATTGGTGATTTTCAACTAGTCGAAATTCATGAAGCCACTTTTTAATTAAAAAAAAACAAACATATCAATCAATGTCCTAATCACAATCCCAAAACAAAGTAAAAACTTTGATACTTGCTAAAATTAAAATTAAACACGTGAATTTCAACCAGGTAAGTTGGACCAATTGGAATAAGTAAGAAGGAATATTGTTTCTAATTTATTGATTGGCCGATTGATTTATTTATTGATTTCTTTATTGATTGATTGTAGTTTTACGCCCCAAATCAAAGATGCTTCACTCATATTGAGACAATTTGTCATTAACAAAAGAAGCAGATATATTACTGCATAGAAAAGGAAAGTTGCCAGATAAAAAATCACGTTTGTCATACACTTTCTAATGTAGCCTTTTTGGTGTAAAAATTGTGGTATAAGTCCAATATGAAGCATAACTTGAGGATTCAGTCGCATCTTATTTCAAGCTCACTAGGATAGATGTCATTCAAATAATATCCTTTTAGATTCTTAATATATAAAACGCCTATACGAGTATATAACATCTGATATATATCTGTATGTGGAGTTGAATGATTTGGTGCCAGTCTTCTCCCAAAATTTAACAAGGTTCTACATTAATTCCGCTTCACAGGATTAAAGAAACACATCATCAAGCAATGGTGCACAGTTTGTGTTCATTGGTATAGCAATTGCTTGTTGGACAATTATACTGTCAAAAACGATAAATTTTGCTGATTTTTTTCAGCAACTGTCCAATATATAAACCAAACTGCTGATCAATATGCCGGCGCCGTCATTCCTGGAATGTCACATCAAGATACTGCGTTATTGGCGGGAATTCTCACGGGACTAGCAGCTTTCCTGCTCCTAGCTTTGCCGATCCTGTGTTGTTTATGTCCAATACCATGTGCTTGTTGTGGAGGCGGAGGAGGCGGTGGTAAAGCTGGTAAAGGAGGCAAATCCGGCGGTGGTCGTGGTGGCACAGAAAGGTAATAGAAGATACAGTACAGTCCTGTCGAAAATTTAACATTGAGTAAACAATAAGGAGGCGTTTCTCGATTGTTGTTTGGCCGAGATAGAGTACAGACATGTCAACAGTTTATGGATAGCTAGTGACAGGAGTACTGTCGAAGGGCCGGGATTAACTGCCGATTTCTTACTTATTAGTTACCTTAGTGTTAAACTTTCGACAGGACTGTACTGTGTGGATAACTAGTGGCCGGAAAGCTGTCGAGAGAAAGATGACAGCTGTCGAGATACCTATATCTTTTTTCAAGGTCACAGCTATCTTATATGTAAAAACGCTAAAAGTGACATCTTCTCGTGAACCAAAAGGCCTATAAACATCAAACTTCATTTATAGAAACCGTGTGTTGAGTTCAACATAGTTTGCAAATGGATATGACCTTCACCTTAGCTCAAGGTCACAGTGACATTTCATACAAAAACGAAAAATGACTTCTTCTCTTAAACCGAAATTCCTATAGACATTAAACTTCATATATAGAATCAGTAATGTAAACCAACTTTTATTCGCGGATATTAATTTTCGCGATTCTCTTATTAAAGTCATTTCGCCACTTTGAACTTTCGCGTTATGGAAATTAGCTAATTATTTGGTATCAATAAAACCATTTTCGGAAACAAATTAGCGACATTAAACTTTCGCGATTATTTTATTCTCACAAAACAACCAAAAGTTAATAGCACGCTTATATAAGTTTGTTTACAGTAAGCTAACGAGGGACCAAAAGACCAGTTTGTTAGCTTTGCGTTAAATTTTCAAACAGCCTTGTATAGTATGGTTGTATTAGATTATTCCCTCAAAGTGTTGGAAAAACTGTTTTGAAAATGTTTAATTCACACATGCGTGCCATAAGTCAGTCAAATGAAAGTGTTTTTTTGTGAAAAAGGTACTCTTAAAACAAAGCATTTTCCATATCAGACAGTACTTTATATTTCAGCATATTGAAATTGATATTAAATTTTCCATGAAGGAAGTTTAAAAGTTTTTTTTTTTTTTTAATTTTTAGCGTACGCAGTAGTTTTAGTGAGCTGAGTATCAGCAAGTATGGTGGAGGAGGAAAAGCAAGTCTTTGGGAGCCAGTTGGAGGATTAATTATGTAAGTAATCTTTTTCTTTATATACGATACAGTATCAAGTCAACGGTAAAAAACCAGTCCAACAAGCCAAAAATCGGACTAGAACTGTCTCTTAAGAGCCAAATACCCCCACCTCCAACATCTATATACAAGAGTTTAATATTTTCTCGCGACCTTGACTTAAACGATATTACCTTGGTTCAAGGTCATAACACACCTTTGGACTATAACGATTTTTCATGTATTCATGTAAAGTTTTATGACAGTCGTTCAAAGCAGTTATGAGATGTGACCCAGACACAACTTTACACGGACAAAAAGTCAGACGGACGAACAGACAGATAGACTGACATGGTGATTCCTTTATAACCCCCCCCCAAAAAAAAAAACAAGTTTGCGGGGGTTATATTAAAGATTAATCGTTTAGAAAGGAGGAGTAGTTATGTGTAACCGATTCAGTAGTGTTAAGAGCACGTGTTGATGAAGGCAAGACTTTATCTTTTTATAAAAATGAAAAGTTCTTGAAAATGTTGCATAAACCAGTAGACATTGGTGATAAAGTGAACCAAGTCTATATATCTTATATCCGATTTTTCGAACCCCGACCGGGTCTAAACCAAGGTTTGAAAGTGGGCAGTGACTCGCCAAGTACTTGGCATTATGAATACGAAATGAAAGTCACGGTGTTTTCGGATGTGAATTTAACATAAATGAGGTACCGTGTCACGGAAGACGTGACACAATAGAGAACCCTGCTTTATAATGCCATCAGCGCAACACACAGGGATAATTTCTTCTGCACCTTCGCCTGTAGCTGAAAACGCCTCGATATAAGTGAAATATTCTTGACTAGGACCTTAAACACCATTACTCAACTGAAATTTTATATCCGATTGGATTGGTGGTAAGCAAATATAAATACAATATATAGTATTTCAAATGATTGTTATTTTTTCATAATCATGTCTTTATTTTCCTGTTACAGGCCAGACATGAAAATTCCGAGAGCAAGGGCAGACTCTTTATCAAAGTAAGTTTCATACCTGTTAACTTCTCAAGTGAGCTTGAAACTCGTTTGGTTTGTCCAAAAAGAATTTCGACATTCAGAAAAAAATACTGTAAAGGCTGAATTTTTCGTGTGGGTAAAATTTTCGCTTATTTCGCGCTAAAGTAATTACCGTAAAAAATTTACCTACGCGAAAATGTCTACCATACACAGGTTAATATATCATATATTTACAATATTGGTAACGCGGAAATTACACCCACGTGCACGCGAAACGCGAGATTTCAAAAATCGCGAAATTTTCACCCCGCGAAAATAATTCCCTTTACAGTACATTGTTTTCATTCGGTTATATTTAATAACATCCTTTAGCAGAACCATACAGTGCAGACCTATCGAAGGTTTAACACTGAGCCAATAGATCGGCTGCCGAGCGGCCAAAATATGGATATTTATAGTTTCTAAAAAGTTGTCAAATGATAGTTATACAATACAGGCCTGTCGAAAGTTTAACACTGAGCTAATAGATCGGCTGCCGAGCGGCCAAAATATGGATATTTATAGTTTCTAAAAAGTTGTCAAATGATAGTTATACAATACAGGCCTGTCGAAAGTTTAACACTGAACTAATTTGTGTCAAAACAGCAGATCATCTCGGTCTTTCCATATCTCAGAACTTTTCGGCAGCTGTTATATATCTCTTGGAATTTTTTACCATTAGCTGGCCATTTCTCCTCCACTTTGCAGGCAGGCATTGATTCTTTGTCGTTAGTCCAGTGTTAAACTTTCGACAAGTCTGTACTGTAGCTAACGATGGGTCGAGATTGTCTGTCGATTCGGTACTAAGTCATTAGCCTAGTGTTAAACTTTTGACATGTCTGACAGAGCAAACTGCCACTGCTGCTATGGTTAATCATCGAGGTAAATTTGATCTTTATTTGTTCAAACGGTGAGGAGGTGTTCAGTATACTAATACCTATTTTTTTATAAATCGTGCATTCAAACACAGAATAGGATACAATCACATTACGATCATTAACGTAAATGAGGAATTACCTACAGGATATTCAGAATCTGTAAAATGCTCATTGCGAATAACAGAAACTGACTTTGCAACTGTGGTATTTTCAGATAAGGTCTGAATTCCATTGATGGTTTATTGGTTTTGGGTGTTCCGAGGACTGGGTGACCATACTTGGTAGTGACATTTAATCGTGGAATGTGATAAATTTCGTTTTGTTGGATGTTTTATAAATGAAACGAAAATATTTTCGAATGTTGAATAAGTAACTGTTACTTATTCAATGTTAAACGCTGCAATGTTGAATAAGAAACGTACTTCAGATATGGGTTTTGGTACTCGTAGAAAGACGGCAATGTCGTTGTCAAGCGTTGCTAACCAAGACTTTATATAAATCCTAATACAATATTTGATGATTTGTGTCAAGTGCATTATATATTAAGGTATACCCCTTCAACTGAATAAACAAGTAGTTGATTTCATAAAAAGAAGGCGATTTTCCAAGGATTTATACCAATGGTAATACATTATATTATATTAATCTATGATATTTTTTCTGCCAACATAAAAATTAGAACCGGTGAATTGAATGTAATAATAGCATATTGCCTCAAATTCTAATGTTTTGTAACATTACAGATCAATGGAAGGTGACTACGATTCAAGATGGCGCCAAGGCGGTGGTGAGGCAGATTGGGAAGGTTTGGATGTCCAGCGTTTGGAGCAACAACTTGACTATAATCATGGCCGTGGAAATGGTGGTGGTTTGAACACGTTCGGAGGTGGTGAAACTATGCAACACAGTTCTTCAAGAATGATGCACGACAATGCTGGCTTTGCAAATGATGGCGTCATTGAATACGAAACTACGAGGCAAATAACAATCGAATCCGTCGGTATACCGGAAGCTACTACCCAAAGGACATTTGAAGTCATGGCTTCCGGCCTTCCTCAGCAGGAATATATTTATGAAACAGCCATGAGGCAACAGTAAGTTCAAATACTTTTGCCATTAAAAAATTAAAATTCAACATAAATTGAGACACTGAGTAGTTATAGTACAAATGTTTATTTTGTTGTCTAGAATTTTAAAGATTTTAAAATTTCATTTTATCCCTAAAGACAACCGCTTTTAAACCCACGTTAATTGGCATTTTGTCCAGTAAATATTGTCAATTTAAAAAAAATCAGTTTGGTTTTGTGTAATGATGTCAAAATTTATCAAAATAACTGCTTACATTTTTTTTTATATATTTCCGATATTTCTGTGAGGTCTTTTCCCTTGGGGTGTCCATCTCAATGCTTCTTTAGTTATGCATCTCCCCATCCATTCTAAAAGCATGCCCAAGCCATCTAAACCTTCTTTGAGTGATCTCGTCAATGATACATTTTGAATCTGTTTTGATTTAAAAATACTAAAATAGAAAAAAATTTCTTTCTCTTAATTTGAATGCTACAAACCATCAATATTTATGCTTATGCCTAGCAAAATTGGTAACATCATGCATTAAAGCCTTTCTAAACGAACCAGTTTTCAGATCCCAGGTTCACATATTTACGGCATATTGGAACTTGATCACGAACGATACACAATTCAGAACAATGATTTTATTTCGTGATTTCTTTTTATTTTTCAGACATATTGACGGTGGAGTTGAGAGAATAAGACTTGGCTGAACAAAACATTAACAGCAAAAGTTAAAATGTATATGCTTGTGCTTATTGGATTGTATTTATATTTATAACAGAACACTGCATTGTGTGAAACTTTTGAACACCAATGTTGAAATGGACACAAACAGTTGAAAATGAGAATTCCGATACCATTTTTTCTTATCCAGGCAATAAATGTTGCCGTTGTTGTTGAATATTACATTTTTAAAAATAAAATAGAAGGATACAGTGATCAGAGCTCCAGATAAGAATTTGACACGAAGATAAGAATTTGACACGAAGGGTCCACATCCTCTACTTTTTTCTAAAGGGTATTCTGTAAAATCTAAAGAGTAGCGACACTAGTACTGATCCATAAAAAATGTAAAGAGTATTTTCAATTTTTAAAGCTGTTTATTCCAAAAAGTGTAACTTCTAACAATAATACAGTAACATCATCTTCATTTTGACAATGGCATTTCACAGACCTGTACTTGGGTCAGGAGTTCAACCCCCATAGCAGGTTCTACTGTCACAAGAATTGTAAAGGGGAATGAGGGTTTTCAAAGGGTTTTCATACCCTTACATTTACAATTTAAAGAGTATTTTCAAAAATTATAAGGTATTTACACTGATACTCCTGTTATCTGAAGCTCTGATTGACTTTAATCTAAAAGCATTTATGTTATATAATGAAACATAAATATATGTGACTGATATTTATTTAAAATATAAACGACATTTAGCTTTTAAACTAGTACCTTAAAAAGGTAAACCATGTGATAATAGTAGATTCTATGTCAAACTACAAAAATATTTCAACTTTTAATTATTAAATTATGGCTAGCAGGCAATCGCTTGACCTCATAGTTTTAATTATTTTTATAGAAGATGCATACAATTACAGGCATGTCGAAATTTTTAAAACACGAATGTAATCAAAAGGGGTCAAAACTCGGCTGATTGTGATAATATGGGTGGCTGGATCTTTACTATAAACGTACCACTTGACCACTGCGGTAGTTCAGTTGGTAGAGTCTCGCTCCGTAAGTGGCAGGTCGTGGGTTCGAACCCCGAGTGACAATATGGAAGTTACGGTTATTTCGGATGGGAACTGAAAATAAACGAGGTCTCGTGTTACGGTAGGTTTGGCACGCTAAAGAACTTTGCTGTATAATGGCACCAGCGTAATGCACAGGTAAAATTTCTGCACCTTTGCCTAAAACTGACGACGTCTCGATATAAGTAAAATATTCCCGACTGGGACGTTAAACACTATTACTCAACTCAACTATAAACATATCACTTGATATTATAAAGTTGGCAGTTTTATTTTCAGTGTTCCTGAGATGAAACCACTTTGTCTTGTCTGTTGGTTTTTCTGCTTTTATTGTCACCACGTTTGCTCAGTTGTTGGCGTGCTCGATCTGTATGTCGCAGATTGTGGGTTCGAACCCGGCTGTGTCTGACCAAGACTTGAAAATAGGTATTATCTGTTTTTTCGGCAAGTACTGGGCATTTAAAAATGAAAGTCACGGGGTCCAAAACGTCAAAAAATTAGAGTGGTACTTTATGATTAAAAAAAAATGAAACCAGAATCGGTTTCAAAGTTTAAAGTAATAGAGGTAAATTACTGGAAGAGTTCTCTCCCTTTTATTTAATAAAAATGGTAAATTTCTCAGGAAAACGTTACTGTCACTATGTGATTTATTACGCTGCATGCACGTTGAAATGAATGGTTATCTTAAGATTAAAACAGTTTGTATACAGTACAGACCTGTCAAAAATTTATCACAAAGTTAACCGATCAAGAGCTCATGTCAGCCACTCGTTAGCTTAATATCCGGCAGCTGTTATCAATATATCGTCCCCTCGTTAGCTTGACTGCTTTTTGGCAACTGTTATCAATATCTCGCCATATCTCGCCCCTCGTTAGCTTGACTGATATTTGGCAACTGTTATCAATATCTCGCCATATTTCGCCCGCTTGTTAGCTTGACTGCTTTTTGGCAACTGTTATCAATATCTCGCCATATTTCGTCCGCTTGTTAGCTTGACTGCTTTTTGGCAACTGTTATCAATATCTCGCCATATTTCGCCCCCTCGTTAGCTTGACTGATTTTTGGCAACTGTTATCAATATCTCGCCATATTTCGTCCGCTTGCTAGCTTGACTGCTTTTTGGCAACTGTTATCAATATCTCGCCATATTTCGCCCCCTCGTTAGCTTGACTGATTTTTGGCAACTGTTATCAATATCTCGCCATATCTCGCCATATCTCGCCCCCTCGTTAGCTTGACTGATTTTTGGCAACTGTTATCAATATCTCGCCATATTTCGTCCGCTTGTTAGCTTGACTGCTTTTTGGCAACTGTTATCAATATCTCGCCATATTTCGCCCCCTCGTTAGCTTGACTGCTTTTTGGCAACTGTTATCAATATCTCGCCATATCTCGCCCCCTCGTTAGCTTGACTGATTTTTGGCAACTGTTATCAATATCTCGCCATATTTCGCCCACTTGTTAGCTTGACTGCTTTTAGGCAACTGTTATCAATATCTCGCCATATTTCGCCCGCTTGTTAGCTTGACTGATTTTAGGCAACTGTTACCAATATCTCGCCCCCTCGTTAGCTTGACTGATATTTGGCAACTGTTACCAATATCTCGCCCCCTCGTTAGCTTGACTGATATTTGGCAACTGTTACCAATATCTCGCCCCCTCGTTAGCTTGACTGATATTTGGCAACTGTTACCAATATCTCGCCCCTCGTTAGCTTGACTGATATTTGGCAACTGTTACCAATATCTCGCCCCCTCGTTAGCTTGACTGATATTTGGCAACTGTTACCAATATCTCGCCCCTCGTTAGCTTGACTGATATTTGGCAACTGTTACCAATATCTCGCCCCTCGTTAGCTTGACTGATATTTGGCAACTGTTACCAATATCTCGCCCCCTCGTTAGCTTTACTGATATTTGGCAACTGTTACCAATATCTCGCCCCCTCGTTAGCTTGACTGATATTTGGCAACTGTTACCAATATCTCGCCCCCTCGTTAGCTTGACTGATATTTGGCAACTGTTACCAATATCTCGCCATATTTCGCCCCCTCGTTAGCTTGACTGCTTTTTGGCAACTGTTACCAATATCTCGCCCCCTCGTTAGCTTGACTGATATTTGGCAACTGTTACCAATATCTCGCCCCTCGTTAGCTTGACTGATATTTGGCAACTGTTATCAATATCTCGCCATATTTCGCCCGCTCGTTAGCTTGACTGCTTTTTGGCAACTGTTATCAATATCTCGCCGGCTTTTCGGGTCACTCACTATCCCTATTTCGGGCACTCGTCAGCCGATTTTCGACCCTTTTTTCATTAGCTCGATGTTAAACTCTCGACAGTTTCGACAGACCTGTACTGTGCATTAGAATATTCTAAAGACCAAAATATAATAGATTGAAATATCGAGCCTTGATCTATTATATAAACTGTATTGAAATTTATCTTTTAAGATGTAATTTATGAAGTTTTAAGAAATAAAATCAAAACCATAAATTATTCATGGGTAATGGGTAAGCTTATAAACCATATAGGGTGGGTCTAATCACAGGTAATTACATCATTAATAACATATTTTTATCAAAGGCTTCAAACACCTGATACAGACCATTACATGATATGATTATAGAAACCATTCAGGAACGGATGTTACGGAGGCGCGTTGCTGCCATCATAGACACATCTATATATGACATGAGTGGTTGGTAGAAGGATGGGTTGGTTTGTTGTTTGTTTGGTTGGTTTGGTTTGTTGTATGGTTGATTGGATGGATGGTTTATTGATTGATTGGTTGGATGGATGGTTGGTTGGTTAGTTGGTTGGTTGGTTGGTTGGTGTTTGCTTGGTTAGTAGTTTGGTTGTTGGATTGGTTGGTTGGTTGGTTGATTGGTTGGTTGGTTGGTTGATTGGTTGGTTGGTTGGTTGGTTGGTTGGTTGTTGTGTGGATTGGTTGGTTGGTTGGTAGGTAGGTGGGTGTGTTGGTTCGTTGGTTGGCTGGTTAGTATTTTGGTTGGTTTGTTGTTTTCTTGGTTGGTTTATAATTAGTTGGCTGGTTGGTTTATGGGTTGGTTGGTGAGTTGGTTAGTTGGTTGTTTAATGGATGGGTCGATTGCTTGCTTGATTGATTGATTGATTGATTGAATGGAATTAAACGTCCCAGTCAAGAATATTTCACTTATATTGAGACGCCACTAGCTATAGGTTTGTAAGGTCTATTCCTAAGGAATCTTTGCTTGCATTCTTAAATACCGAGTGTTTTGCGAAAGTTACCAATAACCCTTGTGCGTACCATTCTTATGCCGTATATTTGACGTAGTATCATAATGGCAGTGATACGCTTCCGTAGTATATAATGCAGGGTGTATACAGGCATGTAAACATGAAACAGAAAAAATGTAGACCATAGAATTATGAAACCAGTTAAGCAATGACTTGAAAATACATTAAACAGTTTGACATTTTAAACGTCTGAAGCGATTAGATTCTTTAGAGTCGCGGTTGATTTATATCGTATATAAATATTAGTTAAACATGGAAAAAAGTTAGTAATAAACACGATCCAGGATCAGTGTAAAATCCGGCTTGGTGCAAGAAAACAGAAATTTGCAACTAATAATGTCATGTTACTTTTTTCAATTTCCTGAATGAAATATTTAAAAAAATGTATTTTATTTTTATTTAGAAAATTCTAAATTTTATTATGTGACAATATACATAAGACAACAACCGACGTTTCAAAAAACAGGACATGGTTTAAATTTAATTTATAATATAATTTTTTGAATATTTCATTCAGAAAATTAAAAAATTTACATGTAATAATATGACAATACGTATCAGGCAACACCAATTACAATGTATGTGGTACGCTTGTCTGCGGCATACTGACTCGGTGGGGTAGCACCTTAAAGTCGCCCTAAGTGGGAGCTGGTACGGTACAAGGCAGACCATAAAACACACTCGCACTTCACATGCATACACGAACTTGTTCATATTTTAAATCCATAGGGATTGATAAAGTTGTTCTCGTCACGAATAGCTGAAAAAAGCTGATGCGACGTTAAGCAACATTCAACAAAAACAACAATAACAACAACAACAATAGTAATAGCAGCAGCACTAACAACAACGACAACAACAGCAATAACAACAGCCACAACAACAACAACAACAACAACAACAGCGACAATAACAACAACAACAACAACAACAATAACGGCAACATTCAACAACAATAACAGTAGCAGCAATAACAACAATAATAGCAACAACAACAACAACTACAGCAACAACACCAGCAACAACACCAGCAACAACAACGACAACAACAACAATAACAACAACAATAACAACAACACAAGCAACAACAACAATAACAACAACAACAACAACAACACAAGCAACAACAACAACAACAACAACAACACCAGCAACAACACCAGCAACAACAACTACAGCAACAACACCAGCAACAACACCAGCAACAACAACGACAACAACAACTACAGCAACAACACCAGCAACAACACCAGCAACAACACCAGCAACAACAACGACAACAACAACTACAGCAACAACACCAGCAACAACACCAGCAACAACAACGACAACAACAACAATAACAACAACAATAACAACAACACAAGCAACAACAACAATAACAACAACAATAACAACAACACAAGCAAGAACAACAATAACAACAACAACAACAACAACACAAGCAACACAACGACAACAACAACTACAGCAACAACACCAGCAACAACACCAGCAACAACAACGACAACAACAACACCAGCAACAACAACTACAGCAACAACACCAGCAACAACACCAGCAACAACAACGACAACAACAACTACAGCAACAACACCAGCAACAACACCAGCAACAACAACGACAACAACAACAATAACAACAACAATAACAACAACACAAGCAACAACAACAATAACAACAACAATAACAACAACACAAGCAACAACAACAATAACAACAACAACAACAACAACACAAGCAACAACAACGACAACAACAACTACAGCAACAACACCAGCAACAACACCAGCAACAACAACTACAGCAACAACACCAGCAACAACACCAGCAACAACAACAACAATAACAACTACAGCAACAACACAAGCAACAACAACAACAACAACAACAACACAAGCAACAACACCAGCAACAACAACAACACCAGCAACAACACCAGCAACAACAACAACAATAACAACTACAGCAACAACACCAGCAACAACAACAACAACAACAACAACAACACCAGCAACAACAACAACAACAACACCAGCAACAACACCAGCAACAACAACGACAACAACAACTACAGCAACAACACCAGCAACAACAACAACACCAGCAACAACACCAGCAACAACACCAGCAACAACACGACAACAACAACTACAGCAACAACACCAGCAACAACAACGACAACAACAACTACAGCAACAACAAAGCAACAACAACAACAACAACAACAACAACAACACCAGCAACAACACAAGCAACAACAACAACAACAACAACAACAACACCAGCAACAACAACGACAACAACAACTACAGCAACAACACAAGCAACAACAACAACAACAACAACAACAACACCAGCAACAACAACAACGACAACAACAACACCAGCAACAACACCAGCAACAACAACGACAACAACAACTACAGCAACAACACCAGCAACAACAACGACAACAACAACTACAGCAACAACAACAACACCAGCAACAACAACTACAGCAACAACACCAGCAACAACAACAACAACAACACCAGCAACAACACAAGCAACAACAACAACAACAACAACAACAACAACAACACCAGCAACAACAACGACAACAACAACAACAACACCAGCAACAACAACAACAACAACAACAACTACAGCAACAACACCAGCAACAACAACAACAACACAAGCAACAACAACAATAACAACAACAACAACAACAACACAAGCAACAATAACAACAACAACAACAACAGCAACAACACCAGCAACAACAACGACAACAACTACAACAACACCAGCAACAACAACAACAACAACTACAGCAACAACACCAGCAACAACAACAACAACACAAGCAACAACAACAATAACAACAACAACAACAACAACACAAGCAACAACAACAACAACACCAGCAACAACAACAACAACAACACAAGCAACAATAACAACAACAACAACAACAACAGCAACAACACCAGCAACAACAACGAACAACAACAACAACACCAGCAACAACAACAACTACAGCAACAACACCAGCAACAACAACAACAACACAAGCAACAACAACAATAACAACAACAACAACAACAACAACACAAGCAACAACAACAACAACACCAGCAACAACAACAACAACAACAACAGCAACAACACCAGCAACGACAACAACAACAACAACAACACCAGCAACAACAACAACAACTACAGCAACAACACCAGCAACAACGCAAGCAACAACAACAATAACAACAACAGCAACAACACAAGCAACAACAACAACAACACCAGCAACAACAACAACAACAACAACAACAGCAACAACACCAGCAACAACAACGACAACAACAACAACAACGGCAACACCAATAGCAACAGTAGTTATAACAACAACAACAACAACAAAAACAGCAGCAACAGCAAAATCGACAACAACTACAGTATCAACAAAATAACAGCAACAACAATAACAACAGCAACAGCAGCAGCAGCAACAACAACAACAACCACTAATTACATAATTATGTAGAACACAACACAATACAAGGTAATAATAAAAACAACCAAACAAGACCAACAAAACACAAGTTATGATCACTGGGTATAAACTCTCTACTTTGGACGACCACTACGTTAATGTCCAGTAAGTGTGGTTAACTTACTATTAGAATACCCTAACCATACCACTTATTTAACAACCACCAGTCCATAGATGCACACAAATTAAAGATATCTAATGCCAGTTTGCCTATTAAAGTTGACTTTGCTCGAAAAAAGTATACAATTGCACCTTGAGATAAGCGCATTGAAAACTTCTGCTCAGTTCTTGATAAGCCCATGCTTGCAATATTACTGGGTTACTATTTTTTGTAACAACTTTCTTCGTTGTATAAAGCTCCTGTAGTGTTAATAACCTCTATCATAGCGTATTGATTGTGAAACAAATAGACCACATGCACCCGTGACACCAAATAGTGAATAGGGTTAAAATTAGAGTAGGAGGAATTACCCTTATGAATTGATTGAAAGGTTTCTACGTCCCGGTCAAGAATTTTTCAACTTTTTTTACCAGAAATTTTTACCTTTGCAGTGCCCTTAGGGCGACATCTGCCGTAACACGGCACGTCCGTTTTTAAGGTCTCTTCTGAAGGACCCCGTGACCTTCATTTCTAAATGTCTATTGTTGACGAAAGAAAAGACGCCTATTTTTAAGTCTTGGTACATATATACGCATGTAAGACTACAGACGGGGTTCGAACCCACGACCTGTAGCAAACGGAGCGGGCACACTACCAACTGAGCTAGTTGTGTTATTGCCCTCATCAAATGATATGCTATTTCATTTTGACTTGACTTTAACGCGAGCATACACATTTCTTTGCAGCTAACGAAAAGGAGTGAAGCTCGTCCGTCATGTGACTAGTAACCAAAAAGCTGCCGCGAGATGGATACGGCTGCCGAACAACTGTCGAAATAAACATGTAGCTAAGATTAAGATGAGCAGTCGATTCGGCATTAATTTGCCAGCTTAGTGTTTTCGACAGGTCTGTACTGTATATACATGCACATGTATTGGTGAATGAATTTATTGCATCAGACACTGTTGCAGGTATTTACGTCTACACAACGTAACAGATTCGGAATTTATGATGTTGGAATGTCCGATGTTTTAGTGAAAAAATAGCATTCATTCAGAAATTAAAAGTGTACATCTTATTGAAATAGATATACAGTACAGATTTAATGAAAGTTTAACACTATGCTAATGAATGAGTGTCAAATCGACAGCTCATGGCCGCGTGGTACTGTCTCTGGCTATCGAAGTCAAGGGTTGTGGGTTCGTACCTCACTCGGGACTTGAACATTTTCTGAGATGATTTTCATCTCCTGAGCATACAGGAGCTGTAAAAAGCTCATTACCAGGAAGTCTTTCAGATGGGACTCAAAACCGAGGTCCAGTGTCTCAGTGTACGCTAAAGACACCTATGTTTTCCGAATCGAAAAAGAGTACGCCATGGCAACCTGCGGTTGCTACAGATGCTTATAATCAGAACGATTGAAACAGACAGGGCAGCAACATAAAAATTATATCGCGTCAGCTTTTTGGCAGCTATGCATATCTCGTCCATTCGTCAGCCGGATTTCGACTCCTTTTTATTAGCTCAGTGTTGAACTTTCGACAGGTCTGTACTGTAAATCAAAGCTAATACAGTAACAACCTGTCGACAGTTTAACACTGAGGTAACGAAATAGAGACGAATCTCGACTGCCGTGGAGCCTAGATATAGATAGCTAAGATACTGAAGAGTTACTGACAGATAGAGATAACAGCTGTCAAGACTGACAGATAGAGATAACAGCTGTCAAGATCGGCACTAACTCGTTAGCTCAGTGTTGAACTTTCGACAGGCCTGCACTGAAAATCGAAGCTAATATAGATACTACTTTGATAAGATAACCATTAAATGTTTATCTAACACTTTATGTCACTATAAAATTCATACATGGTAGAAAATTTTAATAAAATGGCGCGATCCATGCGTATCGTAATTTTAAGGGCAAAACTCCAGAATTTTAAGTAAAATTTTAACATTTATTAGTGAAATAAATTGAAAGATTGATTGATTAATCAATTTACACTCGAGTCGAAAATGCGAGACGAGGAGGTCTATGACCCGTAAGCGTACACGCGGGGGTTTTAGCTCGCTAGCCTAGGCAACCAAGGGTCTGGAAGTTTTAGCATGTCAAAGGAAACTAGACGTTCTATGCTGTAAACATTTTGAAGATTGACTCCGAGATCGAAATCATCTGGGTCTTATTCGGTTGTATAGGTAAACAACATTAACTCGTCCATTTGACCTTTCATTGGGAACATTCATACAGGAGGTCCATCCAATACATGGGTTAAGATTCGCAGTTATAGGTAAACAACTTTGACCTGTCCGCTTGACCTTTTTCGCGGGCAAAGTCCATCTAAGTATAGGTAGCACAGGTGTTTATTCTGTATACTTTTCGTGAGATATACTTACCTCATAGAGGAAATGTGCACTGTCTATGTATTAACTTGGATCAATCTTTACACTACCCATTTATTGAGTCGACCCTCCTATATGAATATTCCTAATGAAAGGTCAAACGGAAAGGTCAATGTTGTTTGCCTATATATGATTAGTGTTCACGTCACATCTAGACGAAGTATACACACACTATCCCTAAATACTTAAAATCACTTGTCCATAATGAATATTTAAAACAAAGGTCAAACGGACAGGTCAATGTTGTTTATCTATATAAAAATGTACTGATTTAATAAATAAATAAATAAATAAATAAATAAATAACGTATAAACTTGACACTATGATTTATTTTGCGTAGTCATGAAAAAAATAAAATGAATAAATTGAATATGTTTGAAACTTTAAAATAATGTTGGGAAAGTAACATTTTGTATGTACACCCATCTTTCAAATCTGTGGTTGTACAAAGCAAATTGAAAGAGACTTTCACCCTGTTCTATAAAGGGACACGCCTAACAGTAAAATAAATACTTCCGATATTGTCACTATACAGGTATTACATTTTAAGCTCTTCTTTCACTAATCAATATTTATTTCCCAGTAGATAGGCACACCTCAATAGGCCTTGTGTAAAACATGGAGGTCTGGACTGGTCCCGAGTAAAAAAATGGCTTAGGTGGCCGGGTCTAAAGGAGCATAGTACATGTACCTCTCACCGCCTAGGCTCGAATCCCACTCGGAACCGATAAAAAGTGACTTCGCTTATCGAAGATACATGTACACGTAGGTGTTGTTTTCAGGCACTTCAGTTTCCTCAACCATCCTCGATATAAGCGAAAGAATCTTGACTTGGACATTTCAATCTACTCTGCATTTTAATTAAATATTAGTATATATTAAATATTATTGAAAAATTCAGTTATTGTCGTTAAGCGGATATCAGTTTTAACCTACTTTAGCTAACGGATGGCTGCATTTATTTCATTGTAAAAAGACCCACACTTGAGTTGAGTAATCGTGTTCAACATCCCAGTCAAGAATATTTCACTTATATTGAGACGTCGCCAGCTATATGCTAAAGTGCGGAAATTTTGCTTTGGTGGCATTATGCAGCATGCTTCTTTGTCGTGCCACGCCTACCGTGACACGGGACTTCGTTTATTTTAAGTTCCTATCCGAAAGATCTATGACTTTCACTTTTTTGCCAAGTGCTTGGGCAATGAACAGTCACTTCCTACTTTGAAGTCTTGGGTCAGACCCGGTTGGGATCGAACCCAAGACGTTCCACTCACGGAGTGTGCACTCTGCAAACGGGGCTACCGCAGTGATTAATCAAGGTTAGAGTTTGTCTCTGTGTTTAATCCAACATTAATCATATCGTTTCACTATGGAGATGAAACCAACCATAGACAAAACAATCTGGAGTTTTCAATATATTAAAGAAACATCAATGTCAGACATTCATGAGCTATAATATCAATGATTTTCTGTAGGTACTCCGGTTTCCTCCACCATTCTTAAGCTGACCGTCTAGATATACAGTCAACGCTGGTTTAAAGGTCATCTCTATATGAGGGCCAATTGCTCTTTATTCATGTTATTTGGACCTGTATGTAAGGACCACCTGCCTATTATGGCTACTGTTACTGGTTCCCATTGGTGGCCTTTATAGACAGGTTTGACTGTACACATGTTAGTGAATCTTGACCAGACGTTATAAAGCACCTTAACTACATTTTTTTCCACTTCCCTCGAAAGGTAAACAAGTATTGAATGAGCTGTGTATATGTATTTATTGAGGCGTAAAACCCCATTACATTGTTACTCCATCTGCTGTAAGTCCACGCCACACCAAATACCAGAGAACAGGCTTTATTTTACACCCATCCGTTATGTATTGAAAATAAATTGGCCACAACAAAATTTGGGTTTGAATACTGAATAATAATTTTACAAAATTGTTCGCGCTAGGCGTGTAGATATTATGTATTCACGTCAGAATCTTTGGGCTGGTAATCAATTTGTATAATGCCATTCAATACTTAACGAGTGCTTATACACTATATCAAAGATACGCCTTTTGAAAAGTATAGGTAGGAATAAAGAAATAGTGTAGATGTATGGGAAAAATAGTTTTCGTCATGGACGAAAAGTGAAAGGCTGGTCTTTTGGAAATAATTTTCGCAAATAGTTTTAAAGTTGTAAGAATTGAAATTTTCGGATTGATTGAATTATTTCTGAGTTGTTCGGATTAAACATTTTTGGATTGATAGAATTGTGCCAGTGAAGTTGTTAGGATTTAAAAAAATTGGATTCATTTGACAGAATTGTGTAGGAGGAAAATAATTTTGAAGTTGATCGGATTCAAATCTTTTGGATTGGTAAGAAAATCGCGTGTGTCTGTAGGAATATTTTCGAAGTTGCCGGGAATGAAATTTGTCGGGACCTTTTCGGAAGAAATAGTTTCAGAAAGTAGTCAGAAACAGATGAAAAGGTGGTAGTATCGGTATTATTAAAATTGTCTTTCAAAACTTATCAGGAATAAGAATTTAAGATAAAGGGGATTATTTAAGAAACAATAAATTTGAAGAAGGAATACGCACTCACTTGGAACATCAAAGGGCACAGATTTTGGGAGGAGTATATTTTCGAATATTTTGAAGAATTAAAGCCAGAATGACAAGTAAGGATTTTTTATATTCTGTCCATCTTAGAAATGTCCAGAGTGATGTAAATGAGAAAAGGCGGGGTTAATCTCTCTCTCTCTCTCTCTCTCTCTCTCTCTCTCTCTCTCAACTTACAATGTGTTGGACATTTTTAAATGTTTTAAACAATTTTTCATTGGGACAAAGTTGAATGTCTTCACCTAACCTAACCATAACCGATGATATTCTATTGTAAATTCCGTTTTAGGACATTTCAACTAAGATTTGTCCCAACATTGTTAGTCATGTCCCCACTATGCTTGTGATAGACCCAGACCGACAGGTGCAATCTCTCTCTCTCTCTCTCTCTCTCTCTCTCTCTCTCTCTGGTGCATACATACAATTACAATAAGATTACTCAATGTCTGCAGCATCTCTCTCTCTCTCTCTCTCTCTCTCTCTCTCTCTCTCTCTCTCTCTCTCTCAACTTACAATGTGTTGGTCATTTTTTAAAATGTTGGGACAATTTTTCATTGGGACAAAGTTGAATGTCTTCACCTTACCTAACCATAACCGATGATATTCTATTGTAAATTCCGTTTTAGGACATTTCAACTAAGATTTGTCCCAACATTGTTAGTCATGTCCCTACTATGCTTGTGATAGACCCAGATCAACAGGTGCAATCTCTCTCTCTTTCTCTCTCTCTCTCTCTCTCTCTCTCTCTCTCTCTCTCTCTCTCTCTCAGGTACATACACATATACAATTACTGTAAGATGACTCAATTTTCTGAAAATCAGTTACCTGTATCAATCAGGTAATTTGTATTCTGTCAGTAACCGATTTAAACATATTTATATTGGCTTTTATTACAAATTTTGACATACACTAAAATGTTATCTAATAAAAAGATTTTTATGGCGTTTTAATACTTTTCTGTATAAAAAATCATTGAAAATAACATTTTAAAAAAACATTTAAAAAAAACAAAAAAAACAAGGATATACATGTATTAATACATTAAACTTGTAAATACATTTACATTTACAAGTTTGTTCGAAATCAAAATGAATGGTCAAATCAAAAACAAACATACTAATCCATGTCCGAATCACAATCCAGAAACAAAGCAAAAAACTGTGGCACAGACAACTTAGGCTAGACATGTGAACTTCCACCAGGGAAGTGGGGCCGGGTGCTCCGGAAGGGAAAGTTTTGAAGCACAGCATTATCGGCGAACATGGTTTAGTGATTCTGTCACTGTATGTCGAAGTCAAGGGTTGTGTGTTCGAACCTCACTCGGGACTTGAAAATTTTCTGCAACTCCTGCCCATACAAGAGCTGTAATAAGCTCAATACTGAAAAACTCTTTCTGAAGAGACTGTTGAGATCCTTTGTCTCAGTACACGCTTAAGACACTTCTGTAGAATTTAAAAAAAGAGTAGGCCACTAGTCAGGGTCCGAATCCGATGTACGACCTTCTACACACGGAGCGAACACTAGACCAAACGAGTGTATTGCATAGGAGTACCTTCAACAGCGTACCCACCTTACATTTTTATTAAGTCATTAAAGGTAAGCTTCTTTAAAATAAAAAAAATAAAAATACATAAAGCCCTTCATTTTTATACCAAATCAAATTCACACACCCCTAATATAATTTATGCGATACGTCAATATCTTGATAGAATTCAATGTTCACGCTCCACTGAAATATTAATTTTGACTTTAAAATCAATATATAAAAACTAGGAGTTAGTTTTAAAATCACTGTAAATTTTTTTTTTCAAAAATAACACACACACACACACACACACACACACACACACACACACACACACCGCAAGCTATATATAGCAAGATGCATCGACATATCGACAACTCGGTAGCCAAACTTCGACTTCTTTTCGTAAGCTCGGTGTCAAACTTTCGACAGGTCTGTACCGTAGCTTATCAGAGCTATATCGATTCAGTGTCGACGTACATGTACATTACATGCCTTCGAAAGTTTAACAACAGCTAAAAATATTTGTCAAAACTCGGCTATTAAGTGACTGAAAAAAGCTACTTGACTGTAAAAAGCAGCTGCCGATAAGCTGTCTAGATACTAATAGCGAGGGGCCGAAATGATCTGCCGGTTTGGCACTAATGTGGTAGCTTGTGCTTAACTTCCGACACGCCTGTATCGAATTAAATTTAGCTCTACCACGAAAGTTAAGCAGAGACATATATAGCTAACGATGGTCGAGATGAGTTGTCGATTCGGCACTAATTCGTTTGCTCAGGGGCGGATACAGGATTTTTTGAAAGGGGGGGGGTTGAGAACTATCCAGGATTTTTTAAAAGGGGGGGGTTGAGATCTATACAGGATTTTTTTAAGGGGAGGGGCGAGAATAATATCAATGCTAGATGCGAGCGCCGAAGGCGCGAGCTTCCAGAGACGATGGGTCTAGGGCAGATCCCCGATGGGGGCCAAGAAAATAATTTTAATCAGTCAATATCTCACTCTCTCTCTCTTTAAATTTTTCAAAGGGGGGGGGGGGTTGCAACCCCCGCAACCCCTCCCCTAAATCCGCCACTGTTGCTTAGTGTTAAACTTCCGACAGGCCTGTATTGTATCCTATCTAGCTCCGCCACGGAAGTTTAGCAGAGTCATCTTCCATATTAGCAGCTTCCGAAAAAGCTATTTGAGGAAAAATATAGCTAACGAGAGTCGAGATGAGCCGAAGATTCGGCACTAGTTCGTTCGCTTAGTGTTAAACTTCCGACAGGCCTCTGTTGAATCTTATCTAGCTCTGCTACGGAAGTTAAGCAGAGTTGTCATCCATCTTAGCGGCTTCCGAAAAAGCTTTTTGAGGAAAAATATAGTTAGCTAATGAGGCCTGGGACGAAATGTTAATTCGGCACTAATTCGTTAGCTTGTGCTTGAACATCCGATAGGCCTGTATCGAATCTTCTCTAGCTCTGCAACAGAAAAAAAAGCAGAGTCATTATCCATCTTGGCAGCTTCCGAAAAAGCTATTAGCTAACGATGGTCGAGATTCGTTGTCGATTTGGCACTGTAATCAATTCATCAGCTTAGTGTTAAAATTTTCGACTTGTCTTTACTGTACTAGTTTCATTCCACCTTTGACCTCTCACCTGTTATTTTATCTACCTGTAAGTATTGTTGATTTTATTTTTATTAAATTGACACTGGAAGCGGATATTAAATTTCGGAAGTTAATTTATCTGCCAATAAACACACGATATTTACACGATAATCTGGTAAATCCATTTCTTATCTTCATACTATCCCAAATTTTAAAACTAATAATATTAACGAAAACAAGTAACATACTGGACTTTCCCCTCTTACCTGACAAGAAGGATCCATACACGATTGTCTTTTTAAAACTTCAAATATCTCAACAAATAATAATAATGATAAATAAATAAAAAAGTCATTATTTATTTATTTATATATTTATTTATTTATTTATAATTTTTTAATTTAAGAAAGGTACTTTAATGTTACATAATATGTTCCCCGTCTGAAGTCTCCTTTGAGTGGTGCAACTATGAAAAACAACCATTCCGATCACATATTTGGGTGTCCGAGTTGACTAAAGAGCCAGCTTACGTACCAAAATGCCTCTCATCACCTAGGTTTTGAAAACTATACACGGAGATTCTAGTGCGAGAAAATTGGTTGTTTCGCTTTCCGCTGTCAGGTGGTTTTCTCCGTGTATCCTGGGTCCTTGAACTACCCAAGAACTGACTGTTTCGAATTCGACATAGGTGAAAGAACCTCTCCGTTTATGCAACTTTAAATATAAAGGTGTATGTAAAGTATGGTGGTCGATGTCAGCCGTCAAGTTTTATTTCTTTGTAAGAAATCTGAATTTTGACATTGTCAGAATTTCTTTTGTCAGTTTGTATTATTTTTTTAATATTTTTCTTACTATGTTAGAAAGTTGACAACAAAATTGTTTCTTTCCTTATTGTCAGATTACTTTGTAAAGATTGTATTGTGTAAATGTCAGTTTAATATTATCAATTTTTAACATTTCTTCAACGTTATTCCTACCATTTTAGAAAGATGACAACAGAATGGTTGAATTGTTTCTTTGTAAAATATCTATTACGATATTGCTATTTTTCACATTTTTCTGTCGTTATTCTTACGATTTTAGACAGTTGACAACAAAATTGTTTTTCTGTTTGTCACATTGCATTTTGTCATCAACAAGTTTCAATTGTCAATTTCCGTATTACACCAATGTTATTTTACCGGTATCAAATTAGAAAGTTGACAACACAATTGTTTCTTTCTTAATGTCACATTCCTATCTGTCATTGTCAGGTTTCACATTTCTCCAACATTATTCTTCCTTTCTTACTATTTCAGAAAGTTGATAAGAAAATTATTTCTTTCCTTATTGTAACATTCCTTTGTGGAAATTGTATTGTTGTCAAATTCCAATTGTCAATCGAGTTCTTGAACATTTTTTTTTACCATTTTAGAAAGTTTACAACAAAAATGTTTCTTTTTCTTATTGTCAGATTCCTTTGTGGAAATTGCATTTTGTCATTGTCAAGTTTCCATTGTAAGATTTTGCATTTCTATCGTTTTACCATTTAAGAAAGTTGAAAACAAATGTGTTTTCTGTTCTTATTATCACATTCCTTTGTAGAGATTTAATTTTGTCATTCAATGATCAAGTTTCTATTATTCAATCATTTCTGTTTTATTGTCACATTTCTTTGTAGTTTGTCATTGTCAAGTTTCTATTGTAAGATCTCATATTTCTATCTTGTTGCCATTTTATAAAGTTAAAAACAAAATGATTTTTTTCCTTTTTGTCACATTCCTTTATAGAGATTGTATTTTGTCGTTGTCAATAGTTTCTGTAGTCAGTTTTCACATTTCTCCAACGTTATTACATGTTATATAGATATGGTATTTTCTATACACATACAATGTCCGAAAAGTAATAACATTACTTTTTGCAAGGGGAAAAGGCCGACAATTGCTATATTTTGTCAAATCAAATTTTTATGTTCGAATTAATGTCTAACATTTCTGTTTACGGTGTATTTTAGGTTGTCCAGCGATTAACTGTGGAGATTGTATTTTGTCAAATCAAATTTTCATGTTCGAATTAATTTCTAAAGCTCACGCCTTACCTTTCTGTTTTGCTATATATATTTTTAGGTTGTCCAGCTCTTAACACATTTACCAATCAAAACCCAACGCTTATAACAGTGCAGAATCAAAAGGAGCTCCGATTGTCTTCTTACGATAGAGCCCAAGGTACATCGGTTGAGCTTTCATGTGCCTCACCGTTCAAGTTATATGGACAAAGCAAGGTGACCTGCCAGACTGATGGTTCCTGGGATTTCACCACCAAACCTTGTTGTGACGGTAGGTAACCAAAAACATTTTTTTATAAAAACAATAATGGATTACTTAAGCGCGAAAAAATGTACATTGAGAACATTGAATTGAGAACTTGTAAATTTGTAACTGAAAAACATTGGTTTTGCAATTGCTATTGCAACCAAACACACGACAAAAAAAAAAAAAAAAATAAAAAAAAAAATAAAAAAATAAAAAAATAAAAAACGGGCGAAGCGAGAAAATTGCAAATAAACGCATACGTAGACTTCTGGCTATATGACTCCCCATTCTGACAGACAATGAGCTTTTATCATACAACGTAGCATTTTAACTGCACCATCAGGTTTTCTTCAAATGTGCGTGACTATGGAAACCAAAACAAGGCAAAGGACCACATGTGGGAAAGTGAATTTTCCTTGCCGTTGGCCTTTACTGATTCACCTGGTATCAGTATAATGGACTGGGGGAGTGGTACGCTTGTCTGTGGCGTACTGACTCTGTGAGCTAGCACGGTAAAGTCGCCCTGAGTGCGCGCTAGTACAAGGCAGACCATACAACACACTCGCACTTCACATGCATACACAAAATTGTTCATAGATTAATCCATAGAGATTAATTAAATAGTTCTCGTCGCGAATAGCTGAAAAATTGCTGATGCGACGTTAAGCAACATTCAACCAACCAACCAAAACAAGGAAAAACATATTTTCAAAAACGTGATGACACCGTAACAGTTTTTTACGGCGAATTTCTGCACTTTTAAAATTTACAAATTAATTAATTCATGATCATTTATTTATTCATTCATTCATTTATTATAAATTTGTTTTCAAGTAATATATCTAGCTAGTTGTGCTTTTATTCAGTATTCTTAGTATCCATTTATTTATTTATTTATTTATTTATTTATTTATTTATAGAAAAAGACTGTATCGGTGTAAATGACCAGGGTTTAACAGAACAGACAAAGATTCTGATAGCTGTATTGGTATCGGTAGCTGCCGTAGCCATTATCATACTGTGTTGTATAGTATGTCTGATCAGCTCAAAAATAAAGAAAAAGAAACGTGACCAGTAAGTATGGTATGACCTCTGACCTGTGTGTATCACGTGATCCACATAAACTCAGTATTTTTGTGCATTTTTGAAAGAAATGATTGTATGGTATGACCTCTGACCTGTGTGTATCACGTGTTACACATGAAATCAGTACTTTTTGTGCAGTTTGTATGGTATGACCTCCGACCTGTGTGTAATAAGTGATACACATGAAATCAGTATTCTTTGTGCATTTTTTTAGAAAAAGATTTATGAAACTAACAAGTTTTTACGGAATAGTTTAACCTCTGACATCACGGTGATTTTGTTTAGATAACGTCCAGGGTCGTGGTTATAATTTTAGTGATATTTGAGGGCCAAAACCATCCCATTTATCAACTGATAATTTTTCATTACAAACGCTTCAAATTAGTAATGGGCCTTGGTAATATGTGGCCTCTGACATGTGATTTTGGACGTAACGTCCAGGGCCGTGGTTATAATTTTATTGATATTGGAGGGTTCCCAGCCATCCCATTTATCAACAAGCTGTAGTTCATCTTTTACACCATTAGTCTTATTTTAACGACTGTACAAAAAACGGCTTTAATTATGCTCCAAGAAGCGAGAGCATATAGTTTTCACTTTGTCCCCTGTGTGCGTGAGTCAGTCATTTTTTGAAGCATAACTCAAAATATTTAAGAGTTATCAACGTGAAACTTCGTAAATGTGGAGAGGTGCAGTAAACAAGAACTATAACTCTATATTTGCATAAAGAGTTATTGTCCTTTGTTACTTTTCGTACCTATATTTTGTCTGGAGCATAACTTAAAATCTTTAAGAGGTATCAACATGAAACTTCGTAGGTAGACAAAACTCGATGAAAAGAAGTTTACCGCACAAGAACCATAACTCTATTTTGCAAAATTTAAAAGTATTGTCCTTGACAAACTTTTATTTAAACAAACATATTTGAATTAAGTAATAGCCCTTTTACAACTGGCCTTTATTCATGGGAGCATCCATCGGTGCCATCAATTCTCTTGTTGCCGTGGGTTAGAATCGATATCGACCACCTGGTATTTTTTTCTCAATTCCAAATCCAAGTCAGTCATTTTCTCCAGACATTTTTATCTCCACCATCCATGAACTGATTGCATCAATATAAACTGAACATCACTCCATTCCACAGTTTTACTTCTGGTTTTTTTTCTGAAAAAATAAATATTTTCTAAAAAATCAAATCATCATAATATCACGGCATGATTTCTACTTTAATTGTTTCTATCTTTTATTTCAGACGCAAACTATATCGTGATGACTCAAATAGGTAAGTTGATTATGAAATCAAAAACAAACATACTGATCCATTTCCGAATCACAATCCAGAAGCAAAGTAAAAACTTTGGAACTGACAAGTTAGGTTAGACACGTGAACTTCTACCAGGGAAGTGAGGCCGGGTGCTCCGGAAGGGTAAGCACCTCCTGTTTAGCTAGCTACACCCGCCATGTGTGTAATCAAAATTGTGTGAAAGGAACATTGAACTATGAGACGTCAAATATATCCAAGGCAATCCTAGACACAGAGACATCAAACTTATCAACAATACTGTGATGACGGCCAAGTTCTCTGTATCCAAAATTACTCTGACATATTTAACTCTCCATGCCAAGTTCTTCTCTTTGTCAATTTCGATTTCAAATAGGTAAGTTGATTATCAAACAAATTCTCTGTATCCAAAATTACTCTGACATATATAACGCCCCATGCCAAGTTCTTCTCATGTCAATTTCGATATCAAATAGGTAAGTTGATTATGAAACAAATTCTCTGTATCCAAAATTACTCTGACATATATAACGCCCCATGCCAAGTTCTTCTCATTGTCAATTTCGATTTCAAATAGGTAAGTTGATTATGAAACAAATTCTCTGTATCCAAAATTGTTCTGACATATATAACGCCCCATGCCAAGTTCTTCTCATTGTCAATTTCAATTTCACACGTGATGGTGCTGTTGTATAATTTCATGAGTGCAACGCACAGGCAACATTTCTACACCTTTGCCTATAGATGGCGACGTTTCGATATAAGTGAAATATTCTTGACTGGGACGTCAAACACCATTACACAACTCACTCACTCACTCTTTCCATATAATAGATGACTTGTTAAATACACAGGCTGTACAATGTGCTACCTTTGAACTTTTTTTTATAAAATCACGAATGCATCAAAAATCGTCCTGTGTTACTTTTGAATGAATTACTCGTATTGTATTAAAGTTCAAAAGTAACTCCAGGTCTTGATTTAAAACTATGCATTTTTCCAAAACCATTGAGACCAACTTTTAACTCAAGTATGTAAAAGAATTGTATGCCTTAGTTGCAAATCAAAAATAATATTTTTAGATGTTAATTTAATATTTTCAGTAACCTTGGCTACATGCTGGACGAGCGAGCATTCTTTCCACCTCCCTACCACTGGCATCCTATGGCATATCCGTTCGAATCACACAGAAAGCGAGTAGACACGCCTGTTCAGAAGAAAAGGTCCTCGTTGGCCCTTTATGGGGGAAGTTCCCTCAGAGGTCAGAACCAGTATTCCCGCTCTATGTACCTAGATAAGACGGAGGAGACGAGAACTAGTGAACAATTAAAGCCTATAGGTTGGGACGACGACAAATCGCAACAGACACAACGCAAAACGTCGGACGACACTTCCAGAAATCAGCCACTGGCAATTTTGCCGTCTGAGGAGCTTTATGGCGGGAAAATTTATCGTTCTCCTGCCAGATCTATTGACAGTGACCGTGTTAGGATAAGCCAATATAAACCGAGATCTGTGGACTACGATTATCAGAAACGAACATCGGAACCGGAAATCATACGATCAGAGGAGTATCGAATAAATACGGTTGAGCCAGAATTTCGAAGAAGGGCGGCGGAATCCGAATTAGTACGTTCGGATCCATATCGGATAAGCACGGTTGAGCCAGAGTTTCGAAGAAGGGCGGCAGAATCCGAATTAGTACGTTCGGATGCATATCAGATAAGCACGGTTGAGCCAGCGTTTCGAAGAAGGACGGCAGAATCCGAATTAGTACGTTCGGATGCATATCCGATAAGCACGGTTGAGCCAGAGTTTCGAAGAAGGACGGCAGAATCCGAATTAGTGCGTTCGGATGCATATCGGATAAGTACAGTTGAACCCGAGTATCGTAATTCCGATTATTTTCGAATTGTTCCAGATTCTGCAAGGCCCGACACGTTCCGTATAGTTAGAGTGGGGGAACCAGTTAAGACTGAACAAATAATTGAGACTCCTGCTGAAAGGCAATTGGTTAGAACCAGGAATTCGTTCGTTGATAACGAATGGAATAAACCTTTAGACAATGTTTATGTGTCTAACACTAAAATTGTGCAGACAACATCAACTTCAGCACCACCACCGCCACCGCCACCGCCGTCCAGACCAGAACGTCCTAAGAAACAGTAGGTAGAGAGAGAGAGACAGTGAACTTGATTAAAAGAACCGATCAATTAAATTGAAATGACACAATCGTTGTCATTATATTCAACCCCCTCCAATTGCAAAAAGGTTTTGGTTGGAATTTTCAATCGGTGATACCCAATATGTGTTTATCTGTTTTTTGGTATTTAATTTTTACTTCGATTCGAGTATAGTTTCAAAAACAGACATACTAATCCGACATGTCCGAATCACAATCCAAAAGCAAAATAAAAACTGACAAGTTAGGTTAGACACGTTAAC
This sequence comes from Anadara kagoshimensis, assembly GCA_021292105.1. Lineage (NCBI taxonomy): Eukaryota > Metazoa > Mollusca > Bivalvia > Arcoida > Arcidae > Anadara > Anadara kagoshimensis. The sequence goes on from CM037868.1 coordinate 16,364,967, forward strand.
TTACAACAGGGAAGTGAGGCTGGGTGCTCCGGAAGGGTAAGAAACTCCTGTTTAACTAGCTACACTCTCCACGTGTGCAATCACAATTGTGTGAAAGAAACTATGGAACGTCAAATATATTCAGGACAATCCTGAACAAATAGGCACCAAACTTAACAATAATACTATGATGACGGCCATTAAACCTTTTGAGGGTCTTAATAAGCCTAAGCTTGCAATGTCCTGGATCAAGAATTTATTTACAAATACACCATTACCAGGAGAAGCAGGTATATTGCTGTATAGAAAAAGAAAGTTAACAATATAAAAATTGAAGTTGACGTGTTTAACCTAGTTTTTCAGTTTCAGATTTTACTTGTCTTTGGGATTATGTCATAAATTGGGATCTCGTTTCTATGTTTTTGTTAACCTTATCAAATGCAAATGGGAGTACGTTGAGTTGAATTTAAGATATGTGACAGGAAAATGAATTATTCAGTCCAATTTTGCAACTCCGGGACCTTCCCAATACTAGCGGGGCGCTCTACTGATTGAGCTAGCTATAGTGGGCAACCTGTCAATTCCGCCTGGCCCGGCACATTCCTCAACTTTTTTCAAATACCTTGAATCGAAATATCATGTTCCATCCTTGATTCACCATTTTGTAAGTGACTTTCCATAGTCGGACTAGCCCAAAAATATATCGGGAAAAGAATAATGTAGCGGCCAAACCGGGACTCTCATTCCAAATATTAATATTAGCGTCACAATCTACCATGGTCACTTGTAGAATCTTGATCTTGCTCGCAAATACATGTATATATTGGGATATTAAACTGTGCCTTTAACTAAAATAGAAGCTAAATTAGAAAATAGAAAAGGCAATTCAAACGTAGTTTGTATATGCGTTAATATGTTTTAATTTGTTATAGGTTTCAGGGACATTGGCCAGCCAGAAGTGAAATGAAAGAAATGAAGGAGTTTAACAGGTAAATATGTGATACCTTGATAAACTAAAATTCGGCAAAGAATTGTTGCCAACTCTCCATGACCAAGTGGTCTAAGGCTGTCAAGGCTCGAATCCCAATCTATCAGATCCAAATTAAGATAAAGATTATGCCTTTAAGGGAAGGGGCTTTCAACTTTCCTCCTGTTGCCTTCGCCATTCCAAATCTGATTCGATATAGTACAGTAATTTACACTAAGACATAAAACACAATTTTTACGCTTAGACCAAGATTCACTTACTTATATCGGTGCAGTGTAACAACTCCTAATGAAGTCCAACGCCTAATGAAGTCCGGACTTCATTAGGCATTGTAACAGTACGGTCAGCTGGTCACTAATCGGGCTCGCCGCCATACCACGTGATCAATACCTCTTAACGTTTGTGCAGCACATTTTGGAAATGTCAACGTTACAAATTCCCGGAATAACGTCGTTTTTACGGGAAACGTCATATTGTGCGATTCCATGTCTACTGGAAACAAGCGTTTCACAGACACGTTAGAAAGTTTCAAGTGGTACAGCGGCGAACCCTATTTTGGAATGAATAAACAGAAGTTCTGGATAATCCAAAACTGATGAACATTTTTGCACTAAGAGTCACGAATGGGATTTAAACTTATGGGACGAGACGTACTGTAACCCGTTTTAGATCACCCAGTTACCGATGCTCCCTTTGGCCCTGATCATAACAACTCGTTTTGGTAAAATTAATTTATTTACAGTACAGGCTTGTCGAAAGTTAAACGCTAAGCTAACGAATATTTTAGTAATGAATCGTCATTTCGGTCCCTAGTAAGCTCTATATTGAGAGCTGTTACTATATATATATATAGTTATTTGCAGATTTTTGGCCACTTCGACTTGTCGCATTCTCTTTATAAGTAGGATCATGACCAAATAAACTAGAAAAACTGTGAGTCACAAGCTCACAAAAAAGGTGCACATCTACATTATATCACAAAGATTGTTTGAAAGTTTCATGAAAATCCATTGAAGGGTTTAGGAGTAGTTGCGGATACGAGATAGGTACCCTAAGGTGTAACGGAAGGACGGACAGACGGACGGACACCCCTATCACTATATACCCCCCACTTTTAAGCGGGGGGGGGGGGAGGGGCGGTTATAAGTCAGCCTTACTGACGGTTCTTGTGTGTGTGGTTTTTTTTTTAATTATTTTTAACATCATTTTTATTTTTTGTTTTTAAAGGAGAGCTTTACTGAATGGAAGAGATCCTTTTCTCTGGTCGAACGTGTAAGTATATTTTAATAATAATAATAATAATATAGAAATTTATTTTTTTTTTCAATTTGTTATGGACGTATAAAAGAATTTGACATTTTGCACACTGAATAATTCGCGTAGCTTAGCGTAGTGAATTGCCACTTCACATATAGTTGGAAAAGCCTTGATTTAAGTGAAATATTTTTGATCGGGACATTAAACCCCATTCAATCAATCAATCAATGATTTATTTTTGGCTTGGTTATAAGGTTTCGAGAAAGCAAAACCAATTTGTCAAATTCTAAACATTGTATTGGAGACATAATAATATTTATGTTCGTGAGAGGAATGGAATGGTGTTTCAAATGTTTATTGAACGAAATGGATGTAAAGCCAAACAATATTGACCTGTCCGCTTGACCTTTCATTAAAAAAAAATCATGGTGGACCAGTCTATTTTACATATAGGGGAAACTTGTGTTTATTTAGTCTACATAATGGGAAAAGGACATTATTTTTGTATTAACTGTATGTGAATTCTAACACTATCAATAATTGGTTGGACCATCATATATACGAATATTCCAAATGCAAGGTCGAGCGGACAGGTCAATGTTGTATCCCTATAAAAATGTGGCCAGGTCATCTGCGCGTTGTTTACAGTATATTTACTTCATGCTTTGACGATTTTGTTCAGAAATTTTAGATTTTTTTTTTTTTTTTTTTTTGATTTTTTTTTTCAAAAAAATTTCCCACACCCAATGGTGTGTCGTATTTATAACGTAAACATTTAAAAATTTGAAGTAAGGTGACTGTGAACTGTTTGTAGGAAAAGATTCAAATTTTAATTTCCCACCGAGTTGGAAATCATAAACTGTGGCGGTTCAAGGCATTCAATGTTGGGTGTGATCGATCAAAACATTTACAAAAAAGGCTTGAAATTGACAAAAAATCTTAAAAAGTCCCTCTTTTCAAAATCGAATTTGCGTGAATTTTAATAAGCATTGAAAAATTACGTTAACCAGCATGCACATATATATTTTTAACTTTAAACATTTGAACCTTTTCTTAGTTAAGTATATGTTGTAAGACCTATTTAATGGCATGAAAAACTTTAATAAAAAATATAAAAAATCATAAAAAATGATTGATCATATTTGAAACATAAGGAATTTTAATATATTTTTCCTTTAGAGTTATTTAAATTTGATTGATAAGTTTTCAATTTATTTTGGTTAATCGCGTGAACGAAAGTGAAACGAATTTTAATCCATGGCTGTATAGAAGCAGTCTTCCGTAGTTTATATACAAATATTTGACTGAATTAATTTTTTCGATTAGTCATGTAACCGCTGCTTCCCATTAGGTTCAATACAGACATTACTGACCCGTCCAAAGTTTAACATCTAGCTAGCGAGTAAAGTTGAGTAATAGTGTTTAACGTCCCAGTCAAGAATAGTTCACTTATATCGAGACGTCGCCAGCTATAGGCGAAGGTGCAGGAGTTCCGCCTGTGCGTTGCGCTGATGGCATTATATATACAGCAAGTTTCTTTAGCGTGCCAAGCCCACCGTGACGCGGGATCATTATTTTAAGTTCCCATCCGAAAGAACCGTTACTTTCATTTCGTAATGTCGAAAGCTTGGTGAAAGAACAGTCACTACCCACTTCTAAGTCTTGGGTCAGATCCGGTCAGGGTTCGAACCCACGACTAAAAAGTTACGGAGCGAGCACTCTGCCAACTGAGCTACCGCATTGCAATTGGTTACCAAGCTAGCGAATAAGTGCCGAATCTGGAGGTCATCTCGGCCCTTTTTTTCTTACACAGTACGTACAAACCTGTCAAAAGTTTAACACCGAGCAAGCGGATTAGTGCTGAATCGGGAGGTCATTTCGGCCCTTCTTTTCTTACAAAGTACGTACAGATCTGTCGAAAGTTTAACACCGAGCTAGCGGATTAGTGCTGAATCGGGTGGTCATTTCGGCCCTTCATTTCTTACACAGTACGTACAGACCTGTCTAAAGTTTAACATCTGAGCTAGCGGATTAGTGCTGAATCGGGAGGTCATTTCGGCCCTTCTTTTCTAACAAAGTACGTACAGATCTGTCGAAAGTTTAACACCGGGATAGCGGATTAGTGCCGAATCGGAAGGTCATCTCGGCCCTTCATTACTTATACAGTACGTACAGAACTGTCGAAAGTTTAACAAGGCGTGAAAGGCGTTACGCCCCGGGCCAGTCAAGATGTTTCCCCTTATAATAATCGAAGGACATTGGTGGCCAAGTTATCTAAAGTGCGCTCTTCCGGAGCATTGTGCCAAACGCATCCTAAGCTCGACTCTGATATCAAAATAGTACGTCCCAGTCAAAACGGTTTGTCAATTCAGCGTAGCTAAAACTGTACACTGCATCAATATGAATAAAACTATCTTTATCGTCAATAAAAATATCTTCATTATCCCCCACCTTTCCAAGAAAGGGGGGAATATCAAATCAGTCAGCTTCTTTCTGTCCGTCCATCCTTCTGGCCGACCAGACACTTCTTGTCCACAGTCTGAATTCTCCAAAACCATGAAGCACAATTTGACGATTGGAGATAGGCATGCTTTTCACCTGAGTTGGTTTGCTCACTTTTCTGGGAGTTATGGGCCTTTGAACGTAAGAACAAGTAATAAAAAGTTCCTACTGGCAGGAGATCCTAATTCACTTAATTTTCTTGTTACATTTTGATTCTTTTTTCTTTTTTAGGAACAGTAATTTTGGATTCCATCTGGAGTATGATAAGTAATAGACTCTTGTACATGTACGTGGGAATTCCGGGTTGGATGTCTCCAACAACCTGATTGGTTTCATCGAGATGTTGCATCAGACTAGGGCGTAAGAAGGAACGGCCAGTATTTATTAGCAGAATGCGATTGCAATTGGATGAGTCAGACGGAAACGCTGGCGTGTCGAGTGGGTGGAACACTTTGTAAGATGGCGTTGCATTGAAAAATGTCTGGGGCGGTTTCGCGGGAAAAGCTGGGCTTAATATACATATAATAATTATATAAAATGATATAATAAACTTTTGTATATTTATAACTGTATGTTTTTGATTTCTTTTTTTACACTTAGTATTAATTTTAATTGGAAACATTTAGCAGCATTTTATACAGCTATGAAACTTCCGACCCTCAAAAATTTGGACCTCACAGAATAATCACAAATTTGTTGACAAGCTATAATAAAATATGGTGTCTTTGTATCGATATTATTATGAATATATTTGACGTACCATAGTTCCATCTACCTTTTATTCCCAATTCCGATTTCACACATGCATATGACACGTGTAGCTAGGTAAACAGAATATGCTTACCCTTCCGGAGCATCCAGTCTCACTTCCCTGGTCGAATTTCACGTGTTTAACTTCAAATGTAAGTTTCAAAGCTTTTACTTTGCTTTGAAATTGTCATTTGGACATGGATTAGTATGTTTGTATTTTGCTTTCAAATAAATGGCGTTAGTGACGATATCACATGCCTAAACAAAGATAGTTTATATGTTTTGTGGCATATGCATGTTCATGTGCTTAAAACAGCAGCACATAGCAGTTTAACAGTATAAAAGAATAAATTTAAAATATCATAGATAACCAAAACTGTTCAAAGGATGAATATTGCATATATATTGGGGGTCTCTGTTAATGTATGGCGGTCATTTATAAGTTATGACCACCAAAGTGCCCTTCATAGCTACAGTACCGTTTGAAAGTTTATCACCGAGCTAACTTGACGAAATTGAGTCAAAGTACCAAGCTGTGTTGTCGAGTGCCGCTTGTATATAGGTAGGTAATGGCCGAAAAAAACCTGTCGATAAATAATTAGCAACTTTCGGAAAGCTGCCAGGATAACCTACTGATTTGTTAACTTGGGGTTAAACTTTTAAAAAAGATATCATACGTTATTATTGATTTATTAAATGGGTTTTAATTGACGTCCCAGTCAAGAATATTGCACTTAATTGGAGATGTCACCCGTTAAATGTGAAGTGGCTGAAAATTTTACCTTTACAGTGTGCTCAGGGTCATGTGTAACGAGTGATGTTTAACGAACAACCCTCTGTCATGACACTGCTAGGCATTATATTTTAAGGAGCGTCTCTTCCGAAGGATTTCTAAATGTGTGATAAGCGAAAAAACAGTCACTGCCTATTTTAATGTCTTGTCCAGAATCGATCGGGAGTGGAACCAACGACCTCCGGCATATGGAGCGGGCATTCTACCAATTTAGCTACCGCAGTGACGCAAAAACTTTCGAAAGATTTGTACGGTATAATTAAACTTGCAAACACTGAAGCTGATGGCAACTTATCTGGGAACATATACTTCTGCCAGAGTCACTTATTTGACAGCAATATCATGGATAATATATAAAAGTTTTTTGTGAACAGTTCAACTTGCCTGCCTTAAAGGTCACCTCTAAATAAGGGCCACCTGCTTATAAAGGCAAGTATCCCAGTTGTGTTTTTATTCTATATTTAAAAGGCTACCTGCCCATAAAGGTAATTTTTACTGGTTTCATTAGGTTGCCTTCATAGACACGTTTAACTGTATTGTCAACAAGCTTGTTTCGAGGCGTTCCAGGAAATCACAATAACTCTGTAAATGGTCTCTATTTTCATTACATAAACGATGATAGGTTTGGTTTGAATTTCTTATGAGACTAACGCTATTTAATATACATGCATTACATTTTTATTGTTCTAAACCTTAATTTCAGGAGTGTCATGGTAGGGATCCATGGACTCACCTTCCGATTTCTAAAAGATTTAATTTTTGCATTATATCAGCGAATAAGGTATAAGGGAGATAATTTATTAGCAATGTGAGGCGACAGTCCAGGTAAATTATCTCCCCTAGACCATGAGTAGTATCAAAAATGGCCAGTCTTCCACTTCGCCTATAGATAGTAGATGACGTCTCGATATGAGTGAAATATTCTTGAATTCTTAATATATAAAACCCATATCAATCAACCAACCAACCAATCAATCAATCATGGCCTAATTTTAGACTGAGTAGAGTAAACTTACAACTGTTGAACAAACTTGTAGGAACCATGAGTGGTGCTCCATAATAGTGAAGGGATCTCCACAAAGAGAGAAAGAATAAAAAGTGCGCCAAACATTGGCAGGGTAGAATCGACAAATATTCAAGGTGTTTGAGTTGCAGTTCCAATGCACAGGTACTCAGTAGTTGATAGAACTAGTAATGTTACATATTTTCCTCAAAATATTAATTTTGTCGATTGATTTCGCTCAATTTCATTCCATTTCCCGTTCACAAAATTGCAAGAAAAACCTCTGTGTGCTCTGAAATCGTTCATGCCCTAAAGTCGTGCAAATTAAACGAGAGTTGGCTTAATTAGGGGAAGTATTCCTAACTTCGATCACCCTAGGCAAAACACACTGCTCACAAAATTCAACGTCAGAAGACGCGTGTTTTAACAATCTTACAGAGGCTTGTAAACATTAAAAAGGGTCATTAAAGCTTTCAAACACCCCTGTGAGTTTGATATTTTACGTAGATCGGGGATTTGTATCATCTGGGTGGGTATTCCTAAATTCGATCACACGATTTTATGCTACAGTGCATATAGATATCGTGATAAATTCAGTTGAACTAAAAGTGTGTGTGTGTATGTACATGTGTGTGTGTGGTAAAGTTCAAATATATTCTGGTCCTTTGAATTTTAATTCAAATTTAGTAGAAATATTTCGCTTTCCACATGTCGCATGGTGACTATGGTCCACAGGCACTCGTTTACATCAATAAAAATTTTATCCCCAGGGCCATACAATACAGGCCCTGGGGATAAAATTTTTATTGATGTAAACGAGTGCCTGTGGACCATAGTCACCAGACGAGACAAAATATATTTCGTTAGCCAGCTACAAATGTACTTGACACCTATACCGAAAAATAAAGTGTCGAACCGAGCATTGATTAATTTATAGGGTTTAACGTCCTAATCATGAATCAAGAAAATTTGACTTGTATCAAGACGACATGGGCTGTACAAAACTTTAATGCGGCGATGGCATTGTGCAGTGAAGATTCTTTATCGTTACCTTACAATTCTGCTTATGTTGCTACGTTAGAGGGTGTCTAGTTACTTTTTTATGGTAAAGAGCACGCAAGTGCCACATCAAAGAACTTACCACGAATGACTAGATGAACATCTATAATAAAACCAGAGATGGTAAGGTTTGCAATATTCTTGGTAATTATTCCGCCAAGTTTATTTTTCAGATAATACATCTTTTACTTTATATTTATCATGTCACATCCGCCGTGACATGGGGGTTGGGGTTTTAAGGTCTTAATCCAAACTCGTTACTTTTTTATCCCCTAGCGATTCAATGCGAAAGAACTTCACATTGTCCTGCGTAGAGCGGAGTGTATCAGGGTCACTTACTTAAGCACTAGCTCCCGCAAAACACTATCTTGGTCACAAATTGATTTTTTAGTTATCTCAATTCAAGTTTATTATTTTAAACGATATTCACCTCAAAGTTTAAGTCACGAGTATGTAAGAGAAAACTACATCAAGTTGACAGGATAATGTGTCATTAGAGCATGATGTAGTGAAAATAAGTGAAATAATCTTGACTGGGCATGATGTAGCTATCATATTTGAAAATAAGTGAAATAATCTTGACTGGGCATGATATAGCTATCATATTTGAAAATAAGTGAAATAGTCTTGACTGGGCATAATATAGCTATCATATTTGAAAATAAGTGAAATAGTCTTGACTGGGCATGATATAGCTATCATATTTGAAAATAAGTGAAATAATCTTGACTGGGCAGGAACGATCAAATTAAACCAATAATAGTAAAGCTCTATCTGTGGTATTTGATCCTTTATTTACTCCCTCTTTTTATTGCTATTCAGAGTTCTTCAAATCCTTCAAAACTTTATTCTTTCTTGCTTTTTCTAATTTAACTTGTTTGTTTAATTCACGAATACGTTTCCTCTCCTCTTTCTTTGCCTTCATCAGTAACTTTTCCTCTTGCTCTTTCTTCTTCTTTTCAAGTATTTCGTTACTTGTCAATAAACGATGGCCTGTATTCTTTTTGGTTTTCGGTTTTTCACATCCTTCGTTTGTTTTTACTGCAAATATATCTGCAATTTCTTGATCCCATAACATTTCTGAAGGAGGCAAGTCCCCAGGTGTGTCAGCAAATTTGTCATCAATACATTCCAATGAGAATGGTAAGTCTATTACGCCAGATATACCTCCTGGTATTTCAATATTACATAAAACATCGTTTGTTGGCATGACAATATCATTACTGCCCGAGACAGTAGTAGTTTCACAAGTGGATATACTAACATCTGTATTAATAGCAACCGATGGCAATGTATTTGTATCTTCAAAGGCATACAAATTAGCACCAGCACTCCATGGTTCTTCCAACGATGTTTCCGAATGGTTCGGGGTTGTTGCTAGATCCTGGAGGCTAACTTTACAAATTACCCACATTAACAGATGTTCGTTATCTTGAAGAGAACAGTTCACATCATGCGGTTGTGATGGGGAAAATGCAGACTCTGGTATGGCGAGAGGATTCCAGGGAATGATGCCACATGATCTGAATCCAGATATAATGTTTGAAGGAGTAACTGATTTGTTATAGGCTGAAGCAAATAGTGCAGGCCATGACCTCTTGTCGAGCTTATTACTTGGGGTACAAAGATAGTCAGAACATTCCTGGTCGTAGTACTGCTGAAGTGGACCGAACACAGATCTATCTAGTGGATTAAGGTAATGGGTTGTATGCGGTGGGAGACACATTATATGAATATTATTCGCTCTTGCATCCTCCAGTAAGTCGACAGTTTCATGGGAAATGTGACCATCCAATATTAGGAGCTGAGGTCTATGTGATCCACAATAATTTAGAAAGATTTCCCGAAACCACTGTACACCTATGATATTTTCAGTCCAGGCTTTTTGCTGGTATGTCCATCTGGAACCCACTGGACCTTCTGATGTGTTAAACCCATTCAGTGCCTTTGGAGTTTTTCCTCGTACAATAATGAGGGGTGGCAGTCTCTGTCCGGCCCCATTGGTGGTAACAATGACAGTTACGCTGTCCCTGGAATTGCCCGTCCTCCCTGGTATTGTTCGCGATTTTTTCGACGCAACTACATGAGTAGGTGTATGTTCAAGGGATGATTTTTTCTCGTCCATGTTCCAGATAGCGTATGGTTTATCTTCTAGGTCTAGGTCCTTAAGTACTTGAATAAGATCAACGAAATAGTTTCCAGTCTGGACAGGGTTCATGGCTCTTGCCCTTACTGTTGTCAACTTTTCAGGTCTGCGTATGGTTAATTCTGGATTTCTTCGCTTAAAATTCAGCCACCAGTGTTTTCCAGGTTTCCCATTTTTAAAAGGCGTTCTGATACGCATGGATGTTACTAACTGGCCCACTTTAGTGAGTACCTGGGTTTTAGTCATCCCAACACCCATTTCAGCTGCTTTCATAACTTTTGTGGCTAAAGTCTTCTCAGCATTGTAGGGTAATGCGATTGGTCGTCCTGGAACCGAGCCGGGTTCAGTCCTCCCCCTTATGTAATCGCTTATTGTGGCCTGTGGTACACCATACACTTTTGATGCTTGTCTTTGGCTCATACCTGACTTGACATCACTTAGTGCCTTCTCAAGTGTCTCGGTGTCGTATTTTTGATATACTTTAGTGGATTTCTTCTTGATTCTATACATCTTCTGAAAACAGATTTAAAAACAAAAGAGTATAATAGCAACCTATTCTTTATTTGGTTTTACAAATCAAACATGAAAAATCAGTGCATATACTGTTTTTGTATATATATATATATATATATATATATAAATAGATCGGCACTTCTAAAATTTGTTTGGTGTTTTTACTTCAAAATGAATGCCCATGTTTTTTAAGAGAGATTTTGCAGTTTCTAATTTGCTTTCACTCCCAATTCTACAGCCAACGTTGCATCTTTGCTGTGGTCCCGTTCTTTGAGTTTTAACACATGGTTCCTCTTTAGGCTTTAATAGCCACGGCCCCGATGAGACCCCTGTTTTCATAAGCTGTGACATTACAAATGCGTTATCCCTCTTCAGATAGGCGTAAGTTTTTGAGTTGTCTTTAATCATTATGGCATTAGGATCTTTAGGGTTATCCATTTCCCATTCAAGTTTGTAACCTTGCCCAATTACTAACTGCTTTGGACCATGATGGTGCATTCCAACTGCCCACATACTAGGAATTATGAGATGAAACATTCTAAAACGAAACAAAATAAAATAAAATAAAACAAAATAAAAAAAATTACCGACTTTACAAGTTTACACAGCAGTCCTTTTTCACTAAAGACAAGGTATTTTTAAATCTACGAACAGGACAAAATTCAGGAAAACTGGTGTCGGGGATACAACCCAAATAATAAATAAATAAATAAATAAATAAATAAATAAATAAATAAATTTGGAAAAGTAAATTACATTTATTAACTTAATTTATATACTAGTATTTAATTTATATATAACAGTAAGACTTTTTTAAAAGACCATCTTTATATAAAGACCACCTGCCAGTGTTAAAAATCAAATGCAGCATGCTTATAAAACGAATACTCTTTGTACCCGGATTGGTCTTTAAATAATATAGACTTATAGACTTTATTAATTCTCTCTCTCTCTCTCTCTCTCTCTCTCTCTCTCTATATATATATATATATATATATATATATATATATAATTTCTCGGACATTATTTTATTATTTTTCACTTATATATAGACCCCATTCATGCCTTCCTTCCTGCGTTCATTCGTTAATATGTCATTCATTCAATTAATCATTCAGGGTTAGATCTACCCTCCGGGAAATGGCTGATCGAAGTTAGGGGTACATATAATATCAATGGGTCCCTAAATTCGATCACTCGTTTTTTTGTTTTACCCATATCAATACCGTAATTTCTCATAAAAACATTTATTATTATGCAAATATAAGCTATTTTCTTTCTCTAAAGATCATTATAAAATAAGTAGTAATATAAATTAACAGTTTACAAGCTATAAGACTGCATCGCATACTTACGTGTCACTAGCTTAAATCTGCCGCCGCAAAAACTGCAACGTCACAGCTCGATATCAACCAATCAGAAGGCCCGATTCAGGAAAAGGACGCATGTCTGATTGAGGGCATTCCGTTAAATATAGCACAGGGGGAAAACCCATGGTGAGAGTTTATTCAAAATTCTAAACACAGTTTGTCATCGCCGTGAAATGTAAACCGATTGAAATTAGGAGACTGATCGAAGTTAGGAATACCTCCCCTAGTTGATAGAGAACATATGCACCTATAGTGTGGGAGGCCCTGGGTTCGATCCCTAGTCCAACCTTGCATTTTATCCCCTTTATTTAACAAATACATCATCACTGATCATATGGCATTGTGATGGGAAAAATGGTCACACAGTAAAGTTGTATTTTGAAGAATAGTTTAGCTCTTAAATATTAGTATTATAGAATACAGTCAGACCTGTCTATAAAGGCCACCTATGGAAACCAGTAAGAGTGTCCTTTATGCACAGGTGGCCATTATATAGAGATGGCCTTTAAAGCAGGTTAGACTAATTATTATTATTTTCTTACATCATATTTCCAGATTACTTATGGTAATAGTTCAGTTAACAACATAAATGAGACAAAGACCATGGATGAAGCTCAAGCAGCAGTATTTGCGGAAAATGTTCAGAATATTGTAAGTGTATATAGCTATTAGTAATGGGAATCGGTTGCATTTTCATAATCGATTAATTGGTTATAATCGGAAGATGATTTTGATCAATTTTCCGATTATAATCGGGTTAATAAATTAAAGTGGAAATTACAAAGGAAATTAGATTAAATACTAATTTTTAGTCTTGATAATATCTGCAAGATGTTAGTATCTCAGTTAAGACTTAAAATATCCTTCATTTTCTGATCATTTACTCTTCCTTACATTTGTGTTCGTTTTCTTTTCCAAGTACACTTATTTCAGCTACAATTTCATACTTATTTTATAAGAGACATTTGTCTCAGTCAGTGTGGAATTTTCATTGTGAAGAACCGTTTTTCCATAAACGAACTTCAGTAAATAATCAAAACCGATTGATTTTTAGATTTTAGAATCGATTATTGCTAATCGGACGCTCAAACAATTAGATATCAATTAAATCGGTTAATCAGTCCAACACTATTAGCTATAGTTACATACAAAAAACAATATGTGGGAGGACTCAGCACACAGCATAGCAGGGTCTCAAAAGTCCACACGTCCAAGGTCCTGGACCTATTGATTTTACATTTGGGCCATTTTATTAAATGAATTGTGGTAATGTTACTAGCTTATTGTCATGAAAAATAATTTTAAAAATTGCTAAATTATGTTTTAATGGGTCTCAGTCTCTACTGACTCTAGTACCAAACTTGTGTGTATTTTATCCTTAAGCCATGCCAAATTAATTTGCAGTTCATTGTAAAGTGGTTATTTAGATTAACTCCACCTCCTGGACTGTGATATTATGTTCTATATTGATGTTATAAGCTATGTTTCCATTCCTGGTAGCCAAAATCGACATTGGCTACTAATGTCTAAGGAATTCTTTCAAAAAGTAACCTATTTTAGCAAATTTGTGGAAAAAATACTTTAAAAAGGACTATATTTTCACAAATTTTGGAAATTTGGCTACTAATTATTTTAAATTTATGGAAACCTAGCTTTAAGTGTGGCTGTTGAATTGTTTCTATGTACATCTTTGTATTTTCAGTGTCAGCTGATCGAACGACTATCAGATCTTGGAGTAGAAAGTGTTTTCCAGTCAGTTAACTTACTGGACGACTCCTCGTTTTACCTCGGATCTTCTGTTGGAAAGAGATTTATGTTGGAGAAATCTGACATCATTGACTCATTTCACACTTTTTGTGGTAAGAAAACACCAAAAAAACCCAGTTATTTATTATACCCCTCACTGTGTGGGGGTATATATTGATAGGGGTGTCCGTCTGTATGTCCGTCCTTCTGTCCTTCCGTTACACCTTAGGGTACCTATCTCTTATCCGCAACTCCCCCTAAACACTTCAGTAGATTTTCATAAAACTTTCACACAATCTTTGTGATATAATGTAGATGTGCATCTCCTATTTAAAAATTTGATCCAATGGATTTTTTTATGTGGGGGAGCAGAGGGTATTTTTTGTGAGCTTGTGGCTCGCAGTTTGTTTTTCTAGTTTATTGATTGTTATGTATGATTAGAAGATAGACCTTTCAACTTTTAAGCTGATTAAAGGGGCATCAGTGTCCGAGTGGTCAAATTACTTACAAAGCACGGCACCTCTCACTGCCTAGGTTTGAATCCAGGGTTCACACAGTCCTGGAAAAGTCCTTGAATTCATGATTGGCCTGGAAAAGTACTTAAAAACGAAATGTCCTTAAGAAGTCATGGAATTTGTCAAAAAAGTCCCTGGAATCTCTGAATTCTGTAAAACATCTCTACCTACCCTCTCAACTAATGCAATAGTGGAAAATTGCAGCTATTTTTTATTTATTGGCAGACAATTTTATTCCTGACTCCATTCTATGCTTTTCAATAAAACCGAAAAAATCAGTTGTAATCAGTCTTGTTTACTTTCCTATGGGATAGGTTATATCAGGTAGGATAATCTTTCACCTGGATAACCCAAATAATCTGGGCCAAATTGTTTTCATGTCTTCAAAGTGTGAATTTTTTGACATTCATTACATTTGTTTGTGTCCTGGAAAATGTTTCAAAAGTCCTTGAAAAGTGCTGGAAAAGTCCTTAAATTTTGTCGGCCTAAACCTTTACAAACCCTGGAATCTAACTTGGGGGTATATAATAGTGTGAGAAAATGTGTCAGTTCACTTGCTGAAGATTAGTGCTTTTGTTCTAGGTACTCCAGTTTCCTCTACCACTCCTGAACTAGGCACCTCAAAATTAGTGAAAGAATCTTGACTGGCATTTAAGACCTCATTGCTCCACTCCACTTAAATAAACTTGATTGTTCTCAGTTCTAAATTAAGGACCTACTTCCAAAGTCCAAAGCATGTTTTCAGATATACCCAAAAATGTTAGTGAGTTTTCTAAGTTTTATCAGGTAAGGTCCTTCAAAGTTATATTTGTTTTTAGTATCCACCTCATTACAAAAACCTACCTAGCTGTTATATTATAAAACACAAAATACAAAATTTGATGACAGGGCCTACACCTTATGAACATTTAGAACAGATAAACTTGTGTTTGTTTTTCAAATTTGATGCTAAAAGGTACCAGGCAGTGAACAATGGTAGATGCTAAACATACAGAAAGCATAGAATGGAGTTAACCAGTCTACTATTTGGTGAATTATGGACAGTCAGTCGTGCCCCTCGGCCCTCCCCTTTTGCCTGAAAAAAGGAATAGAATGGAGTTGACCAGTCTACTATTTTGTGAATTATGGACAGTCAGTCGTGCCCCCTTCTCTTCTGCCTAAAAAAGGGCATAGAATGGACCAGTCACCCCATCCCCCCTTAAAAAATCTATATGCTTGTACAGCTTTACTGAAAAAAAATCAACAGGACCTTTTATAAAACAGAGCAAATAGGTTGATCTGTTCAGTTGCAGTTTACATTAATGTTTAGTTGATCTGAATGGTACATATGACAATATTGGTGATATCCACTATACAGTCCCATACTTGTATGTAGATTACTAACAATCTTTCTTGAAATCTGATTATTTAGAAAAAGAATTGACTTTTTCAGAAACTTGTGCAATCTTTCTGAAAAAATGCCCTTGCCTTGGTTAATATCCCGGGGGTTGGCTAAGAGGTTGTTATCATGTGGTATGCTGTGGAATCCCATGGCTTAAGACTTTTTTGGTCTGACTTAGCTGAGTGGTATTGTCACTGGCTTTCTAAGTCAAGGGTTGTGGGTTTGAACCTCACTCAGAACTTGGAAGTTTTCTGAGATGATTTTTATCTCCTGTCTATACTAGAGATGTAAAAAGCTCGTTACTCAGTAGTCTTGGATGAAACTCAAAACCGAGGTCCCGTGTCTCAGTTCACGCTAAAGACACCTCTGTAGAGTTAAAAAAAGAGTAGGCTATTTTTGTCAGCTACAGAGGACACTTGCAACTAACTGCAAGCGATTGAAACTGACCTGAGCAAAGTAGATTTTTTATTATTATTTTGATGAAAGTTTTCAAAAATGGTTGAAAGGAAGGTAATGTTTTATAAAGTTCGAGCTCTGAATACAGAACCAAAAAGTGAATGTGACTTCCTTTTACTTTAAAAATTTTAGGTAAAAATTTAAAATCTGAGTGATAAACAGTCATGTTTTATTCTTTTTCATTTCTTGTAGGAAAATATGCCAGAAGACCAAGACTATCTAAGAATGATCTCAGTGAAGCAAAGACAGAGATACAGAATATAGATGACATCAATGTCTTGAGTTTTGAAAAATGTGTGACATTAATCGTGAGTATATTTAAGCATTGAACTTTGTTATATGCCCAGTAAACAGAGGTTAGGATACATGCCCAGCAAATAGAGTTGGGGAGAGATTTATATGTAAATGAATCAGCCTGTCTGGTCATCCATCATGGTATCCATATCGTCTATGTGTATTACTGGATTTTTTATCAAGCTTGGCACAAATGTTCAGGTATTAAGATAAGCAGGAGCACAGTAGCCCATGGCTCTAAAAATCATTCTGGACTGCATTTTAACACAATTTAACTATTTATTGCTCTAACTTCTTTTCAGAAATTGGACCCCCAGTTTAAAATAGTTAAGCTTTATCCCCGATGCTTACCAATATAGAAACCTAGTTATTGCAAGCATGTTATGATACAGTTTGCCCCGAGAATATCACAAACTCAGTAGGCAATAATTTCGTATTATTGTCAGAAATATACTATAATTGTCTAAATTTCCTGCAATTTAAAATTTGAATTTTCTCAAAAACTAAGGTATACTCCCTCATGCAAAGTATTTCCTTAGCTGAATTTGGTAAAATAAATGTTGGACCTTTGGGTAGCTTTTCAACATCTTCAAAATAATTTTGGTTTCATAATTTTGGTCCAAGCACTTCTGATGAAGAATTATATTCCGAAACGGCCGTCTAGTGCTGTAAAATTAAAACTGGTATAATATGTTATTTGCTTTATTATAGAATTTCATTTCAATTATCCCATTCTTGAAGGCAGAAGGATTATTTTTGGAAATGTAACAAAATCACTATTATTCGGGTTTTTTTTTCAGGGTGAACACATAGAGAAGCTGGCATTAATCAGTGTTAACTCTGTCTTCCTGTCTGTCAATATGACAGAAAATTCCATGTTCCAGCATGCATCACCCCTAGGAATGGCTTTCATGTCTGAACGGAGAGATATCATTGATTTATTTTCAAAGTATTGTGATGGTAAGTTACTGTATAGCTGCTGAAATTATTCACTCAATTTCGCTATATTCAGGGTTTGACTTTATAGTGCAAAAATAAATACCAAGTGAATATTTTCATGTAGCATGCATTAAACATAGACTGAGATAATCCGTACAGAAAATTGTTAACACTGACTACTGCTTCACAAAATTTTATACCCTTGACTCGAGTAAGTTCCAGTGTCTGAACTGTGAAATTTATTCCCTGCAGAATGAAACAATTAGAACATGCTGTCTTACAGTATTTTATCGGGAAGGGACCCTTGCATCATAACCTAGAACTAATGCAATTTTAAAGGGTGACAAAATTTTTTGTTTTGGCATGGTACATGTGGCCGTGTAACCTGCCAAACAATCTTTATAACTCATAAATCATAATGTCATTTATTTTTATACCTTTTCTTCGAAAGAGAAGAGGTTTTTTTTTATTTACCCATGTCCCTCTGTCAGAAACAAATTTTCATAACAGTTATTTTAGCAACTACTTAACACAGTCACTTGAAATTTTGTATCAAAGTTCAATATGATGTCTGATGATGCACGTACCAATTTCAAGTCTTCCAGGCATCTACTTCCTGTTAACAAGTACCGATTTTTATTTTATTATTCAACATTTAGGGTCAATGGTTTGAGTTGAAAGTTGAGGTATTCTAATTCTTGTTCAAGTTTAATCTCTTGCTTATGGACATTATAACATACTTTACCTTTATTATAGATTTTAATGATTATCTTGCTTTCAATTTCATATTGTAGATAATTCATTGTTATCAAAGAACCAAGAGGAAAAAGAAAGGACAGCTCGTGAATTGATGAGTCATGTACAGACCATTGTAAGTTTTTTTGTGAAACAAAACTATAAAATTAATTGCAGAACAGTAAACTACTGAATAAGTTCCAAGACAGCAGATCATCTAGTCCGACTACATGGACTAATCAGTCCACTAAACCCCCATTTTAATTTTTGACTTGTTGGGGGTTTGTAGTCTGACAGCTTTTAAAAAGAATTAAAAAGAAAACATTTGAAGGGTTCCATGTTGTCAGCAAGAGCGAGGTAAGGAGATGCTTGAAGTTATCGACATGTGTTATTGTTTCTGCCGTTTTCGTCAGAAATTCCAAGAATTCAATAATGGAAGCTGTCAGACCACAAACAACCAACAAGTCAAAAATTTAAATGGGGTTTAATGGGCTGATTAGTCAGACCACAGATCATTTTGACCCTATGTAGCTAGGTAGTTTTTCAAAAGCTGCTATTAATCTCATGGCAGATTTTGACAGCTGCTATCTATCCCATGGCAGATTTTTGATAGTTGCTATCTATCCCATGGCAGATTTTTGATAGTTGCTATCTATCTCTCGGCAGATTTTTGACAGCTTTTATCTATCTCTTGGCAGATTTTTGACAGCTGCTATCTATCTCTCGGCAGATTTTTGACAGCTGCTATCTATCTCTCGGCAGATTTTTGACAGCTGCTTTCTATCCCATGGCAGATTTTTGACAGCTGCTTTCTATCGGCAGATTTTGACAGCTGCTATCTATCCCATGGCAGATTTTTGATAGTTGCTATCTATCCCATGGCAGATTTTTGATAGTTGCTATCTATCTCTCGGCAGATTTTTGACAGCTTTTATCTATCTCTTGGCAGATTTTTGACAGCTGCTATCTATCTCTCGGCAGATTTTTGACAGCTGCTATCTATCTTTTGGCAGATTTTTGACAGCCGCTATCTATCTCTCGGCAGATTTTTGACAGCTGCTATCTATCTCTCGGCAGATTTTTGACAGCTGCTTTCTATCCCATGGCAGATTTTTGACAGCTGCTTTCTATCGGCAGATTTTTGACAGCTGCTATCTATCTCTTGGTAGATTGTTGACAGCTGCTAACTAACTTTTGTTAGTTTTTGACAGTTTCTATCTGTCTTTCTGCAATTTTTCAGCTCCTCGCTACTCGGCAGTAAAGCTTTGTCTCCTTTTCATTAGCTCAGTGATAAATATAAGACTATAAAAATCCATTATGAGTATCCATATATAGGATAGGCAAATCTCACCCAAGGGGTTTCAGTCAAAGATGAGGCTTGCCGAGTCGCTGACCAGAAATGTTCAACCTCGAGGGTGAGATTTTCCTATCCTACATTGATAAACTTATAATGGATTGTTTTTCTCCCATTTTAATGCCAAAATTTGTCTTCATGATGGAAAAACTTTACTTTAAAATAAATATCGCCATTGGAAAGAATGTACCTGATTTTGGTTTATACAAATGCATTAACTAAAAAACGAAGTTATTTATTCTAAACTCCCAGATTGAACATTTGAAATGCACTCAAGATTTCTAAATTTTGAAGACTTGGATGTCATTTTCCGGCAAAATGACGTCATATTCCCCACATGATGATGTCATGCAATTGTCTTTTGGTTATGACGCCACCAGTGCCAATTTGCATGTGCGACCCATAGAAGATAGAAATATCCGTCATGAGTATCGCCAATGGAATATTTCTATATTACATGACTTGTCTTGGGAGAAAAGGCTGGTACTGGTCAGTCATGTACAGGCCATTGTATGTTTATTGTGAGAAAATATTTATGATATAGAATCATATCTGTAGGAAGCAGGATTTTCTTTAACTTAAATTTAGCAAATGTTGGTTATCTATATTTGAAACTACTGATAAATGTTTTTTTTTCAAAGCTAATTGCAAATGTTTTAATCTAGAAGTAATTTTAAAAATGGCATCTTTAATTCCTAAATATCTTGTATATTAACACAATTATAAAGATTTGAAATTTTGCCAGATTTTAGTTAAGGAATGATTGTGAAACTGGGGCTAGTAGAAAATCAGTGCTAATCCAAAAAGGTTCAGATGTTCAAGCATCATCATCGGGAGATATTGACTATTAAAATGTTTTTGTAAATTGTGCCCTAGGGAGCTCCAGAAAGACTTAAAGCATATTAAGTTTACAAATTTTCTCCCCAGCTCTATGGTCTCTGGATTACCACTTTGTGTTGCTTATCCAAAGTTCATCAAAAAAGGACCATTACAAATGGGGAAGGACTACTAGATTAAAATACTTACTGGTCCTTTTGGCTACTTCAGAATTTGTTTTAGTGTCTATCTCTTGGAATCATGTCAAGATAGGTTTCTATTTGTGAAAATTGTAAATTTAGGTAGTTATAAAAACTGGCAAATGGAAATTTTAGCGAGGGGGTTATTTTCAATTTTATCCATTCTTACGTAGATAACAAAGACTAATCCCTAATTACACATGTGGCAGGTGTAGCTAGCTAAACAGGAGGTGCTTACCCTTCCAGAGCACCCGGCCTAACTTCCTTGGAGAAGTTCACATGTCTAACCTGACTTGTGAGTTCCAAAGTTTTTACTTTGATTCTGGATTGTGATTTGGACATGGATAAGTATGTTTGTTTTTGCTTAATTCACGATTTCTTACAATTCTCAAAAATAGCAAAAAAAAAAAAAACTTAGTTTACAATATCCTTATTATTTGTTGAACTTACAGTTTGATTTTGAGAGACCGGGGTGGCCTAATGGATAAGACGTTAGTCTTCAAATCAAAGGTCTCTCACTGCTGTGAGTTCGAGTCCAGCTCAGACCACATGTGGGAAAGGGAATTTTTCTTGCTGTTGGCCTTTACTGGTTCACCTGGTACTGGGGGAGTGGCAAGCTTGTCTTCCATGTACTGACTCTGTGAGCAAGCATGTTAAAGTTGCCCTGAGTGCGAGCTAGCTAGTACAAGGCAGACCTTAAAACACACTTGCATTGTTCATAGATTAATCCATAAAGATGAATAAAATAGTTCTCGTCGGAAATAGCTGAAAAATTGTTGATGCAACTATAAGCAACATTCAACCAACCAACCAGTCTGTTTTTGTTTTATTTTCTAGTGTGAACACATCCAGGAGCTCAGTAATCTGGGAGAAGAAACAGTATTTCTTTCAGTCAATATGAAGAATGAGACCTCCTTCTACTCCGGATCTAATGGAGGAAAAATGTTCATAAATTTTAAGTCTAATGTAATGGATACATTTTATCAATATTGCAAAGGTATACTTTTTGATAGTATTCAGTCTAGATTAAGTATTTTTATGGGTTTATGACATTCCAAGAGATGGTTTGTCGGGGGGAGGGTGTTTGGATATGCTGAAAATAATATTGCATGCCATGTAATGCAGAATTCCTTAACTGTATTTCAATACATATTAATTACACATTGCACTGGTATGTCTTTTTCGGAATTACATGCACTTGTAGAAAAACCATACTTATCATGAATAACCTCTTCTAGTTAAAAAAGCTTTTGGTTTGTTGAGTTTCTTAAACTAATTGAGTTAATGCTCATAAAATTGGTTGAACAAGACATTGTCTGTTTTCAATACAAACTTTGATATTATTTATAGATTTTTACTTTTTTTTGTACCAGTGCATTATGGTTTTTGTTACTGGTAACACTGGTGTAACAGAAACTGATCAGAAGCCTATAAAACCAGTTTTACCAGTATGTCTGTATATTGTATATGGGGGGTGGGGATGGGAAGTTTTCATGGGAAATTTACCATGGACACTCTTTGACAGTAGGATAGCCAAGTCCAAAATGTGCGTTGGTTTTAAAATTTGAGACCTTCCGCGGTAAATAAAAAGGGATTACTTTTTGGCAAGTGTCTGAACCCGAAAAAAATTCGCCATTTTCAGAATCGTTTTTATACCATAAAATTAACATTTCTAGCTACGAATATGATGCAAGCGTGTGAGGAATTAACTAAACTTTCTACATGTATCAAAAAGTCCGAGATAAAACGCCATATTTACTTAAAATTACTGATATCCCGACGATAACCGATTTCTCTTGAAAATCAACAGAAATTCTTCTCCATTTTTGAAACTGGTACGTTTTTTGTGTAAAGAATACTTTTCCAAGAAATTTTAATACAATGTCAGAAAATTATTATATTACGCCAGTAAATTATCGTACCTGGTGCATGAGGGTTAAATATGCGAAAATCGCAAAAATCCAACAGCATGATTTCAGTACGTCTTGTTGTCAATGAAAACAAATATGGCCGCGACCTTGATAAACATTGTTCCAACGTAATGACGTAAACAACGTTCCCCGTGTCAAATATATAGGTCAACTGTCTACTGTATACACAGTACACGCAATGTACAATACAGACCTGTCGAAAGTTTAACACTAAGCAAACCAAAAGAAGTCAAAGCTCGACTGCCGAGTGCCTAAGGTATGGAAAGGTAGCGATCGAAAAGCTGCCGAGAGATAGATGGCAACTGCTGTCGATATAAACACCAAACGAGGAACCAATATGGGCTGTCGGCACTAATTCGTTAGCTGGGTGCAAAACTTTGTACAGGTCTGTACTGTATTTATCGATTTTTTTGCAACAGGCATCCTCATCTTGCACACATCATATGACATGTGTTTGTTGATGAGATACTTTAGGACCCCAACAGGAATAAATAAATAGGGCCTACATTAAAAAATAAATAAATAAATGATAAATAAATAAGAAATTCTACAGAGAAATAAGTTAGAGCTGGGACACAGTATGTTGAGCAGGTTACAAAATGTCTAGCAGGTTAGAGATGATAAATAAATAAATAAATAAATAAATAAATAAATAAATAAATAAATCAGAAATTGTTCAGAGAAATAAGTTAGAACTGGGACACAATATGTCAGCAATTATACATAAATAAATAAATAAATAAATAAATAAATAAATAAATAAATAAATCAGAAATTCTACAGAGAAATAAGTTAGAGCTGGGACACAGTATGTTGAGCAGGTTACAAAATGTCTAGCAGGTTAGAGATAATAAATAAAAATAAATAAATAAATAAATAAATAAATAAATCAGACATTCTACAGAGAAATAAATTAGAGCTGGGACACAGTATGTTGAGCAGGTTAGTGATGATAAATAGGGTAAATACATAAAAAGAGATCAAATAAGTTGCATTTTGTCTTTCCTCAAGGTACTAACATGAAATGTGGCATGGGTACCATGGAAAGTAACCTCAGATATTTTTTTGGAAAAAGAACAAATTAACATTTAAAAAATAAAAGATATTGAATTACTAAAAAGTTAAAAAAAATTATGAACAGGCAGATAGTTAGAAATTTTGTCATATTGTTGTCTGTTAAATGAAAGACAAGTGGGCCATAATAGCATTTAAAAGGACTAAAATTGTCTAAATTATCAAATTTAATTTAGAAACTACACAAACAGGTGATTTTATGGGGACAGGTACTTTCTAGTTGTTCTGGCTGTGATAAATAGATAAATCATTTACAAATAAATCAAAAACTATGGGATCATATGGCAGTGTTCATTCTAGAAAGGGGCTGTTGATCCTTTATTTTGCCAAATGGCACCATTGTAAAGGCCATAGTGGGCCACATTTGAAATTAGATTTCAAATGCAAGTTCAAAATATTTGATAGCATTGTCATATATAAAAGCTACATTATATGAAACTTTTAAATACTTCATTACAAAAGCTTTTACATCAGCCTAAAAGTCACATCAAACATTAGATGTATGCAAATTTATTGATGTTATTCAACTTGTTATTAGAGGAATTTTATAAGAAATGAACCCATCTGAAAAATCCTAGAATGAACACTCATGGTTATTACTGTTTACACATAATGGAACATTTTACAAAGAAAAATGTATTATGTGTGACTAAACCAACTTTGTAAATTGTAATAATGTTGAATGTCTCATTTCATGTAAAATTAAAACATAACAATATTTTTAATACACTAGGAATTAGATATCATCAGACATTTGAATGTTTCATTTTATATAGAATTAAAAAATCAACACATATCAATATCCTTAACATACTGGGAATTATATACCATTACACATTTATGAATTGAATGCTTCTCTTGATACTGAATACCTCTTTTTTACCACATGAAATGCTTTTCATGCACCCTTGTCTGAAGTGTAGCATACAGGTAACAGCATAGGTTAAAATCTTACATGTCAGAAAGTTTGCCAGTTCTCTTGTTGAGGGGTGTGTTTTACCTCAGGGATGAAGCCTAACTATTTTGAGTTTGGGGCCAGCTCACTTCATAAAAGAATTTGTAACAGTAATAAATGGCTTAAATGTGTAAACATTAAGTGACCCACACTCGATTTTAGAAGCCATTGGCTACTGGGCCCCTGCAAATCTTCATCCCTGTACCTAGTTTCCCCTTAATCTCATTTACCTGGTTATAATTGAAATAATCTTGAATGGAGTGTGTATACCAACCAATCAATTCTAAATTTAACTGATAAATCAATAAATCTGGAATAGGCCTAGTGTGTTACAATTATTTTGAATTCTTTCAAACTAATAATGCCCATTTGGATACACTGTATCATGGATTTCACTGCATTTGCATCAACTTATTTCTTAATGTTATTATCAAACCAGTTCCCATGAATTTTCTGAAAGAAGGTATTTATTTATCAGAATTTTACAATTTTACAGAAATTACTGAAATTCCTAAATATTTTACAGATCTGTATTTAATCATTATAATATGGAGTTAAATTTTTAACCAAGTCAAATGAAATCACATGATTGGTATTAACTTTTCTATTTCCTACTTCCACATAGTCTATTTTAAATGTTATTTGTGCTATGTCAAGTTGACTTAAAACTTTTAATGAAGCAAAATAATTAATTTTTCATGTCTAAATTGTACTAAAATAATAATGCCGGGGTTATTGGCATTAGAACAGAAACAAAATTTAAATAATAAAGACCAATGTTGTGTTGACTCTGGCTAAACTAACATGGGAGATGTTTCCTCATTTTGGGAAATATTTCATAAAGAAAAATCCAGTCTAACCCTTTTTAATGATGTTAGCTTATTTATCCAATGATATGTACTGATATGACAGACAGGTCCTGTTTATATTTTGCCAGCAAAGCAAAATCAGTTGGTAATTTTCAGTAATTCTGAGTCCCTAACTAGCCCTACATGAACAGGTTTCACTGTACACTGTGCTGGCACAGATCCCGAGTCCATATGGGTAAAATTAGAACACATGCGTATCTAATGTGTTCGACAGCCATGCAGATCGATCATACATGACAAATAAGGCAAAAAAGCTTGACTATTTTGTCCAAAATACACGATGACATTTTCTGCATGCTAAAATTGTGATCGAAGCGGGACGAATGCTAATCAAATATGTCCGACTGGAAGTAGTTCCAAAAAATCGGCAGATTAGACGAGAAATGGAGTGAAAATACAATATTTTTAAGGAAAAACTTACTTTATTTCAACAAAAATATCTCCACAGCGTCTCTCGATTATCAAATTTATACATTACATACAATAAGGAAGCTGTCTTAGCATTTTTTCTGTGTCAAATTAGCCGGAAAGGGGGCGGCCCATGATCGAGAATCCGGCAATGTCATCGATTTTTTCGACATTTGAAACTGGTACGTTTTTTGTGTAAAGAAAATTATTTGACAAATTATACATCAAAATAACCGTGGAAAAAGTTCTTTCCGTTCATGTAAAAACATTTTGGTGCATGAGGAACTGCGTACACAGAATGATATTTTTTAAAGTTTCAATTTTCAATTTTTCGCCGGTGCCTCACATTCAATTACGATTTAAATTGTTAAATTCTCACCGACTTTGATAAAAATCGTCTTTAATGACTTACTTTTGTCCTCAAAAGACGATAAAATACTACAAATAGTATTAAAACTTGCAGTGAAATAAATATTATGTAATTTTACCGCCTCGAGTGAATTCAAATTTTTGACAATTTTTTCACTTTGTCTGCGCGTGAAATTTTGTTTGATGAATCAATGCGCTGGCCGGGTTGGCTATCCTACTGTGACAGATTTCGTACCTTTACAGTGCACTCCTGACAATGTCCAGGGAGGGCTCTTTAATTTACCATACCTGCCATGGTATTGGACATTATTTTTTTTTAGATTTAAGGTCTTCACAAAAGGATCCTGTGACTTTCCTTTCTAAATACTGAGTGTATGGCCAAGGAACAGTCACTACCTATTTGCAAGTCCTGCTCAAACGCAAGCCAAGCTTTGAACCCAAAACCTCCAACATAAGGAGCTAGGGATATAGATATAGAGGATTTTATGTTGTTATTATGACATGTTTAATTTTATAAATTTTTTTTCAGTTATACAAGCGGGACAGAATCCGTCTCTGGTGCTAAGAAAAGACATGTCTACCCAGACAGATGACGGCTTGTTTGCTAAAACAGAAAAACTAAACATGGTAGATAATGTGGCTGTTTCAACTACAAGTTCATGTACAACTCATGTTGATTTGAGAAATTTTTCAACAAAACACACAAGAGCAGTTGGAGAAAATGAGAAATCAATAGACACTGGAAAAAATATATGTTCCAATAAGCGTATAAAAAAGGAACCAGATATTACCGATGAGTTGGATCATGCTGAAAAATTTAAAATGTTGAAATGTAATACATGTAGTTTATATTTTACTAATGTAAAAGATTTAGACAATCATGAAAAATGTCATGAAATAGTAGACATGTATCATTGTGATAAATGTGGAACTAACATCTATAATAAAGAAAGTTTTAAAATTCATATGAGTTTACATGCCCAAGGGACGTGGAATTTACAATCTGAAAATGATCCAAAAGACAGAAAACCTCTAAAGGTTCGTGTTTCTTTAGATGTGTTAAAAGCATTTAATATAAGTGGTGTTGGTTATACAAACTCGGCAAATGTCAATGAACATGTACCACATATAAAAGAGGAAATAGAAGCGCTCAAAACGACTCAAATATGTGAACAAACAAGTTGTAGTACAATACCAAAATAGATTTTTCTGAACTGACAAATTACTATCTTCAAAATGGCTATTATATACCATTTTGATAGTGATTCTAGGGCCCTTTAAATTGGGGGAAAATAGTGTCATTTTATGTGATTTTGGGGAATAATCTAATGGGAAAAATACATAATAGAAATATAAAAGTTGCAATTTTGTACTTTATTTAAATTGGGAAAATCCTCCAAAGTTTTTAGGGGAAAAAGTTTTGAACATTGGGAAAAAAGCCCATTTTTGGCCCAAAATTAAGCAGATCAACCAGAACCTCATTTAAAAGAGCAACAAAAAGGTGGACATTCTTGCCTTCCAAAAATTGGAGCAGATCTTAAAAAGTAAAAAATGAATGGGAAAATAAGTTTTTCTGCTAACAATCTTAGAAAAATAAGGGTTAATAGGCAGGCAATTCCTTAAAATTTTTTTTACATTGATCAATTGCCAAAAGTGCTTGTCAAATTATTGTTATAAAAATCTTTATCGCAAGCTTAAAATTTTACTATTGTTTAGGCTGCATTACAAGCTTTGAAAACTCATCTTGTGTATAAAGTTTACAATGATCAAACCTCAGGGAAAAAATATTCTATGCAGAATAAAAAAAAAAAACACCAGAAAAATATGAATGAATTGAAAGTTAAGAAAAAAGGTGAAAAGTATGAAACATATACTGTATATTGCTTTATTTTCACGGTGTCAAATTTTCGCAGTTTGACAATGACTAGTGCATGTAGTGTATTTTCGATGTCATATTTTCGCGTCTTATCAGATTCAAGGAAAACAACTCTAGCAAGATTAATGGGCTGGTAATACCAGTGTCTATTCATGGTGGTTTAATTTTCGCAGGAATACACAACTGCAAATATAGCGAAAATAAAACCATAGCGAAATATAAGCATTATACATTACTTGTACTGTATTTCCATAAATTGAGTGCACATGGTTTTTATTTTTTATTTTTTTTAATTGAAAATGTTTTAATTAAACTATCAATAAAATGCATTTAAAATGCACTAACCTAACCAAATTATATTTTTAATTAAAAACATTATTGTTCAGTCTTCTGTACATAGAGAAATTTTGCAACAATTGTGGAAATTTGATGTTTATACACCAATTAGGCCTTATTCAAAGTTACATCAGGGCATTTAGGGTCAAGTAGGTCATTGTTGCTTGGTTTTTTCCAGGTGTGATCATCATGAATATTCAAATTATGACATAACGCTTATAGTTGTTCCAAGTAAGAAGGTACACAAGGGATAATATTGACATAGTCATATTTGTTGTTTTGTTAAAAAGTTAAAAAATTGCTCTATGTACAGAACATAACTGATAAAGTTCACGTTTTCATGAATGAAAAATATTTTTCCCTATTAGGTCAGTATATTTTATATTAAATTTTGACAATTTTTTTGTGAGTTTGTTGGAAAATTATTCTTGCATTTTCCATGTGCACTGAATTTATGGAAATACAGTAATTTAATTGTAACAATCTATTGTACTACATGTGAAGAAATGTTATTTTATGTAGATTAATTCAAAGCATGAAAAATGTAAATAGTACATGTAAAAATGTATACATGTTTAGCATGACAACATCTCTGCTTAGGGATAGTCTAGCAAAATTGTCTCCTCTTGTGGAAAGTGTTTAACAAAGTTGTGGCACCATATATTGTTGTTTGTTTGTTTGTGTTAAGTATTAAATTGATTTTTGTCATAAAATTAAAGAATATTTTATATACACGTTTAGCATCACAACATGGATGGAGGGGAAGTCTAAAGCAAATCTGCCTTCCTTCCTTGGTAATATTTAACAAAGTAATGGCAGCATATAATATTGTTAGTTTGTTTCTATGTGTTAAGTATTTAATTGATTTTTGTCATAGAATCAAAGAATATTTTGTATACGTGTGTAGCATAACAAAAGAGATGAATTTATTTTTAGCTCACCTGGCCAATGGCCATGTGAGCTTATGGCATGGCGAGGTGTGCGTCCGTGCGTGTGTGCGTGCGTGCGTGCGTGCGTCAGTAAACTTTAATCTTCTCCTCCGAAAGTACTGGGCCAACTGAAACCAAATTTGCCATGGAAGGTCCTTGACAGAGTCTAACTATAGTTTGTTCAAATCATGGCGATCGAATATCCAAGATGGCCACTGTTACTAAAAATAGACAAAACCTAAAAAAATCTTCTTCTGTTGAACCACTCATTGGAGGCAAAAACTGATGTGATATTTAGATTCTATATAGTCTTAACCTTTAAGTTTGTTCATTTCATAAAATTTGGTTTAAAAATAGGTTACGCGTTTTTGCGTTTAATTTTGAAAAAATTGTAAAATATTTTTAAATTGCTATAACTTGACTATATGACCAGATAATGACATGGGGTTTTCAGTTTTGGCATATTCTTGTAATTACCTTCAAAATGGTGTCAAGGTCAATTATGAAGGTCATGACCTAATTTTTTACTTTTCTAATATTATTTATTATCTCGAAAACTATAAATATTGTTGGTATTGATGTAACGATCATTTTGATATATAGATTAAGGTCATTGGTTCAAAGGTCAAGGTCACAGATGCGAAAGAATACTGAAATGGTTCATTATCTTGAAAACTATAAACTCTTTGTATAGGCATGTATATTAGAATGTTGTAGGTATTAATGTAAAGATCATTTTGATATATAGATTAAGGTCATTGGTTCAAAGGTCAAGGTCACAGATGCGAAAGAATACTGAAATGTTTCATTATCTTGAAAACTATGAACTTTTTGTACAGGCATGTATATTAGAATGTTGTAGGTATTGATACAACAATAATTTTCATGTATAGAAAAAGGTCATGGGTCCAAAGGTCAAGGTCACAGTAGCAAATCAATACCAAAATGGTTCATTATCTTGAAAACTATAAACTTTTTGTATAGGCATGTATATTGGAATATTGTAAGTATTGATGTAACAATCATTTTGATATATAGATTAAGGTCATTGGTTCAAAGGTCAAGGTCACAGATGCGAAAGAATACTGAAATGGTTCATTATCTTGAAAACTATGAACTTTTTGTATAGGCACCTATATTAGAATGTTGTAGGTATTGAGACAACGATCATTTTGATGTATAGAAAAAGGTCATAGGTCAAAAGGTCAAGGTCACATTTGCAAATCAATACCAAAAAGGTTCATTATCTCGAAAACTATGAACTTTTTGTATAGGCATGTATATTAGAATATTGTTGGTATTGGTGCAATGATCATTTTAATATATTGATTATGGTCATTGGTTCGAAGGTCAAGGTCACAGATACAAGTAACAAGTTTCATAAATATCTAAATATCCACATCAGAGTTATTGCTCCTTTAATGTAGTATTTATTGTGTTTTTGTGCTGTAAACGGCCCAGGTGAGTGGTACAGGCCCTATTGGGCCTCTTGTTGTGAAGGGGAAGTATAAAGCAAATGTACATTCCATCGTAGAATTAAAGAATATTTTTCATACTTTTACATCTGATTCATTGCTCATTTGTTTAGATTTTGGAAGAAATGTCTGAGCCTGTTCTTCAGTGCAATACTGTTGAGGAATCTATCATCTATCATGTTGCATTTCTGTAATTATACCTTATTCTCGTATGAATTTCTGCGTATTTTTTGGTTCACCTTTTTGTTTAATTTAATTTACATTTGTGGTCAAAAAATGAAAATGTCTGTATTCTTAAATCTGCAAAAAATTATTCGCAAGAAATTACCAGTGCAGTGTATAAATGAAAGTAATAAAGAATTGAAATCAATGATTGTTTTATTGAAAGGGGTTTCCGCCCAGTCAAAAATATTTTACTTATAACCAGACGCCATCAGTAGTAGGTAAAGTGGCAGAAAATTTTACCATTGCATTTCTGTCGGGGCCATATGCAGGGAGGCCTCTTCAATGTGCTACAAGTTCCATGACAGTAAAGACGTTTTTAAGGTCTCTTCAGCAGAATCTTCCGACTTTTATTTTTAAACACCATGTGCTTAGCAAGGCTACCTCTACATAAGACTCACCTGCTTATAAAAGCCAGTAGAATTGTATGCAAATTGTTCTTTATTCATATTATTTCAACCTGTATATAAAGGGCACCTGTACATAGATGGCACTCTTTCCCTTGTGTGGCCTTTAAAGTCAGGTTTGACTGTACCTATTTTCAAGTCTTGGACAGACCCAGCTTGGGTTTGAATTCACGGCCTCCTTCATATGCAGCTAGTACTCTACAAGCTGAGTAAATACAGTAACACCACTTACCTCATGGGAAACCATGGTTGCAGAGTGGTTTAAAGCTTAGTCTTGCAGATCATAGTTTTTTCTCACAACCTAGGTTTGAATTTTCTGGGACAGATTCTAGTTTGACGATTCACTTGGCAGAGGTTGGTTTTTTTTCCAGATACTGCAGTTTTTTTCACCATCTCAAAGCTGACCGCCTCAAAATAAGTGAAAGCATCTTGACTGTGACATAAAACACCATCACTCCCTCACTCCACTACATACCCGCTAGTCATGTAAATCAATCAGTACCTTAAGTATTTTGATAGAATGAAAAGAGAGAAGAGTAATGGTGTTTAACGTCTCTGTCAAGAATATTTTACTTATATCGAGACGTCGCCAGTTATAGGCAAAGGTGCAGAAATGTTGCCTGTGTGTTACGCTGATGACATTATACAGCAGGTTTCTTTAACGTGCCAAGCCCACCTTGACACGGGACCTTGTTCATTTAAAGTTCTAATTCGAAAAAGCCGTACCCACTTTCAGGTCTGACCCGGCCGGGTATTGAGCCAACGACCCCCACTTACAGAGCAAGCACTCTACCAACAACGTTTCCGCAGTGGTCATTTTGTTTTTTTTTTAATGAAGTTTTGCATCCTAGTTAATACTTGTTAACTAATACCGAGAAATTATCAACTGTAGTTATAGTTAGTGGCAGAAACGTTTTATCTTTGCTGTTTGCTATGTGCAGGGAGGGTTCTATTACATACCACACCTACTCTAGCACAGGTCATTAAGTATCAATTTCTACTGAAGGACTCCAACACTTTCAATTATAAATATTGAGTGCTTAGACACCAGCCAGGCTCAAGCGCCTAACAAACACAGTGGTATCAATTTAGGATGTGAAATTGATGTACTAGTATTAATATTAGGTAAATAGTGAAAATAGAAAGGTAACTTGATTATTTCTATTGATGACCTTAATCATTATTGCATGTGAAGTAAATAATGGATTTAGTCCGTCAGCGATAGTGTGGCAGAGTGTTTATAAACACGGGCGAGTTTATAACGCACACGTTTTAATGCCGTATACAGGTCCAACAAGAAAGTTTGGACACCCCCTTCTATAACCTTTGTAAAAAAACAATGTTTATGGTCTTGGTACTTGGTGTTTTGTTAAGTTATATTCGTTAAAAGGATTATTTTTATATACTACCTAGAATGTTATTTAAATGACATTATTGATAAAAGTTTTAATTTTAGTTTTAAGTGAACAGTGAGTGATAAAAAATGAAAACGTTTCGGAAAAATCCCCTTTCTTCAAATATGGACTTAATAAATAGAAATACCGGAAACGACTTTAAACGCTTAGTTCAAAGTGATTATTTAGCACTTTCTAAGTAAAATATTTCATTTTATCTGTTTAAATTCCTTTTGTATTGAAAATACTAAAATATTTAGAAATAAGGTAAAATTGGATTTTTGGTTAGTGTATTTAACGATCAATTATTTTTCGTATAAAGTCCATTTCCTACTGCAAAAGATGTTTTATAGTATTATTTGACTTAGAAAAAACATTTTTACTTACGTTGTGGAACAGATGCTTTGTTCTCATTGTTTAAAATCATTTTTTTCCAAAAGACACCCGTTTTTGTGTCTTGAAATATATAAAGGGAGATAACAGTCTTTTGCAATTTTATTGTGTCCACGTTACATCGAATAGATCTAGTGGTATGTCACATGTAACAAACTATTAAACAAAGCATTGATAAAGCATGTCAAAAATTGTTATAACGAAGAAATTTGTGGCTAGCTATGAATCACTTTCATGGGGTGCCCAAACTTTCTTGTTGGACCCGTATGTATATCCACGCCTTCATGGGTTCATGTTAATTTGTCAACCCCACCTTTATACATCCCTATCTACATTATAGAGACACTTCCTTGATATAAACTCACTGCCAAAATATCGCCGAAGGACAATACTAGTTTGAAAAAATAATTTCCTAGAATTCAAGTGTTTGTTTATATATCCGCAAAGTTTTTCCTGTCAAAACTTTGACATCGACAGGGGGGCTATTAAACTATCACCAAAACACATTAATATCACAAAAATGACTTTTTAGACATGCATTCTTTTAACACGAATCTCAAAATTTAATATTTTTTACATGTTAACAATTATATTGAGAACTAACTGTCAACATGTCAAATTATAATGATGTCCCAAATAAGTTAAACGACATTTGTTCCACTTTAATCACATTTAAGTAATTGATAAGGATTTATTTATGCAACAACAAACACTCTCCTTTGACAATAAACATAACTAATTTGAAATAAATTACGAACTTGGTGACCCTAATTATATTTTATATTGCACGATTGAGGATTTGTTATCTTATCTAAAAGGGGATCAAATAGTGATTTTTGTATAATCTCAATTTTTCAAATTTTCCCTTCTGTTTTGAAGTTTAAACAAATTCTCCTTGAATCTTAATTACCAAGAATCTGTTGGGGATTTTTAGTGCTGCACGGTAGTTTTGTCATATGCTTTCCTGGTACTCTTAACATTTGAAGTACACAGCGCAACATTTTCGATATCAGATGGATTAAAAATGCATGTTTCAAAAAAACGTTCTAACCTTGTGAGTAATTTCTATATTTTTATTATCTTATCAATATTTAATATCAATATTTCAGAAATAATAAACACTATTTGTATGATATATACAATGTAATCAAAAACAAACATACTAATCCTTGTCCGAATCATAAATCAAGAAGCAAAGTAAAAACTTTGGAACTGACAAGTTAGGTTAGACACGTGAACTTCCACCAGGGAAGTGAGACCGTGTGCTCTGGAAGGCTAAGCACCTGCTGTTTAGCTAGTTTGTTATATAATTTAGATATTTGTGTACAACCATTTAATAATTGATGATGTGGCATCATCCAAAATAAAGATAATTTTGTTAATGTCATTGTAAACTCGATACTTAAAAAGCGCAATAAATAAAATATATTTCAATTTCAATAAATATCAATTTTAATCACACAATACGATTGTTGCTAGCTAGACAGGAATTGCTTACACTTCCGGACCACCTGACTTGGTGTGTTTTACTAAATTTGGCAGTTTTCTTGTGGTTTTCCTTTTTATTTATTATTGAAATACGAAATAATGAAAATGAAAAATATAGAACAAAATTAATGTTTATTTACAAGATAAAAGATAAAATAGTGAAATGTCCTTGACCTGGTCTTTATGTGAATCTTAATTGAAAACCTTAGAATGTGGTCGTGAAATTTATTATAATTATTGTCATAGATAGGAGTCTATATATAAATTATATCACTTAAACGACCTTCTGACTTAGTCATGTAATTAAGTATTCATTTGTTGTCCTTTAAATGGAATGAAATAAAATATTTTTTCAATATACAAAAATGTACAGAAATCGGGTTTGTTTTAATTATGGAATGCATTATTATGCAACCTCAGCACATTATAATGTGTATGCCAATTGTATGCGGTGTAAAATATCGAATTATGTATAAATAAATTTAATGTTACATCATTCAGGATTAAATATTTTAATATCCATATGTGTAAAAAAAACTCAAATTTGTTTTATTTATAGAATGCATAATTGTGTAAACACAGCACATAATAATGTTCTAATATATGCCAATTTTATGCAGTATAAAATTTCAAGTTATGTATAAATAAATTTAATGTTTTATGTTAATCATTCAGGTTTACACATTTAACCAACCTTTAGAAATAATTGCTTTAGATTCAAATTCTTATTCGTTACCAAGGTTCTTCCATGTCATATTAATATTGATGTACAAAATTCCAGTCCAAAATTTTCTGTTATTGAAAGCCTAGGCATATAAAGGCTCTCAAAAATTATATGCCCGTCATCACAGTAATGTTGATAAGTTTGATGTCTCTGTGTCCAGGATTGCACTGGATATATTTGACGTCACATTGTTACATGTTCCTTTCACACAATTTTGATTACACACGTGGTGGAAGTAGCTAGCTAAACTGTGCTTACCCTTTCAGAGGACTCAGTCTCACTTCACGTATCTGACCTAACCTGTCACTTCCAATGTTTTTACTTTGCTTCTGGCTTGTGATTCGGACATGGATTAGTATGTTTGTTTTTGATTGTTAGAAAATGAATTGATTGTTAACAGGTAATTAATATCTTTTTTAGTTTTTGTGGTTACAACTTCTCTATAATTGTTTTTTTTATTTTGGTAATGTTTTAGTTTTTTTCATTACAAGAAGATCTCTGTTTATTATGTATATATGTCTAGGGACAACAGACCATTATATTATTTTAAATAAAAAATAAACATATCGACTCGAGATTAAATAAAAAATCCCCAAAAGAAAGTAAACAGTTTGAAAATTGGAAAAGTAATTGAACTCTCTCCATTATATTTAAGGAACATTTTAAGATTATAACTTTTCATACATTTTTTTTTAATTTTTCAGATTCTTTTATATGATATTTAAGCACGAAATACAAAATAAAGGGGGAATTCCTTTGAAATGATATAATATCATATAGTTTTTTGTTGATGTTGTATATTTATGGTTTGTTTTAGTATTAAATTTTTGTTGATATCTGACAAATCAAAAACAAACATACCAGTCCATGTTCAAATCACAAAATTAATCAGATAAAATGAAATAAAATAAAAAAGAAATAAGTTAAAAAAACTTTAGTAGGGATTCGAAAAACCGACACATTTAGTATAACACGTGAACATCCCCCAGGAAAAGGAGACCAGATGCTCGGGTAGGGAAATCACTTTCTGTCGAGCCAACTACAAAATAGATAATTGAATATCTCCTAAGAACTAGTTTACATCGGTAAAATCGATCATTGTGCCACTCAAAATCACTTGTTAGATTATACATGTATAACGTTATCAAAGACATTCACCAAATATCGATTAATATGTGAAACGATTCAGTCTCACAAATTGAAAAAAATAGTAAAAATCGATAATAATTTATCTGCAATACGATACGTTCAGTTAAAATTACTGAAAATTAATTGAATTGCATATTATACAAGTTGTAATTATATAATATCAGAAGAAAATACTTGTTCAATTTTTGCTAGACATGTTTTTATACAAGAATGTTTTCGATCATTCCAAGGTATTTGATATATTTAAATATCATTAAAAAACAATTATTTTGTTTTTTGTCTGTCATCTGTGATTGTTTCCTGTTTCAGCCCGTGTTGTGTCTTGTTTTGTGACTGGTAAGAAGTGAATATGTTAGATACAACTTTCTTTAGATAAAAGCATATTACAAAGTTTTTACTTTGCTTCTGGATTGTGATTTGGAAATGAATTAGTATGTTTGTTTTTGACACATATCGTAATACAGACTGCTCATCAGACTGCTATTGTTAGAGAACCACTTCTCCTGTTTCATTTGATCCATTTTCTTAGATTTTTAATAAAACATTCTAGGTCAAAATGTATAAGAGCTATACTCTTACTGTAGTTGGTCCACCATCATGCCGTCGCTCATTGTAGAGTCAACATCTATACACCGATGCATCGACGGGAGAGCATTTAAATCTGACTTTAGTAAGAGACTTCGATTTGTGTTTGATTTCTTGTTTACTTGATGCTGTATTTGTTGAATGTTGCTTAACGTAACATCAGCAATTTTTTAGCTATTCTCTATTCAGATAACTTTATTAATATCTATGGATTATTGCGACTTTAAGACGCTAGCTCAAAAAGTCTGTACGCCATAGACAAGCGTATCACGCGAATCACATTAAACTGACATCGGATGAACCAGTAAAATTCCACGGCTTTCCACATGTGGTCTAAGCGGGACACGAAGTCATAGCGGTGAGGGACCCTGGATTTATAGACTTACGTCTTATCTATTAGACCAACGAAGCATTCTGTTTACGTGATGATAATCTTCTATTGTCGATATTCCTTTTCTATACAACAGTATACCAACTTCTTCTATTCTAGAGCTTGCATGTTCCAATTAATCTGCTTACAAATTAATTGTAGACTCATAGGTATTATAACCCAGATTACCAAGGCCATCGAAAAGTTTTATGTCCTTAATCAAAATATTGTTTTTGTAAGAAGTAAGATTCTTCTGCACCCAAAACTATCTTTATATATTTTGACGTTCCTATTATTCTAAATTAAAGATTAATCAACGGGTATGGCTAGATAATATAGCGTTTATTCTACAAGTATATTATACCTTTAATGGTTTCTTTAAGGAGCATTGGACAACAGGTATTCTTGAACATATTTGGAATTTGACTAGGTGCGAAGAGACGTCTGTTGTTCCTCTCATACTTTTACAAGAAAAAAATTATGTTTATAAAAAAACATTGAATCGATTTTTCCTCATTAAAATAGTAATTTTATGGTTTAATTAAATTTTATACATTCTTGTTATTTGTTATTAGGCAATATTTTTCATTAATGTATTATAGCTTAACATTCTCAAATTATCTCGTTAACGATTACTTGATTGAATATAGTTTTATGAAAAAATTATTTGAGGACGAAAATTATTTTGAAATATGAAATAAATCATCAAATATTATTACCACATATTGATAGATCACAGTCATTTTATTTCCTGCTTCCTTTTATCTGATAATCGTTTTAATAAAAAGATAAAATATTTTTGCTTGTTGACAATTACATCAAACACACGCATCAATTGTCAACATTAGATTGATGATCTGCTTCATAAACGAAATTACGTTTACTAATTGAATGACGTTTTAATAACTTTTTAATGAAATCAAACTATCATTTTTTTGTAGAACAGATAAAAGTATTATTTTTGACATAATAATGATGCACGTGTTTGCTTTACAAATATCTAAGTGGTATTGTTTTGGTTTCAATTAGAAATTCCATTATTGACCCAAAATAATTCTTCAGGTTGAGACGTATAAAGTACCGTTGACTACCACGTATTGAAAACGGAGTCCGAGATAAAAATACATTTCTTATTTAGGTGAAGAGTGGGCATCTTGAATCGTGGTAAGTGTTTTAATATTATCAGACTTTAGTAACTTATCAAAAATAATTCACAATCGGAAACCAAATGAAACTTCAAAACTAGAATATTAAGTTGAACCCAGGAAACTCCGGTACTCCGTAATAATACTTACCTTCTGTTTAGCTTGTTTCACCCGCCACCTGTCAAATCGAAATTGAGAATGAATAGAACATGGACATTTGGGACATCAATTACTATATTCAATCCAGTCTCCTTTAGTTTGAGAATAAGACTTGTCTCTCAAAATTACAAATATCCTAATTTTCGATAAATTTTTGACAATGTCTTCATTTCCCTAATGTTCTATGCATTTTCCAATATGGAATTATCATAACTGAACACTTTTTAATGCCAGGAACACATGCTCAGTGTATTGATAATGCTAATTTATGGTAAGTGTGGATTTTAAGATTACAATGACGGCCACAAAACGCTGTGCAAAATAAATAAAGTTGACAATTTTACTACCGATGCCATCGGTTTATAATTTTTAATTAACCTAAACATAAAATGTTCTATAAGCAAATTAAGTTTTGTTATGACAATTCGAGCAACAAAAGAATAATTGCGCATTGAATTTGGTTTTGTTACATTTTGTAATTAAAAGTAATAAATTTGAATTTTTCAAACTGATGTAAATTGTAGATCTTTTCGCTTTTTTTTTGGTTCCATGTTCTTTTCATGCTTAGTTTTATGTCACATGTGTCGGTTGAAGTCAGCGAAATAGGGGGGTGATTGATCTGCCAGAGCACCCGATAAAAGGGAAGTGAAAGTAAAAGTTCGCTTGTTTAACTTATTGCCAGTTTTCCAATTTTTTAAATTTTGCTTTTGATATAGCGATTTGAACGTAGATTCGCACGGTTGCTTGTTTGTTAATCAGAAATTTAATTAAAACATTTAAAGCAAAAGTTGACTAAGAGTATCAATTGAATTTAGAATAAGACAATATTTACAGGTGGTTTAGGTCAGTTTTTAAAGTTTCTTCTTTGCCTTGGGATTATAGGTTGGACATCGAGTGGTATGTTCATTTTTAATTGTAGAAGAAAGCAGAATCACCACATCTATCTATCTCATTACAACTCCCCATCCTTAGAGAGTACTCCGAGTTATGCTATACATAAAAGTTTTCGACATATAATTTAGCTATATTTTATTTTCTTGGCCTACATGTATTTATTACACGTATTTCTCCAGGAAAATGAAAGTGGAAATTATTGACCAAATTAATTTGATTTATTTACATCAATTGTCAAAATTTCCTATGCACATATACGTCACTAACATACTATATGGTTTCTGTGGTTAAAATTAAATTGAATTAATTAACCTATTTCATTATATGGTGAATATATTTTTTAGATACAGATAAGTAAAATTCTTTAAATTATAGACGCGAAGTGAAAAACATACACAGATCAACTAGAAATGTAATAAAATCTAAAATAATATGCATTGTAACATTAAAATAATTAAAAATATTAATTCATTAACAATATCGTTTTTGTCAAGGATAGCGATGTTACGTCAAACACTGACTACACTTATATTTTTCGTCACTTTGCGGTTAGAATTTACCAAGAATTAGGCTACATGGTACATAGGTGATCAACAATGTTCACATATGTTTATTCTTACAGACACATTTGCATAGACTGACTTACTGACTTTTTTTCCGTCTCTCCGTGAGGAGAATCGGACTGTTTACAAGTTCTCTCTATTTTCCTTTATTTGTCGCTACTTTTGTTGAAATGTATCCTAGTTCTTTTCTTTCCTTTCTCTTTCAATAATCCTTTATCATAGGATAATAGGTTTTATCGCCTTGTGGATGACCATGACATTTGCATAGACAAACGTTCAAACTACATCGAAGTAAAGTTACATGTCAAGATAATTTAAATACTAGTATTTATCTATTTTAATTTTCCTTAGCTTAATTTGGTAAAATATATTTTGGTCCTTTGGGTAGCTTTTCAACATCTTAAAAATAATTTTGGTTTAACAATTTTCGTCCAAGCATTACTAATGAGGAATTGTATTCCGAAACGGCCGTCTAGTGCTCTAAAATTAAAACTGGTATTATATGTAATTTGACAGATTTCTAATTTTAGTATCTGACGTGATTTACAAATATCAAAAATTGGACTTCATTTAATTTGCCAAAATATTGTAATTTTTTCTTCATTCTCTGTGAGAAATTGTCAACATCATATTAAACTATCTGTTATAGTACCATCAATTATAATGACAAAATGTGCAAAAATAACGGAAAAAGATACACAAAAATGTATAAAAATTAAGTACTAGAACAGTCTATTCATTGACGAATTACCAAAAATAGTCAAAAGAGCTTTAAATAAATAAAAATAAGAAAAATCATAATTTCAAAAATATTTGTTTTTATCTATATCGTGATATTCATCTAACGTATCGTTTGCTAATGAATAATTTTATTTAAATACACTTTTCTTTTTTATTTCATCTGATATGAACAATAATCATTATAAATCAATCACTCTTAATTTAGATTTTTATTTTCCCCGATATTACTAATATCATAAGATAAACAATGTATATTGTTTTATTAATACCGAAAACAAAATATAGTCATCAGAGA
Source organism: Anadara kagoshimensis (assembly GCA_021292105.1). Classification (NCBI taxonomy): domain Eukaryota; kingdom Metazoa; phylum Mollusca; class Bivalvia; order Arcoida; family Arcidae; genus Anadara; species Anadara kagoshimensis. The sequence goes on from CM037868.1 coordinate 16,406,514, forward strand.
TCTAACAACACATATTGTTTCATTGTCATTTTATTTTTATCACACCGTCTTCTAATACTGCATGATGGAATACAATACCAAATTTAAACAATATTTATAGCTTAAAACATATTTTTATAATTTTACAATATCTTTTATACAGATGAATTCATCATAATCTATTTTGAATTAGACAAAATAGAACACATATTAGGCCATATATTTTTACATAAAATTAATTTCAAGGACATCCATCTATGACATCTTTTATAATAGAAAAGTATGGTTAATAGGTTAGTGTTAGAGAAAGTTTAATATATATTTTTTAAAGTTTACTCTGCTTTAGGATTGCGATTTGTACATAGGTTAGTTTGGTTGTTTTTATTTTTCTTTCAGAAAAAGATATATTGCAATAAATGGGGAAATGACCTTTTTAAATGGTATTTAATTATCAAGGCATTCAAACAGTTTTATGGTCGTCATTACAGTATTGTTGATAAGTTTAATGTCTCAGTGTCCAGGATTGCCCTGGATATGTGACGTTCCTTTGTTCCATGTTGCTTTCACACAATTTTGATTACACATGTGGCTGGTGTAGCTAGCTAAACAGGAAATGCTTACCCTTCCGAAGTACCTGTCCTCACTTCCCTGCTGGAAGTTCACGTGTCTAACCTAACTTGTCAGTTCCATAGTTTTTACTTTGCTTGTCAATTGTGATTCAGACATGGATTAGTTTGTTTGTTTTTGTTCATTACAAAATGTCACAGTGCATTGAATGTCAATTTTGGATGTGGTTTTACTCAAGCGATGTTTATGTCATTTATAAGTCCGCAACAAAATTTTATAAACCAACATGGTTAATGTATACTTTTTATTTACGATCTTGTTTTCGCTATATATTTGTGTTATATATTATTGCCTTAGTAAATTTACATTATGACACATTCGATGATTTCAACTTTGCTGCTTTCAACTTTCCCTTTGGTGCTGCAATATATCTGAACACAGTTGTTGTATCATACTGTACACTAGACGGATTAGAGGGGAATTGCATCGAAAAAGAAGAGGTGGATTTCAACCAGGAATAAGTTAGGCTCGTAAATGCCGTAAAATGCTCGTAAAAAACAGTCGCTTCCTATTTTCGAATCTCAGACAAAGGGACCACAACCTTCTGACATACGAAGCGAGCATCCTGCCAACTGAGCTACCATATTGGTTAAAATGTAGAAATAAACTAATCATTTTTAAAAATCATTTTCATGATTCAAGTCATAAAATCTACACAAGTCCTGTCATTTTGATATCAATTAATGTAGATCATTTTTATCTCGCGAAAGATTTATTTTCGCGTAAATTCGCGACTCATCCCATTCGCGAATTAAACTACCACGTGAATATTTCCAGCACACAGATATTTCTATGTTGGCATGCGTATTTTGTATCCAATAAGATACCAAACGCGTATTTATATATTTGCGAATAAGGCCAAAATGGTCTGGACGCGAAATTTTCTACTCGCGAAAAATAAGTTTTCTACAGTTTACAAATGTATATGTATCAGAAACAAGAATACTAATTAACGTCTTTAGCATAAACCACGATGTTTATATCACCAAATATGACATATACCCCCGAAGAAAATCTCAATGTGTTATGTTCACACGATTAATATTAGAAGTTATACTTTATCAAATATGTCTACTTCTGCGTAGATTGTTGTTGAGTACATGTTTTGGCGTAAATTTGTCTTTCGTTTAATTAAGGTTAAAGTAATAATCCTGAGTTCAAATAATTTTTGTTGCCTAAATTTATATCAGTTATCCTCGAAACTACATACTCAGTCATTGTAAACGAGGTTCTAATTGTTATAGTGCCCCTTTTTAATCATGTTATAATCCGTAACAACAGATACATTGTAATTCGTTGAGTTTTTTTTATACAGATATACATCACGAATCATAGCTTTTAAAATGAAATATCCTTGCTAGATAATTGATATAAAATTTTATAAATTATTGACTAATGTTTGTACTTTTAATGTATATGTTCACTCTTTTGTTTACTTTTGAGCAATACCTGGTGAAAGATTGGTTGCTTAATTGGTTGACTGTTGCTTAACGTCGCATCAGCAATTTTTCAGCTATTCGCGAGGCGGGAACTATTTTATTAATCTCTATGGATTAATCTATGAACAATTTCGTGCATGCATGTGAATGTGAGTGTGTTTTATGGTCTGTACTAGCGCGCACTCAGGGCGACTTTAACGTGCTAGTTCACACAGTCAGTACGAAGCAGACAAGCGTACCACTACCCCAATCCATTATACTGCTACCAGGTGAGACAGTAAAGGCCAAGCGAGGAAAATTCACTTTCCCACATGTGATCTGAGTGGGACTCGAACCCACAGCAATTAGACACCCTTTATTTGAAGATTGACGTCTTATCCATTAAGCCACCGCGGCCTACCTGGTGTAAGAAATAATATATACTGTTTTGTTGTCTGTTCTTCGTTCCTGTATTTTCTATTAGAATCCCGGACCTGTATTTTATTCTTATTTTATAGTTTTAGACTATCTTTCTTCATCGAAGGCTTTAGTCAGGGCTGCCACTATACTTGTCTTTCATATTGGCTATAAGATGTTTTTTGTAGCATATTTCAATACAGTTCAAAATTAAAATGTATTTTACGCTTTGCACACGTGAAAATCTCTGAACTATATCTTATATAAGTTTAGTTATCAAAAACAAACATACCAATATTCGATATATCATTTCATAGGTTGACAGGAGGAGGTTCCTACTCTTACAAAGCTACCTGCCACACTTCGCTATTGGAGGTTTTCGTGCTTAGTTTATTATGTTCAAAGATTTCACTTCTTTTTGAATTGTGATTTGGACATACGCTAGAGTCTTTTATTTTTTTCCATAACCACAATGATTTGGTGATATACTAAGCAACAGTGAAATAACCACTGCGGTAGCTTAGTTGATAGAGTGCTTGCTCCGTAAGCGGTAGATCTTGGTTTCGAACCCCGATCGGGTCTGATCCAAGATTTGAAAGTGAGTAGTGACTATTCTTTCGCCAAGCACTTGAAATTACGAAATAAGAAGTTGCGTTTCTTTCGGATGGGAACTTCAAATAAAAAAAAAATAAAAAGGTCCTGTATCACGGGAGGCAAGATACGATAAAGAACCCTGCTGTATAATACTATCAGTGCAACGCATAAGCAAAATGTCTGCACCTTCACCTATAGCTTGCGACATCGTGATATAAGTGAAATATTCTTGATTGAAACGTTAAACACCATTACTCTACTACTCTAAAGGATAAAATAAATTCATTTAATTTACAAAGCCACCTGACCGAATTAAAGAAATAAAACTATCGAAGATACATTTATACTTACAATTGCACCTTTTTTGTCTATGTATACGTTATAGCAAATAATATTTTTCCGCAGATTTTTTTATGCAATTTGCGTGTGCTTCATTTGATTTAATTTGAAAAGATTTCATTACGTAATTGGAATGTTTTAAAATCATAATTTATTATTTTAAAAGATATCAACATTTGTGACCTTAATGGTTTTAATATGTTTTGGCAAAAACGGATGCGATTTAAATGATATGAAAAATATTCGTTAAAATTTGTTTTTCTTTTATTTGAATTAGTTCCTGTTTGTTTTTAAAATGATGTTTTGTTTAAATAAATATAACGGTGACACGTTAACAATAATGAAAAACTTAATGTTAATTTGTCAAATGTATATTAATTTTCCTTGTAACAAAATGTTTTTATGCTTTTACGTCTCATAGTTAAAATTTAGGAAACTTATAAATTATATAGTTAATAACCGCCTGAAGAGATATTTATAAATTGTTGCCGTCATACAATCTTAGAATCAGATATTTTAACGTATAAAACTGTCAAACCTTCCATATAGTGTTAATTGAGTACAAAAACAATAGTTAACTGTTTAAATCAAATATTTTACAGACAAGAGGAGCAATCATATTGTTAAATATTATAGTTAGAAATTGAAAGCTTATAACATAGTTGGAATTCAACTTGGTAGGTTTTATTCAGACGTAAGCTAAGTGTATCCGAACATAGTGGTTTGCTACCAGTCAAAAACAGTAAGTAACATTTAACATCTATAAAACTCTTATATAGTATAATGAGATTCATTTGCAATATCATTTAATAGTTTGTATCCGACCTCAATTTACTAGGTGGAAGTTCAAATTTTTTATACGTTGAAATTTAGAATGAAACTATCATTAAACTATAGGATGTTAAATATATCGAGGATTACTGTTAGAGACATTATATTTATCAACAACATTTTGATTATGATGATGGCCATACAGCTTCTTGTTTAGGCCTTTTATAAGCCTGTCATTGTAGTTGATTCAGCAATTTATTTAAAAGCAGCTTGCTTTTTTGTTTATAGTTCCCGTATTTTCCTGAAAAAAGAAAGATAAGAACAAGTTAGAAAAATGACAAACAACTTTGTTTATACGTTTTTCGTTGTAGATACAATCTCTTTTAATGCGTAATAATGGCAAGTTATATTTAAAACACACATGTAATTTACAGTGTGTGCGTTTTTATTTAAGAAGGCTACAGACAGAGCCATGGAAAATAATTCAACTATAGATTTTTATAATTTTTTGCATACATTTAGATAATTATATCCTGTATCATATATCAAAAATTCAAGTCTACTTTGTGAGTTAAAAAAAGAGTTATTCCCCTTGAAAGTTGTCTCCCCTGTCTTGTTCTAATGGTTGTGCAGACACTTGATATAAACACTTATAACTTTATGCAAATACTTGATAAAATATGTAAGTTTTGTTTAAATTAAGTCTGATGAAGGGGGTTTTAAATAAACTCATCAATTATAATGATTTGATGCCTGTAACAGAATTAAATGGTAGTTGAATAGAAAATATTCCTTAAAAATTGCAAAATTTTGATGCAATTACACCCTCTAAAATGTGCATTAATTTTTTTTTAACTATAAACTTTTTTCAAAAAGGTGTATTTTAAAGAACACATAGAGGTGCATATCATATCCGAAAATGAAGATACTTTTGTGGATTAACTTTTGAGTAAATGTCTTTATTGTGACGGAAAACGTGCAAAATTGGGAAATCCGGGATGGATAGTATTTGAACCGTTTTCCAATTTGGAACGTAATATTTTCCTACTGAGGCGACGTGAACTTGCCTACATTGACGTGAAAGACTCCTTATGTTTTTGTTTATCAAAGTTACCGCATTTCATTCATTTAATAATTATCAGTTCTTGTACATCTTTATCAGACATTGGACAACTCAGACCTGGCGCATTGATTAGTTTGAATAAATAAATAAATACATGATCACTTGTTTTAAATTGTCGGGATTTTAATGAATGAACACTGCAAGGAGGTCTGATGTAGTATCAATAATATCACAAAAAGCCGATAAACATCTATGTAAATATAATACAAAAAAAAGGATAAAAAATAGCATAACACAATGTATTTATTCAGTTCAATAAAAGCAGTATCAAATTTAACTTTGAAACATTACATAAAGTATTTTAAATATTATTTAATCAGTCAAGCACCCCAAATGTGCCCCCTCCAAGTACTTCACAAATGTATACATTTCGTTACGTCACTCTAAAGTTGTCAACACGGGTTTATTCAAAACAATGACCGCCCTGTAGTCGGCTATTTGAGACATTCTTTTGGATTTACAACGAAGTGACAAATATGATGTCAGAAAAAATGTTTTTGTAAGAAAATTTTTTTGTTATACCATATTTATCTGTACTCCAAAAACATTGCTTCTGATCAATCTTGCCGATTGACATATCAACAACTTGAATCTCATTCACTCATTGCAAGCAGGAAGATCCTTCAAGATCTGCCATAAACACAGCAGTAGCTGATGACAATGTTTCCACATGGATTTTTTTCTCAATTGCATAGCTATTAGGCTACCGTAGTAAGACTACAATGTCGGAGACGGAGTGAAGGTTCTTTTCCCTCGGACGATTTTAGAAGTAGGATAATGTACGCTTCAATCGGACATTTGGATTTATTTTATTTTATTTATTTGTAAATCCGCTATTTATTTGGAAAAAAGTCTCACGTGAGTAGTATTCCCATCTCTTGTTTTTGTTCTTTTTAAGTCAGTAAGCTACAAACATGCATTAGTTTCAGTAGGATTTCAAGTCGCGTGATCGTTATCCGAATCAAGTTCGCTCCGTTTCCCGACTTTGATCTTTTAATGAACATATTGTTAAAAAAATCACGTGACCGGTGTCCGTCGCTACCTTAAGTGCATTAAAATGTCCATGACATAAACGGCATTACTTCCCCGGTGGTATTTCACGCGTTTCATCTAAAGTTCTTGTTTTGCTTAGGATTTTGACATGCATTGATATGTTTGGGTTTTTATATATTGGCGACGAGTGTCGTTCTGTTTATCGTGTTCTCGAACAGGTTTAGATATTTTTAGCAAATCCTTTTTAATTTTGCAGTAGTAGGCGACCTTTTATGAATAAAACTCCTCATTAGTATGTTCAGACCAAAACTCTATAAATCCGAATATTTTTATTTCATGTTGAAACAGGAAAACCGAAGGACCATAATTTAATTTATTTAACCAAACCCAGCAAAGGTAATGCAATAAAAATTAAGTCTATTAGAATTCATAACTGTTACATGTCTGACTAGAAATTTGTTTTTATTTTTCTGCAAATGTCCTTTGCGGTTATAATATTTGAGTTTTATATTTGATCAATGACATAACTGTGTAACTATTCACGCCAATATAAATGTGATTTTCTTACCTTAAAAATGCAACAGTAGCATAATAATGAATATCAAATGATTATTTTTACTTATAGCAATAATTATTATTATATTTCTAGAGGTTGTTTTAGCAATGTGGCTATAGAGATCACTGTCGTTATGGTTGTACACAGGATGCTGTTGTCCCACAGCAGATTATATGGTTTTTCTGAGATTGTCTTTCTTAATAGAGCTATTGCAGTTTTGGGCATTTGGTAGATGAGACACAATTTCACTCGTCTGTATGTTGTTTCAATAAAAAAAAACTTGAGATATTACAATTACAGCTTTTTTAAATACGGAAGCTTGACTGAAGAGATACTTGTATTAAAGATGTTCCCACAACTTTCCTCAGGATAACCGTTTATATACTTTAGGACAAAAATGTTTTTGTTTATACCTTTAAGCATGTGAGAATTTGTACCTTAATTATATATTACTTTGAAAAAAATTTAAAATCATTTTTGAAAGATTTCGTGGAAATCAATTATGCATGTATTAACAAAGATTTTAATTTGAACAAACTAGTTTTTGTAACCATAATTAGTACAAGGTAACCAGTGTGTACCTGGTCGAATTTAGGGAACCACAGAAAACATTAAATTGACGGATCTTTCTGTTTTGTGTTCATAATTTGGCATACCAAAATGGTAAAATAGCAAAATGGCATATGCTACAGGAAATCATAATGTACATGCCGATTGAAAATATTGCCCTATTTTATGAACTACATGTGCCAAATGCAAAGACGTTGATGTTTTATAATCCTTTCCTAGTAGTCACATTCTCATAATTGTGATTTTTTATGAACATTCGAGAATGAAATGAACATAGAATTAAGAGGAATCAGATAAATCCAGGGCATTTTGGATATAGTGTTGAGTTGAGTAATGGTGTTTTACTTCCCAGTCAAGAATACTTAACTTTTATCGATATTTTATCAGATATAGCTGAAGTTGCAGAAAGTTTGACTGTGCATTGTGCGGATGACATTTTTCAGCAGGGGTCATTTTCGTGCCATGTCTACTGTGACAAGGGACCTCGATTGTTTTAAGTTCCCATCCAAAATAAAAACGTGATTTTCATTTCGTTATACCCAATGCTTCGCGAAAAAACAAGGTATCCACTTTCAAATTTTCTGTCAGACCCAGTCGAGGTTCGAACTAACGACCTCCAACGTACACTCTACAAATTTATCTACCACAGTTGTATTTTGGATCAGGATACATCATCCTCATTGACAATGATTTTTATGATAAGGTAATTAAAAAACTAAATAATCTCACTGACGTAAGGTAATTACTAGTAAATTTAATATTTCTCTTAAAAATGTCGTCGACATTGACAGTCTATATCAGTCTTCGAAATGATATTCAGAAATTCGAAACTTGCAATTATGAATTTTTGCATTTTTTTGCTTGTTATTTATATAAGATATATGTAATCCGTTAAATACTTAAGAGAACTGTATCAGGAACTACTATATATTTGTGACAGATTAAGATAAATTTAATTTTAATTTTTTTAAAATTTTAACAAAAAATATATTTTCTAAAGCAAAAAACATTCTTTACGTGTAAAATCATACGTTTTACGTAAGTTTTACTCTGGGTGATTTCTCTAGATAACTGCCTCTTTGTTTAGTCCGACAGAAAGTTTGACTCTATGTAGACATGATAGTATTTTAAAAAGGAAATCATAAAAAACTAAAGTATACTTCAAGATTCAAAGTATTTTTGTTAGCTAAATTTGATTTGATCGTTTGAATTTGTTCAACCTCTTGAAAACATTGGATCGAATTTTTATCCAGGCAGAATTTATTTGGATTTTACAATTTTTGGTACAAGCACTACTGATTAGGAATTGAATTTTTAAACGGCCGTCTAGTGCTGTAAAATTACCACTGTTATAATATTGTATTCTATTGAGGAACTTTTAAGTATACAATAATAACCTTTGTGACATGTCAAGCATATAATATCAAATTGTCAAGGTCATATTTGTGTTATTCGCATAAACTGGAATGTATTGACAGGGCCTAGCTGACATTTATTATGTAAGTTTATTTAATCCAGTTTGTGGTTGAAACCTGTACGTTTATGCTTTCTGCTTAATGATAAATGGACATTTTAATATGTTTTTCACTTTACTTAATTTTAACTTATTTATTTATTTATTTTTGCTATCATTTCGTTTTTTATTTTGCAATTTATCATAAATTTGTTACATTAAGTATGAATTTTTAAGATGCTTTACATCATAAATAGACATTTTCTTTGCTTTTCACTATTCTGAATTTTTATTTTTTTTATTTTTTTACGTTTGCAATATATCACAATAAATGGTACTTGTATATAGTTATTTTAAATATAGGCGACAGTTTTTAGAGAAATACTTTAAATTTTTGTCCATAACTCATAAAAAGTCCTTCATTTTTGGTTTGAATTCACTTCACATCAGTGAGTTTTTAACATTGTTTTTCATTTTTATTTTTCATTTCTCTAACCATTATTATAGTACACGGTATCAATCACATATAAGTGTTCATGAAGTGGTACCTTTCACCAGTTATCCTGCAGCTCATTTATAGGTTTATACAGCTTGTGATGGAGTAATGATTCTTTATAAAATATGCACGACTTTACAGTTTATAGCATTTAATTCCGCATAACGTCCATGAAACTACATAGGTGATGGGAGTCTAAACACGTATTGCGAAGGGCACTTTTTTCATGATGAATATTTTTATTCATTAGCATCTCTAATAAAATCAAGACATGTTCTGCAAAAGAAATGTTTCAGATTCATCGTCTTAACAACACGCATGGAGTTGAGTTGAGTTGAGTAATGATCCAAGTCAAAAATAGTACACTTCTATCGAGACGTCGCCAACTTTAGGCGAAGGTACAGAAATTTTGTCTTGTGCTGGTGCATTATGCAGCAGCGTTTTTTTATCGTGCCAAGCCTACCGTGATATAGGACCCCTTTGTTTTAAGTTCCCATCAGAAAGAACCGTGACTTTCATTTCGTAATGCCCACTTTTTGTCATAATGAAAATTTGTAACTGACTAGGGACATTACACCGAGGTTATAAAGGCTTGGTCTACCATTTTTTATCAAAAACAAACATACTAATCCATGTCTGAATCACAATCCAGAATCAAAGTATAAAACTTTGAAACTGACAAGTTAGGTTAGACACGTGAACTTCCACCAGGGAAGTAAGACCGGGTGCTCCGGAAGGGTAAGCGCCCCCACTTTAGTTAGCTACACCCTCCGCATGTGTAATCAAAATTATGTGAAAGGAACACATAACGGCGTTTTAATTCTTTTTTATTGTTTCGTGCTATAATATGTATTATATAGAAATTTACAATTCAATTTTATTGAATATTCTTTATTTTGTCTGGCAAAAGCAGCAATTTTTGTCTAATACATAGATGATAGAGGGATTATAATGACATAATTACCTTAAGATTATAACGAGGGAACTTATCGCGTGTTTTATTTTATCAAATTTTCTACATCTATATCAGCTACCTTCTATTTTACTATTCTAAGATATGTTATGTAAATAAGTTTAACTTGAACGTGTACTTTTGGATATTTAGTTTTGGTGTCATTCATCATATAAAAATGTCTAAATCTTTAAAAAATTACTTCACAAAAACTCCAGCATTTGCATTTGAGAACATACAGAGCATAAAATTGCATTCAACCTAATAATCAAATCCAAGGACATAATATTTTGTTTATTCATACAACATAATTATCAACAATTATATTCGGTTTACTTTTTCGCATACATATAATAAAGAAAACGTATCGCATAATGAACCAAAATCCTTTTGTATGTATTTTAGTAAATAAAATTATGTACTATCTTCATTTTATTTTTAAATTAATGCTGATAAATTTTTTAAAATTATATATTTTTGACAAAAATGATAACTACAGTCAAACCTGTCTTACAAGCCACCTCTATATTAAGACCATCTGCTTATAAAGGCCAGTAAAATTGTATCCCAATTTTTCTTTATTCATTTTATTTGAACCACTTCTTTTACTGATTCCCTTGGTTGGCCCTTATGGTTCCATTTTTTTCTTTTCGGTTTGTAGTTCAATGTAATTAGCTAAACTGGAGGTGTCTACCTTTCTAGGGAAACTCGGCCTCATTTAACTGGTTGTTGTTCGCGTGTTTAACTTAAATTGCCAGTTTCAAAGATTTACCTTAGCCTTAGGATTTTGATTCAGACATGGATATAGATGTTAGTGTTTGATTAGGAATATTGATGCCCTAGAAACCAGCTTTCAAAACATCTCTGGCTAGCCAAGGAAAGATTACAATCACTACTTTTGATTAAGATTCTCAAAATAAATGCGATATTTACGTAATAACATTCTCGGTTTTCTATTTTGTGTTTACGTTTGCGAGTATAAACTTTTTATGACTCAAATAATAAAATGAACGATTTCAATATACAGTTAAACCTGTCTATAAAGGCCACCCAAGGGAACCAGTAAAAGTGGTCTTTATGGCCAAGTATAAAGAACAATTATGATACAATTCTACTGGCCTTTATAAGCAGGTGGTCATTATATAGAGGTGGTCGTTAACTTAAGGTAGGTTTGACTGTATTCACAATTCATTTAATTCAGCTAAAAGCATATTTTCGAATCTACCTGGGTGAAAATAGTTTGCTGAATACAAACTGATGAGAGCAATTAAAAAAATAGCAATTTCCAAACTTTTCTAATGGAGTGTGTGTTTTATTTATCAAGACGTTATTTTTACTGTCATACTCTTATATACAGTCACGTCAACAAGTCGTCAACCACAAAAATGTTAAAATTTATCTTCAATACAGTCCAACCTGCCTTAAAGGTCACCTTTATATAAGGACCACCTGCTTATAAAGACCAGTAGAATGGCATTCCAATTGTTCTTTATTCATATTATTAGAACCTGTATATAAAGGCCACCTGCTCATAAAGGTAACCTTTACTGGTTCCGTTAGGTGATCTTTATAGACAGGTTTGACTGTACATTTCTATACAATCGATGGATTTCTTATACGTACAAATTACAATTACTATCCTATTTAGTGCGATATTTTACTTTACCGGAAAACGTGTCGAGTAAATTACGATATTGTGTCATGTGGTATCTGGTTATTTGTATTGACATATTACTTCCAGTTTGGTTTTCCTATTTTATTTAAGAAAACAAACATTTTTAAATACCACAAATTTGTAAAACACATTTTTATTCATCATGATTTATTTTAATACGTCCTTATTTCATGTTCCGTAATATCCGATATTAGACGCATTGATTTCCTTTAAAATCACCAAACGTCGACGAAGAATTACCAGGATATTTATTACCTGAACGAGATTAATTAGAATCATTCATCATAGATAAAACCAATTACATTCCCTACCTCATATCATAAAAAATTCTTTTTTCAAAGCCACTATCAGTTGGAATAGTGCTTGTAAATCGGAAGTCTTGGGTTTGAATCCCGGCCGTGTCTGACTAAGTCTTGATATAGATTCTGTTCTTTCAGCAGTAATTAAATATGTAAACCAAGGGCTTCTTTGGAAGAGACCTTAAAATCCGATGCCCTATGTCACGACCGGCATGGTACGTTTCAGAATGCTCTCTTAAAAATGTCTTGAAGGCAATGGGAAGATCAAATTTTCCGCCATTTCACTTCTAATTGGTGATATCTCTATATAAGTGAAATATCCTTACCGGGGATGTAAAACCGTATTCAGTCAATCTTATCTTTTCTTCAGCTTTAATGTTGGGGTATTTTTCGATCATATAGATGAAACGTTTTTTCTGTCAGTCTGCAGAAAAGTGGGGATAATACCTTTCTATAATGCAGGAGCGAGTAACCAATACACGTGGGACCAAATTTCTTGCATGTTGAAATTTTATATGTGACCGACGTGGCCAACTTAAATGGAGGTGCCTATTCTTCCAAAGCATCCGGTCTTCTGTGGTAGAAGTTCATGTGCTTAGTTTTCCAGTTTCAAAGAATATACATTGTTTGTGATAATGATGTGGCCATGTTTGGTATTTCAAAAAATCCGGAGCTGAACTCATTTAGTTTTTTACCACAACTATACCACCTTTTATAACCTCGAACATCCTAGACGAATTGACAAAAAACTTCCAATTACCTTCGGTGATTTATTACCTCAATACGTCATTAAATCATTCGCTTCACTTAACCCATTACCTTTTTTCCCAAATGGTTTGCACCGGAAAATCACCCAATTCATCATGATGCATACATGGGAAACAATATTCTTACTATATAAGAACATTTAAAAGATGTTTAAATTAGAATTAAACAGACTTTTGGTTAATACAGACAAACTTGTATCACAGGTAATTTGTATATACTTATGTTCAACAACTTTTATTTCAATTTCTCTCTCTTACCATTGACAGATAGTCAGATTTTCCTAACATAGAGATCATTTTAAGGTTATGATGTTTTTACAGATACATCACAATCGTTTGACAGCTAGATTTGGTTTCAGTTTGCTTATTCAATATTCAATACAAATCAATGCATCGCAAGTGAAATCGTAAATTGACAGTCGTATTGAGATAGCAAAAACTATAACATTTTGTTGTTTCAGTTTTCACTTTGCTTTGCGCGATTGTGGTTTGAACATTGCTAAGTATATTTGTTCTTTTTTCTTTTTTCTTTTTTATATTAGAACTATTTTATTATTCTTAAATGTATTCATAAAGTATCAAATAAATTACATATTTGACGTCTCATAGTTCAATGTTCCTTTCACACAATTTTGATTACACACGTGGCGGGTGCAGCTAGCTAAACAGAGGGCGCTTACCATTCCGGAACAACCGGCCTCACTTCCCTTGTGGAAGTTTAAGTGTCTAACCTAACTTCTCAGTTCCGATATTTTGAATTGTGATTTGAACATGAGCAGGTTTGTTTGTGTTTGATTATACAGTCAACCCTGTCTATAAATGCCACCAAGGGAACCAGTAAAAGTGGCCCTGATGGGTAGGTTACCTTTATATACAGGGTCAAATAATAAAAATAAATGCACAATCGGGATACAATTCCACTGGCCTTATAAGCAGATGACCCTTATATAGATGTTGCCTTTAAGGGAGGTTGATATGAAGATACAGAGAGACCACACATTTAAAAACGAAGAATTTATGTATAAAACCATGTAAAACATCCATGTTTGTACTTCACACAGGAACACCAGAAATGATAATAAGGATTTTTTAAAATTATTTTTAAATTAAAGGATCTATTATTATTCAAACTACAAATTATTTATCAAACTGGGACAAATGCAACAAAACTCTGTATATACATAAAACACAAGTACTTATCAATGTATCTGAAATTTAACATTCTGTCAACTTACAAAACATGTTTTTCCTTTTTTTCAGATAAAACACATAAAAAGGTATTCGAAATTTAAACAGTGGAATCAATAACAAAATAAAAGAAGAACATCGGGACTTAAAAGAAACGAACAACTGAAGAGAGCACTATTAAAACGCAAAACAGTAGTACTAACCAAGACAAAAAATTAACACTAGTAGCTGTAGAAGGAAAAGCAAATACAACAAGTGATCAAAATAAAAGTAACTATAGAAAGAAAAAACCACAGTCAACATCAACTTTAGTCACTCCTAGAACATTTAAGCCATGTTATTTTTGTTTTATACATTATACATTGTATGTTTCATAGACTTTAGTTTACAACATGGATTCCTTGCTGTGCCACCACAGAGATCTTCATTATGGAGGGAAGAATTTGACAATCCAGTCAATTACAATGATAACCAACTTTACTGTGGTGGAAGAGGGGTAAGTTCATAACATGTAAATCCTTATTAAATAGTTATAATTACGAAATGACAAAAATAAATCAACATCTATTGACCTAACGATATATTGTAGTATTGCTCATAGTTTGGTCCTACAACTAAGGTTTACGTCCTAGCCAAGATTCTTTTAACTGTCAGTTTAACTGTAGTGGAGAATACCGGAGTCCCCAAAGAAAACAAACCATATGAAAACTATCTCATACAAGGATCTCTTCGGACTGTAAATCGTGTTAGCGGCGCTTTAGAACACTCGGCCTACAATGTCCATCGTTTAAAAATGTCAGTTCTTGAACAAATGAATTTTACATTCTTATATTTTAAAAGCATCCATTGGTAAATGGACAGAATTACAATTCTTGATAGTTGTTGGAGAAAAAAATATTTGTATGATTTAAATGTTCAATTATAATTAAAATGGAGAGAGAGAGAGAGAGAGAGAGAGAGAGAGAAAAAGAGAGAGAGAGAGAGAGAGAGAGAGAGAGAGAGAGAGAGAGTATGACATTACGAGTGTAGGTAGCTAAACAGATGGCTCTTAGCCTTTCGGAGCACCCACTCTCACCTTTTTGGTCGAAGGTCACGTGATTAACCTAATTTTTCAGCTTCAATTTTTTAAATTTGCCTCTGGATTGTGTAAGTCATTGGACAGGTATGTTGGTTTTTGATTGAATGAAGAAACATATCATAACTAATGATTATTGATATATAACATTCGTCATTTTTAGACCATACAACGACTAGGTGGATTGTGTGGTGTGTGTGGTGATCCCTATGAGGAACCACGTGAAAATGAAGCTGGCGGGAAATATGCAAATGGTATTATAGGCAGACGATATGAGTATGGATCACCATTCTTTAAAAGCACTGTCGCATTAACAGCATATCACAAGGGATATTTTGAATTTCGCCTTTGTCCTCACAACAATCCAAATGTTCCGGTGAAGCAAGAATGTCTGAACCAGTTTTTGTTACCAGTTGCTGATCATGAGGATCTGGACTCGGCAGACGTTCTCTATCGACCCCCAAAACCTGGTATATATAACCTGACAGTTTTTCTCCCTCCAGGAATTAGATGTTCGCAATGTGTTATCCAATGGCGATACAGAACAGGTAAGTGTAGGCATGGAATAATTATGTACTTATTTCAAATAAATGTACACATTAGCTATTTTAGGTTAGTTAAAATGTTGACTCAGGGATATTGCAAGCCTAGGCTTATCAAGGCCCGCAAAAGGTTTTATGACCGTCATCACAGTATTGTTAATAAGCTTGATGTCTCCGTGTCCAGGATTGTTCTGAATATATCTGACGTCCCATAGTACCATGTTCCTTTCACACAATTTTGATAACACGCGTGGTGGGTGTAGCTAGCTAAACAGGAGGTGCTTACCCTTCCGTTGCACCCAGTTCTAAAGTTTTTACTTTGCTTATGATTGTGATTTGGACATGGATTGGTATGTTTGTTTTGATTAATAAATGATATAGGATTGTAGCTATATTCGAAAGACTTGTTTCTTGTACATTTATTTTGCGCACTTTGTAGCATAGACTTTACAACGAAACCACGTACTTTTCCGTCGAGACAGACTTGACACCTTAATATAGTTGTTAGTTTTTCGACCTTCGGATATTCACAGTTAAATTCGTATTAATGTTTTTTCCTTTTTTAGTGAGGACATATAGAACATTGCAGTAAAAGATTTTAATTTTAAAGGGTACAAAATTATAATATCACATTAAAAAATTTACAATTTTGTCACAATGATCGATAATACAGGGGAAAAGATAAAGACCCCTATAAACTCAAAGTATAATTTATGGACTAGCATTATAGTATATAAGTCTTTATGCCTGCAATATATTCGGCTCACGATTTAAATAAAAATAATTTATTGACTAATAACTTTGATGATTTTGATAGGTAACAGTTGGGGTGTTGATCCGAACGGAACTGCATGTACTGGATGTGGAATTCAAGAGGAATTTAGGAACTGCGCTGATATCAGCATAGGCGATGACGAATTTACAGATGTGCATATTCCGGACTTCATTGATGAAAGGTTTATAAATAAAGACGAGCGTAAAAATTTACCGGGGGAGGGTGAAGGAGCTGTTGTTCCTCCTGTTGAAAGAAAACATCAAATGATAATTCCGAAACCTAGAAAACAAAATAACATTGATTTCAAACCACCAATTTCAGAAGTGAAATCAACAAAAACAATATTGAATAATTTGAATAAGATTGTACACAAAGCTGATAAAGTAAAAACAGATTGGATAAACACAAACAATGAGAATAGTGCGGTTGTGTCCGAGTCATCAAATACAAAAGATATAACAACAGGAAATGAAATACAACATAAACAAATGGTTTCTGGGAATGCATTAGATAGAAATGACGTCGTTGGTGGCGTTTGGTCCGAAAGTTTAGAAAAACACTACTCGCCTAAAAAAGAAAATAGTAGATTAAAAACATTTATTTTTGGACTAATTAACAAATATAAGCAAACCATCAAAATGAAGAAATTAAAGAACGTGTCTGATGTTCTTTCAAAACAATATATTAACAAAATTGATTCGGCACCGCATCTTCGTAAATTGGCAATGCAGCTGAAATATTTAATTGCCAAATTTCATAATCGACATTTATATACAAGACTTGTGCCATCAACGCATGTAAGAAATGCATCGGCAGTATACAAAAATCGCTATAATTATATAGCCAAAAATTCCCTAGAGGCTCAGGAAGTTGAAAGAACTTGGAAGTTTAGTCCCGATCTTAATTTTAGAAGTTCCAGACATTTTTCAACATAGATTAGGTGTATTTAATGTGCATGCGAATATTTTAAATGAATGTTGATATATACATGATGCGATTGGTGTGTGTGTGTATATGTGTGTGTGCGTGTTCTAACTGAAAAAAACATTATGGGTAATTGATTTTTGTTTTATTTATGCCTCAAATTGTATATCTGTATTAGTATATGCATATGGATACATGTGTAGAATTATGAGAGTATCAGAGAGAGAGAGAGAGAGAAGAGAGAGAGAGAGAGAGAGAGAGAGAGAGAGAGATTGTGCGTTTTGTCAAGTCCCAGTATATTTAATCAATTTACAAATATATTAAGGTTGTAAGAATTATTAAAATTCATAAAAGGTTCGTTTTTGTCTCTATTTGTTGTTTTGAAGGGAATTCCATACGACCAAACTAAAAAGCGATATAAACCTAGGGCGGTGTAACCTGTCAAAACCCAGTATAACTTTTAATGTACACCAATCTCTATTGGCATTGTCTTTTCCAACCAGCTTGTTAATGGTACGTGTGTGTAAAAAGTAAAATATGCTGCATTAAACAAAACAACAATCATAGTTTAGGCGTAGAAATGCAACTACATTGCCCAAAACCGAGCAATGCAATAAGATAGATTAGAGTACAGTTACACCTGTCTATAAAGGTCACTTAAGAGTAGAAGAAAAAGTGACATTTATAGGTAAGTGGCCTTTATATCTAGGTGGCCTGTGTATATACATGTAGGTTCAAATAATATGAATAAAGAATATTGGTATACAATTCTACTGGCTTCTATAAGCACTTCTATATAGAAGTGACCTTTAACTGTATATATCTGTCAAAAATGCGTTTTCAATATATGACAATATTTTAGACAGACAGCAAACCATTCTTGATTAAAAACTAAAAGTGGTACTATTGCAAATACAAATATTAAAATCACTAGAAAATTCCACCATTTAGCCATGTTTGTTTGAAATAAAATATAGATACGAAGGGAGGTCAAAAAGTTCATAGACGGGGAATATATTGTCGCAACAAACCATACATTTTATTATTATTTTTCAATATAGTCCCCATTTACCCCAATGCACTTAGCCCACTTTCCGTTCAGACTGTCTATACCTTTGCAATAGAAGTCTTCGGTTTGGTCCTAAAACCATGCCTCTGTGGCAGCCTTAAGTCCATCATCATCAGGAAATCTGATTCCTTGTAAATGGGATTTCGAATTTCTAAATAGGAAATAATCACTGGGTGCCAAATTAGGACTGTAGGGTGGATGATTAAGTTGTTCGAACTTGCATTCGCGATTAGCTGCTTGTGCAATCCTTGACTTGGGCACAGGAGCATTGTTGTCAAGAGGAAATACCCCTCGGCTCAACTTTCCGCTGCTTTTTAATTTAATAGCAGATTTCAGCTGCTTCATTAGATCAGCATAGTAAACCCCAGTAATAGAGATTCCAGCAGGTTTTAATTGATTAACAACCTTAGAATGTGAAAACACAGTGGCCATGACTTTGCCAGCTAATGGTTGGGTTTTAAATTTCTTTGGTGGGAGTGAACCAGGGTGCTTCCATTGCAAGGACTCTTTTTGAGGTTTCTGGGTCCCAATGATGAATCCATGTTTTATCACCAGTTACTAAACGTTTATGGAAGCTCTGAGGGTTATCATTAAAAATACCAAGAGCTCCCGACTTGACTGGAGTCTTTGGAAGCGATCCTGCACATGAAGGTTTCTGGGGACCCATCTTGCGGATAGTTTTGACATCCCAAGATGCTCGTGGATAACCGTGTATACAACTACATGTGAAATGCCACACTCCCTAGCTATGTCATCAATCCTAATTAGACGATCATTCATAATGAGGGTCTCCACAGACGTGACAATTTCCTTTGTGATGGCATTAGCTGGCCGACCTGACCGTGGGTCATCATCCTTTAGTGAGGTGCGCCCACGTTTAAATTCAGCTGACCATCCATTTTGTCACTTTGGAATAGGCAGGACCACCGTACACCTCGGCCATTCGCCAGTAAATTTCTTTAACATTTGTAGCATTTGACCCCTCTACTGTGAGGAACTTTATTACTGCCCTAAACTCAACATTTTAGTTTTCCATCATTGCTTGATGCTCACAAACTTTGAATGCTTTTGAGAATTACACAAATAAACTTGATATGTTAAAAATGGCGGAATGTTGTGTTGTCTAAATAAGTAAAAAAAAATGTGTGTTACGACTGGCTGGATATGCTGTTCTATGAACTTTCTGACTTCCCCTCGTATTATGTAGCAACTTTCACTAAATTTCAAAATTAAAGTTCCTGACAAATTAACCTGTTACAGCTATTTAATAACACATATCTATATTTCCGCTAACAAAAAACTGGATGATAAATGTCTGTATGGTTGAAAAATAATCCTTCAAAAATTGAGCTAAACTCCGACTGGAAGTGTAGAAAAATAGCTTTTCAAGGGGAAACTACTCTAAATAAAATCTCTGACAAACATTCCCTTAAAAATAGTTCCTCTATAGTCCGTTTTAAAATAACTATTTTTCATTATTATGTTGGACAATAAAGTGTATTTATACTTAAGTGATACAGACTATAAATCAGTACACGTGTTTGTACATCGGCAGCCATTGTTGTATACAATGGGTAACGGTACTTGCTGTATAGTTCCTCGTGTCACAGTGTGCGCGAGCGGACCCACAACAACTGAAATAATGACAAAAATCCCCAAAATCACCAGGAAGAATATGGTCATAACGTTGAAGTTCAGTGGGCATGTCTAAAGTGAATATCATCGTTTCAATTTTTAGGGAAAATATTAAAAATATCTACGTTCCATTGAAGAAAATAAATCGTCATTTAAACTCAAATTCAATTAGTCTTTTACCACAACCAATGTCGAATTTCCCCTACTTTGCTTAACATGTGTTTTTATACAGCAAAGTATTTTGTCCACTTTTTTAAAAGTGGAGTAGTCTCGCTTTTGAGGAATTCTCTAGAAATATCCACCTCCTGGTAGTTGCTATATATAGTCAGGGAGCCAGAGTATCAAATTTTGACAAATGATGCACAGCTTGCTATAAAATTTTTGATGTCATACCATGATAGTACCATGTCTTGGATGTGTGAAAACCAATGTTGGACATTTCAATTCTCTTGCACAACATTGTAGCAGCCAAATGTAGGTGCAAGGCTATATTAAAATGTGCTTATTTCAAAAATAAATCTAAAAGCTTATAAAATATTTTCTTGTATTCAAATATTGATGTAAATGGATCTAACTCATAATGCATCATTAAATTATTTCACATAACATTGTTTTCTAGCAGATATTATTGAGATATTTGGTTAAAATAGCAAAAACTACCATTTTCTTAATATATTTTCGATATTAGCCGTTTAGTTCTAATAGCCTATGATTAAAAGTAAACACCAAAGGTAGTTTTACCTGATACAGATTTGTTCCAAATTTATTGCCTCTCCTTCCAAAAGTAAAATTGAGTTTCAAAACACTTCATAGTCATAGTTATTCAACAAAATATTTCCCCTACCCCCATATTGCTCCTTTATCTGCCATTTGATGGATGGTTGGCCACGCTCACAATGTTCCGACACAAAGTCCGCCATTACGGTACCAAAGCAGCGTCACGGCAACTAATGACGCACTAGTGTCAGAGACGTCATAAAACGGCGAAATTCAGACTGAGTTTTTATTCTTTTTGCGTGTAAATCAAGCATGCCACGCCTTTGTCGGAACATTACATAGGCATGGTCAGCGAAACGTCAGGGTCGCGGCAATTGTCAAATTGATATGATCGCAGCAGATTTTAGGTATCACAAATCATGCATAGATCACTTTATGAATAGAAGGAAAAGTCTCCAAGAAATGAAGGTCGATGCTTATGAAGAAGCATTTCATGAATTAATAAATGAAGTATCCGATTCCCTTCTAAAAGAACGTTCTGCTTATTACATTACAGTATTGCTCAATAGATACAGAGAACTGTTTAAATTGAAATCAGTGGCAAATTAAGCATCATATAGAACCCAGAGTTTTCGTAAGCGTTTAGTTAAACATTTTCAAGACAAAGTTCAGATAATACCCCAGAGAGGTAAACCAAGTATAGTGTGTGGCTCAGAAATAACAGTAAGCGAATTATGCACTCTGTCAGCAAAGTTAACAAAAGAACTGGACGAAACCAAACTAAAGGAAGAGTCAACAGATGATTCAAGTGAAAGCAATGCTGAAGAAAAGCGCAAAAGTTCTTCATTGTCAGCTAATTGTGATTTGTATGCCACTGCAAAACACTTACGATGTGAAATGAAGCAAACTGCCTTCTATCGGTTGGACAAACAACAGCGTAGCAAAACTGAATACACTGGTGAACAGACGTATATCAAATTTCAAAAACTGATACAAATGTGATAGAAATTTCCTATGAAAAAACATTAGAAAGTATCCCAACTGATTTATACAATCACATTGCATGGATGATGACTGACAAATACAGAATGTGAATTAGATAGCACAGGAAAAGTTGTTTTGACTGAAAAACAGAATCAAACTGTTCTAAATGTAGCATCTGATATAATGGCAAGTGTCACAAACCTACCTATGCCTAAAAGTGTTGGACTTGCTATACACATTTTAAAGTGAACTGGAAGCAAGGAGTTGGTAAGAGTGTTTAATAAGTTTGGACATTGTATCAGCTACGATACTGCTCAAAGATATATTTCAACTAAAGCTTTAGAAGTGGATCAACAAATATCTGAAACTGGACTTTTTATCCCAACCGTCCTTAAACCCGGCTTGTTTACACAGTGTGCTTTGGACAATTTAGATTTTTCTGAAAATACTAAAGATGGAACAACACTACATGCTACAAGTCACAATATATACCAGTATGATTATAACAATCCAGATAGTAAAACTTTAATAACACATTGTCAAATTCCGAAACAAAAAAATAGAAACAGATCTGTACCCATTTCAGAAACATTAAAAGTAACCAAAAGCCATGTTATCTAAAGGACAGGCGACAAGCTAAAACACTTACCAATATATCATTTGATACAGAAACAAGTAGTAGAAGTTTAATAGACAACATTTTTTTCATTTGGTCCCTTTTGCGAATGCCTGACTCTGATAAAAAAGAATGAGGATGAATCCACCTCACTGTTCGTCAAAAACTGGGAAGCATTCTGCAAAGCTTCATTACAAACGGAAGCTAAGGCAACTATTATTGGATATGGACCTCTTTATTCCCAATCGCCTACCGATCCAGATATTGTAATGGCTTCACTGAACTATTTTGTGTCACTTTCGAATAAAATTGGGTAACACAACACAATCATTACTGCAGATCAAGCAATATATGATATACTGAAAGGCATAACAAACAAGTTTCCAGAAAGATATTCAGACATAGTAATCAGACTGGGTGGATTTCATATTGCAGAAAACTTTATGGGAAGCATTGGGTTCTACATGAAAGGCAGCGGTTTTGAGGATATTATTGTAGAAAGTGGAGTTTGTAAGCGTGGAATTGTTAATAAAATAATATCTGAAAAAGATTACTATCTCATGCTTTGTTGTCATTCCATCATGAGTGAAGCAATGCAAGCAGTTATTAGTCAGCTAATGAGGTTAAAGCCAAGTAACTGCAAATGTGTAAACATTGTTGGAGATCGGTATGATTTCGAAGACTCTGTCTTACTTAAGGGAGATGAAAGATTCAGAAGAGGTCAGTCAAAAACACAGAAAGAGTATTTCATATCTGAAAGTTTGGAAATAGTTGACTGGAATGCCATTCTACATGATGTCAGAAACAAGGCAAATCTTTTGGATTTCATTAGCAGTGGACTCCAAACGGTTGATAATGTGGATGATGTTACCTTTATTGTCGGTTGTTTATCAAAGGACAAAAATGATAATTTTGCAGTGTATAAATCAGAAAAGTGTGAAATACCACAGTTGTCTTGTTTAGATCACAAGGAAGCAGACACAAGAATTGTGGCGCACCTAGCATACTGTATTAAACAGCTTGATCACATTAGAGCAGTCATCCATGCAACAGACACAGACATAGTTATATTATGCATATATCATCTCACCCGCTCAGAGAACTATGGGTCCAGAAATTTGACAAATACATAGCCGTACATAAATTAGTAGAGAAACTCTGGGAAAAATATGAATGCAGTTCAAGAGAGCCAACATCGACTTTAATCGTTGCATATGTCTTCAGTGGTTGTGAAACTGTTAGTTATCCGTTTAGAAAGGGAAAGAAATTGGCAGCAAAGGTGGCTCTGACTATAGTAAAGGATCTTCCCAACCTTTCAAACTTTGGAATGGATGATTTCACAATATCAGAAGAGTTAAAAGTTGAGGCACGAAAGTACTTTGCTTCCTTATATTGATGTTCAAATGTTGATAGTTTAAATGTGCTAAGGCAGCATTTATTTGCATCCAGTAAAACAGATTTAAGAGCTTTACCACCAACAGAAGACACATTCCACCAACATTTTTTGCGAGCTTTATATCAGATTGGAATATATGTACGTGCAACATTGTCTGATCTTGATCTCCCGTCTCCAACACAGTTTGGACGAAAACTAGTAAACCATAAACTTGTGCCAATATTAATGTGCTTACCACCAAAGCCAATGATAAAAACACCTACAGGGTGCAAATGCCAGAAATCAAAATGTATGCGAAATTGTGCAAAAGCGTCTTTTCCATGTAGTATCATCTGTATTTGCCTTGGGAAAGTGGGAAAATGTGGCAGGGTTTCAGTCGATACTGATAGCAGTTCAAGTGAAGACTAACAGTAACTTTGATCATGCCGAAGATTGAAGAATTTCCAAACAGCTGCTAAAGCGGTTTTCTCATGAATAAGGACTACATTTTACACTTTGCTTCATTTGAAGTTATTAATCAATTTGCACATGTTCTTATTAGTGACTTAGTGAACCTGTAAAAGTGTAAAGGACCATTAATCTTTTTATAGATGGATTCCGTCATGGTATAGTGTAATAGTGCAATCAGAGACCAGAGACCAGTCCAGATTTTATACTACACACATAAATTTAAGTTTATTGTGTTTTATTTTCTATAAATGAATATGAATAAACATATTGCAATATATGACCATGTTAATAGTACAACAAAGTTATTTAGAAAAGAATAGTTTTTCTAATGATTTCAAAGAATATTTGAGAAATGGGGGTAGGGGAAACGTTTAACTACTTATTTCTGTCTATAATAGAACATTGGGCAAAATTTTGCTTTCAAGAAGTACAAAAATACCCATGAAAACTTTTAAATAAAAGATATTTCGATATAAAACTTGTTTCTTTGAACACTACACAAGAACCATTGCTCTAAATTTTAAAACTACAGGGGAAAATTCACATTTTTTTCTTTATTTTCGCTAAAAACGACTGTAAACCTGCAAAATATAATGATATTTTGATTTAAATATGCAAAAGAACTACAAATAAGTTATTTACGACAGTTTTAACATTCATAACGCGTGTCAAGTAAAAGTTATAGTGTATATGGTAATTTCTGTTTGTTTTGTACTATGTTCTAAACAAAACAGGCGACTGTGAAGTTGTGCAAGAGAGATGACAAGTCCAACATGGGTTTTCAAACATGGCAATATGTCTACTAAATGATTATAGGATCAAAAATTTTATAGCAGACTGTGTATGGTTCAACTTGTTTTTTGCACGCTATTGAGAAGTGGCTCCTCGACTAATAATGTCGGCCGCACGTCTGTGTATAATATTACCTGTGTCTAATACGACATTTGAACAAGTATTATCGGACTCAGTCTCGTTAGCGTAATTTGCAAGGTCGCAAGCCATTCTCATATTAGGAGTTGCTGTCAAAAGGTGTGCGTTCGACCCCCTACAGTGGCAAAACATGTTGTATTTCAATTGTTGATTTGAGTCATTTCACGATATACTGATATATGTATAGAATGTGGTCATAGTTGCCTTTTTAACTGCGTATATCGAAGAGTCCTTGAACACAGCAACTGTATAATAGACCCAGGGATTTATAAACCAATTTCAATCTATCTATCTATGATTTACAGGTATTGAACATCGTCAAATATATTCCTTTTCTATATCCTGTTTACTTTCGTTATTCACAATAATTCTCTGAAAATGTAATTAAAGTAACAATAATTAAAATTTGAATAATTTAAAAAAGGTTCTTCTTTGGAAACAAAAGAAAATAAAAAACAAACATACCTGTCAAAGCTCTAATCACAATGCCAAAACGAAACAAAAACTTTAAAATTGGCATAGCTAGTTTCTCACGGCCTTGATGAAAGTTCATATGGACGTAATTTGCCAATTTCAAAGATTTTATTGTTTCTGCTTTTGCTGCTTTTGAGATTGGGATATAGACTGACATGATGTTTTTATATAACCTATATATACGAGCATATAAAACATAAATCCGTTTGCTAAATGATGTCCAGGATATCTCACCGCTGTGAGTTCGAGTCCCGTTCAGATCACGTGTGAGAAAGTAAATTTTTCTTGCCGTTGTTGGCATTTACTTGTTCATCCGATGTCAGAATAATGTGACTGGGAGAGTAATACGCTTGTCTGCAGCGTTCTGACTCGATAAGCTAGCATTTAAAGTCGCCCTGAGTGCGCGCTTGTACAAGGCAAACCATACAACACACTCACACTTAACACGCATACACACACTTGTTCTCAGATTAATCCATGGAGGTCAATAAAGAGTTCTCGCCGCGAATATCTGAAAAATTGCTGATGCTACGTTAAGCAACATTCAAACAAGCAACAGACATTCAAATCCATGTTAAAAGCAGAATAGAAATTGCAAAAACGGACAGATTATGTACAGAAAGTGAAATTACAGCATGCAAGCTAGACCGAGTAGTCCATGTTCAATCCACAATCCAAAAGCAAACAGAAAAGAACTTTAAAATTGGCAACTGAGGTTAAAAATGTAGACTTCCACAAGAGTTGTGGCCGGGTGATCCGGCAAAACATAAGCACCCCCCCCCCCATGTTACACAAGACACTTGTGTAATCAACATGGAGATTGAAAAGAACATAGAAATATTGAACGTCAACTATACCCAGGGTAATTGTTGACATTAAGACTTGATACTTATTTACAATATGATGACAACGGCCTTAAAAGTTTTAGGGAAATTGATAAGCATAGACTTGCAATATCCTTGCGTGAACAGTTAATTTCTAAGCAGCTTGCTTTGTTGTATAAAGTTTTCATAGTGGAAATACGTTCTTCTATATCGTTTTAATTTTTTAAACAAATTCACCACAACAGAATCAGGTATATTGCTGTAAAGAAAAAGAAACCTTAGCATTTGTATTTCAAACGTAAAAAACAATACTTACACTTCACAAATAAAGTTTTTAGCAAAAGTACAACTTATGTCATCCCACTTTCCTACTGGAACTGCATATTTCCAAATCTGTAGACAATCTGAATGGTCAACATCATTTGGTTCACCAGGATTCCAATTGAAGAAAGTCACAGGGGTCTTACTTTTTACCCATTCCCATTGTCCCGAAATGTTTTGTGCGCCTATGTAGGTATCTAAAGTAAATAAATGTTAAACCTTCAAATTCCACTAGACTTTTCTGTAAAAGTTACCAAAGAACAAGGTTAGAGTGGACTTTATGGGCATGGGATTCTTATATAAAGTAAAATAAGGTCAAAATATTTACAATAGCACTGTATCTCTCTTCAAAGAAAAATGCAGAAGCAATTGTATTGCAATTCAAATGAAAATGACCCTTAATGTGTATACATTTTCCCGCAATATTACGTCATGTTCCACACTGGGGTCACGTGGTCATGCGAGACACACCGATCTCGCATGGTTATAACCCTATCTCGCGCGAGCAAATATGGAAGAAAAAGCGCCAAGGTACAAAACATTTTTTAAAAAAAAGAATTGTAAATATAAGAAATGACATTTCTACTCATTGTATTTCAAAGGATAATGCAAGATAGTGTTGCGCGTGCCATGTTCAAAATGAAGGGCTTCTTTTTAATTTTTAATCAGATTTTATTGTGTATTTAATTCAATAATCTTACTTAAAAATAGAAATATGAAGTGTAAAAGTGCACTTACAAATATTACCAACACTTTTGTGATAGCTAAAATACGCTACGTGGTATTTGAAGAAGGTAATAAAAAATAAAAAATATATAAATAAACAAAAAAAAAACTAAAATAAAAAATAATAATTTAATATAAAAAAAATATGAAAAAAAATGTCAGATAATTATGAACAATATTATATCATAACATATTCATTTGTCAAAATAAAATTACCGGTCCATGTTAAAAAAATATTCAGTTAATACGCTAGTTTATGAATGTTCGATTTTTGTCAAAACGATCTACAATTATATCGGAGTACAGAAAATTATATTCAAAATATTAAACAAGAAGAACTTTACATACAATACGTTAATACTGGCAAAACAATCTCTCTTTCTCTCTCATAATCATTATAAACGCCCATGTAACGGGACGCATTATGGTGTGTCGTTGTTCGTTTCCCCGTACGTTACATTTTTTCTTGTTCGGTCCATATCTTTTGATTCGATAAGAATATCAAGAGCAACCTTTTATCAAACATGTATTATAGGATGGCGTGTGTCGCGTATTAGGTCCGAGTATTGAAGGTCAATGGCAAAGGTTGAGTTCAGCCTAAAATGAGGATGTAAAATAAAAAACTAGAACGTCCTTTATTTTTAATGTAATTTCTTACAAGTTTTGCATGGATTTATAACAAGTAATAATGTTTAACATATAAAACGGGTATTTGTGTCGTATCTTTAGTTTTCACAAAATCGTAGTTTTTGTTCTTTGCATTCACTTTCTCGCATCATGTGTTTAATTTTCTTGTGGGTATAACCGGTAACACAGTTTTTAACCGATTACATTGTAATTTAGCATTTGTGATTAGGATCACATGATGATATACCTATAGTCTAGCCTGCCTTAAAGGCCACCTCTATATAAGCATCACCTGCTTATAAAAGCCAAAATAATTGTATCTCAATTGTTCTTTATTCATAATATTTTTGCCTGTATATAAAGGCCACCTTTCTATAAAGACCATTTTTACTGGTTCCCTTGGGTGGCCTTTATAGACAAATTTGACTGTATTATAAACTGAAGGTTATGCATGACAATTTACCACCTTTTATTACTCCTCTTATTATTCCAGACATTGATCGGCGTATATTGCCCCGCTCAACGGTGCTTTTGTTATTATTATTATTCAATTAAACATATCAGTCAAGTAGCATAGATATTGTTTGCTTTGATATGGAATGTAAATCTCTCTCTCTCTCTCTCTCTCTCTCTCTCTCTCTCTCTCTCTCTCTCTCTCTCTTCTCTTACGAAATTACTTACCATGGTCTTTACAAAGTGAGCTAACAAACTTGTTTTCATCCATGTCTGCGATTTCAGCAAGATGTCCTCCAGGTATCGCGTTTTCACAATACAGCTTAAATAATAACAAATTAATTCCTTCCGAAAAATTAAGAGTTACAGATGAAGAAAATAAACAATAATCCATATCTAAACCAACATTCGAAAGCAAAGTATAACGTTTAAAGATGGCTAATTAGGTTAAACACGTAAACTTCCACTGGGAAGTGAGGTCAGGTGCTCCGGAAGGTTAAGTAGAAAATCATAGCGATACCTTTTAAAATTTCTTCTTGGCTCTATTATGTGAATAAAGTTTCTAAAACAATAATAAGAACGTATTCGAGTTTTTAACAATAGTTTTCAGGTAAGAAAAAACTTAAATATGGATAAGAAACATAAGTGGACACTTGTTTCAGTTATCTCTCTCTATATATATGTGCATACCTTCGCGTCACTAAATATTGCTGTGGAATTTAGAACAGGCAAGTAACAAGCGTATTCTCTTTGATACCAGTTGGCTGGACACTCTGACATTAGTAAATAAATAAAACATATTCAATATTTCAATCAATTGTCAAAACATCAACTATGGCCTGAGCACTAATTGTCAGGAATTAAATTCCAAAACGACCTTCTAGTGCTGCAAAATTTTAACTGGTTAAGTAATAACTTTGTAAATCTAAAAAACATACACTAATCCATGTCCAAATCACAATCAGGAAACAAAGTAAAAACTTTGAAACTGATAATTTGGTTTAACACGTTTATCTATAGAAAACTATGCAAATAAAATACGGATTTTAATTCTAAGAGCATCACTTTTCACAGAAATATTCAAGATTATTATATTTACCAACTTTTGGTATCTAAGTTGAAACTTCCAAAATGAATTATTGATGAGAAAATGAAAATACCAAACAACCAATTTACTTTTAAGTTGACCCTAAAAAGAAGAAATTATATGACGTTCTGTAAGCCAAAAGGGCCTTAATTAAAACCCAACCACGATGTAAAAAACGGAATTTGAATGTAACAAACATACTAATCAAAAACACTAAAATACTAATCCATGTCCGAATCACAATTCAGAAGCAAAACAAAAGATCTGGAACTGGCAAGTCAGGTTAGAAACGTAAACTTCTACCAGGTAAGTGAGGCCGGTTTAGTGACTAAAAATGGCTCTGGTTTATTTTTATTATTATTGTTTCTCTTTTTACAAATTTCTTAAACTGATTTGATTTCACTTTTATCTAGACCTGTTGTAAAGCCCGATTTTGGAGCTTCAAAATACAAAAAAGTGAAAATCTTATCTTTGTTCATCTTAATACCGTTTTTTGCGTATGAATGGTTATAAACGCATTTCAGTCGTTTTATTATAGATTATTACATATTTATTTGTCAATTTTAAAAAAAGAAGTCACGATAAAGCCATTTTTATTATGTTCTTTAGGTCATGCCATATAAATTTGTAGTTCGTCTGACACCAGTGCCTGTAAAATTCAGATTTGAGAAAACAATTCAGTTGTTTATCGTTTCTCGTCTTTCTAAATATCCCATATAACAGTTATTGTCTATTTTTTCTTGTTAGTGGTATAGCATTCTTCAACATCAATAGTCAGTTAGCCAATGCAGTGTTTGTTATTTCGGTTGATTTGTTATTTGCTATATTAAAAAGGAACTTGATTTTATGAGTCATACTTGTACATCTTTTGTCCTATCATGCAATTATTTATTTTTCTTTTCTCGCTCACTCCGTTCATTTTTTCGGAATGATATATTCAAATTTAATCGTTTGCTCGCCTGTGATTTAAAAAAAAACAAGCCAAACAAACTAAAAATAATTTTGCGTAGCTCAATTTTTTTTTGACAACCGATACTATATGCATGCATACTTAAACGTAATTTTGTATTGTCAGAAATATGCTATAGTCTGAATGTGTTGGTAGTTAAAATCTAAATATTCTCAAAAACTAAGGTATACTCCCTCATATAAAGTATTTCCTTAGCTAAATGGGTTAAATACAATTTGATCTTTTGGATATTTTTCATCCAATTGAAAAAATAGGTTTCACAGTTTTGATCTAAGCACTTCAATTAGGAATTGCATTCCGAACTGACCGTCTAGTGCTTCGAAAATAACGATTATGATGTAAATTAAGTGGATAAAGGTTTCTATACAAGTATTTTGTTCAAAAAAAGTTAACATCTAATTATACATAAGTATTGATATGTCTTTATGATTACTGACTTAAACATTTTAGATTCGGTATAGCCCATGATCCGTCATCTTTACATGTTGCACTTGGTGACCCCCGACCTATATATCCAGGTAAACAGTCATAATAAGTTATGGCACTAACGCCTCGTTTAGTTGAGTTGGGTTTTATCTGCGAGTTGTTAACAGCTGATTCAGGTGGCGGAGGACATTCTGCAAAATTCATACAGATAGAACGTATTACACATAATGATGCAATTTAGATTCATGACTTAAAAATATAGCCTCATCTTTATCGAAAAAAACTCGAAGCATATAAGTAAATGGAAATATACGAAGTTACTCTTTAGAAATATTGAATTCTAATACATTTTCATAAAACAAGTATTTGGATGTTTTACATATTAAAACACCACACAATGCAAACTCTTGATATAAATATTGAAGGGTACATAACCCGTCCAGCTAGTCAGCCTATATAATACATGATGCGAGGTTAATTTCAGATAAAGATGTTTGGCAATATCCTTGGGTCAATAAGTATTGGAACATTGGCGATTAATTAATCCTAAAATAGTAAAAGGATACAACATTCTGCACATTCTAACCTACACTTGTTCCATTGGTACCTTTGGAAAAGCTTGGTAACGTATTTGCTTTCGAACGCAAAACAATATTATAAATCTGCTCCAGTATATTTATATATTGTCAAAACATCTCATTTGTTAATCAGCATTAAATCAAGATACTATATTGGGCAAATGTTCTGTCCTTATTTAACTTTTGTTCAACGTACTGTTTCGCAGCAGATGACCTAGAACGATTTCATTATATCAAATATTTAATAATTTTAATATACCTGTTATTAGGCATGTCGTCATTCCTGAGGTTGTGTATACACATTTGTGTCTTGGTGGACAGGTTACGTTAGAACAAGCACCAGCACATGTCTACAATTGCAAAACAATTTAAACATTTTAACTTGAGTAATTAAAAGGAACATAATCAAAAACTAACATACTAATCCATGTCCGAATCACAATCCAGAAGCAAAGTAAAAACTTTGGAACTGACAAGTTAGGTTAGATACGTGAACTTCCACCAGGGAAGTTAGGCCGGATGCTCCGGAAGGGTAAGCACCTTAACCTATATTGAGATAATATATGCTTTTAGTATTTTTTTAGCTACGTTGTACTACTACTAGTCTCACAGGGCTACAAATAAGCAAGGCTCATTAAAACAACGACAATTAAATCGTATTAATTCACCTTTATATTAGATTACATAAAAATTAAACATTCCAGTTCATGTCTATATTGCAAATTCCAAAGAAAAATTATAAAAATTGGAAAATTAGGTTAAACATATGACCTCATAGAGAAGTGAGGCCGGGTGCTCCGGAAGGGTAAATAATTTCCTGTTTATGTAGCTAGCTTCCCATATTTGTAAACAAAATTGAGATTGAAAGGAATATGCAGCTATGTACCATGAATATATATCCAGGACAATTTTCAATACAGAACCTTCACACAGAAGCATCATACTTATCAACCATATTGTGATGACGACCATTAAACGTTGTTAATCTAGACTTGCAATACCCCTGTGTGAACAATTTATTTGTAAGGCACTTGCGCCATTGTGTAAATCTCGCAGTTCTGACACATATTAAACGACCAGTAAAACCTCAATTCAATTAAACGTTTCGTACAATCAAACATTTGGCAATTTACTTGTATTGTTAAGTGACTTTTCTTGCGTAAAATATATTTCAATTGTCTAATTCGTTTTTTTTTATTGCTTTGTTTATAATAATGATAATAATAATTATAATAATATTCAGTAAAAATCACAAGACTTTAGTGTATGTCGTTTTTTCTTTTGTCTTGTTTAACACTTGCAAATAAATTGTTGACCCAGGTATGTTGCAAACCTAGGCTTATCAAGGCCGTCAAAAAGTTTTATGTTCCTTTCACACAATTTTGATTACACACGTGGCGGGTGTAGCTAACAGGAGATTCTTTATCTTCTTGTGTGACTGGCCTCACTTCCCTGCTAGAAGTTCACGAGTATAACCTAAATTGTCACTTCCTTTGGAAGGGTAAGCTTAACTTTGGAACTGACAAGTTAGGTTAAACACGTGGACTTCTAATAGGGAAGTGAGGCTTGGTGCTGCGGAAGGGTAGCCACCTCCCGTTTAACTTACTACACCCGGCACGCGTGTAATCAAAATTGTGTGAAAGGAACATGGAACTATGGGACGTGAAACTCAATCAAACTTATGAACAATACTGTTATGACTTCAATAAAACTTTTGACGGCTTTGATAAGCCTAATCTTGTTTCAGCATATAGTGCAGAATGTTTTATTTGAAACATTAAAATAATCTTGGGTATATTAATATTTTAAAAGGTTTTCGATACAACTGCTAAGATATCAATTGACTTAATTGGTTTTGAAAGTTTATGATGCGTTTTAAATGTATACATTCACAGAAAGCATGCATTTTAATCCTGTAACATATTAAGTTTTTAACCGTATACCTTATTATATTTTATCAAACTAAGTAATCTGGCTATCATTAAATATTGACCAGAACCGTCTTTCTTACCTATTTTCATAATTTCTAAAAGCACTTTCAAACAGCTAATTTAAGAGCACTTTAAAGCCACATACTCTGCCTTTGCATCAATAATATTCAATATTTGTAATATTTAAAACTAAGTCCATGTAGGATAAAATTTCATTAAAGCCACCATACCTCTTTTTACATTAAGTAAATGAGACGGTAAACGCAAAAATCATTCAACGTTATTGATATTAAAAAAGGAAATGGTGACTGTTAAAATTTTGTCATTAATAATTGAACTAAAAATGTAGTTTTAACTTTACAGCAATGAGCGGTTGTTTCGAAATAAAATTTATCATTAGTAGTACTAGGAACAAATTTATTGAACTCAAAAAAATGTTAGAATAATAAAATAGAAAGATAAAATGTATTTTACTAAATCCACGTAGCGCAATACGATAAAGGATATCTTGATTACACACGTGACGAGTGTAGCTAGCTAAACAGGAGGTGCTTACCCTTCCGGAGCACCCGGCCTCACTTCCCGGTCTTACATAACTTGTCAGTTTTCAAAGTTTTTTACTTTGCTTCTGGATTGTGATTCGGACATGGATTAGTATGTTTGTTTTTGATTAATTGAATAAGTAATTTTAAAATATAAGAAGCAGGTAATTTCATGAACAATGTTTATCTGACAATATTATCTGTACTAGTCAAAAACAAACATTCTAACTCATGTCCGAATCACAATCCAGAATCACAGTAAAAACTTAGAACTGAGATGTTAGGTAAGACACGTGAGATTCAACTAGGAAAGTGAGGCCGCTTGCTCCAGAAGTGTAAGCACCTCCTGTTTAGCAAGATATACCCGCCATGTGTAATCAAAAGTGTTTGAAAGTATCATGGACTATGGGACGTCAAATATACCCAGGACAATCCTTGACACAGAGACATCAAACTTATCATTATGACGGCCATAAACCTTTTTGAGGACCTTGGTAAGCCTAGGCTTGCAATACCTGGGTCAAAAGATTATTTGTTAGCAGCCTTTTTGATTTACTATGAACTCGGAGATGCTTACCACCTGCACAGATAACAACCCGGTGGTGATAATTATAACTTAAGTATGTCATTTCCAAAACAACAACCTAAATTGCTAATTTTGAGTATTATGGCGACACTTTTTATTTGCAATTTGCTGTCATTCAGTGCGTAAAATAGAATATTTGTTGGAAACGATAAATAATATTAAAAAACGATACATAAAGTTAAGCTGACTTGACATACCATCTATAGCAGCTATAATTTGACTAATAATACAACAACTTTCAATTTTGGGGTTAGAGGCGTTATTATCGCTATTAAATGGCCAAAAAATTGTGATTACGGTCATATATCTGACTTTGCTTCACTCATGTTTCGACACTACCGATGAGGAATTTGATTCTTAAACAACCGTGAAGTGCTCTAAAATTAAAACATATTTAGTAATAATTGTCAACAATATTATAACATCGGTCATTCACCTGAACCTACCTCTGCTGCAAAATTTAAACAGGTCTGAAATAAAATTATCAACAATATTGTGATGACTGTCATATATATCTGAACCTACCTTTGGCCATACTGAAATATAACTTTGCATCCAATCCTCTGAATATATCACTGTCTCTGATTGATAAGAGGCAGTGTCGGATGATAATTCACAAACACCACTAAATTTATGTATATTAAACGAGTAACAATCTGTTGTCAACATACAGTTCTCGGCACATGATCTTATACCATTGTTATGATATGTGTGGAAAATTCCAGTTTCAATTCGTTGATCACATGAAATTTCAGAAAGTAAGCAAGAGTCTAAAACCTCTGAAGCAAAAGCGAAATTTAAAGAAGATAAAGTAACAAAAAATAGCTTAAAAAGCATTTTGAAAAAATCAACTAATTTTTTTTTTGCAAAGCACAAACATAGAGCACTTAATCCGACTTTGGAATATCATAAGTGTTACTTTTGCCGCCTCCAAGATAGTTTTAATCTCAGTGATCTAATATATAAATATGCACTTTATTTAGAACAAAAGCAAATAAGTACATTTCCTATTATGTTACTAGAGTTATAAATCTTTCAGTGGCTATTGATTTTTAAAAACTTAATTCATCACACAAGAACAATAATTCAAGCTTTTAAATGTATTAAAAATTTAAACCAAATATACAGTCAAATAGCAATTTAAATCAGCATGTACAAGATTCAAGATAAGTTTTTATGGCATTCTGACATTGGGAGGTATTGAAAACTTCTAGTTAAGATAGATAGATAGAGAGAGAGAGAGAAGAGAGAGAGAGAGAGAGATTGTTATTAATTCATTCAATAGATTCAATATACAACACATAATGCTTGCCAAAGTGTCGCATTTTAAAATATATCTAATGTAAGAGGTAACAAATAAAAGCCAGACGTAAGTTAAAATCCTAAAAAAATTAGGTATACTCCCTAGTACAAACTATTTTCTTACACAATTTGGGTCAAATAAATTTTGGACCTTGAAAAAAATGGTCTCATAAATTTTGTCCAATCATTACTACTGAACAATTGTATTCCGACAAGGTCGTCTATTGCTATAAAGATTACCTTGGTATAATTGGTAACTTAAAGTGTACGATTTTGTGATACATATAGTGAAAGTTTCTTTATTGATGTTTTCAAAATACCATTTTTGGAAACACTTTCACTTATAACCTTTCAAATAATAACCGATAATATTCACCGGAATAAATTTGTAGTTTTGAAAAAGTTCATGTCACGTTATTTTTATTGATTTAAACCGAACGAACATGTTGATACTCAAAAGCGGATTTATGTTAGGGACGTATTCTTGAAGGCCCGGAGGTATCCTGTAGGAATTTGTTTTTCAAAGGCATTGTTGAAAATTTGTCATTCTGGTGCAAAGTAATCTGCATATAACGATACGTTCTGATTTAGGTATGTATGGTAGGTATACCAGAATATACGTCTTTCTCCATACTCGATAAATTTGTGACTTATTATTCATACTGTAACACATATTATGTACTTAATGAAATAGGTATCTTCAGTGGTGTATGTAATTTACATATTACTTAAGTCCTCAACAGTAGTGCTTCGGCAAAAATTGTGAAACCAAAATTGCTTTGATGTTGAAGATGTTAAAAGGACCAAAATATGTTTTACCAAATTTAGTTAAGGAAATACTTTGCATGAGGGAGTATACCTTAGTTTTGAGGAAATTCAAATTTAGTCAATAGTATATTTCTGACAATAATACACAATTATTGTGTACTGAGTTTGTGATATCATACAGATATGCGTTTAATGTTCTAAAAGGCCTGTTTTTGCAACTGAGACCTATTATGTGATTGACTAAATGAACATTTAAAATAAAGTAGGAGGTGATTAAAACTTTGGTTTACAAAAACAAACATACTAATCCATGTTCGAATCACAATCCAGAAGCAAAGTAAAAACTTTGGAAGTTAGGTTAGAAACGTGAACGTCTACTAATGAAGTGATGCCGGGTACTCTAGAAGAAGGGTAAACACCTCCTGTTTAGCTAGTTAAATCCACCACGTGTGTAGTCAAAATTGACTGAAAGGAACATGGAACTACGGATAATTGAGACCTATTTCGTGATAGACTAGATTATAGACAAGTACGTCTATATATAGGTACCTCGGGTGTTTATATCATCAACCTCATTATCATTATTTCGTCTATCATGGGAACTATGTATTGTTTAGGAAATAATCAACATTTCTCTGTGGTGTATCATCAAAAATACACGGGCTCATTTCCATGCGAAAGAATATATCACAAAGTGGCTTGCCACGGGTTAATGTAGATTATTTCAATACTAACATGACTTAGATATAAGGATTGAAATAAACATTTGAACTCTTTCTTCGGAAGTACATTTTAGTATAAGCAAAAAGTCCATTGAAGCAATTCGGCTGTTGAGATTAGCTTCATTAAATTAACGGTTTTATGAATAAAAATTACGTCACAACCATTGTTCACGACATACTGCATGAAGTCAAAAGATGAACAAGGGAGTGCGCCATTAAAACCGAACAGCAATTGGTTACCGCTTGTTATACCACGGCTGGCTCTCTTTATATTTCATTTGAAGTAAAACACAGGTCACGTTAGAATTATGTATTAACGAGTACTAACACTACTACTGTATTGGATGGATAATATATATGAATATTTAAGCGGACAGGTCAATGTTGTGTTCCTATATTATAGAAACATGTCATTTGTATTTCATAAACCCCCATTGTTTACTGACAATTAAGTGAGACTGGATGCTCCGGAAGGGTAAGCAGCTCCTGTTTAGTTAATTACACCCGCAACGTGTGTAAGCAAAATTGTGTGAAAGGAACATGGAACTATGGGTGTTTAACGATGCATCAAACAATAAGGTTAAAGCACTGCCTGTCTAGTTTCCACCAAAACTTAAAGTTAGAATTCTAAAAACTATTTAAAAATGAATATAGTTAAGTAAAACAAAAAATCTTAACTTAGTTATACCGGGGCCTGGTCAAAGATTGTCTAATCAATTTTTTTGGTACTGGAGTCTCTGTGTGTCAAAAATAATGACAATCTGATCGATTGGAATGTTTAAATACGCGGGGAAAAAACCATGTAAATATGTATTTTAAATTTCAATCAGAATTATCTCCCTTTGACATTTAGATCATTTACCACAGTTATACAGTTTGTTATCCAATCAAATCTAATTCTCTCATACGTAATTAAAAATGCTTATGTCATTTGTGATCTAATTTCACACATGATGGATCAAACATCTAAAATGAGGGTTTTAACCTTCTGTAGCACCCGATCTCACTTTTCTTCTGGAATTTGAAGTGTTTATTTTGTTTTGGAATAGTCATTCGGACATGTTCAAGCGTTCATCGCCTAAGTCAGATCAGTGTTGCGAATAAGGCGCCTCTGAAGAAATTGAGACATCTCGAATGTAAAAATAATTTCGAAAAAAAATGATCTTAATATGACTATATATCATACAAATAACCACAGTATTTAAGACAACAAAAGGAAGAGGAAAAAAATTAAATGTCTGACTCCATACATAACATCTAATTGTTTCGTTTCTAATGTCGTTATCAATTTGTAAATAGAAAAAACTAAAATATTAAATACTCACATCCTGTTTAGACGTAGAGAGTCATCGATTTTTTACCAGGTGTTCATACTCGTATATAAATTCTAATCATACACATTTACATTCACGTATTTACTCTAGATCAATGTAAAAAAAATTGATTGATGGCTTGATAGATTGATCGATAGATTGACAGTTAATGATTGGTTGATTGATAGTTTGATTGATTGATTGATCGATTGATAGTTAATGATTGATAGATTGAATGAGGTTTCACGTCACAGTTACAAATATTTCACCCATATAGAAAGTTATCCGCTGTAGGGGAAGTGACAGAAAATTTTACCTTTGCAGTGCGTTCTTGTCAATGTGCGGTGAAGTCATATAACGTGTCATGCTTATCGTGGCACTGGACATCTGTCTATAAGGTCTCTTCTAAAGGACCGAATGACTAATCTTTTCTAAATGCCAAGTGTTTGTCGAAATAACATTCACGACATTTTTGGACTCTTAGTCAGACCCTACGCTGCAGTTCGAAAAGAACACTCTACCTACTGTAAATTTGGAAAATTTCCGCGATCGTTTTATTTTGGGCGTTAATTCGCGAGTCAATCGAGTCGCGAAATTAATAGTTTCGCGAAAAATAAGCAGTAATTAAAAGTATAACTACAGAGTCGCGATCACGCGAAAATTAAAAGACGCGAATAAATATTGAGGTGCGTTCACGCAAAAATTAGATGACGCGAAAATTTCCCTAAAGTGTTAAGCTACCGTAGTGGTTTTGTGCTTAATACGACTAGGCACCATACAATAACCACGTAAACAACAAAGGAACGCGGATGAATTTAAAAAGTCGGACAATGCATGACATCTAAAATACCTAGTTGCCAATGCCGTTATCAAGTTCTAAATGAAAAACACTATGAAATTCTAAAATTGTATCCTGTTGGTAGATGGGAAGAAATCTATATTTTAGCAGGTGCACATGCATATATTTTTAATATATACACTGTTAACGCAAACAATTGCATTCACTTGTGTACTCTAGATTGTTAAAGAACTGTAAAAACTATGGCTGATATACGGACCTTGATGATAATAATTTTCGTTTTGGCATCTGTATATGGAAAAAATAATGTGAAAGCAAAATTGGTTAGAGCGACAGAACAGTTAGAGAATCCGATTAAACCAAGAAAGGGAAGTTTTGTATCTAAAGACGCCTCTGAAACAAATTCTGCGAATAACAATAGCGACGATAACATTAGTTACACAAGTCATCGCAGGTATCCTGGTATGTAAGCAATATTTATATTTATGTATAAATATGTTGCAACATATAAACTATTTTGTCACACTCGCGACTCAAATGCTCATAATTTGACATTTTAACAAGTACTCACCAAACATAAGAATACACTATGACCTAACCAAGTCCGCCTTCATCACGAGGTAAAACAAAAACACTAGCTCTCAAATGACCTAATATAAGATATGAAATTGTAATTAATCCAGTGAGGCTTTAAGCAGACTAACCACTGCGATAGCTCGGTTGATAGAGTGCTCGCTCGGTAAATGAAAGATCGTGAGTTCGAACCACAGACGAGTCTGACCAAAGATTTAAAACTGGGTAGTTACTGTAGTTACGCCAAACAGTCGGCATTACGAAACGAAAGTCACGGTATTTTTTAGATTGGAACTTAAATAAACGAGGTCCCTTGTCTTGATAGGCTTGGCACGATAAAGAACTCTGCTGTATTGCACCATCAGAATAAAATTTCTGCACCTTCGGCTATAGTGTGTGACGTCTCGATATAAGTGAAATATTCTTGACTAGGGTGTTAAACATCATTACTCAACTCGCTTAACTCACTTTAAACAGACAAGTTTTACCGGAGTGAAAGAATGGTATTATACTTTTGTATCCAATGATGGAGAAACAAATATATATAGATTTGTTCTTTTCCGTTTAACTTGTGATAATTAATAAAATTGTTGATTCCTGGGTCCAATAAAAATGTACTTCTCTAACAAAAGTAAGAGTAGAAAATCTCAAACCTAGTAATAGAGAAAGAATAAGTATGTTGAAGGTTATGATAATGCCTCTATGGCTCAGTGATAGGACATATGCCTGGAGAGCGGTAGGTCGTAGATTCAAACCTCTGTCGAGTAATAGATTAAACTATATATTATGAGATAAAGCGCCCTTATTTGGCACTCGGTATTAAAAAGAAAGGTTCACCCGGTGCAAAAATAATATGACAAAGGAGTGAGATACTTGTCTAAGGCATACTATACGGACTGTGTGAGGTAGCACCTTAAAGTCGTATAAAGTGCGTGCTGATACAGGGCAGACTATAAAACACTCTCGCCTATCTAGTGCAGACAGAACCTTGTTCTAAAGTTAATACTTTGAGATTAATAAACTAGCACACGTCCTGAAGTTCTGGAATATTGTTAACTGCTGATATGGCAGTGAGGCCGGGTGCTCCGGAAGGGTTAGCACCTCCTGTTTAGCTAGCTACACCCGTCACGTGTGTAATCAAAATTGTGTGAAAGGAACATGGAATTATGAGACGTCAAATATATCCAAGGCAATCCTGGACACTGAGACATCAAACTTATCAACAATACACTTTTATGGATTTGTGTTTTCTTTCAATGTTCTTTGCTTTACTAAATGTGTATTTATAATTCTTAATGCAGATTTTCCAAGGAATGAGGTTATTCTAAGAATATCAAATACTAAAACCTATGAAGGCGACAAAGTCATTTTAACTGCCGAGACACTTTGCATGAGTACTGCAAATATGTACGAATGTGGTGGTCGAGCACCGGAAATGAATTTTTATCAGAAGGACGTCAAAATAGCTAACCTATATATTGGATTTGCAGATTTAAATTGTCACTTGAGAAATCCAAATGGTACGCAACATGAATGTTCAAGAGAGGAATGTAACTGTTTTATACCAGAACGTCATATGTATATATTTGAATATTTCTTCAAAGCTACTCTAGATCAAAATGGTGCATCGTTCATCGCAATTTCACGCTGGAACCTTACCAGTAATACGGTCCATTTGTATGTTTCAGGTTAGTTTATTCACATTTTCACATCAATACATAAATTATTACAGTTGTCATTTTATGTATAGATAAAAGACGAGAAAAATTTTGTAAATAATTACACATTATACCGGTTTTAATTTTACAGCACTAGACGGCCGTTTCGGAATACAATTCCTCATCAGTAGTGCTTGGATCAAAATTATGAAACCAAAATTATTTTGAAGATGATTAAAAGCTACCCAAATATATTTTACCAAATTAAGCTAAGGAAATACGTTGCATGAGGGAGTACCTTAGTTTTTGAGAAATTAAAAATTTTACCTATTTTCGCAATATTTCTCCTCTAATATATAAACCTATGTGGGATTAATAAATTAATAAAAAAAACTTTCGACTTATACTAAAATGGTAGAATGTAGAGGATTTTGCACATTTAAAATGAATTAATAAATAACCTTTAACTTTACAATATGAAAAATGGTCTTCAAAGGCCATATTATTTCATCTATATATTTTCCTGTTTCAAAAAAAAGAATAAATTATTTCAATTTCTATTGATTGCCCTGGATATATTTGACGTCCCATAGTTTCATGTTCCTTTCACCCAATAATGATTACACGCGGAATTAGCAAAACAAAAGATGCTAACCCTTCCGGAGCAACTAGTCTCACTTTTCTGTTGGAATTTCACATGCCTTACCTAAATATTTACTTTGTTCTTAGAGTATGATTTGGAAATGGATTAGTATAGTTTTTTTTCTTTTGTACTATAAAAGATGTGAAATGAAATGTGTCTTCCAAGAAGGCCAGACGATTTCATTTATATATAGTGTGTATTTATGTTTCCTTTTGCAGATATTCCATGGAATGACGTGATTCTACAAATATCAGGCACAAAAGTCTATGAGGGTGACGAAGTGGTTTTAACTGCCAAGATACACTGCAAACATAACGCAAATATTTCCGAATGTGGTCGACTACCAGAAATGAATCTTTATCAGGATGACTTCAAAATAGCAACCCTAAATATCGGAGATGTACTTGGAAATTGCAGTTTGAGATATTCGAATGGTACCAGCGAATTATGTACAACAGATTCGGGTTGTACGTGTTTTAAACAAGAAGCCAACGTTTATGTATTTAAATATTTTTTCAAAGCTAAACCAGATCATAAAGTTGTGACATTCGTTGCAGTTTTAGGTTCCTATCTAACCAGTAATAAGGTCCATCTGTATGTTCCAGGTTTGTTCATTAAAATTTACATATAAAAAAGTATTATATTTATCAATAAGTATAGGTAAAATGCAAAACCTTTTTATAAATTAACAAAATTCACACAATTTCTCTTCAATATGCGAAGCTAAGCCATGTTTTGTCCTGTTTCAAAACTACAAATAAAATATTTGAATGCGCATCGTCATGCTTGAGTTACTTGTAAAAGTAACCAGGCCTCTGCACAATAACTTTTGTACTTTTGTCCCCGAGTAATAAAAACTAAGCTTTAGATTTGGTCAAGAAATGAAGACATTATTTTTTTAAACAAAAGATTATAAGAAAAGCATTAATGATGAAAGTTTTTGATATATTGCAAAACCCAATCAAAGTTTTCCAGTGCTTTATTGTGGTTCTTTAAGAATATTGATATAACAAGAAAAATGCAAGGTATATC
Organism: Anadara kagoshimensis; assembly: GCA_021292105.1. NCBI lineage: Eukaryota > Metazoa > Mollusca > Bivalvia > Arcoida > Arcidae > Anadara > Anadara kagoshimensis. The sequence goes on from CM037868.1 coordinate 16,450,199, forward strand.
ATCATCATCATCATCATCATCATCATCATCATCATCAAAATACTAAAACTTGTAAAACTGATATTTTCTATTTGTTTATTTTTGTTTCAAGTTCGTATTCTTGAAGGCATGAGCACAGTTTATTTCAGAGTCAATCAATTGAAGATTTTTTTTCGTCACTGTATATCAAATTTCCTAATCTTCACATACTCAGGAGGTTCAAGTTCAATAGCCCGGTGTTACACGCTTCGGCACTTGCTGGTGTTCGAGTCGGTAACCAAACCGCGTAAGCAGTAAATCCTTATACTGCTATGTAGGTTTTGCATGATTAGATCTTTATCACTGATATGGGTTACCCTGAATACCAACTGCATGTGTCCAGTCGGAAAACGCCATTTAGTCCATTTACCTTTATACGTCATTAATAAATAAATAAAAAAACAATAATAAGAAAATAAATCAACAAAATTTTTGTACCTTCTCTAATATCCATAGCCAAGAATTAATAAAAGGAGCATGATAACTTTAAAATATTTAAGTTCTTCTTCTTCATCTTCATCTTTTTTCTTTTTCTTCTTCTTTTCTTCTTCTTCTTCTTGTTATTATTATTATTATTATTATTATTATTATTATTATTATTATTATTAAAATCTCTGCTTCGGTAAAATTATGCTGTGTGAAGCGGAGTTTAATTTTATTGTTTGCACATGTAATCGGATAAAAACTTCCGTTTTATAGGCAAATGTTTTACCTACGGAGCTTCTCAGAACTCTAAACGCCAATTGGAGTACATTTTAGTACACTGCGCCGCAAATTTTATGTACAGTTGAATCACACTGTTTAAACACACACCAAAGGTATAATATCTACCCTTTGTCCTAAAGCCGGCGACGTACCAATATGAATAAGTTTATCTTGATTTTTAAATACAAACCAATTAAATCAATGATTAACTGACAGATCAGGTGTTGCAGTTTGCTTACCATTGTCCCCTTCGAAAACACTGGTTAACGCCCATGCTGGTACATAGAAGTGTCCAAATTACGCATTAAATATCAATGCCCTGAAAATTCTCTTTTATGTCTTGCGTATACTCGACTTTTGAAGTGACGGTCCGTTAAAACAAACAAAGCATTTGACATACATCGATTACATTTTACAATATATTAAAACATTCTGCTCATTATATTTTTTGAAAAGCCATTGTGTAAGTCAGTTATCGACCACGTCGTGGGAAACCATAAATTCAAAAACCTGGCTACGTGCTTATCGTCGTACGTGATGACACGTGTGGAGGTTTTGCAACTCCGATTTAAACAAAGTCCAAATCACAATGCCACAAATTAAGATCAAGAAATTATGCCAAAATCAGATTAAACACGGGATTGCCATCAAGTTAATGAAGCCAGGTACTCGAGAAGGGAAAGCACATCGTAATAAACTACCTACACTCAGACATCAACAATTTAGGGAGAACTGTAATAAAAATATTTGAGGGCCATATCAGGCTTATAATATATTAACTTACATGCTTAATTTTTTCAGTCGGCGGTGCTGTTTTTACTCGTTGGGGAAATGGCAGTTGTGGAAGCATTTATAACGAAATAGTATTTTCAGGTTGGTAAGCTTGAATACTTGACACAGCTACAATTCTTTTTTAATAAATGGGACCTGTTTTATGCCATCTTAATAACGAGTCAACGATTATAGTCTTGTCATTATACTAGCATAAGTTGTCATAATGCAGTTTCCTTTAAAACTGTCTTAATATTTGACTTTACATATAAAGGGAAAGTGAACATTAATACATTTAGTATCATTTATAAAATGCTGTTTAAAATCGAAGTGGTGCTTTTAGTCTTTTTAGATAAGATGCAAAAAATTGTTTCGAAAAATGGTAGATGACGAAACCGATGACTGTAAAAAATAGAACAGATGATTAACCATCGCTCGCTATTTGAGCTAAGCAATAGAACAGCCCATGATGCCATGGCTTTCATCACTTCGTTTTACTGGTTCACCCAGTATCAGCATAATGTGATGGGACAGTTGTGCGCTTGTATTCGGAGTACTGACTCGTTGAATTTTTTGTGCCTTAAATTGTCCTGGTTAAATTAATCGTCCTGTAACTTCATGTTACTCCCTTCCGGGGCGACCGGCTTCACTTCCCTGGTGGAGTTTAGGTGTCTAACCTAACCTGTCAGTTTCAAAGATTTTACTTTTCTTCTGGATTGTGATTCGGACATGGATTAGTATGTTTGTTTGTGATTAATTCTCAATTTTGATTGCACACGTCCTCCAGACGTTCAACACTGCTTTAGCAGATAAAATAAACTATATATAGTACAAAACTGTCGAAAGTTAGGCACAGACTAAAAATGACTTGAAGTAGTTCGACTTTAACGTGACCGAAATATTTATAACTGGCAAATAAAAGCAAAAAGAATGAAAAATAGGCCTGAATTGCGCCGTTTAATGATATCACTAACACTAGTACGTCATAAGTTGCCGTGACGCTGGTTTGGTACCGTGATGACGGTATTTGTCGGAACATTGTCGCACTGTACAGTCCTGTTAAAGCGATTAACATTTACAGTACATACGTGTCGAAAGTTTAACACAGAGCACACGAAAAGACTGTCTGCAGTAATTGTTAGCTTAGTGTTAAATGTTCAACAGGTTTGGACGAAAAAACTTTTTGTCGAATTAAGCAAAACACGGGGACCCCCACATGGAATAAGACGGGGTATATTGAAAAGGTAAATGTTCCTGGCTAGCTTGTTACACCCTCCAAATGTAACATAGAAATTAGGAATAAAAGGAACTTGGGACGTCATATATTACCAGATTAATATTATATATAGAATCTATATACTTATTAACAATATTGTGATGACGGCTATAATTTTTTGTGTGTCTTGAACATATTGGGTCAATATTTTATTTGCAAATATCTTGCTGTGTTGTATAATGAGCTCTAAAAATGCTCAAAAAGCAGAACACCTAGTATATTACTGCATAGAAAAGAAAAGTCATTAAATTTCAAAATAAATGTAGTCTTTTGTTGACGTAATAATTGCGATATAAGTCTAAGATATATTATGCACAGAAAGAAAACATAGCAGGGCATGGGACACTATACGTGTACTCTAAGTTATTTCGTCGTTAATAGTGTAATGAACTATCTAAAGGGCGGTCATGAAACGTTTTTACATTTTTAGAACAATTTTGATAATCTTAAGCTTGCTAAATATCTGCGTCAACAATTTATGCGAATAAATTTTTCTTAAAAAAATACCCATTTTGTGTTTCATTGAAGTCCCTAAGGTAGTATGTCTATGTGAAATCTATATGCACAATGATCAATAAAATGACCTTAAAACTCGTTCAATAATTACATATTTATGTTTTCCTTCAGGATACAGTAACTATTTGTTTCATGACGACTCACAATTGGGACAGCCTTGTATACCGGAAAGGAACACTGCATTTAGACCGCCGATAGTTGGTCGAAAAAGAAAACGCTCTGTAAGATCTCAAAATGCAATTGTTTCACCAAACACAGATCCATGCGCAGTTTGCAGAAGTCGTAGATCTTTCTCTGTAGTTATGGTCCCAGGAAGATCCAGTTGCTATGGTGACATGAATCTCGAATACAATGGGTATTTAATTCCCGGCAGCAGCAATAATGCCGTCTGTCTAGACACAGCACGTGCAGCGAAAATAAGCACAACTCGATTTGTCAACGTTATGAAGACAGGTTGCCATGGTGACGGACATTGTGGAACAAGTTTAAACGTAGGACCAATTGAGTGTGTTGTTTGTTCAATATAAAACTCCATTTTAATAGCACATAAGCTTTATTGTTAGACATTCTGGTATATTTTTTTGCTATTGATTTAAAATGATTTAATTAAATTTAAAAACATTTGACACAAGACAGGGGTTCAGAAGCCGAGTGGGTGTGACCAATACTTGTACATTTCAAGTAATTGTTTTTTCGTGTGTGTGTGTGTGTGTGTGTGTGGTGTGTGTGTGTGTGTGGTGTGTGTTCGAAACATACAGGATTTACAAATGAAAGTCACATTTTATGAAACTAATCAATTGTTGCAAGTCTTGAAAGGTATTGTTGCTTTTTATTGATGTCTTTAAACTGTTATAAAAGAAACCTTTTTTGTATGTTAAAATTGTTTTTTTCCACATGATATAATTGCCTTTGGATCAATGTGATTTTGTTGTTATAAGAGAATTGCTGTTATTCAGACATTATAACCAGAAAGATTAAATTGATCCCTTAATCCTATACACAGGATGTCTTCATTTTTACTTTATCATTTTAATTGAACTAATCAAAAACAAACATACTAATCCATGTCCGAATCACAATCCAGAAGCAAAGGAAAAACTTTGGAACTGAGAAGTTATGTTAAACACGTGAACTTCCACCAGGGAAGTGAGGCCGGGTGCGTCGGAAGGCTAAGCACCTCCTGTTTAGCTAGCTACATCCGCCACGTGTGTAATTAAAATTGTTTGAAAGGAACATGGAACTATGAGACGTCATATATCCAGGGCAATCCTGGACACAGAGACATCAAACTTATCAACAATACTGTTTTGACTGACGGCAATACAACTTTTTGAGGGCCTTGATAAGCCTAGGCTTGCAATATCACTGAGTCAACAATTTATTTGCAAGCAACCTACTACAAAGTCCCCGTAGTTGTAAACAAGCTCTAAAATATCGTATTAATTTGGGAATAATTTGGGAAACAAATACACCATAGGCAGGAGAAGAACTAAACAACTTTTACTTTGAACTATTTTCAGTGTTAAATATTGGAAAACATCTTTTTATTTTGCTGTTTTAAACATGTATACTATAGTTTCATCGCTTTATTATTGATAAGTATAATGTCTGCATTAAAAATTGATGGATATATTTGAATTTTCATAGATCTATGTTCAACGTATTCTTAATTTCGATTACATACATGGCAAGTTTAGCTATCGAAACAGAAAATGTTTACCCTTCCAGAATACCCTATCTCTTTCGCTTGGTAGAAATAAGAGTTTTAACTGGTATTGTCAAATTCAAAGGTTTTATTTTGCTTAAAGATTTTTTCACATGGATAAGTATATTTATTTTTTTATTCTTCTTCATTATAATATACATATTGTCAAATGGTATCAAATGACAGGCTTTTGTCAAATTTTACTTAACTCACTAAAGTACTTTTTTATTTGCCCAAGCAAACTGGTCACCCATAGTAATATTGTTGTAAAGAAATAAAAAAAACTTATATGTGTCCAAATCACAATCCCAGCGAAAAGTACAACTTTAAAACTTGCAAATTTAATCGTGACTCTAATCCTTTGAAATAGTTGATAACTAGTGGCGTGGAGTAATAATGTTTTACATTACTGTCAAGAACGTTTCACTTAGATCATGATGATCAGTTCTAGATCTATAGTTGAGTGAAGTTATTTGTGTATTACTTGCCCGTCTAGGTTTTTAACTTTATCGAGGTGATCAGTTCTAGGGTGGCGTGGAGAAATGGATTTTTAACGGGGGACTTTTCACTTAATATATCGAAGTAATCAGTTGTGAATTGGTGTGATTTAATAGTAGTTTACGCCTTTGTCAAGATTCTTTTTTTCTTTTGTCAATTCTGGAATGAGGTGAGGTATGGTGCTTAATGAAACAGTCAAGATCATTAAATGATAATTTTATAATTTTTACTTTTATCGAGGTGTTTAGTTTGGTGAATAGTAATGATATTTAATGTTGCTACTCAGATTATTTTGATTATTTCAAGATGGTGAATTCTAGAGTTTGAGTGGAGTGAAAGTAATGATGTTTTACGTCCCTGTCGAGATTATTTCATTTTTATAGAGGTGTTTCGATTAGGGTTAGAGAAGAGAAATTGTATTTTACGTTGCTGCCAAGAATGTTTCATGTATTTAAAGGCGGTAAATTGTAAATTCAGAGTGGTGTGGAGTAATGATGTTTTGCGTTACTACCGAGATTTTTTTTACTTATGGTAATTTCTAGATAGTAGTGACGTAATTGTGTTTTACGCCTTAATCGAGATTCTGTTATTAATATTTATGTGTTTACCTAATATTGATTCCCTTATTCGGAGGTGATCAGATTTGTATTGGAATAGTTAATGGTGTTTAAATCCAGTCAATTTCTGTTCGCTTATATCGAAGCAGCCAGTTCTAAAACAGTGAAGAATATCGCATTAAACGGCCAGAGACCCAACTGAACTTTCTTATACTAAAATATGCGCAATAAGAGGAGTTCTTACCCGTGTGTAAACGCTCGCTTTGGACCTACCAGTAAGCGAGACCCCTCCATTAAAATAAATGGATATACATATAACAGGTTTGGTTATAGGGTTCGCCGCTGTACCATCTGATCAATACACTTTCATGTTTGCAAGAAATGTTTGGAAAATTTTAATTCCCGAATTCTCGTAATAACAGATTTTACGGCGTGAACTGATATGATTTAGTAGGTGTCCATACATTGTTTATGATCATATAAACTGTTCTGCGCTCAGTGCAATGTGCAGGGAGGATTCTTTAACGTGACACGCCTACCGTGACACGAGATGTTGGTTCTTAATGTCTCTTCTGAAGGACTCCGTTACTTTCATTTTTTACATGCCGAGTGCTTGCCAAAAGAACATTCACTTTTTCAAGTTTTGGTCACATATATATAGCTAGGGTTCGAACCAATGACCTCCCATATATGCAAACACTCTTTTAACTCAGCTTTCGTAGTGGCTTTGCCAATCCAGTCGGACTCAATACATGACATCTAGTCTCGTAGTTAAAGGCATTTTTGGATTTATGCACCGAATCCGCGCATCTAGGGGCTACAACTCTTGTTTACGTTATTGTCTGTGTAAGTGTGCGACATTTCAAATGAAGAGATATACTAACAGTAGACGAAGATCGACCGTAGCAACTGTAAACATCCGGCTTTCTTTTAATCAGTATTCGGCAATATAAATAGTATAAATCGTAAAATTAGTGATCAAAATGAGATGGTTTATTAAAGTATCGGATAAGAAAAGGCAAGAAGTATGTTCTGCCCGCATGATTAAAATGAACAAATCTGGTACAACTGTTGTCGAACCCGAACGTACTTCTCAACTTCTAACTTCGAAAAATGATTAAATGATATCTATTACAGTAAACATAAACAAATGAAAACCATACAACGGTGAATTGTCCAAATTTCATCACAACGTTGTACATAGCAATTAGGTTCTATCTATCTTGTGTAATCCAAAACGAAAGACGGTACGGCCTATAATGCGAGTATTACTAGCACAGATGCACGAAATGTAAACTTACCGTGGTATAGAGTTTTCTCTCTTTGACCATACCACAAATAATGGAAATTTATGTAAGTTCCAAGAGATATTAGAATGTTAATATGGTTGAACAAAACTGTTGTATTTTGTTCTTTTCATTGAAGTTTTTCAGAAATCTTAAAGATTCGCTGATATTTGTTACGATAATTATGAATCTATTTTTAATATCCAGATTATAAAACAAAGATTAATATTGTAAATTATATGTAAAAATATACTTTATTTTGTGTATTATCTTGAATCTGATGCTAATATTTGAATTAACTGAAGAGAGAAAACCTTTTGGGGATTTTTTTTTTCATTTTTTTCAATGGAAAATTTAAAAAAATCATGGGGGTAGGGATAATTTTTTATTTTTAAATCCTAAAGTATCCCGGTGACCTATCAATTTTTCTTTGTTTTTGTGAAGTATATAGTCTGGTTAAACTTTTGGCAGATTTTGATAAGATTTCAAATGGTAGATTTTTTTTGTAGAATTTATGTGAAAATGGCGGTAAAATGAGCACTTTCTCCGATGTATTTTTTACCAATTATTTTAATAAATGTGTATTGAACTGCTAACTTTGACTTTTTTTAACATGTTAAATATGGGTATGATGTTATTTTGCTGTTTAAAACATTTAATGAATTTCTTGAGTTTGTTTGAGGTTGATTTTTCAAATTATACCGATTTTTGGGTAAAAATGCAAAATCCTTGAAATACTGCATACATTGAACAAGAGTTGTTGAAAAATAACATGCGGTGACCTACCATTATTTTTGCATATCTTTTTGCATGTTCATATAAAACAAACAGTGAAAAAATTAGACTGGTTGAATGGTGGTTCTATTTTATAGCATATGCCTTTAAAGCCGTTATCAAGTTGTTACGTTGTAAAAAAAAACTATGAAATTCTGAAATTGCATTATGTTTAGACATTGAGATGAATCCATATCTTAAGAAGTGGTTCTTATATGTATTACATATTATACCAGTTTTAATTATACGGCACTAGACGGCCGTTTCGGAATACAATTCCTCATCAGTAGTGCTTAGACAAAATTATGAAACCAAAATTATTTTGAAGATGTTGAAAAGCTACCCTAAGGACTAAAATATATTTTACAAATTTAGCTAAGGAAATCAACCTATCAACTGTAAACGTAATTGAATTCAGATGTTCAAAGATTGATTGATTTATTGATTGATTGATTGACTGTATTTGGTTTTACATCCCAGGCAAATATATTCCAATTATATCGATACGTCACCAGCTAAAGGTAAAGCGACATTGTTTTTTAGACCTTTGGTACGCTCAGGGTAATGTGCGGTGAAGTTTTTACTTCCCGTGACACGATGACCGTCTTTTCAGAGGGGATCGTGACTTCATATCCCGAGTTTTTGTCGAACAACATTCACGTCCTTTATCAGATCTTGTTCAAACCTCGGCCGCTGTTCGACTAAAAACTTAGCTACCGTAGATGTTTTGCAAAAACTAGCTAAGCTTAATACGACACCATACCATGCAAATAACGATAACACCCCTATTGTCAACTAAATTACTTCGTTGTTAATGACGTTATCAATTTGTAAATAGAAACAAATGCAATTTTGAAAAATTGCATCCTGTTTGGACATGAAGAAGAATTGATACCGCTTGGTGTTGTGCATACATGTATTTATGAGCATATACATTGTTTATGAACACAGTTTTATCCACGTATGTTCTGTAGGTTTTTAAAGAATTATTACATCGATGGCTTACATACATAGTTTGTTGACAATAATTTTCATTTTGGCTGCCGGATATAGAAAAGGTCATGCTGATGCAAAATTGGATAAAGAAACGAAGTCAGAGAATCCGATAAAATCAGGAAAGGAAAGTTATACATCTGGAGGTGTCTTTGAAACAATCTCTGGGAATAAGAGTAGCCAAGAAAGCATTAGTCACACAAGACAACGCAGGTACAATGGTATGTAAGCATCTTTTATACATAAATATATTGTCATATATCAATTTTTTGCCCTATCATCGGAAACACTTATCCTTTGACAAGTACTAACTTAGCATTAGAAAAACCCATTGCCTGACCAGTCAAAACACTAGTTCTCAATGCAAAACAAACATACCGATTTATGTCCATAAATAAATTAGTTTAACGATGTTTGACCTTACATAAAATAACACACTGTCTTGGTTAATCTAGGAGTGATAGGGAGTGCACCTTGAGAGCGGTAGGTCGTGGATTCAAATGTTTTATCCACATTTTTGTTTATCGGTCTAATGGCGTTTGAAATGCTTCTAATTTATAACAATCCAGTTTTAAATTCCGCTTTATTTACGACTCTTACAGTACAGTTAGCAAAAATACATCACTTTTCTTGAAGTAAACCGAAGAAGGGCGATGGAGGAATCGAAATTCAATAGAATTTATTGAATAGGTGTGATTAACGGAATGATCTCCCAAGTTTTGGATCCAAATCAAACCATAGAATGTAATCGATAATGGAACAGATGTTTCGGTAACAGATGGACGATAGTCAGTTTTCTTTCTTTTTTTCGTAATCGATTTACTGGATATCGATCCTTTATTTTATTCTAGCTTTTGGTATGAATTTAGGCGTGCGGAACAGAAAACGGTGATAAATGCTGTCAAAATTGCATTTGTCAGTAATAATTTGTGCGGAGGGAGAAGCTAGTTCAGCTATAATACTGTTGTTGAGAATCCTGGTCTTGCGTATTTTCATAAGTCGGGGATTTTGTATAATTACAAACAAATATACATTCGCCATTTTCATTTGTGCATAATTTATATTCCTGACCGCATTTATACCAGCCTTAAGAACAAAACTATCAGTGTTTTCTTTATGCCTGTTAACCTTCAGAACTGCACTTATTTCATAGAATTAAAATAACAAATTTCACTTTAACGCCTCAACATATAATTTCTGGTTTTATACAACAGCAAGACAACCTAATTTAATGATGGTCCTTTGAGAAGCCTTCCCTAGAATCACACAATTTCTTCGTTTGGTGATTGGACCCAATTGTAATACATAAAATTCAAGGGTTAATTAATTTATTATGTACTCAAATGTTATCCAATAGAATAGCTTGGCTTCCATTTATCAAAGTATTAATTCTTAAGTATTAAATTACAAAGACTCCAAGGAAGTAAAAATATTTTAAAACAAACAAGAAAAACTGTGAGCCACAAGCTCACAAAAATACCCTCGCTCCCCCACATAAAAAATCCATCGGATCAAATTTTTAAATAGGAGGTGCACATCTACATTATATCACAAAGATTGTGTGAAAGTTTCATGAAAATCCATTGAAGGGTTTAGGAAGAGTTGCGGATAAGAGATATGTACCCTAAGGTGTAATGGAAGGACGAACGGACACACTTTTTAAGCGGGGGGGGGGGGAAATATATTCATATACTTATGGATAGCAAATAACAAGCACATTTACTAAATGGCCCCTAGTAGGTACATTTTGCCAGTTTGTGCATCTATGGCTAGAATAATACGGCCCAGAAACGAGAAAAAAACCGATTTGCGAATCGCCTATTTATGCTGATATAGAGTTCCGGACAAGAAGTGTCTGAACGGGTTGAAGTTCAAATATAATATCTCATCATTCATGGAAAGATGAGAGATAGCTATACTATCTCAAACTAGTTGCCCTGTATTATTTTTTCCTAGTATTATAACTTTTATCATTTGTGGGATTTTTGGTCACTTAATATAATATGTATCAATCTTTCGTATTGCAGGTTTTCGTAGAAATGAAGTTTTTTTATACATATCAAACAACAAAGTCTATGGTGGTGACGTAATCGTTTTATATGCCTCTACACACTGCAGAGCTCAATCATCTATATGTGGTGGTCGAGTACCGACAATGCATTTTTATCAGGATGGCGTCAAAATAGCAACCCTTAATATCGGATTTGCAGATGGAAAATGTCACTTGACACATCCAAATGGAACCGAACATGAATGTGCAAAAAATGACTGTACGTGTTTTACACCTGAATCCAACATTTATATATTTCATTATTTCTTAAAAGCTACGCAAGATCAAAATGGTGCAACATTCATTGCAGTTTCAAGTCACAATATTACCAGTGACAAGGTCCATCTACATGTTTCAGGTTAGTTCTTTACTTTTATTGTATATTCAGAAGTAAACACATGCACGAAGCCTATGCATGCTTAGATATGACTGAAATTATGTGATCTATATAATCATCGACGACAAATGAAAAGTAAAATTTAGTCAATTTTACTATAAAGTCAATTTAATGAAAAATCGTGTTTTTAATTAGATACATTCTACATGTAAAATTGCAAATATAAATAGTACGCATAATAATGAGATAATAAAAATGAATAAATAAAATAAAAAATAGTTTAAAAATGCTGTAAATATAATAACTCATGTCACAATCACAATGCCACACATTGGCAAAAGGAAGTTACACTATTTAACTTCCACCAAGGAAGTTAGGGTCAGTGCTCTCGAAGGGAACGAAACTCCTGCTTATCTAGCTACATCTGCTACATGTGTACTAAAAACATGAAAGGAACATGAAACTATTGCATGACAAATGTCTCCAGGGTAATTTTGGTTACAGGGACATACTTATCAACAATATTGTGATGGCAGTCATGAGGCCTTTTGAGGGGCTTGATAAGCCAAGGCAATATCAGGGCAAATTTTACAGCCCTAGGTTACCGTCTAGGAACACAATAGTTCTCGGACTTAAGCAGTTGCCGTAATTTTTATCAAGTTGCTGAAAAATCACCAAAAGGACCAAAATTTATTTAACACATTTAGATGAGGAAATACTGAGTTTTTGACGATTTTTATATTTTAACTAGCAGCTTATTCGTACAATTACATAGTATACCAGTTTAGTATCTCATTTGCTTAAATATTTCAGTTGGTGGTGCAGTTTTTACCCGATGGGGAAATGATAGTTGTGGAAGCATTCATAACGATAAAATATTTTCAGGTAAGTATGCTTTTATATTTGAATATAGAAAATACTGGTCAATCTAGAGTTTGACCTCAAACTAATTGCAACCGATCGCGAATAACCTTTGATTCGTATATGCTCATCTATATACTAAAATATTCATACAACATAAAATTTACAATCGCTGAGCTCAGTAAAAGTAAAATGAATTTTTTTCCCCTGTGTTTTGATTTGGACCTGGATTAAAATGTTTGTTTCTAACTTCATTTTTTGTTCATATCAAAATAAATGTTAGGTTTATTAATTTTTTAATCTTTTTATCATTTCCATAATGTCATTCAACAAAATTATTTAATTTTTATAACATTTCATTAACATTGACGAGGCCAGATGCTCCCAAAAGGGTGGAAACCCCATTGCCTTGATAGTTACTTACGCCAAATGTTAAATTCAGAGGCGAATTTTACGTACATTTCAATAGTTTGTTACTGAGTTCATTACTAAGTTTGAACTTCGGAAAGGGTTAGGAAATGCGTAAGTTCAAACGCTTGTGTTTTACGAACGTGTCTTATGCCTTTCCTAAGTTAGGAGAGAGAGAGAGAGAGAGAGAGAGACTTAGCCCGTTGTGTTTACTTTATCAACTTGTCGACCAATAGATTCTCATATCTTTTCTAAAAGTTTAATTCATATATACTATGTTAATAGTTTGAAATGGGATTTAATTTATTTGGTTATTTTTTGTATGGCCTATACGTTGAAAAAACATTAAGTAGAATTATAACGGTGGTTGTACCTGTGTTGTCAATTGAACGAATTAGACATTGCATGGTCTTTATATGCAGGCAATCAAATTTAGACGTGGTCAAAAGAACCCAAATCGCGAGGTAAGCATTATTTTGGGAATAAAATCCCCTATTAAAATGCGAGTTAATATAATCCGTGATTAAGAACACAGCATGTAGTACGGATATACGTACATTGCATTTGATTAAGTATTCACTAACATTTGTATAAGATCCGTGTACATTATAACAGAAATAAAATTTCCATTTTAGTTAAAGTTAATTTATTTCCTGAGTAAACTATTTACCTGCCATGTGTTTCAGAAAGAGTTAGGAACAATCATAAACTTTCGGACGGTTTCGTGAAAAGAACCTTTTCCTAAGTATGCTTCCTGAAACTTTAAATGACAGGAACTTGGTACGTTGGGGCGTCAAATATATCAGCATTATTCGTTTTATTTATCAACAGTTTTAATATGATATATAGCCATTTATGAAGTCAAAATTTTCTTGCTCCATTGTATAAAGATTCCGTATTGAACACACGCTCTTACATAGCTTATTAATTTTAAAAGAAATATACTTCATGCATAAAACAAATATAGTCAAAACTGTCTATAAGGACCACCTAAGAGAACACGTTACAATGGTCTTTAAACCTTTATATACAGATTACAAAAATATGAATAAGAAACAAATGGGATAAAATTTTAATGATCCTTATAAGCAGGTGATTCTTATATAGTGTTGGCCTTTGAGACAAGTTAGACTGTACTAGTATATCACTGCATAGCAAAATAAAATTGACAATAAAACAAAATATGTCATTTCATTTTTATACAATTAAATATAGCTTTCTTGGGCGTCAAAATTGTGATACAAGCATAAATATGAAGTACTACTTCAAATATAACGCACAAAAATGGGAATATTATTAAGTACCCGGTCAAATATGGACGCAATATATGTGATCTGAATTATTTTGTCGTTAATTGTGTTATCGATTCTCAATAGGAAATCTCCGAAATTCTAAAGTTGTGATGACGGTCAACAAATATTGTGATTGCATTGATAACCCTAGGCTTCTTATATCACTGAGCGAACAAATTTATGTAAATACGGTTGTTCATAACAAAAATATAAAAAAGGATATAACAGTGTTGTGGTTTGTATGAGATAATTGGATAGTTTCTTTAAAATATATTCATAATTTGACAAAACATTCAATTTAACATTGACAAAATTCAGCACTTTTTTCATAGAGTTTCCAATGTAGCCTTTAGCGGGGTCCATCATTGTGATAAAAGTCTAAATATAAAGCAGTATTTGAAATATAACGCACGAAAAGAGAACATTATGAAATAGCAGGTCATATATAGGACACTATATATGCGATCTGAATTATTTTGTCATTAATTGTGTTATCAATTCTCAATAGGAAATCACCGAAATTCTAAAGTTGTCATGGCGGTCATAAAATATTTTGATTACATTGATAACCCTAGGGTTGTTAAATCACTGATTCAACAATTAATGTAAATACGGTTGTTTGTAAAAAAAATATAGCCGTGTTGTGGTTTATATGAGATAATTGGCTAGTTTCACAATTCAAAGAACATTGACACATGTCAGTACTTTTTCATACAATTTCAAATATAGCCTTTCTGGGCGTTATAATTGCTGCACTAGACCAAAAACGAAGCAGTACGCCTGAAATATAACGCACAAGCAGAGAATATTATTAAGTATTCGGTCATATATGAACACTATATATGTGATCTGAATTATTTTATCGTTAATTGTGTTATCGATTCTCAATAGGAAATCTCCGAAATTCTAAAGTTGTGATGACGGTCAACAAATATTTTGATTGCATTGATAACCCTAGGCTTGCTGTATCACTGAGCGAACAAATTTATGTAAATACGGTTGTTTATAAAAATATAAAAAAGGATATAACAGTGTTGTGGTTTATATGAGATAATTGGATATTTTTGTTAAATTTTAAGGGGATCGATAAGCCTGGGCTTGATGTTTCACGGAGTCAACAATTTGTGTTGTTATTTTTTTTTTTTTGTTTGTCAAAACAAAAAATAGAATATAACCATGATATTGTTTATGGAAGATGATTGTCTAGTTGTTTTTTTTTCAAAGCAAGCAAATTCACAATGAAAAATAAAAGATCACACTTAAACTTGTTCGATAGTTACATATATTTTGTCTTCTTTCAGGATACAGTAACTACTTGTTTCACAACAACTCACCTTTGAGTCGGGTATGTTTTCCTGAAACGATTACTGCATTAGGACTACCACCGATAGTTGGGCGGAAACGTAAACGCTCTGTAAGGTCTCAAAATGCAATCGTTTCACCTAACACAGATCCATGTGCAGTTTGCAGAAGCCGTAGAGCAATCTCTGTACTAATGGTTCCAGGAAGATCTACTTGCTATGGTGACATGAATATCGAATACAATGGATATTTAATCCCCGGCGGCAATGATGTGCTCTGCCTAGACGCAGCGCGTGTGGCGAAGATAAGCACAACTCGATTCGTCAACGTTATGAAGACGGAGTGTCTTGACAACGGACACTGTGGAACAAGTTTAAATGTTGGACCAATAGAGTGTGTTGTTTGTTCAAAATAAAACAACTATTTGAATCGGACATAGGCTTAATTGTTAGAGATTCGAGTGTCTTCTATTTGCTGTTGTTTTAATTGTATTTTAAAATATTTTACACTAAAAATCATTATCATAAATTTTATCGATGACTTTTCATTGTCATAAAATAGAATTTTTTCTTTACTTTTTGGATTACTTGAAAAAAGAAATTTTTGTATATGATTGTCATGGAACTGTAAAATGCGCAATGTCATTGAGATGTTTCCGCTTGTTTCTAAAAGTGATTTTGACCAGTATGTGCTATATACAGAATGTTTATCTTTCACTTTAATTAGACTTTATTGCATTAAAAACCTTAAATTTAAACTATCACTACTTTTAAGTTTATTGCATTAAAGAACCTTGAATTTCAACTATTACTTGTTGGTCATTGCGTATTGGTAAAACATCACTTTTTTATTTTGCTTCATACCACAACCAATACATATAAAAAACAATCATACAAATCCATGTACGAATTACAATCCAGAAGCAAAGTAAAAACTTTGGAACTGACAAGTTAGGTTAGACACGTGAACTTCCGCCAGGGAAGTGAGGCCGGGTGCCCTGGAAGGGTAAGCACCTCCTGTTTAGCTAGCTACACCCGCCTAGTGTGTAATCAAAATTGTGTGAAAGGAACATAGAACTATGAGACGTCAAATATATCCAAGGCAATCCTGGACACAGAGACTTCAAACTTACCAACAATACTGTGATGACGGCCATATATAGACTAATAACAAGACATTGACCAGTATGTGCTATATACAGAATGTTTATATTTCACTTCAATTACACTTTATTGCATTTAACAACCTTAAATTGAAACTATCACTAGTTTGTCAGTTTATTGCATTAAAGAACCTTAAATTTCAAATATCTCTTGTTGGTCATTGCGTATTGGTAAAACATCACTTTTTTATTTCATAACACAACCAATACATATCAAAAACAAACATTCTAATTCATGTACAAATCACAATCCAGAAGCAAAGTAAAAACTTTGGAACTGTCAAGTTAGGTTACACGCGTTAACTTCCACCAGGGAAGTGAGGCCGGGTGCTCCGGAAAGGTAAGCACCTTTTTTATATTAAAGCTCCTTTTACAATATTGCTGATGTCTATGTATGGTGTCTCTGTATCAATGGATATATTTAACTTTCCACAGTTCTATGTTCCCTCTTAATTCTGATTACACGCATGGTTGATGTACGTATCGAAACAGGAGGTGCTAACCCTTTCAGAACGTCCGGTCTCACTTCCCTGGTGGAAGTTTACATGTTTAACTTAAATTGTTACTTTCAAAGGTTTTCACTTTGCTTTAGAACTTTGATTTGGACATGGATTATGAATTATATTCGTTCAATAACAACTGTTTTATGACTACTACATCATAATGCACAAACTGTCAAGTGTCAAAATACAGACTATTTCAAAATTCTATGAATTTACTTAAATGTTTTTTCTCTGATTTACCAAGCAGACTGGACATTCTAATATCGTTGTAAAAAACAAAATAGGAGTCATTCTCTGCATGGAAATCACGTTTAAGATTTGATGATATTGCATATAGTTGTTACGTACATGTAAAAAACAAAATAAAAACACCATTTAAATTGTCGTTCCCATGGTAACCAAGCACAAGAAAACATCATTATCTTCTTCATGTCAAAACTGTATAGATTTACAAACTTCCACTTATTTGGAGTCGCTTTTATCTAAAAAAAAACTCTAAAAACCTGGCCTAAACTGCCTGAAAATTAAGATCGATTATTTTGAAAACCCGTGCATTAGTTTGTTTTTGACAGTTGGAATAAGAATACATACAGATCGCTATTACCACTTTGGCAAAATACTAGGAATTTGATTAGATAAACTTTAATCATACCATCCCGTGCAATTGCTTTTCCGAGATAAGGGGAAACTACCGTCTTCTCATTACTCAACATCGGCGCAGCTCCCTTTTCCAGATGAAATTTCAACATTCGGCCTAGCAATATTTGGATGGAATTGGAAATGATTTGTAAGAAGGCTTTAATGTGTTATTATTACTTCTAATTTAGAACATTGTGCAGTTTGCATAAACCATACATCTATCTATTGCCACAAGGAATGCCTTATTGCAATGGTAACATGAATCTTAAATACAACAGATATTTCATCCCAAGTAGTCATGACGTCGTCTGCCTAGATGCAACACTTGCAGTAATAATAAGCACAACTAGATTTGAAGATGAGGTTTCGACGGAGATGGGCTCTCTATGTCAAGTTTAAATGTTGAACCAAAAGAGAGTGTAGTTTTTTCGAATTAATGGGTATATGGTCTAACTTCATATATTCCTTATGTTTATAGATGTGTTAGATTTATATTTAAATACATAAAGCACTCAAATCGATACAATCAAATTCATTGATTTAACATCCAGCAGGGTCACAGTAGGTTCTTTTTTAGTGATTCGCTCTTATGTTCAAAGGGCCATAACTCCCACAAGAATAAGTAAAACCAACTTGGATTGATTATATATGCGTATCTCCTATTAATGCTGATGCGTTGAACTAAGTTTCGTTAAATTATGCTCCTTAGTCTACGAAAAGAAAGTTTTTGAACGGAGGGAAGGACGAACGGACGATTATATTTGATAAGTATCCTCTTGTCTTCGAAAGGCAGAGGATGACAATAAAAGTGTGCTCATGTTTTTATTATTTGATTACGTTCCCGGTGATAATCACATATCTATGTTAAACACACACACACACACACACGCACACACACACACACACACACACACACACACACACACTTTCCTGACAATAATACACAATTATTCCCTACTGGGTTTTTGATATCCTTGGGAAACATCCACCAGCAGAGATACCGGCTCAGTGGTTATAATATGTCCAAATCACAATCCAAAAGCAATTTTAAAAAATTTGAAACTGGCCAATTAAGTGTAAAATAGTGAAATTCAAGAGGGAGTGAAACTCAGTATACTAAAGGATGGGCATCTCCTGTTTAGCTAGTTACACACGACACGCTTGTAATAAAAACGAGAATAAAAAGAATTTGAACCTATGGGACGTAAAATATATCCTGGTCACAATGTCAACTTACTTCGGAAGCAAGAATGCGTGTCCGTGTGTGATTTTCACCCGTGAAGTTCACTGACATGTTATTTTGGGTATTTAATGAAAGATAAATGTCGATGTAGATTATAACAACAATGGAAACCATCATTAAGTGAAATGGCATAAACAAATAAAACAATTAAATGATATTGTGGTGCTTAGTTATGTGTGATAGATAGGCAATAACCTTTTCAACAACGCTATGTATTTCTTCTGGACATTGACATGAGGAAATATTTTATTGTATTTATAATCAGCTATATCCCATATTGTGAAAGTTATAACTGCAATTTTTTTTTATTTCGAGAGAATGGCGAAGGTTAATGTCCGTGTGTAAAAAGTTGATTTACAGTGTATGTGGATATGTTAAGGTTTTACTTTTTTACTTTAGAATCGTTAATATTCACGAGGTTAAAATTTCGTGGCTTTGTCATTTAAAATATATTTATATCTTCACTGGGAGAGAATTTTGCATAAATATTCACGAGGTTAAAACTTCGTTGTGTGAAATTAAAAATATATTTATATTGCATTGGCAGAGAATTTTGCATTTCAATGTTCATAAGGTTTAAATTTCTTAGTTTTGTAATTTAAAACATTTTTATGTCATTGGGAGAGAGTTCCATGAAAATGTAGCTATACTCGCCACCTTGGGAAAGAACGGAACATAGAACTATGTGACGTCAGATATATCCAAGATGATTTT
Organism: Anadara kagoshimensis; assembly: GCA_021292105.1. Taxonomy (NCBI): domain Eukaryota; kingdom Metazoa; phylum Mollusca; class Bivalvia; order Arcoida; family Arcidae; genus Anadara; species Anadara kagoshimensis. The sequence continues at coordinate 16,469,809 of CM037868.1, forward strand.
GGATACAGAACCAATATAATTTATATGTTAAAGAAAAAAAAACAAAGGTCAACACCCCAAGCTACTGTATATTTGTCACAAGGCAAAGTTGTTAACCATGGTAAGAAAATAAGCAGAGAACAAACAAAAAAAAAAAAAAAAACCAAAAAAAAAAAAAAAAAAAAAATTGGAATAGGTACCGAACCAGATCTAGAGTAGAATGAAATGATGGTGTTTTACCTTCCTGTCAAGATTAGTTTAGTTTTATTGAGGCGTTCAGTTCCGGGATGGGGTAAAGAGGAGCGTAATGGTATTTTACGTTGCTGGTAAGATTAGTTTAGTTTTATCGAGACGTTCAGTTCCGGGGTGGGGTGCAGTGGATTAATGGTATTTTACATTGCTGGCAAAATTATTTCACATATTTCAAGATCTAAAGTGGGTGGAGTAATGATGTTTTACGTCCCTGTCGAGATTATTTTACTTTTATCGAGGCGTTCATTAGTTCAGGGGTGGGGTGGAGTGGAGTAATGGTATTTTACGTTGCTAGCAAGATTCATTCACATATTTTAAGATCTCAGTTAAAGTAAAGAGTCTTTACCCATAAGTAAGCTCGTGATTAAGACCTCTTGGTTAGCGAGACATCCCCTCCGCATTAAAAATTATTTTATATTCATAAGGGGTTAGGTAAAAGGATTAGTCGCTATACCACTTGATCAATCCTGTTTAACGTTTATGAAACGTTTTTGAAAACGTTTACGTCGCGGAGTCCTGGAACCACTGCGGTAGCTCAGTTAGTAGAGTACTCGCTTCGTAAGTGGGATGTCGTGGTTTGAACCCCGACCGTGTCTGACCCAAAACTTAAAGGTGGGTAGTGACTCTTCCTTCGCCAAGCACTCGGCATTACGAAATGAAAGTCACGTTTCTTTTAGATGGGATCTTCAAATAAACGAAGTCCCGTGTCACCATAGGCTTGGCACGATAAAGAACCCTGCTGTATAATGCCATAAGCGCAACGCACACGCAAAATTTATGCACCTTCGCCTATAGCTGGCGACGTCTCGATATAAGTTAAATATTCTTGACTGAGAAGTTAAACACCATTACTTAACTAACTCGTAGCGGAGTTCCGAAATAACGTCGTTTTACGGGATACGTGAATTAATATGATTTCATAACCAATGGAAATTATTGGTTTGCGGTAACATCAGGGGCAATCACTAGGTACAGCTGCGAAACAAATACAGTCAACCCTGTCTATAAAGGCCACCCAAGGAAACCAATAAAATTGATCCTTTATGGACAGTTGGCCTTTATACACAGGTTTAAATAAAATGATTCTACTGGCCTTTATAAGCAGGTGGTTCTTATATAGAGGTGGCCTTTAAAGCAGGTTGGTCTGTATTTATCAGAAAAATACTAATTAAATTTTTTAAGATTTTTATTTATTTTTAAATACATATATAATTATTTACAATTATTTGTTTTCACACAATAATTTCATTTTCACTGCTGCCAAAACATAACAAATAGGATCTTGTACATGTAAGAGTGTCTATGCAATATTGAATTTATTAAACAAGTTGAATATAAATTTATGCAACGATTCTTGCGTTTGATAAATCCAATGTTACATAAACAGGAATGCAAGATTTTGTATCATACAAAAAGTTGATTATTATGGTATCTCTAAAATTAATAAAACAGCCAAAATGGCTGCAAAACCACAAGTCACGTCGGCCAAAATATGACGTCATAATATGTTACAACAATAAAATGACGTCAATAACCATTGTTAAATCACACGCGTGAGATGTTCTGTAAACGTATTACTTTTCGCGGTGTACTAATTTTCGCTCATTTCCTGGTCGTTACACAGGTTGAACTGCCATCTATAAACCACCTAGATAAGCCATGCGTATAGCAGCTTAAAGATGGGCTTATAAGAGGTTATTGGTGGTTTAAAGCACCTCTATCAATAAGCCATCTATAAGCCTGGCTGATAGAAGGCTTATAGGTCATCTAAAACGGCTTATAAATAGCTTATAGACGTCTATAAGCCCGCTATAAACCACCTAGACAGTTTTTCATCTTGTGTTATTTTGTGAGAAAATTAATACCGAGCGAAAATTAAATTGTGCATATTATGCTATAGTGCATACTTAAAAAAACGCGAAAATTGAACTACCATGATATGTCCTAATTTCCAATACCGCGAAAATAAATACACGTGAATTTAAATACGTTTACAGTTATTATTTTAACATGACTTTATTGTATAGATATTGGGGGTGATTATACAACAAGATGTTTCTATTGTGTCAACAATCCAGGGGAGCATATATATTTTTGTGTTTTTTTTAACAAAATATAAACTTTGTGTCCACAGTTACATGTACAGTACATAACTGTTGAAAATTTAACACTGAGCTAACTAGAAATTTTGAAGCTTGGTTGACGAGTGGCAGATATATCGATGGTCAGTCGCCGAAAGCAGAGACAGATCTATAGCAACCAAAATGACGTAACAGGACGCGGCTTCACGTCGATATCATGTATTCTATGCAGTTTGACGCCAGGAATCAGAATGATGTCAACGCCATTTGACGTCACGTGACAGGGTTGCTAATCATAAAGGTAAATTTGATTCACTTAATCATAATAAATACATATTATATACACAGTGTGTATGTACAACCCTCAGTATCAGGTCGCGACGAGTAGTGATACAGCTACGAACAAAGGACGAGACCTGATACGAAGGGTTGTACATACACACTGTGTATATAATATTTTTATCTAACATTTCCAATTAGGTTATTTAAAATAATGAAAAAACAATACTTTATGTGAAAAAATTACATTTTACCACAGAAAACCACTGAACTATGTTATGACCGACAAATCCAAGACTCCCTGATGACGTAACAATGAGAAAGTGTACGTGCGCTTTACCGCCAATGGTGTATCACCACAGTGTGATGATACAAGATTCTGTATCATACGTGTTCGATAAAACTCGTATTTCGTCAAATCAGATAGAAAAACTAGTGTAATGTTAGATAAAAATAGTTATACGTTGAGTAATATACTCTTGAAATGACATATAGTCAGTGAATTTATGAAAAAAATAGGGTCAAACCTCAAAGTAATTGCAACATAAAATATTTTTATGTGATTGTTTTCAGGAAAGGTGTTATTATTCATCATAAAAAAATAACAATTTCAATTCAGTGGAATTGGTTTTTGTGCCAATTTAAGTTGTCATTAAAATGTTTTTAATGAAAAGGGAGATAACTTTGCAAAGTGAGCTTAATTTTCACACAAATATTTTAAAAAAAACCCGATTTTTTAAATCAGATTTTTGCCTATTTTTTCCATTAACATTATGTGTGTAAAGGAGCATTTTAGTAACAAACATTTTTCGGTTACAATTAGTTTGAGGTCAAACTGTAGATTGAGTGGACTAAAATAATGGGATTCGTCGCTGTATCAATAAAAACAACACTTCACGTATACGTTAAGGTGATAACTTGAACTGATATGGTTTCATATCCATTTGAAATCCCGTTGAATGGGATACACCGACATACAACGTGATCAATGCCCCTTAACATTAAAATGCGGAACGATATGGAAAACGTGTACGACGAAAAATTCACGAAATAGCGCCATTGCACCTTTTTCTATCCTATAAAAATGGTACGCTGGTGAATGCTATTTGATTCAAAAATCTGAAATAGTGAATTTTGAGGTATTTGAAAGTCTCAAGATGAAAATGTATGCAACTTATTAAAAAAAAACAATTTGCTTTGATTTTTTTGTTTAATTTAGAGAAAATAAATATATTTTTGAAGAAAATATTTATAGATGAAAATTGTGAAGATTTTCAATTTGATTTGTAATTGTATATAACTAGTGTTACAGGTTCGGTCAAACCTGCCAATAAAGGCGACCAAAGAGAACCGGTAAAAATGACCTTAATGGAGAAGTGGCCATTATAAACAGGTTCAAATTACACGAATTAAGAGCAGTTGGAATATTTTAATGACCTTTAAAAGCAGGTGGACCTTATATAGAGTTGGCCATTAAGACGATTTTGAGACTGTTTAATAATTTATGGCTGGCAGCGTGTGTATTAGGTATAAAAAAGCAACACGAAATGGCGAACACTGAAGTTTTTCTTGTTAATTTTCGTGGTATTCAAATTTTCGCTGTTTTCGTGGACAACTTGGTCTGCAAATTTACATGTCAACGAAATCGTGTATAGTAAAAACTTACCCTACACATTAACCGCAAATCACGAATTGATCGACCCATGAAATGGTATTTTTCCTTTGATCCAAAAACAAATGCACACCACGAAAATACATGGTATCACAGTAGCCAATAATAAAATGGTTTGATTCCAAAAATATCTGAGTTCGAAAATTTTTATATTAACATGAAAAATGTTGTGGGGACGATGATGGCAATTGCAATTACCGAAATAGACAATTATTTATGTATGGATTAACATTAAAAATAGGTCGACGGTATGTGACGACGACGACCACTCCCGAAATTGACCTGAATTCGAAACTGGTATATATTGCTCAGTATTAATAATACCTGTGACAATAACGTCGACGACGGAAATGACAATTACAACGCCGATCTTAGAGAAACAACAAGTTTGGTTCATTTTTAATTCTAAACCACTGCGAGACAAAATAATTTATCGGAATGACCATTATTACACGCATCACGAGAAAAGAAGAAACTTATTTTTCTTATTTAAATCCTATAAATTTATTAAAATTTAGTTCGTATTCTTGTGGTGTGACGCAATTACACAAACATCGTTCTACATCACATGCACCACTTGGACAATTGACATTGCACCATCTTGTGAGTCCAGGTGTACTTTCCCATGTGACTCCAGCCTTACACCACATCCGTCTTCCGGTTTGAGAACAGTAGTCGTTATTTTGGCCGGTTGTAATAGCCGGAGGTGGACCTGATCCTGATACATTTACATTTACGGAAACTTTTTTATTTGAACTTCCTGTCCCAGAATTCCCTCCCCATGCTCCATCTAAACCACCTGAACCAACAGCCTTGCCAGCAGTCCCAGAAGTAGACCCCCAAGCGTCATTTAAACCACCTGAATTTATGCTAACAGACTTGCCAGCAGTCCCAGAAGAAGACCCCCAAGCGTCATTTAACCCACCAGTTGGTTGCCCTGCGCTTCCACCCTGTGCTCCCCAGAGGTCATTTGGACCCCCAGTGTTAGACCCAGAAACCATATTGGCTGCCATACTGTCTATGGCATTTCCACTAGCACTTTTTGTGACTCCTGGGTCAATACCAGCGGCTATTTGCATACCACTTACATCTAAGCCACCCATTCCATTAGCTAACCCAGGGTCCAGTGGCATTCCTTTTAACCCAGTTGAATCTAACCCACTGATTGAATTCACGCCAGCAGCATTTATAGCATCGTTTATTGCCCCCACGCTAACCCCGCCGACATCACTTACGGCACCTGTATTAAAGCCGCTTATGTCATTAGACCCGACCATGTTCTGACCCATTGCGTTTAAACCAGCTCCACCACCACCGACAGCAGCGGCATCGATCCCGCCTTGCCCTAGAGCCATTGGCAACATATTGGCTAGGCTGGGATCTAAAAGGTCAACGCTTCCACCCAGATTTTGCAAAGCCTGTGATAAAAATTCTCCCCCGGGGGCATTACCCGCTGGGTTGCTGCCTGGAGATAACCCACTTGGTGCCATGGGGTCATTCGGATTAAAAGGGATCTTTCCTACCGTTTGGTCTTGACGTGTAGGATCCAATAATACAAGAGGGTCATTATTCCCCAATGCATTAACTCCAGGAATTCCCCCGATTCCATCCAAAGGCCCGCCTAGTGCATTACCGCCAAGTGCATTACCACCAAGTGCATTACTGCCTAGTGCATTACCGCCTAGTGCATTAACATCATGTGCATTACTGCCTAGTGCGTTACCACCTAGTGCAATACCGCCTAGTGCGTTAACATCAAGTGCATTTCCGCCTAGTGCGTTAGCACCAAGTGCATTGCCACCTAATGAAGCCGCTCCCAGATCGATACCCAAATTTGGGTCTAAAATACCATTTCCCAGACCCTTGTTGTTAACATTTTTATCCGCTTTTTTTCCTGTGTCACCACCTTTTACCACGTCAATTTTTACATCTATAGTTTCCGTTTCCGTTGCTGCACCTGCAGATCCACCCGATGATGGGCTCTTCTCAACAATAATTGGCCCACCGCCTACATTTCCTGCTAATCCTCCAATCGATGACTTGGTATCCAAACCCAATGATTTTCCTGATATTGTATTTGTCGAACCTGAGAGAGAATTTGAATCCAGACCTTGACCTTTGAGGCGTTCGTCAATGCAGAAACAGTTACATGTAGAAGGGCACACGCCTGCCATACATGCTGAGGAACACTGTCGGTTAGTTGCTATTGTTCTACGTTTTGCAGTACAACGTAATATCTCCTTTCTTCTGCATTCAGGTAATCGCGCTCCTTCAGCTAGTGGCAGAAAAACCTGTCCACCAGCTGGTCTCAAAGATCCGGTTTTAGGTAGATCAAAGCATGTACACACACATGGAACAACACAAGATCTGCTTCCACAATTTGAATAACACCTCTGAATAGTAATACCATTTTTAGCTTCTCCACAAATAAGAACCTTTCCTCTTCCACAAAGTAGGGGATGTCGTAATCTGGCTATCAGATTCGCCGTAGTTCCAGTGTTTAATGCACTTCCTCTTCTTCTTGATGAAGTAAGCCGATTGGAACCAGAAGCGAGCCCTCGAAGTGCGGATATTCTATTTGACTGAAAAATATAAAAAAAACCATATGATTTTATTTAGATGTCCGAAACTTTCAGTGTATTACCTATATACAGTACATACGCGTTTAGTTTATCTCGTGCAACGTAAAGATTGACACCTCGATGTCGTAAAAGTGTCATATTTCCCGGTCAGCTTTTCGACGGAAATGATAATCACGCTTTACGACTCCTGACACGTGATTATGCAAGAGTATTTCGAATCAATAGGCTGTCGCTAATAAATAAATAAATACATAAATGAATGAATAAATAAATAAATAAATAAATAAATAAATACATGAATGAATGAATAAATAAATAAATAAATAAATAGAAATAAATTAATAGAAAAAATCCGCGTCATTGAATCTTAGTATAAATAAATAAATAAATAAATAAATAAATAAATAAATAAATAAATAAATCAAATAATAAATAAGCCTATAAATTGTAAGTTTCGTGTAATAAATCAAAATATAATGTTGAATTTCGTTAATCGTATTATTATTATTATTATTATCGGTATTTTGTTACATTTATTCAAAACTACTTAGTGCTTTTTAGATTGGGAAAATTTGCAATAGTTTAAAATTCAAATTCTGACACCACATACTTGAAGGCTTGCCTTAAATAAATTGCAATAATAATGCTTAGCGAAATTGTTGGTTTGGGCCGTGTTGTGGTGTATTGTATTGAGCAATTGGGACATTTTGTGTAAACTATTTTCTCATGTATCACTCTTGTTTTGGGGAACTTAAGATGTTAAATTGGAAAATTTTGGCCATTTTTCAACTATCTTTATTTGGTAGTAATTGTAGGCAAACAAAATCACTGATTATTATTATTTAGTAAGTAAGTAAGTAAATGTTTTATTAACATGTCACATATATATCAAAGTTCAATCAAAAACAATATTTTACAAATAAATGCATTAAAAATGGTGTGATCTCCTGCCTAAAATACATGCGAAACACAATTAAAATAACAATTATCGATTTAAATACCATAATTAAAATAAGAAAAAAAATTAAAAAAACTAGGCATTTTACGCCTTGTGTTAAACATAAAATTAAGTGTTTTAGACAAAAGAGCCTTGCTTTATCATTTGAAATATTTTTTTAAAAATAACGTCTCATTATTGTTGTTTTTGTTTTTGTTGTTGTTAGGTTCTCACCACTCGGTATCTGATGGTCGATTCATTGTTTATCTCTTTGGCGTACATTTATATGTATACTATTAGAAGAAAGAACACTGAAAATGAAAATCATAAGCTTGGTAACACGTTAATAAGCACAATTAAGAACAAGAAACAACACAAGTTTATTGTTAAGCAGCAAAACAAAACGTACAAAGACGAATCAAACGCATAGAGGGACCACTGGTAGCAAAATTCCGGACTTTGGGCGAGCACTGAACTAGATGTCAAGTGGTGTGACAATAACAATATTGGAGGATCCTCAACCATCCCATGAACTGGTAATTTTTAACGGATGGCCCTATTTAACTCAAAATGAACCAAACATCACATATTGATGATTCCATATTGGTTGATTCATTGATTGATTGAATAGGATTTGACGCCCCAGTCAAGAATAATTCACTTATATAGAGACGTCACCAGCTACATGTATGCAGAAATCTTGGCCTTTTATAGTTCTAAAAACAGAAGAAATCAGGTTCAAATTGAAATCATGTACTTGGCGAACATGACAAAGAGCACAACACAATGTCTCTGAGCGTTCTCTTAAACTTCATCCAGATGAACAACTCCAATCAAACCGTGTATCATGTGATATTTGGTTTACACTTTTAAATGTTGTTCTGGTACATGCGGCAAACATTTTTCAGAACTTGATTTAGAAGAGCACTCTTGGCCATAGATCATATCGACTTATGGACGTGTGTTATCAACGACTTATTTGTGTATAAAGGTTCATTTTAAGAATAACATGTACAGAGGATGTTAGTTTTTTATGTTTTGATAAACAAACCTTTTTTAAATGTTTATATTTTTTGATACCTAGAAGGAAATAAATGGAATAGGTCTAGGATCCTCCAATAACACCATACCCACACACATAAATCGCCCAAAGTAGCTAGGAAGATTTCTAATCAGTGTTCTTAATATTTGTTCGTCTTTATGTCTTTGCATTGCCTTACATTTCTGTTCATCATTAACTTGCATTGCTCCCTACGCTCGTTTGCGCACTTAGTTGTCAAGTAATGTTTTTATTTGCAAATTCCCTCCTTAGTTTCATTAGAGTCAGCCATATCATCAGGCGATTGGTTGGTTAAATGGGGTTTTGCGTCCGAGTCAAGAATATTTCACTCATATCGAGACGTCACCAGCTATGGATGGAATGTAAGAAAATTTTATCTTTGTAGAGCGCTTAGGACAATGTGAAGAGAGTGTCCATTAACATGCAACATGCAACGCCTGCCGTGACAAGGGGCATCGGTTTTAAAGGTTTCTTCCAAAGGACCCCGTGACTTTTATATCTAAATGCCGAGTGCTTAGTGAAAGATCCTTAAAGTCTTTGTCATACGTCCAAGGTTCGAACCAACGATCTCTAACGTGCAAAACAAGCATTCTACCACTTACCTATACCGCAGTGATATTTTATCAGGTGAGAATATCGGCTTCCTGAGCCTATTGATAGAATGTTTTGCCTATGCTATTGTTTTAATTTTTGATGAATTTTGTGAGAAGAATATCTAATCACTTTCAGTCTCCTAATCGAAGTGTATTTAACTTAGCTCCGGTTTCACATTCCTTCCTTTACTACGAGACCGTATTGGTGACTTAGTGGTAGAACGTCCACCGCGAGAGCGAAAAGTCGTGGGTTCGAACCCCAGCCAGGTCATACATTTGATACACAGTTTCCTCGCTTGGCGCTCTTAATTAAAAAGATAGAGAATCAATTGGTTCGTCGGTTATCAGGATAATGTGACAGGGAAGTGGTATGCTTGACTGTATTCTGATTTTGATCTGGAACATTTTATAGGTCGCCCCGAGTACTCGTTAGAACATGAACAAGGCGGGACATCTCAAGCAAACATAGATTTGTTCTTAGATTAATCTTTAGATTAATTCTTGGATATTAATAAACTTGCTTGTCTCGAATAGTTGAACAATTGCTGATTTTGCTTTAAACAAAATAACAACCAGCCTTATTCAAGATTTCCATTTAGGTTTGGCAATTGACAATAAAGGTTGTTTTACATTATGCTGCACAGTTGTTCTGGAGACTGGTTTAAATAAGCTAGCGCTTGTTCCTAAATCCAGTTTACGATTTGTTTTGTGTTGTATTATTTGTATTTAATGATGAATCAATATTGTTTAAACTAAGATTTCCATTAACTTAAACATCTGACAAATTTTACATCATAATAATTGTGTATATATTTAAGATATTTAGGGTTTTAATGTGCCATTTTGAAGATCCGAGTGACTACCAGCTTATAAATGTTTATTCTTAGTTCCAAGAAATGATTTTGAAACTGTGGTCTTGTCCTTAAAATATCAGTGCTCTTGTAATACTTCATCAGTTGTTCTAGATCTCAAGGCGTTTAGGTCAGATTGCACAAGGCCCCAGTTTCATAATCATTCCTTAACTAAGATTTTCCTTAACTTATATTTGGTAAAATTTCAAATCTTTTTAAGTATGTCAATTTTCAAGATATTCAGGAATTTTAGATAACATTATTAAGACCACTTCTAGATATTAGATTTGACAAAAATAATCATCAGTATTTCCAAAAAAAAAAAAAAAAGAAAACCCAAATTTGCTAAATTAAAGTTAAGGAAAATTTTAGCTAAGGAATGATTGTGAAACCGAGGCTTGTTCCTAAATCCAGTTTACAGTTTGTTTTTATTGCATATTTGTATTTACTGATAAATAAATATTGTTTAGTTTAAACATCTTAAAGCGTTTCTGCCGCAGATGGTAATGGGGCGACTATTATTTTTATTATTATTGTTGTTGTTGATTTTTTTTGTCGTTACTGCTTCCGACAATTATAATTATCAAATAAATTGATGGGTAAAATATTTCTGTACTTTGTAAGTTTATATTGACAAATCTGTGACATTCTCTATATTGTCTCAAAAGTGTCGCTTGCTTAACAGTTGCCAATTATCTATCATCAAAAAACAGATCCGAATCACATTCCAAAAGCAAAGTAAAAACTTTGTAACTGACAAGTCGGGTAAGACACGTGAACTTCCACCAGGGAAGTGAGGCCGGGTGCTCTGGAAGGGTAAGCACCTGTGTAATTATATGATGACGTCAATCTTAAAAATCGGGTTTTTCCAGACAACCCTGTAGAAGTCTAATATATATATTACTAGTTTAAACGTATTTTTTATTTTTTCGCATTACTTTGAAAGAAACGGACCCGTTAACCCCGGTTTTAAAATCCCCCTTTTCTGAATTATCATTATTTTTCTGATTGAGTTTTTGTTATAAATGATGCCTTTTTGTTTAACTTTTTACTTTTACTCTTTGTTTACTTAAAAACTTAATGACGTAGTTTGCGCGGATAAAAAGTTACACGTATAAATCTGTTGTTGTCTTTTTTTTCTTTTTTTATGTCTTTTTTCAATTTTGAATAACCATTTACCATACTTACCAGAGATTGGAATCTTCTTGCCAAAGTTAATCCTCGCCTTCTCAATCTGGCGCGAAAGACCGGGTTGAATCTTAGATGGCGATGTCTCGATAAAAGTCCAGATATTCGAGATCTTTGAATTGGACGGACAGTTCTTGTCCTTGTATTTCCATAGACTGATATTATATTTATGCAAACACATATTAACAGTATTTGTGTTATATATCCCATTTTGTAAAGTTCGTTTCTCAAAATAAAATTCTAACAAAAACCGGAAACGGTTTTTTAAAATATTTTTTGGACTTCACAATTGAAGAGTTAGTTCATACCCGGTTATTTTTTAACCGGTTTAAACTAAAAACTCCTGCCCGAAGTCGCATAGATCTTCCGCGCCAAAACGAGGTTCTGTTTGTGTTTTCATGATCGAGTTAGAAAAAACTAAGTCCCTGCTATGGTTTATTTTATTGGTCAATGTGTCAAGTTTTACCAACAGTAATGTCACCTATCATGGACATGGTCGAAATAAACCTGTCAATCACAAAATACACCTAAATAAATAAAACAAGATATACGCTTCTTTATTGTAAGGTTAATACAAAGCTTGTGTTTATAACAAAAAACGCGAAATTTTTATAATAGATATTGTGTTTCCGAAGCAGTTAAATCATTCACATTTTCGTCCATAATCAAGTCATGATTTACCCCTAGAAATAAATTCCATGCAATCATAAGACACGCTTCATCAAATGAATGCAAATGTTATCGAACTTTATCTCTTTTAAAGAGGAAATAAAGAATGAATGACTGAATGCTATTATTTTTAAAATGGAATAATTTATTTTACCTTATTTATTTATTTATTTATTTATTTATTTATTTATTTGCTATTCTTTTTTAATTTGGAATAATTTATTTTATCTTATTTATTTATTTATTTATTTATTTATTCTTTTACTGTTATTTTTAATTTGGAATAATTTTTTCATCTTATTTATTTATTTATTCTTCATTTTCCTTTTTAATTTGTGTCTATATATTTATTCATTTATTCATTCATTCATTTCCATAAGCATAACCCAAATATACATATTCTTTGTATGAATCATGGAGTCGTTTCGAACGTGTGCTCGTGTACATGCATATGCATATCATTAGTTCACAAGGGCCATATTTAGGCTAAATATAGGTGGTTCCTGATTATCTTATGAGCCATTTTGATATGTCTTTTTATTTATTTATTTACATGTATTTATTTATTTATTTATTTATTTATTTTACGTTACCACTGACAGATTAAATGTAGCTGGTTGTGCCTATTAATTCTTGTTTTCTTTAATTTTTCGTTTATTTATCTATTTATTTATTCATTTATTTATTTAGGTATCAGCAACGCTAACAACCTTTCTAAATACTCTTGCATAACCACGTGTCAGGAGCCGTAAAGCGTGATTATCATTTCCGTCGAAAAGCTGACCGGGAAATATGACATCTTTACGACACTGAGGTGTCATTCTTTACGTTACACGAGATAAACTCGCATGTATAAAGGCAATACACTGAAAGTTCCGGACATCTCAATAAAATTCCGATTACTATTGAGTTTATAGACGTATCTCAACATGGATATAGGTGTTGTAGAAAGCATGTTCCGTCTCATATAATATTAATGGAAAATAACACTCGGCATTTTTTCGCTGCAAGTGCATCGTAATATTGGCTTAAAGAGCGAAGAGCGAATAAAACTGTCATAATATGTTTTTCTTTATAAAACCTATAAGATGTACGTTTGGACTTAATAGTTTCCGTTGTTTGTTGTAGTTATCGCCCTTTAAAAAAAAAATCAGTATGTATTTATTTGTTTATTATACCCCCGCTTAAAAAGTGGGGGGAGGGGGGTATATAGTGGTAGGGGTGTCCGTCTATTATACCTTAGGGTACCTATCTCTTATCCGCAACTCCTCCTTAACCCTTCAAAGGATTTTCGTGAAACGTTCACACAATCTTTGTGATATAATGTAGATGTGCACCTCCTATTTAAAAATTTGATCCGATGGATTTTTTATGTGGAGGATCGGGGGGTATTTTTTGTGAGCTTGTGGCTCACATTTTTATCTAGTTTACATTGTATTTATTTTATTTATTTGCCTCACACGCCAGAGGGCGTAACGGGCAGTAAGTAAGTATTTTATTTATTTATTTATTTATTTATTGAAAATCGCAAACAGTGCCTGCTGGTGTGATAAGATACCAAAGGGTTAACAGTATAATTATATTATTTCTGTTTTTCTGACATGCGTTATCAAAAGATTGTACATATTCGGAAGCCATGGCAAATTATCTGCCTTAGTGTCCAAGTGGTCTAACGTCCGCATCACAGCGCCTCTTACTGCTTATAGGTTCGAATCCTTCTCAAACCGATGGATCCTAATGTGAAAGTTTGATAGTTCCCTTACCAAATACCGATAGTTCTCTCTAGGCACGCTTGTTTCCTCCACCATTTCAAAATCGATCACCTTGATACTTTTTACTTTTACTCTTTTTTACTTAAAAACTTAAAACGACGTATTTCGCACGCCGAATAAAAAGTTACATTTCTTTCTTTCTGTCTTTGTTTTCAATTTTCAATAACCATTTACCATACTTACCAGAGATTGGAATCTTCTTGCCAAAGTTAATCCTCGCCTTCTCAATAATGGAGTCGTTATGCAACCCCACTCCACTGCCAAATAACATAAGCGATGATACCCTATCTAGACGGCGTCTTTTACGCCTTGTTTTGTAATAAATGCAAAGTAATGTAATACCCACCCTGTAGTGTAATAATTTTATTCGTGTAATGTAATAACACCTTGTTGTGAAATAAAAGAAAAACCGACGCGTAATGTAATAAATGATCCATGTAATGTAAAATGAAATTGGGCAAATTAATAAGGGACAACGATTATGTTCCAACCACTGACCTTGATGTTGACATTGAGCCGACTTTGTCAAGGACAAAGGATAAGTGTAGACTAATCTTGACCGCAGTGGAAAGTTATTAGTCACTTAATATAATCTGTATTTTAATGGTATGGACCAAGAGGGGGCACCAGGCCTAGTTCTATCATATAGAAAACGATTTTTAAAATATTTCAAATATTTACAAAGATCGATTCCTAGAAGTAAAGTCAAGGTAACGAGATAATAGCAATATTTACTCTTTCCTCTTAAATGATCTCTACCAGGTAAACAAGAGGCCCAATAGGGCCTGTGATGCTCAACTGGCAGGTAATTTACATTTTGGATAAATAACCTGCAAATCTTGTGAAATGGCATTCCCCCTCCTTTTTACAATTGCAACTGGAACCAAAGTGGTGGAAACCAAATCTGCATTGGTCTTTCATGTTTTTGCTATGTATAGGAACAGAAGCCACCTTGGAGTTTGGCTGATATGCCATACACAACTTTTAGATTACTGTTACTAAAGGACTTTTCATGCTGTATTGGGTTAGAATTGGCCAATTCAGGAGAAAATTTTCAATGATTTGGTTGAAACACACATCTTATTTGTACACTACGTAAAAATTGGGTCAACATTTTTTTTCAAGAAAGGTAAAACATTAGGTAATAACCTTCACAATTGACCTTGACCTCATTTTGAAGGTACTTACAAGAATATTTCAAAACTGAAAACCCCATGTCATTATCTGATCAAATAATGAAGATACTAGTATGACAATTTCAGCAATTTTTTGCATCCGTGACCTTGACCTTTGAACCCATAACCTTTCTATATACATCAAAATAGTAGTTGAATTAATATCTACAACATTCTAATATATATGCCTATAGAAAATGTTAATAGTTTTCAAGATAATTAACCATTTCAGTATTATTTTGTATCTGTGACCTTGACCTTTGAACCCCTGACCTTAATCTATATATCACAATGATCGTTACATCAATACCAACAATATTCTAATATACATGCCTATACAAAAAATTTAAAGTTTTTCGTGTTAGTTAATGTGTTTGATTTTGTTTTATTATTGTATTCCAAAGGCAGGACATATGGCAATTGGACTAGTTGTAAATAGGTCAGCTGAAGAAATTATTTATGAACAAAATTTGGCATGATCAGTCATTATTTACCACTGTCTATGTCTAAGTTGCATATTAATGAAATCAATTTGCCTACAGAAACAAAATAGTCATCAATCAGAAAAAGATATTACTGGTACTTCAAAAACATTTTATTCAAACAAATTTTTAGGAAAACATGTTTTATTTATCATCAACTGAAAAATGAATCCACAATGGCTATTTATGTGTTTCTCATTATAGAAACGGGGCCATCTTGGATGTAACATTGGCTTGTCTGGCAAGACAAATTTAATTTAAATTAGCCTAGTGGTTTCAAAGAAGATTTTCAAAATATTGATGAAATATTACACCTGATTTACAAAATTCTTGAAAATTGTGGCAACAAAACCTTCTCAGGAAACCTGTTACAAATTTGGCTTCATTTGGCTTTGTAGTTTCAAAGAAGATGATTTTCAAAGAATCGCCTAAATTTAGCATCTAATTTGCATATTCGGCTAATTACAAGCAAACAGAAAAAGTTACAGAAAAATCTGTTACATATATTAAATAACTGGACATCTACTTTCTAATTCTCAAATTTGAACTAAATTGATCCATAACTAAACATGTAATGACCATTTATAGGTTTTTGCTATTTATAGCAATGGTGGCCATCTTGGATGAAGCAGGAAGTTGATTTGTACAAACTTTAATCTACTCCACCTAGGGACTTTTCACACCAATTTTAGCATCATTTGGGTATGTGGTTTCAGAGAAGAAGATTTTCAAAGAATTGCCTAAATTTAGCATCTAATTTGCATATTCCGCTAATTACGAGCAAACAGATAAAGTTACAGAAAAATCCGTTACATATATTAAATGCCTAGACATCTTCGTTCTAAATCTCAAACTTGAACTAAATCGGTCCATAAATAAACATGTAACGACCATTTATAGGTTTTTGCTATTTATGGCAATGGCAGCCATCTTGGATGATGCAGGAAGTTGATTTGTACAAACTTTATTCTACTCCACCTAGGGACTTTCCACACCAAATTTGGCATCATTTGGGTATGTGGTTTCAGAGAAGAAGATTTTCAAAGAATTGCCTAAATTTAGCATCTAATTTGCATATTCCGCTAATTACGAGCAAACAGAAAAAGTAACAGAAAAATCCGTTGCATATATTAAATGCCTAGACATCTACTTTCTTAATCTCAAATTTGAACTGAATCGGTCCAAAAATAAAAATATGTAACGACCATTTATAGGTTTTTGCTATTTATAGCAATGGCGGCCATCTTGGATGCCCCATGAAGTTGATTTGTACAAACTTTAATCTACTCCACCTAGGTACTTTCCACACCAGATTTGGCATCATTTGGGTATGCGGTTTCAGAGAAGAAGATTTTCAAAGAATTGCCTAAATTTAGCATCTAATTTGCATATTCCGCTAATTACGAGCAAACAGAAAAAGTTACAAAACAAGAGGCCCAATAGGGCCTGTGATGCTCAACTGGCAACTAATTTACATTTTTGTTAAATAACATGCAAATGGCATTCCCCATCCTTTTTACAATTGCAACTGGAACCAGAAAAAAATTAATAGTTTTCGAGATAATAAAACATTTCGGTATTGTTTTGCTTCTGTGACCTTGACCTTTGGACCCATGACCTTTTTCTATACACCAAAATGATCATTGTATCAATACCTACAACATTCTGATATACATGCCTATACATAAACTTTATAGTTTTCAAGATAATGAACCTTTTCAGTAATATTTCGCATCTGTGACCTTGACCTTTGAACCCACGACCTTAATCTATACATCAAAATGACTGTTGCATCAATACCAACAATATTCCAATATACATGCCTATACAAAAAGTGTATAGTTTTCAAGATAATGAACCTTGTCAGTATTATTTCGCATCTGTGACCTTGACCTTTGAACCCACGACCTTAATCTATACATCAAAATGACTGTTGCATCAATATCAACAATATTCTAATATACATGCCTATACAAAAAGTTTATAGTTTTCAAGATAATGAACCTTTCCAGTATTATTTCGTGTCTGTGACCTTGACCTTTGAATCCATGACCTTAATCTATACATCAAAATGACCGTTGCATCAATACCAACAATATTCCTATATACATACCTATACAAAAAGTTTATAGTTTTCAAGATAATGAACCTTTTCAGAATCCTTTACATCTGTGACCTTTAACTTTGAACCCATGACCTTAATCTATACATCAAAATGACCGTTGCATCAATACCAACAATATTCCAATATACATACCTATACAAAAAGTTTATAGTTTTCAAGATAATGAACCGTTTTTGTATTGTTTTGCTTCTGTGACCTTGACCTTTGGACCCATGACCTTTTTCTATACACCAAACTGATCGTTGTATTAATACCTACAACATTCTAATATACATGCCTATACAAAAAGTTTATAGTTTTAAAGATAATGAACCTTTTCAGTATTATTTCACATCTGTGACCTTTGAATCCATGATCTTAATCTATACATCAAAATGACCGTTTCATCAATGCCAACAATATTCCAATATACATACCTATACAAAAAGTTTATAGTTTTCAAGATAATGAACCTTTTCAGTATTCTTTCACATCTGTGACCTTAAACTTTGAACCCATGACCTTAATCTATACATCAAAATGACCGTTGCATCAATACCAACAATATTCCAATATACATACCTATACAAAAAGTTTATAGTTTTTGAGATAATAAACCATTTCAGTATTAATTCGTGTCTGTGACCTTGACCTTTGAACACATGACCTTAATCTATACATCAAAATGACCGTTGCATCAATACCAACAATATTCCAATATACATGCCTATACAAAAAGTTTATAGTTTTTGAGATAATAAACCATTTTGATATCGTTTTGCTTCTGTGACCTTGACCTTTGGACCCATGACCTTTTCCTATACACCAAAATGATCATTGTATCAATACCTACAACATTCTAATATACATGCCTATACAAAAAGTTTATAGTTTTCAAGATAATGAACCATTTCTGTATTGCTTCTATGACCTTGACCTTTGGACCCATGACCTTTTTCTATACATCAAAATGATCGTTGTATTAATGCCTACAACATTCTAATATACATGCCTATACAAAAAGTTTGGGTATGTGGTTTCAGAGAAGAAGATTTTCAAAGAATTGCCTAAATTTAGCATCTAATTTGCATATTCCGCTAATTACGAGCAAACAGAACAAGTAACAAAAAAATCCATTGCATATATTAAATGCCTAGACATCTACTTTATAAATCTCAAATTTGCACTGAATCGGTCCAAAAATAAAAATATGTAACGACCATTTATAGGTTTTTGCTATTTATAGCAATGGCGGCCATCTTGGATGCCGCACGAAGTTGATTTGTACAAACTTTATTCTACTCCACCTAGGGACTTTCCACACCATATTTGGCATCATTTGGGTATGTGGTTTCAGAGAAGAAGATTTTCAAAGAATCGATTAAATTTAGCATCTAATTTGCATATTCCGCTAATTACGAGCAAACAGAAAAGTTACAGAAAAACCCGTTACATATATTAAATGGCTAGACATCTACTTTCTAAATCTCAAATTTGAACAAAATCGGTCCAAAAATAAACATGTAATAACCATTTATAGGTTTTTGCTATTTATAGCAATGGCGGCCATCTTGGATGCCGCAGGAATATAATTTGTACAAACTTTAATCTACTCCACCTAGGGACTTTCCACACCAAATTTGGTTCGAATTAGCCAAGTGGTTTCAGAGGAGAAGATTAAAGTTTACGCACGGACGCACGCACGCACGCTTCACCATGGCATAAGCTCAGCTGGCTATAGCCAGTTGAGCTAAAAACCCGTTACATATATTAAATGCCTAGACATCTACTTTCTAAATCTCAAATTTGAACTAAATCGGTCCATAAATAAACATGTAATGATCATTTATAGGTTTTTGCTATTTATAGCAATGGCGGCCATCTTGGATGCCGCACGAAGTTGATTTGTACAAACTTTAATCTACTCCACCTAGGGACTTTCCACACCATATTTGGCATCATTTGGGTATGTGGTTTCAGAGAAGAAAATTTTCAAAGAATTGCCTAAATTTAGCATCTAATTTGCATATTCCGCTAATTACGAGCAAACAGAAAAAGTTACAAAAAAAAAAAAAAAACCCGTTACATATATTAAATGGCTAGACATCTACTTTCTAAATCTCAAATTTGAACTAAATCGGTCCATAAACATGCAATGACCATTTATAGGTTTTTGCTATTTATAGCAATGGCGGCCATCTTGGATGCCGCACGAAGTTGATTTGTACAAACTTTAATCTACTCCTCCTAGGGACTTTCCACACCATATTTGGCATCATTTGGGTATGTGGTTTCAGAGAAGATTTTCAAAGAATCGACTAAATTTAGCATCTAATTTGCATATTCCGCTAATTACGAGCAAACAGAAAAAGTTACAGAAAAACCCGTTACATATATTAAATGGCTAGACATCTACTTTCTA
This sequence comes from Anadara kagoshimensis, assembly GCA_021292105.1. NCBI lineage: Eukaryota > Metazoa > Mollusca > Bivalvia > Arcoida > Arcidae > Anadara > Anadara kagoshimensis. Next base: position 16,489,907 of record CM037868.1, read on the forward strand.
CATCTCAAATTTGAACTAAATCGGTCCAAAAATAAACATGCAATGACCATTTACAGGTTTTTGCTATTTATAGCAATGGCGGTCATCTTGGATGCCGCAGGAATATAATTTGTAAAAACTTTAATCTACTCCACCTAGGGACTTTCCACACCAAATTTGGTTCCAATTGGCCAAGTGGTTTCAGAGGAGAAGATTAAAGTTTACGCACGGACGCACGCACGCACACACGCTTCACCATGGCATAAGCTCAGCTGGCTATAGCCAGTTGAGCTAAAAATGGAAATGTCCCTTGATATTTAAAGTCAATGTAATATTGGGTCAGTAATGATGTAATGCCATTTTTCTTGATGTTAAATGTCTTTAATGACTGGCGTCCCCGATTAAATTATCCTTGCATTTGGTGAATCAGTTGACCACTTAATACCGAGCGCCAGGGAAGTAAGCTGTATCGCAAATTTTGAAGTTTTTATATATGGCTCTAAGAGCGGACGCTGTGCCACTGTCTGTGCCACCAAGGAAATTTAGCGACTCTTACTGAGCCACCGAGTAAAATGACGTTTGTTTGTTACTAAAATTTTCATAACTTTTGAGACAGCAAAGAATCTGGCCGAAGTCGCCCCGAGTGCGCACTAGTACAAGGCAGACCATAAAACACATTCGCACTTCACGTACATACATAAACTTGTTTATAGATTAATCCATAGGGATTAATAAAATAGTTCTCGTCGCGAATAGCTGAAAAATTGCTGATGCGGCGTTAAGCAAGTTCAACCACCAACCAACGATAGGTATCGGTCACTTAAGAAACAGGAGCTTAAAATTTGGAAAATAAATTCCTGGCAGAGCCAAAAATGTTGTAAAAAGTGTCCTACGGAACAAAATTGACGTAAAGCGTCTAAATGACGTCGAAATTTGATAACGATCACGGTATCGAGCTGGCGCGGAAGGTATAACTGATTTTAACTATTTTAGGAATGCTGTACAATTTCTTTTTAAAAACGCATCATGCAATAAAAATCAGCTACTGTATTTCCACAAATTCAGTGCACATGGGAAATGAAAGAATAAAGTCGTATTTTCCAACTCACAAAAAAAATTGTCAAAACTTAATACAAAATATACTGACCCGATAGGAAAAACTATTTTTCATTCATGAAAAAGTGCACTTAATTCTGTACATGGAGCAATTTTTGAACTTTTAAACAAAACAACAAATATGACTATGTCAAAATTACCCCTTCTGTACCTTCTTACTTGGAACAACTATAAACGTTATGTCATAATTGGAATATTCATGATGATCACACCTGGAAAAAAACCCGAACAACAATGACCTACCTGACCCTAATACCCTGATGTAACATTAAATTAGGCCAAATTGGTGTATAAACTTGATCAAATTTTCCGCAAAATTTCACTATGTACAGGAGACCCGAACAATAATGTTTTAATTAGAATATAATATGGTTAGGTCAGTGCATTTTAAATGCATTTTATTGATAGTCTAATGCAAACATTTTGAAATAAAAGAAATAAATAATAAAAACAATGTGCACTCAATTTATGGAAATACAGTAGTGCTTATATCATATAATAATAATAATAATAATAATAATAATTAAAACTCGTAAATAGTTTTATAACGTTATAATTTTTCATTTTCGCATTTTTGACGTATTTTGTAATGTTGAATATTTTTGTCAAAACTACATGAAAATGTTTAATCTAGATGTGATCTTAAAAATGACACCTTAAATTCCCAAATATCTTAAAAAAATAACAAAATTATAAAGATTTGAAATTTTGCAAGATTTAAGTAAGGGAAAATCTTAGCTAAGGTATGATTGTAAAACTGGGGCCTGGTCTATCAACTAACAAAAATCGGTTGAAGTTTGGCTGTGTAGAGGTCGAAATATGGAAATCAACAGTATAGACCAGGCTAAAGTTTAACACTGATCTAACGAAAAGGAGTCTGTTGCCTAATATTAAAAAAAGTGGAAAGGTAAAGACCAAAAAGCTGCCGTGAGATAGATGCATATATGCCGAACGCCTGTGGAGGTATGTATAGGTAACAAGAAAAGTTGAGATGTGTAATGGTGTTTAACTCCCAGTCAAGATCATTTCACTTATATGAGACGTCGTTAGCTATAGGCGAAGATGCAGAAATTTTGCCAGAGCGTTGCACTGATGGCATTATACAGCAGGGATCTTTAGTGTCCCAAGCCCACCGTGACACGGGACCTCGTTTATTAAAGTTCCATTCCGAAAGAACCGTGACTTTCATTTCGAAATGCCGAGTGATTGACGAAAGAACAGCCACTATCCATTTTCAATTCTTGGGTCAGAACCGGTCGGAGATCGAAGACATGACCTCCCACTTTCGGAGCGGGCACTCGCCCGGCTGAGCTACCGCAGGGGTTTAGATAACAAGGAGCCGAAATAGCTGTCAATTTGGTCCTTGTATGGTACCTCAATTTTAAACTTTCCACAGGTCTGTACTGTAGTTGCCGAAAAGATACAGTGGAACCTGCCTTAAAATCAAAATATTTTGCAATTCTCTGCTGAGCCCTATTTTATACCCCGTAACGAGACTAAATTATCGGAATTTCCAATTATTGTTATTTCCATTGTGAATTATCGACAAAAAACAGCAGAGTTGAGAAATGACGTATAACGTCGAATATTTCACTTATATCGAGACGTCGCCAGCTAATGGTACAGTTTTCCGTGTGTTGCGCTGATGGCATTTTACAGCAGGGTTCTTTAGCGCACCCCGCCTACCGTAAAATTAGACCCCGTTTATTTTATTTTCCCATCCGAAAGAATCGCGACATCCATTTCGTAATGCCGAGTGCTTAGCGAAAAAAGTCACTACCCAATTTCAAGTCATGGGTCTGACCGGGTCGTGGTTCGAAACCACGATCTCCCACTTACAGAGCGAGCACTCTACCGACTGGGCAATCGCAGTGGTATTCCCTTTTAAGCGATAATTTAAGTAATGCAAAAAATACACAATTCGTATTTTTGGCAGTTAATAAGGTACCGTTTAGCCAATCGAAGTCTTGTTTGTAACAAACAGGTTTATCGACTTTGCCGTATAGCCAAATGCTGGCCAAAACTAATATATTGCGTAACTCCTTGGAGATTTTGGGTTCGATCCCCGGTCGGATTCTAATCAAGCCTTCGAAAAAGTCAGCGACTTTTCTTTCAGAACTCGGTATTTAGAAATGAAAGTCACGGGGTCCTTCGGAAGAGACGTTAAAACCAATATCCTGTGTCATGGAAGGAAGTTGTTATTTTTTTCTTTGCAACCATTGCCTTTTGTTAACACAAAGTTTCAGTTTGCAAAATCTAACAAAAAAATCTTTTTTCAATAAGCATTCTGTAAAACCGTATCGACACTCACAGTGTCTGTTTTAATGAGTATAGTATATGGTCTATTCAAGCTATGATTTTCATTTGTTAAGCTATGCGAGTTATCCCCCTTTCCCCATTTTCTGCTAGTCCAATTTCATTGATGTTGAGTTCGAGTTGAGCAATCATGGTGTTTAACGCCCCAGTCAAGAATATTCCACTTATATCAAAACGTCCCCATGAGTATAGTCGAAGGTTCAGAAATTTTGCCTGTGCGTTGTGCTAATGGCTTTATACAGCAGGGTTCGTTATCTTGTCATGCCTACTATGACTTTGAGTTCCTATCCGAAAGAATTATGGCTTCATTTTGTAATGAAGTGTGCTTGGCGAAAGAAAAATCACTACCCCTTGAAAGTCTTGGGTCAGACCCGGTCAGGGTTTGACCATGACCTCCCACTTATGGAGCGAGCACTCTACTAATTAAGCTACCGTAGTTGTCTCCTACTACATATATTTCTCTTATAGATACAACCAACTGGCTAATGCAACAAAAGGCAAATTTAGGATTATAAATTTTAATTTATTTATTTGTATAAAAGATGAAAAGGGCACTTGCTGCTGACAATTGCTTAAAATTATAATAACAAGAGGCCCAAGGGCTTTAACGCTAACCTGAGGATGATATACAATACACAGACGTTCAATGGTCCATTACATTACAAGCACTGTTAAAATTTTCAACAGTTAGGGCCCAATGCATGGATATAAAATTACTTATTATAACTTCTCCTAAAATACCTACATCTAAAATATTTAAGGTCTACCTTAAGTATATGTACAAAAGTACAAAGATGATAACCTAATGCATTTCAGGATTCTTACACACCTGTAACCTTGACCTTTGAACTCATGACCTTCATCTATATATCAAATGATTGTTAGCCCAATGCCTACAAATGTCTAATATTTGTTCTTATATAAAACATTTATAGTTTTTCAGATAATTAAGAATTTAGGCATTTTTTTGCATCTGTGACCTTGACCTTTGACCCATGACATTCATCTATATATCTAAATGATATTAAACCAAATACCTACGATATTCCAAAATACATGCCTATACAAAAAATTTATCTTTTTCAGATAATTAACACTTTTATTAGCTCACCTGAGCCAAAGGCTCAAGTGAGCTTTTCTGATCACAATTTGTCCGTTGTCTGTCGTCGTCGTCGTCGTAAACTTTTCACATTTTCATCTTCTTCTCACGAACCACTGGGCAGATTTCAACCAAATTTGGCACAAAGCACCACTAGGTGAAGGGGATTCAAGTTTGTTCAAATGAAGGGCCACACCCTCTTTAAAGGGGAGATAATTGAGAATTATTGAAACTTTGTTGGTATTTTTCAAAAATCTTCTTCTCAAAAACTATTCGGCCTGTAAAGCTTAAACTTTTGTGGAGGCATCCTTAGGAAGTGTAGATTCAAGTTTGTTCAAATCATGGTCCCCGGGGGTAGGGAGGGGCCACAAGAGGGGGATCAAGTTTTACATAGGAGTATATAGAGAAAATCTTTAAAAATCTTCTTCTCAAAAACTATTAGGCCTGAAAAGCTCAAATTAAAATGGAAGCATCCTGAGGTAGTGTAGATTCAAGTTTGTTCAAATCATGGTCCCCGGGGGTAGGGAGGGGTCACAAGAGGGGGGTCAAGTTTTACATAGGAATATATAAAGAAAATTTTTAAAAATCTTTTTCTCAAAAACTATTAGGCCAGAAAAGCTCAAATTAAAATGGAAGCATCCTCAGGTAGTGTAGATTCAAGTTTGTTCAAATCATAGTCCCTGGGGGTAGGGTGGGGCCACAAGAGGGGGGTCAAGTTTTACACAGGAATATATAGAGAGAATCTTTAAAAATCTTCTCCTCAAAAACTATTAGGCCAGGAAAGCTCAAATTAAAATGGAAGCATCCTCAGGTAGTGTAGATTCAAGTTTGTTCAAATCATGGTCCCCGGGGTAGGGAGGGGGATCAAGTTTTACATAGGAGTATATAGAGAAAATCTTTAAAAATCTTCTTCTCAAAAACTATTAGGCCTGAAAAGCTCAAATTTAAATGGAAGCATCCTCAGGTAGTGTAGATTCAAGTTTGTTCAAATCATGGTCCCCGGGGGTAGGGAGGGGTCACAAGAGGGGGGTCAAGTTTTACATAGGAATATATAAAGAAAATTTTTTAAAATCTTTTTCTCAAAAACTATTAGGCCAGAAAAGCTCAAATTAAAATGGAAGCATCCTCAGGTAGTGTAGATTCAAGTTTGTTCAAATCATAGTCCCTGGGGGTAGGGTGGGGCCACAAGAGGGGGGTCAAGTTTTACACAGGAATATATAGAGAGAATCTTTAAAAATCTTCTCCTCAAAAACTATTAGGCCAGGAAAGCTCAAATTAAAATGGAAGCATCCTCAGGTAGTGTAGATTCAAGTTTGTTCAAATCATGGTTAAATAATAGTGTATTTTCCATGCTGTATTCTTTTATATAAGTATTTTGATATAAAGTTAAATATATTGTTCATGAGAAATATATTAATTGTACTTGTATTTAAAAGCTAATTTTTAATGTAAATCCTGCTGTATTCTATAATTTCTATTTGCCATTTCCTGATTACAGTATTCGGCCTATGCATTTTCTCTCTTTTGAGATTGGTAGATTGCATGATGAAATTTTTTTTTTAAATTATTTCATTGGTTGAAATGCTGTAAGAAAAAGGTAACGGAATAAGCCGAGGCTTGTCGAAACATCAACCTTTTACGGTACATAGAAATACTTACAAATTGTTTAGTGAAAAGCATCGGTAGGAAGTATAGATTTCAGTTTGTACAAAACCTCCCTCCCCTGCACTCACTTCAATACTGAACTCATTTCGGCTTCTACCTAGCAAGTTGCTCAGGTGAGCGATGTGGCCCCTGGGCCTCTTGTTAATAATTTGCATCTGTGACCTTGACATGTTTACTCATGACCTTCATCTACATTAAGCCAATACCTATAATAGTATACATGTCTATAGTTTTCCAGATATACAAGATTTTTGGTATTTGTTTGCAACTGTGACATTGACATTTGAACCCATGACCTTCATCTACATGTATATACCAAAATTATCATTAGGCCAATACTTACAATATACTAATATATATGCCTATACAAAATTGTTATAGCTTTTCAAATAATTATGACCTTGACCATTGAACCCAGGACTTTCATCTATGTATCAACACGATTGTTAGGCTAATACCTATAATATTCTAACTTACATGCTTATAAATTGTTTTATAGTTTTCTAGATAATTAACAATTTTGGTATTTGTTTGTGCCTTGACCTTTGAACCCATGAGATCGTCAATTATATACCAAAATAATTGTTAAGCTAATACCTACAATATTCATATATACATCCTTATACAAAAAGTTTATAGTTTTCCAGATAAGTAATAATATGGTAATTTTTGCAATTTCCCTTTAAAGTACCTTGCCATTTTCCCGATTTTGAGACCTACAGCTACGATTTGAGCAAATCTGAAACTAAATGTCCAAAGTGTGCTATAAATGAAATATCTTGGTTATAACTCATCTATCTTCAGAGGAGATGATTTTAAGAGTTTCAATATTTCCTGCAGTCCTGCTTTATGGTGCCACAAGGGGACAACACTCCTTCATTTATTGAAACCTGAAAGAAAGCCATTCACTGAGGCACATGATAGTCAGTAAGTTTCATCAAATTTGGCCTGGTTGTTTTTGAGATGATTAAAATATGAAATACTAATGGACGCCACACAACAGACAGTGAACCATCACGATAGCTCACCCGAGTTTTCAGCTGAGCTAAAAGTTACCTCCTTTTTTCATTCAAGTCCTTTATATATAAATTATTTCAAATAGCTAACTTTTTTGCTGCCAATTTTCTCAGGAAAGTAATTTGAGTAAACATTTTCAATCACAGTACATACACTTGAGAGGGCATAAAATCATTATTTGATGGTATAATGTTATGAAACTTTCAGGATAAAATAATTACTTCAGTATACCCTATATAAAACATATTCCCCGGGGAGGGGTCAATCGATGCAAAGTAAGATGGATTACGGGTATTTTTGAAAAAGAATCAAAGTACTGAAGGTACTGAAGCATCAGCTAAACTGAGCAATTTGATAAAAAAAATATGTGCACTTGAAACTGAGATTTGTCTAATGAATCAGTAACAAATGAAAATCATGCAAATAACAGATACTGTGATTGGGAAGCTTCTAACAACAAGTCTGCTTTTTATGCAAGTTGTTAGGTTCTAACATATAAATATGTTACAATGGTCAAAATGGACATGCCACCCAATGTTTATCAATTGAGTAAACTAAGTAATTCGCATGAATATAAATTTTCAATTTTTCAAAAACCAAGAGAGGCTACTAAAGACCCGACCCCAAATCTGAGTGAAATATCTCAAGCGTAACGGAAAAAGTCCAGAGAAACCATCATTTTGATAAAATTCACAAAGTGAAAGGGGCATAACTCCACTAAAACGCAGTTGACTGGAAGAAAACCCAAACTGGATCTGTAATCACCACCATCATCATCATTATCACTCCTCATATCACATTTTGATCATCAACATGAAGATATCATCATCATCATCATCATCATCATCATCATCATCATCATCATCATCATCATCATCATCGTCGTCATTAGCAGCAGCAGTAGAACCCATGCCATGACAATCACCACAACCATTATAGTAATCATTTTCAGAAATCCTCATGTTACATCATTAATATGGTCACATCATCATCATAGCTCTTCGTGTCACATAATCATCATCATTATCAGCAGCAGCAGTACTGAATGTCATCATCATCATCATCATCATCATGTCACATCATCAGCATGAAGACATTGGCTTTGTCATCATCATCATCGTGAATTATTATCATCATCGACAGCAGCAGAACTGAATGTCATCACCACCATCATCATCATCATCACCACCATCTTCATCATCATCATCATCATCATCATCATACTATCGGCAGTGCTCAGCAGTACTGAATGTCATCATTGCCACCATCATCATCATCGGTAGCAACAGAACTCATGTCACCATCATAATCATCATCATAGTTCGTCAAGTCACATCGTCATCATCACCATCATCATTCATAGCAGCAGAGCTTATTTTCATCACCACCATCACTATCATCTTCTTCATTACGATAATCATTATCATCATCGGCATCAACAGAACTCATGTCATCACCATCATCAACATCATTATCATATCTCCTCGTGTCACATCATCATCATGGTGACATCATCATCATATCTCCTCATGTCACATCATCATCATCATTATATCTCCTCATGTCATATCATCATCATCATCATCGGCAGCAGCAGAACTGAATGTCATCATCATCATTATTATTGTCATCATCTTCACCAGATCATCATGCCACATCATCATCGACATAGTGTCATCATCACAAAAAAAAACTTTCACCATGACCAGCTATTTCCCTTGACTTGCAATTGACAGATTAACCATTGTTGAAGTCATTAATTTTATTCATTAAATTCACAATTAATTTGAAAAAAAATAAAAATAAAAATAAAAATAAAACCTTTGTTTTAGAAATAATTTAAATGTATTTAAAATTATTGTTGAATATATATAAATTGTCCAAGTGAGCTTCAAAAGCCTGAATTGGTATAAACCATCCTGACACAATAAGCTAATAATCTGTACCTCCCAATTACAGAAGTTGTCCAGGCAACTTTCTCTTTCAAAAAAAGTTTGTTGACAAGAATTGTGTACAAAAGGGGGAAATATTTCTGAATATGATTAATTGAAAATTAATTGATTATTATTTAGACAACTAAAATGTTACAATAAAATTACTTTGAATTTAAGAGAAACTGTAAGAGGAGTTGAGTTCACAAAGTAGGTACCCCCATTCTAATACTTGCTAAAAAGTGACTAAGTTTTAAAGTCTGGAAAAATGGGGAAAAAATCTTGAAATATTTCCATAAAGTCAGGTGCACATCTTCAATATATATATAAACATTCTGTGAAGTTTCAAGGCTTTTGGTTGAAAACTGTAAGAGGAGTTGAGTTCACAAAGTAGGTACCCCCATTCAAATACTTGCTAAAAAGTGACTAAGTTTTAAAGTCTGGAAAAATGGGGAAAAAATCTTGAAATATTTCCATAAAGTCAGGTCACATCCTCAATATATATTAACATTCTGTGAAGTGTCAAGGTTTTTGGTTGAAATCTGTAAGAGGAGTTGAGTTCACAAAGTAGGTACCCCATTCAAATACTTGCTAAAAAGTGACTAAGTTTCAAAGTCTTGAAAAATGGGGAAAAAATCTTGAAATATTTCCATAAAGTCAGGTGCACATCCTCAATATATATAGAAACATTCTGTGAAGTTTCAAGATTTTTGGTTGAAAACTGTAAGAGGAGTTGAGTTCACAAGATTGGTACCATATTTTCCCCGCCCTTAGTTTCTGTTCTACTTCACCAACGGTGCTCTAGAAATCGGAAGAACTTAAGAAAGCACAATAACAGTTTTCAGTTTTCCTCCATGTCCAGTGGCCACATTTTATGTGAAATAAAGTAATATGGCTTCATGAAAAGAAATTAAAGGTTGTAAAAACCATGGATTAAACTACTGACAACAACTTTAATCGGATATCCACTGTAAAAACGATCTAATAAGGACTTGTAACAAGGTAAATAAATTTTATCTGAAAATTTTAAAACATCGTTTTTTTTCAGTTTTGTTTAGATTTTGATTTCAAGTTGTTCTTTCTTGTGATTTATTTTGTTGATTCAAAATAAACAACTGGAAAAGGTATTTAAATGAACATTGATGATGAAATTGTCTGTCTTCGGAGACATATGGTGAGAAGTGGAGTGTGTGCGGAAGATCGGAAGTATGTAGCAGAGATTCGAGAATAAAGCATGTCGTTTTTATATTAAACTAATAACTGAAAAGGACAGGGTGTCATGATCATTTTAAAAGGGACAAGGGTGTACTGGACTAAAAAGGTCAGTCACTACGCTATGTGAATACATTTGAGCAGGGGCATCGGGTGCCAAATGCCATGCCCCCAAACACATGGCTAATTTGCATACGAACTACGCGGTATCGATATCCTACACAACTTCACGAGTCACAAACGATTTACCAACACAGCCAATAACTTGTAAATACACTTCTTTTTTCAGTTTCGTATCACATTTTTGGGAATAATCTTTGATTTCTACTTTTTTGTTATGCATAATTTCGCTACCGGCAAACTGACAGGAATGAATTTTAATACCCAATGAAAGCGGGAAAATCCTCGTGACGTTATGATGAATATTAATGAACCAGGTCGGGATATCCCAAACACGAAATATTACTGACAATCAATTTTTAAAAAATTATATAATTTATCATCAAATGTGATCCATGTTTAAAGTTATTTAACTTAAAAACTGTTTAATGAGCATACTTTGTGTTTATTTATCGATGTCACTTTGCGTAAATTAAAAAAATCCAATATGGCGGCGACTGTAAAACAACCACATGTACAGCACCGTAGGTCAAAAAGAAGAACGTCGGCGCGAACTGACAAGATCGTCATTTTTGTTGGGTTTTCCGAGGGGCGTATACTTAATGGATTTTTATGGTTTTATCTTAAAATTATCATACAAAAGTGAAGAATTAAAATATATATCCAGCAAAAACGGACTAATACGCGTATGAATACATTTCAGATCGGCACATGTGTACATGATGAAAACATTGCTTTCGTAACTTTCCGGGAGACCCAATCACTCAGATTAGAGTTTATACATACCTGGGATACCGTATATGGAAATTCCCGTAATTTCAGTCGAAACGAAGGATTTGATTGGCTGTCAAGGTGAAATGAGAGCAGCGCTAAATACGAAAAAATCCAACGATCGCTATAAAGCATTCAGCATGGCTGATGCTTTAAAAAAAAATGTACCAATCATGTATTGCTCAGTAAAAAACGACAGAAAATAATAATTCCATAAATATATGAAAAAGACGATCAGCAATTAAAATTTAATAAAGTTTTATCAATTGTACCTTCAGGATCGATCGTTGTTTGTCATTTTGGATCAAGAGAAAGTAAAGTTTTTGCAAACCCGACCACTGCTTTAGAAGGATCATTCTAGCGTTTGTATGTAACTGGATAAATTGCTGTTAAGTCTGATTTTTAACAAGAGGCCCATTGGGCCCGATACGCTCACCTAATAAATAATAGCTCGAATGTCAAATGTCAACAATTTGAAGCTAAATTGTGAAAGCAAATGTACAAAATTAAAAATACTAGGCCATTTTGGCATTTTTTGGTATCTGTGACCTTGACTCTTGAACATATGGCCTTTATTATTATATTAAAATAATTGTGATCCCAATACCCAATTGTCTAATATACATGCCTATATAAAGAGTTTATAGTTGTGATGCCAATACCTAATAGTCTAATATACATGCCTACATAGGGGGTTTATAGTTTTTGAGTAAATTAACAATTTCAATATTGTTTTGCATCTGTGACCTTGACCTCTGAACCCATGACATTTTTCTATACATCAAAATGATTGTTGTATCAATACCTACAACATTCTAATATACATGCATATACAAAAAGTTAATAGTTTTCAAGATAATTAATAATTTCAATATTACTTCGCATCCGTGACCTTGACTTTTTAACCTATGACCTTAATCTATACATCAAAATGATCCATGTATCAATACCTACAACATTCTAATATACATTTCTATACAAAAAACTAATAGTTTTCGGTATAATTAACCATTCTGGTATTGTTTCGCATCTGTGACCTTGACCTTTGAACTCGTGACCTTTTTTTATACATCAAAATGATCCTTGTATCAATATCTACAACATTCTAATATATATCCCTATACAAAAAGTTTATAGTTTTCCAGATAATAATTAAAATCAGAGGTAAAAAAAAAATAGGTCATGACCTTCACAATTGACCTTGACCCCATTTTAAAGATTATAACAAGAACATGTCAAAACTGAAAACCCCATGTCATTATTTGGTCAAAAAGTCAAGTTATAACAATTTTTCAAAATTAAACGCAAAAACAGTAACCTATTTTTTGTCAGAATTTCACAAAATGAACAAACTATAGGCTTAAAACAGTAGAGATGCCAAATATCACATCAGATTTTTTCTCCAATCATTGGTTTCGGAGAAGAAGATTTTTTAAGATTTTTGCACTCGACCTAGTTATGGTAGCCATGGCAACACCACAAACAAATCTGAATTGCACCGGCCCATAGATACTTCTGACCAAGTTACATTGAAATCTGTCTGGTAGTTTCAGAGGAGAAGTCGAAAAAGTGTGTTAACGAGGCACGCACGCACGCATTCACGCACATACACATGCTGTGCTATGCCGTAAGCTAACATGTTCTTCGGTCAGGTTAGCTAATAAACTGCTGATTATCATTCACAATATGCCCGTTTCATGTTAATTTTACTTCCAAATCGGGAAAGTATTTAAAATCCACATTTGTAGTTTGTAAATGGCACTGTACGATTTATCTCCCTTTCACGGAAATGAAATGTATGGATAAATCAGTTTTAAAATGAGACAAAATACTGCAACACCAAAATAGTTTAATATACCCTTTAAAATAAATTCAAATTACTGTAGATTTCATAAAGAATTAGTTAAATCCACATGTCATTGCTGTTTATTTCATAAAAAGTTTTTACAATTTTACATCGTAGGACGCAAACTTCTCGGAGTACATTTCATTGTATTTACGAGATTAGTTCGCCAGATGGCACAAATTATTGGATGCATCCCATCGCAATATGTTACTAGATCTCGAAATATAATCCGAAAATTTATCCCAAATGTGCATATGTAACCAAATGCATTAACAGATAATTTGTTATATTTCTTTCACGTTCATTTACCAGGTGCACTATTTCCATGGGTACTCATTTCATAGTAAAGAAGCGGATCTTGGCAGAAAGTGATAGCAATGTACACTTTCACTGTCATGAACGCCGTACAAAAATATTTAAAGTAGTGTAAAATACTGGTATATTACCTGCTAAAATAATGTACTAATAACAAATATTGTAACACTGGTGATTTTTATTCTAAATAATTATATTCATATCTCATCCAACAGTTCCAACTTGGATTTTGAATCAGAATAGCTTATAATCCTTGAAATCCCATCTGTTGACAACCTGCCTGCAATTAAGGTTCAAATTCTTGAAGAATATGTACTTTTAGCTTGTATATTTCCCATTGACCTACCACAATTCAGCATTATAATGTTGTAAACTTGGTATGGTGATTTTATATGCCGTAAAATGATCAGGTGTCATAACAGGTATTGAACTAGCCGTTCAGCCAAATTGCCAGGCTAGGCTGCCTCTACTCGTCGTTCATTGAAATTGGCAGTTATAACGTTAATTCAATTTTGCATTTCTCTCTCAAATATTCATACGCATTATAGAGTACAAAGTCTTTTTCAGAATCATTAAGCAAGCCTAACCATTCATGAGCTGGAATCTGAAACATAAATAACATTGTATGAGGCAAGCATTCTGAAAGTAACCACTGCTATAGCTCAGTTGGTAGAGTGTTTGCTCCATAAATGGGAGGTCGTAGGTTCAAATCCTGACTGGGCCTGACCCAGTGGATAGTGACTGATCTTTTGCCAAGCACTCACAAGTGTCAGGGTAGGCATGACATGATAAAAAAAACCCTGCAGTATAATACAATCAAAACACACAGGCAACTTTTCTAAATGAGTAAGTTGAGTTATAGTGTTTAATGTCCCAGTCAAGAATATTCCACTTATATCGAGATGTTGTCAGCTTTAGAAAATTTGCCTGTGCATGACACACTGATGGCAATATACATTGAAAATAAGGGTCAGGTGAGCAAAAACACAATGACAACTTCATCAGGGATCTTTATCGTGCAAAGCCTTCTGTGACATAGGGTTATGTTTATTTTAAGTTTCCATACGAAAGAACCATGACTTTCATTTCGTAATGCCAATTCCTTGGAGAAAGAACAGTCACTACAAGTCTATGGACAGACCTGGATGGCATTTGAAACCACAACCTCCAACTTAAGGAGCAAGCACTCTAACAATTGAGCAACCACAGTGGTTAATGATACCTTTGCCCTAATTTAAGTACAAATGTAGTAAAATTGTAATAATTCTCATCTTTGTATACTTCTAAGTTTCAATGAAATCTGTTTGGTAGTGTAAATGGTAAAGCGGTTCAAAATTCCCAAAATTCAAGGTCCGGAACCTTTGGATTTACCTGCTTTTTTACCAGTACCCACTTTTAGAATATTTAACTTCTGAATTTAAATAACAATCTTGTTTTATAATTTTTATTATATACACATGTACAACATTTTCTCACACATGGGACATGGAAATCTCGCATTTTTAAACATGTGAGGTTTTTCTGTCTCACCATAGGGATGAGATCACTTTTCTCCACCAACAATTTCCCAACGTCACAATCACTTACACTTCTTACTTGAATATGTCATAATCATTTTCGCAAGGACATCAACAAAGTTGATTACCGTATATCTCCATATATACGTCGCCCTAGTAGATACGTCGCACCCCCCCACCCGAGGTCATCAGGCCCAGTATTTTCTAAAGGTCGTCTACATAGGTCGCAGCCTAAAATTTGCCAGAGAAAATTCAAGATTTGCTCTGCAAGAGCCATTTATTTTCAATTCCATGAATAAAGAAACAAAAACTTTTATCGGTGTTATCTATTATTTTCTTTTTAATAAATATTGTCAGAATAGCTGATGTAAAGCAAACATGTATGTAGACATTATTTTTTACATGTATAAAAACAAACGATAAAGATAGCTTGAATAAAACATGTACTTTTTGACTCCCGATCGTGAGATAGGCTAATACACATCTTGTCATCCACAAATGAAGTCAAAGTTTGATCATGCGCAAAGGTTGTGTTATGTATTGCATTATTAGTTGTTTAAACAAGGGGGTTGGTTATAGCTTTTTTAAGACTAATGTTTCAGATTTTACAATACTGCAACCTCGATATTATGTTAAAGTTGATGATCTATTGCTCAAATATCGCCATATTATATTGTTCAGAATGACACATGGTTTTGCATTCGAGAGTATTGGTCAATAACTAGGATGGCCTCCGGTTGTTTGATCTTTTGTAATAGAATTTTAGTATTCATAATTTTGTTACGTTTGAAATCTAAACATGTTGTTGGAATTGCAAATTAAATTTTAATATATTTTATTATTATCCCGATAAGTGATTGTCGAATACTGGCACTTTTTACTCAAAACCGACAGATACGTAAGCCCAGTATGACCTCCGACATGAGAATATATAATTAGTGCAAAATTTTACTTTTAACTTGAAAATTACCGTAATTTCCGGTTTGTCATTCTTCTGAAATGCCTTGAAAATTCGAGTCAGATTATAAAAAATATTTTAATGTAGGCTAAATAAGTCACATTAGATTTTGAAATATTAAAATTTAGTAAAAAGTTGCAACGTATCTATGGAAATATACAGTACGTCATAATGTCAGAAGGCACCGATCGTGGCCTGAAAACTAAACGTTTGAAGCAGTTTTTTGTTTACAAATAATGTTTTTATGCTGCAAATGTGTGAAAAAAAGACTACTGCACCAGTAACAGTGTAAGACAGAGATATCTCAAACTCGGATGAATATTTTCAATGTCCAGAACTCACTAAAGCTTGTTTTTGACAGGAAAATATTCCTCCTGGTTTGAGGTATCTCCGTCTTACACTGTTGCCGATGTAAGATTCTATTAATTGCATACAGACCTTTTATTGTTGATATGGGAATTTCAAAAGTAAATGCGAGACCTGCTAGAAGTAAAGGCCTAGACCTACAGTACAGACCTGTCGAAAGTTTAACACTAAGCCAAGGAATTGGTGCCTAATTGCCAGCTGATCTGTGCCCCTTATCTCCCGACAGCTTTACAGAAGATTCTATGCATCAGGAATTTTTCTGGGTATCCACAGGGTCCGGTAAAGGGACCCATTCCCAATGCAAAAAAACATACATTTTTCCCAGTTCTTTAGTAAAAATTCCCAATTAGCTATGTTTGAGAGAAAAAAATTCACAAGATCATCAACATCATATTCGGAGTATATCTCGTTGTGATAACGATTTCAATCTACATTAACCCACATTTTGCTGGATGATTTATATAGAGACAAAAGAGACAGCGCTATTTTGCTGTGAACACCGATATAATTTGTTCAATTACCAGTATTCTAGTGGTCTAGAATTTCTAATATGTTGTTGTGATTTTTCCCAAAATTACATTTTTGTTAAGCATTTTCCCAATTACATCCCCAGGTCCTTTTCCCAAAAAGAACAGAAAAATCCCTATGCATCTTACGACAATTTTCCGCTCACTAGCTACCCATATCTCTGTAACTTGGCAGCCAAGTTTTCACGCCTTTTCCTTAGCTCGGTGTTAAACTTTCAACAGGTCTGTACTGTACCATAACGGAACCTAATATTAAACCCCTGAAAGAGAAGTCGAAAATAAGAGTCGAAAATAAGAGTCAGTTAAGCAAATACACTTACAAAGATAACTTCATGTCCCAAAGCTTCCAAGTCTAGCACTCTTCGAGCATCATGTAATGAAAAAGCATTCTCATCATTGGTTAAACAATCAAAGTATGTCCAATTTGAATGTTCTATAACACAACTGTAAGAAAACAAAGACAAAATCATAATATTACAGTCAAACCTGTCTATAAAGGACACACAAGGGAACCAGCCTCATATACAGGTTCAAATTTCATTTTGAAATTTCTATAACCATATCTGTAAGAAAACAAAGAGAATATTATAAAATTACAGTCGAACCTGTCTATAAAGGCCACACAAAGGAACAAACCTCATATACAGGTTCAAATTTCATTTTGAAGTTTCTATAACCATATCTGTAAGAAAACAAAGAGAAAATAATCAAAGTGCTGAATTTATTTACAATTTAATTACAATCGAACCTGTCTATAAAGGCCACACAAAGGAACAAACCTCATATACAGGTTCAAATTCCAATCCGAATGTTCTATAACACAACTGTAAGAAAACAAAGAGAAAATAATCAAAGTACTGAAGGTACTGAAGCATCAGCTAAACTGAGCAATTTGATTAAAAAAAATGTGTTTATTTATTGATGTCACTTAGCGGAAATTTAAAAATCCAATATGGCGGCGACTGTAAACAACCACATGTAGGTCAAAAAGAAGAACGTCAGCGCGATCTGACAAGATCGTCATTTTTGTTGGGTTTTCCGAGGGGCTTATACTTAATGGATTTTATGATTTTAATCTTAAAATAATCATACAAAAGTGAAGAATTAAAATATATATGCAGCAAAAAAAAAAAATTATGGACTTTACGCGTATGAATACATTTCAGATGGGCAACTGTTCAACTTTGTGTACATAATGAAAACATTGCCTTCGTAACTTTCCGGGAGACCTAATCACTCAGATTAGAGTTTATTTATACCTGGGATACCAAAGAATTTGATTGGCTGTCAAGGTGAAATGAGAGCGGTAGAAAATACGAAAAAAATCCAACGATCGCTATAAAGCATTCAGCATGGCTGATGCTTTAATTAGATTACAATCAGACCTGTCTATAAGGGTCACACAAGGGAACCAGTAAATGTGGCCTTTATGGGCAGGTGGCCCTCATATACAGGTTCATATTTCGTATCAAAAGTTTATATAACCATAACTGTAAGAAAACAAAGAAAAAATAATCAAAGTACTGAAGGTACTGAAGCATCAGCTAAACTAAGCAATTTGATAAATTACAATCAAACCTGTCTATAAAGGCCACACAAGGGAACTAGTAAATGTGGCCTTTATGGGCAGGTGGCCCTCATATCCAGGTTCATATTCAATTTTTGAAGATTTCTATAACATAACAAAAAATTATTAATTAACAATTAAACTGTTTTGAAATCGCTTTCATAGTCAATATGAATGCCAAACCTTTGCATGACAAACTGAATAATGTGCGATAGCTAACTGCTTAACCCCAGAACATCTTTTGAGCATATTCATCTGAAAATATCGCAATGATACTGTCAAAAGTTTGGCGATATCACAATTTCTTTTTGTTTCACTATAATAGCTATAGTCAAACATATACCAGGTACTTCAGAGCAATAGATTGATCTGTTCTAATACATCAATGAAATAAACAAGATAAATGTATATTTAAAGATTGAACTCTGATTGTACTGAATTTATTAGGTGATAACTTCAGTTGGTCCTGCGCATAGAGCCAAAAATAGGTCCCGCTAGGGCTATGTTCGGCGCTCACTTGGCGTATTCTGCCTATCAAAGTCTCATGTTGGTTGTCATGACGTCAAATGAAATGCTGCCTATTCGTTAAAACACCAAAGGAAACAAACAAGTGATGTCATGGGTGAAAGGTCGCACATTGGTAATTGGTAAATATTTTCAGTTGCTTCAGTTTAAGATTGTTAATATTGTTTAATACAAATACATACCTCTTGTAGTCTAATTCCTTAAAAGACTCCAAATTAGTAAGGTTCTCAACGTTTTTCTCACTTAAAGTCACTGGCTTATTGTTGGAATCCAAGAAATATTGGTATTCTAAAACAAATAAAATAAAGCTGAAACGTATTTTCTATGAATGTAAAATTCTCACTATTGCCGTACAGACATGTCAAAAGTTTAACACTAAGCTGAGGAAATCCCACTGGTTTCAAGTGGCAGAGATATGGATAGTTAGCAACTACTGTATTTCCATAAATTGAGCGCACATTTTTTATTATTTATTTCTTTAATTTGAAAATGTTTCCATTAAACTATCAATAAAATGCATTTAAAATGCACTGACCTAACCAAATTATATTTTTAATTAAAAACATTATTGTTCAGTTCTCCTGTACATAGAGAAATTTTGCGAAAATTATGGAAATTTATACACCAATTGGGCCTCATTCAAAATTACATTGGGGTATTTAGGGTCAGGTAGGTCATTGTTGTTAGGGTTTTTTTCTAGATCTGATCATCATGAATATTCCAATTATGACATAACATTTTTAGTTGTTCCAAGCAAGATGGTACAGAAGGGATAGTTTTGACATAGTCATATTTGTTGTTTTGTTAAAAAGTTAAAAATGCTCTATGTACAGAATTAAGTTCAATTTTTTATGAATGAAAAATTTTTTCCTATTAGGTCAGTATATTTTGAATTCAGTTTTGACAAATTTTTTGTGAGTTTGTTGGAAAATAATACTTTATTCTTGCATTTTCCATGTGCACTGAATTTTTGAAAGTACAGTAGACTAAGTTATTTTTGTTTGCCTAAAATTACTACCAATTAAAAGTAGTTTCCCCTGGGGAAAATGACTAAAATTTCCAAATTTGACCACAACAATTCCCAAAACAACAGTGATATACTGGCAAATTAAATCTAGTTGTCCTTACCCACACATTGTAAGATATTGTCACAATATAACATCTTTGCTTTAGGGATCCTAAACTGTTGCAAGTATATACCGGTATTTACAATTGCAATATCTTTGCTTCAATAAAGTATTTGACATTGACTATACTTTGCAACTTCATAGAGAATATGTTACACACACTGATGTGATGATGTCAGATGTCAAATGCTCTCCTTGACTGACAGGGGACGACCCATTTTTATGACAAGGTGCACTAACATTGTATTTCAAATTTGTATTCAAATTAACATGAAAATATGAGATGGCAATAGATTAATATTTATAAATATTGTTAATATAAGAATAAAAGGTAATTTTCCAATGTCTTAATGAACTTGCAATGTATAATGGGCTGTCTCAAACTGGAAATTTACCTTATTTCTCAAGTCAATATGAAGATTCAGACCTTCAAATTTTCCCAATTTAAAAGGCAGAATGTAGTTTTTATATAGACTGGCAATAGAAAAACTGAGTAAGTGTATGAATTTTAGAGATTTTACCGCACCACTAAGAGCGCTAGATTAAGTACACCTCCAAAAATTTGGAGAGTGCTCTTAGAATGGCAGAAAGTACAATGACAGCCTTTTGCGCTAATTTAAATCCACGCTAATATGCCTTTGGTCTCTTGTGCGCTAAATTTCGTACACGCTAAATAAAATACACTTACAGTATATAGTAGCCACCTAAACACCGATATAGGTAACAAAGATTAATTGATTGAATGGGGTTTTAGGTTTCTGTCAAGAATACAGTAAAACCTCGATTCATTGCCACCATTTGTTCAGTCAAATTTTGGCGTTATTAAGGGGTTTGGCAATAAATAGAGGGAGGCCCATAAAGAAAAACATAAACAAAATGGATTTTGGGACTTAAAAATAGTGTGGCGATAAGCGAGGTGGCAAAGGTATCGAGGGGCATTATAACGAGGTTTTACTGTATTTCACTTATATCAAGACGTCACAAGCTGTAGGTTTCAGGGCCCTCAGGGCCTGAAATGTTCTTTGATGTGCCAGACCTGCCATGACACAGGACATTGCAAGGATTTTTCAGGGTCTTTTGGGAAAAGGCCTCTAAACTAAAAATTGGGAAAAACTATCAACTTTTTGCTCATTTTGGGAAAACTTTGACATCATTTTTGATGTCATTAATGATTAAATCTAATGCTTTTATTGTATTAAGTTGATTTAAGATTGAGAAAAGCAGCCACATTTATGGCCAGACTTCAGGTATGTATCTGTTACATTTTTCTAATTGGGTATTTTCTCAACCTATTTTGGGAAAAAATCAATGTTTTTCCATTGGGAATGGGGTCAAATTTCGGCCCTAAATGGGCCCTTCATAAATCTGTGCATTGTTTCTTAAGGTCTTTTCCAAATGCTACATTGACTTCTTAATGTCAAGTGCTTAGCGAAAAAAAAACAGTCGCTCAAACCCTGGCCTATCACATACAAAGCCAGCACTCTTCCAACTGTGCTACTGTATTGGTAATAAAACCTTAATTAACTCCTGATTCAGCAATATTTTGTTGGCTTTCCACAAGCTTGTAGTGTAGTTTGTTTTCATGTTTTTTGTTTTAAATAATAAAAATAATGTTATAGTAACAGTAACAGAGAGTCGGATACACTTGCTCTGTTGAACCATAATCAGAGCAGGTATAAAAGTGATACAGTAACAGAGAGTCTAAGACACTTGCTCTGTTGAACCATAAGCAGAGCAGGTATAAAAGTGATACAGTAACAGAAAGTCTAAGACACTTGCTCTGTTGAACCATAATCAGAGCAGGTATAAAATTGATACAGTAACAGAAAGTCTAAGACACTTGCTCTGTTGAACCATAATCAGAGCAGGTATAAAAGTGATACAGTAACAGAGAGTCTAAGACACTTGCTCTGTTGAACCATAAGCAGAGCATGTATAAAAGTGATACAGTAACAGAGAGTCTGAGACACTTGCTCTGTTGAACCATAATCAGAGCAGGTATAAAAGTGATACAGTAACAGAGAGTCTGAGACACTTGCTCTGTTGAACCATAACCAGAGCAGGTATAAAAGTGATACAGTAACAGAGAGTCTGAGACACTTGCTCTGTTGAACCATAATCAGAGCAGGTATAAAAGTGATACAGTAACAGAGAGTCTAAGACACTTGCTCTGTTGAACCATAATCACAGCAGGTATAAAAGTAATACAGTAACAGAAAGTCTAAGACACTTGCTCTGTTGAACCATAAGCAGAGCAGGTATAAAAGTAATACAGTAACAGAAAGTCTAAGACACTTGCTCTGTTGAACCATAATCAGAGCAGGTATAAAAGTGATACAGTAACAGAGAGTCTGAGACACTTGCTCTGTTGAACCATAATCAGAGCAGGTATAAAAGTAATACAGTAACAGAAAGTCTAAGACACTTGCTCTGTTGAACCATAATCAGAGCAGGTATAAAAGTAATACAGTAACAGAAAGTCTGAGACACTTGCTCTGTTGAACCATAATCAGAGCAGGTATAAAAGTAATACAGTAACAGAAAGTCTGAGACACTTGCTCTGTTGAACCATAAGCAGAGCAGGTATAAAAGTGATACAGTAACAGAGAGTCTGAGACACTTGCTCTGTTGAACCATAAGCAGAGCAGGTATAAAAGTGATACAGTAACAGAGAGTCTGAGACACTTGCTCTGTTGAACCATAAGCAGAGCAGGTATAAAAGTAATTAGGTCATGTGGGTCACTCCATACCTATAGTACCCAGCAATGTTTATTGTCCAACAAAAATCAAATAAAACCGTAAATTATACATACAAAATATATAAATTTATGTAAGAATATAACAACATATTACTATTATAGGGTTAGTGATCTGATATTTTTGAAATATCGTCCTGAGTTGACTTGACATTTGCACGGAATATTGCAATACAGGGGCCTCACTGATGCAAATTTCTGGGCAAAAATTGGGTAATATTTCCAATTCATTTGTATGTTGTATAAACATTAAAATGGTATGTTCTAAGCCTTCATCTCTCACAGACACAGCTAGAAAATGCTGTAAATAAATTTGGAGGCATGAAAGACCGACAAATGGAGTTCTAATTTGCATTTAATTATATTTCATGACCAGTAAAAGCCTGAAATATATTTGCCTCTTGCTGACATTATCGTTGCGACAATATCATCAAAAGTTTGGCAATATTGCAATGACTTTTTGTCTCATAATTAAAGCTCTGTCGATTGATAATTGCAACATTATTTTTCATCAAGCATACTTACTTATTTATTATAATACTTGTCCGTATATGTATAGTATTTTGTTCCATTAAAAAATTTGTCTAGGAATCCATCATTTAGTAATGGCAGTTCCTGTCTTGTTGCCAAACCCAGTTCTGAAACAAGAAGTAACAGTTTTAATGAAGATGTGGCCATGATCATATGATAAATTTCACCGCTAATAAAGACAGGTGTAACGACTTGAGGCATCTCAATTTGAATGGTGTGTTATGTTTGACCATTGGTGGTTAAAATGCATTTCCAAGTGAGGTGACTCCCACCTAGTGCAGGGGTTCAAAATTATGTTTTGTAATGGAAGGTCCTGGACCTTTTGCCTTTATTTTTGACAGGTCCCACATAAAGTTTTGAAAGTCCAATATCAACATTAAAAGATCCATGTGCAATTATGTAATTAAATTGAAAAAGTAGAATTATTCTGGTAAAATTGGCAGGTTCAGCTGACTTTTACAATTTAAATATTAATGGTCCCAAGGTTAAATCAATAGGTCCCGGACCTCGGACCCAGGGAATTTTGAACCCCTGCCTAGTGGCTAGTAGCTCTGTGTTATACAAGTACATGTAATTATCATGTGTACAAAGCACTTAGAATACAAGTCATGTAGTCACAAATGAGTATTCTATTTTTCCTAATCAAATTTCAAGTGTTTTTAAAGGCTCAAACCTAATACGCATTTTTTTCCAAAAGATAACTCATTTTCAAGGGTTTTTCAAAACTAGTGCGAACATTGACATCATTTTTTAAAAGAAAAAAAAATGACAGACTGGATAGCCTTAAGCCAAGTTCATCCAGACAACCAAAAGTTGCTGTTAAACACGAATTCAATAAAATTCTAAGGCCTAATAAATACCCATGGTTATTTCATGTTACACCAAATAGTAGAAGTTTTGGAAGACCCTTTAAGCTAAAAAATAAACCCTAGATTTCAGAGTAGGGGGGAACCTATGACCTCATTTTAACAGCTGGAGAAAACAGTTTTTTATCCCACTATCCCTTTCCAAAATTGGCTGATAAAAAATCACTTTCATCTCGGTTTCAACTCCAATTTCTGGGAATTACCAGATGTTCTTTTTTAGTCATAAGGTTTAACTGAGAATGGCAAGTTGGTAATTTTCACTTCAAAATTGCATGACTTGCGCCAAAATCATTGGGGTAGGCAAGTAAGTATGCATTTCCTATCAATGTAAATGCTTTACTTTTACATTTTTGGAGAATTACATCTGACAATATGTGTACTGATATTACAATTTGAAGCATTTTTCACATTTTTCCAAATCTAACACAGGGTTCATACAGCCAATGCCTGACAAAATTCAAGGACTTTTCAAGGACTCTGGAATTATTATTATTAATTCCTGTATTATTTTAAGACAATAGAGACGCTAAATATTACATCTGATTATCTAATTGGAAAATGAGCAAAATCCTTCAAAATATTAAGTAAAATATAGATTTCAAATATATTGAATGGGGCCCATTTTTGGCCTCAAAACTCAGCTGGCAGACTAGCTTGTGTTCTATTACCTAAATCCATTCTGAAATCTCCTGTGGATGTTATTTTCATATCCAAGTAAAGGTCTCTCTTCCATGGTATTCCTAGCTCTGGCCGATGAATACAAATATGCCTATTCAATAAGATTAAACATCCAATGTTCCACATTTCTTTGACTTTCGATCCTAAAAGTAATCAATATAGTTGGTTGGTTGAATGTTGCTTAACGTGGCATCAGCAATTTTTCAGCTATTCGCGACGAGAACTATTTTATTAATCCCTATGGATTAATCTATGAACAATTTTGTGTATGCATGTGAAGTGTGAGTGTGTTGTATGGTCTGCCTTGTACTAGCGCGCACCCAGGGCAACTTTAACATGCTAGCTCAAGAGTCAGTATGCCGCAGACAAGCGTACCACTCCCCCAGTCCATTATACTGATACCAGCTGAATCAGTAAAGGCCAAGGGCAAGGAAAATTCACTTTTACAAGGAAAATTCAATTTCCCACATGTGGTCCAAGCAGGACTCGAACTCACAGCGGTGAGAGACCCTGGATTTGAAGAATGACATCTTATCCATTAGGCCACCGCAGCCTCGTAATCAATATATGTAATCAAAAATAGGGTTTATCATTCTATAGTGTGTCAAATGTCAAGTTTGACTAGGCTGTTTGACCTTTGATTTCAATATTCTTTATCATTCTATAGTGTGTCAACTGTCAAGTTTGACCAGGCTGTTTGACCTTTTGATTTAAATATTCTTTATCATTCTATAGTGTGTCAACTGTCAAGTTTGACCTTTGATTAAATATTCTTTATCATTCTATAGTGTGTCAACTGTCAAGTTTGACCTTTGATTAAATATTCTTTATCATTCTATAGTGTGTCAACTGTCAAGTTTGACAAGGCCGTTTGACCTTCGATTTAAATATTATTTATCATTCTATAGTGTGTCAACTGTCAAGTTTGACCAGGCCGTTTGACCTTTGATTTGAATATTCTTTATCATTCTATAGTGTGTCAACTGTCAAGTTTGACCAGGCCGTTTGACCTTTGATTGAATATTCTTTACCATTCTATAGTGTGTCAACTGTCAAGTTTGACCAGGCTGTTTGACCTTTGATTTAAACATTCTTTATCATTCTATAGTGTGTCAACTGTCAAGTTTGACCAGTCCGATTGACCTTTGATTTGAATATTCTTTATCATTCTATAGTGTGTCAACTGTCAAGTTTGACCAGGCTGTTTGACCTTTGATTTAAACATTCTTTATCATTCTATAGTGTGTCAACTGTCAAGTTTGACCAGGCCATTTGACCTTTGATTTGAATATTCTTTATCATTCTATAGTGTGTCAACTGTCAAGTTTGACCAGGCTGTTTGACCTTTGATTTAAATATTCTTTATCATTCTATAGTGTGTCAACTGTCAAGTTTGACCAGGCTGTTTGACTTTTGATTTAATTATTCTTTATCATTCTATAGTGTGTCAACTGTCAAGTTTGACCAGGCCGTTTGACCTTTGATTTGAATATTCTTTATCATTCTATAGTGTGTCAACTGTCAAGTTTGACCAGGCTGTTTGACCTTTGATTGAATATTCTTTATCATTCTATAGTGTGCTGTTTGACCTTTGATTTAAATATTCTTTATCATTCAATGTCTATAGTGTGTCAACTGTCAAGTTTGACCAGGCTGTTTGACCTTTGATTTGAATATTCTTTATCATTCTATAGTGTGTCAACTGTCAAGTTTGACCAGGCTGTTTGACCTTTGATTTGAATATTCTTTATCATTCTATAGTGTGTCAACTGTCAAGTTTGACAAGGCCGTTTGACCTTTGATTGAATACTCTTTATCATTCTATAGTGTGTCAACTGTCAAGTTTGAGGAGGCTGTTTGACCTTTGATTTGAATATTCTTTATCATTCTATAGTGTGTCAACTGTCAAGTTTGACCAGGCTGTTTGACCTTTGATTTGAATATTCTTTATCATTCTATAGTGTGTCAACTGTCAAGTTTGACCAGGCTGTTTGACCTTTGATTTGAATATTTATCATTCTATAGTGTGTCAACTGTCAAGTTTGACAAGGCTGTTTGACCTTTGATTTAAATATTCTTTATTATTCTATAGTGTGTCAACTGTCAAGTTTGACCAGGCCGTTTGACTTTTGATTTAAATATTCTTTATCATTCTATAGTGTGTCAACTGTCAAGTTTGACCTTTGATTAAATATTCTTTATCATTCTATAGTGTGTCAACTGTCAAGTTTGACCTTTGATTAAATATTCTTTATCATTCTATAGTGTGTCAAATGTCAAGTTTGACTAGGCTGTTTGACATTTGATTTCAATATTCTTTATCATTCTATAGTGTGTCAACTGTCAAGTTTGACCAGGCTGTTTGACCTTTTGATTTAAATATTCTTTATCATTCTATAGTGTGTCAACTGTCAAGTTTGACCTTTGATTAAATATTCTTTATCATTCTATAGTGTGTCAACTGTCAAGTTTGACCTTTGATTAAATATTCTTTATCATTCTATAGTGTGTCAACTGTCAAGTTTGACAAGGCCGTTTGACCTTTGATTTAAATATTATTTATCATTCTATAGTGTGTCAACTGTCAAGTTTGACCAGGCCGTTTGACCTTTGATTTGAATATTCTTTATCATTCTATAGTGTGTCAACTGTCAAGTTTGACCAGGCCATTTGACCTTTGATTGAATATTCTTTACCATTCTATAGTGTGTCAACTGTCAAGTTTGACCAGGCTGTTTGACCTTTGATTTAAACATTCTTTATCATTCTATAGTGTGTCAACTGTCAAGTTTGACCAGTCCGATTGACCTTTGATTTGAATTTTCTTTATCATTCTATAGTGTGTCAACTGTCAAGTTTGACCAGGCTGTTTGACCTTTGATTTAAACATTCTTTATCATTCTATAGTGTGTCAACTGTCAAGTTTGACCAGGCCATTTGACCTTTGATTTGAATATTCTTTATCATTCTATAGTGTGTCAACTGTCAAGTTTGACCAGGCTGTTTGACCTTTGATTTAAATATTCTTTATCATTCTATAGTGTGTCAACTGTCAAGTTTGACCAGGCTGTTTGACTTTTGATTTAATTATTCTTTATCATTCTATAGTGTGTCAACTGTCAAGTTTGACCAGGCCGTTTGACCTTTGATTTGAATATTCTTTATCATTCTATAGTGTGTCAACTGTCAAGTTTGACCAGGCTGTTTGACCTTTGATTGAATATTCTTTATCATTCTATAGTGTGCTGTTTGACCTTTGATTTAAATATTCTTTATCATTCAATGTCTATAGTGTGTCAACTGTCAAGTTTGACCAGGCTGTTTGACCTTTGATTTGAATATTCTTTATCATTCTATAGTGTGTCAACTGTCAAGTTTGACCAGGCTGTTTGACCTTTGATTTGAATATTCTTTATCATTCTATAGTGTGTCAACTGTCAAGTTTGACAAGGCCGTTTGACCTTTGATTGAATACTCTTTATCATTCTATAGTGTGTCAACTGTCAAGTTTGACCTTTGATTAAATATTCTTTATCATTCTATAGTGTGTCAACTGTCAAGTTTGACCTTTGATTAAATATTCTTTATCATTCTATAGTGTGTCAACTGTCAAGTTTGACAAGGCCGTTTGACCTTCGATTTAAATATTATTTATCATTCTATAGTGTGTCAACTGTCAAGTTTGACCAGGCCGTTTGACCTTTGATTTGAATATTCTTTATCATTCTATAGTGTGTCAACTGTCAAGTTTGACCAGGCCATTTGACCTTTGATTGAATATTCTTTACCATTCTATAGTGTGTCAACTGTCAAGTTTGACCAGGCTGTTTGACCTTTGATTTAAACATTCTTTATCATTCTATAGTGTGTCAACTGTCAAGTTTGACCAGTCCGATTGACCTTTGATTTGAATATTCTTTATCATTCTATAGTGTGTCAACTGTCAAGTTTGACCAGGCTGTTTGACCTTTGATTTAAACATTCTTTATCATTCTATAGTGTGTCAACTGTCAAGTTTGACCAGGCCATTTGACCTTTGATTTGAATATTCTTTATCATTCTATAGTGTGTCAACTGTCAAGTTTGACCAGGCTGTTTGACCTTTGATTTAAATATTCTTTATCATTCTATAGTGTGTCAACTGTCAAGTTTGACCAGGCTGTTTGACTTTTGATTTAATTATTCTTTATCATTCTATAGTGTGTCAACTGTCAAGTTTGACCAGGCCGTTTGACCTTTGATTTGAATATTCTTTATCATTCTATAGTGTGTCAACTGTCAAGTTTGACCAGGCTGTTTGACCTTTGATTGAATATTCTTTATCATTCTATAGTGTGCTGTTTGACCTTTGATTTAAATATTCTTTATCATTCAATGTCTATAGTGTGTCAACTGTCAAGTTTGACCAGTCTGTTTGACCTTTGATTTGAATATTCTTTATCATTCTATAGTGTGTCAACTGTCAAGTTTGACCAGGCTGTTTGACCTTTGATTTGAATATTCTTTATCATTCTATAGTGTGTCAACTGTCAAGTTTGACAAGGCCGTTTGACCTTTGATTGAATACTCTTTATCATTCTATAGTGTGTCAACTGTCAAGTTTGACAAGGCTGTTTGACCTTTGATTTAAATATTCTTTATTATTCTATAGTGTGTCAACTGTCAAGTTTGACCAGGCCGTTTGACTTTTGATTTAAATATTCTTTATCATTCTATAGTGTGTCAACTGTCAAGTTTGACCAGGCTGTTTGACCTTTGATTTAAATATTCTTTATCATTCTATAGTGTGTCAACTGTCAAGTTTGACCAGGCTGTTTGACCTTTGATTTAAACATTCTTTATCATTCTATAGTGTGTCAACTGTCAAGTTTGACCAGGCTGTTTGACCTTTGATTTGAATATTCTTTATCATTCTATAGTGTGTCAACTGTCAAGTTTGACCAGGCTGTTTGACCTTTGATTTAAATATTCTTTATCATTCTATAGTGTGTCAACTGTCAAGTTTGACCATAGTGTGTCAACTGTCAAGTTTGACCAGGCTGTTTGACCTTTGATTTAAATATTCTTTATCATTCTATAGTATGTCAACTGTCAAGTTTGACCAGGCTGTTTGACCTTTGATTGAATATTCTTTATCATTCTATAGTATGCTGTTTGACCTTTGATTTGAATATTCTTTATCATTCAATGTTTATAGTGTGTCAACTGTCAAGTTTGACCAGGCTGTTTGACCTTTGATTTAAATATTCTTTATCATTCTATAGTGTGTCAACTGTCAAGTTTGACCAGGCCATTTGACCTTTGATTTGAATATTCTTTATCATTCTATAGTGTGTCAACTGTCAAGTTTGACAAGGCTGTTTGACCTTTGATTTAATTATTCTTTATCATTCTATAGTGTGTCAACTGTCAAGTTTGACAAGGCTGTTTGACCTTTGATTTGAATATTCTTTATCATTCTATAGTGTGTCAACTGTCAAGTTTGACCAGGCTGTTTGACTTTTGATTTAATTATTCTTTATCATTCTTTAGTGTGTCAACTTTCAAGTTTGACCAGGCTGTTTGACCTTTGATTTGAATATTCTTTATCATTCTATAGTGTGTCAACTGTCAAGTTTGGCCAGGCTGTTTGACCTTTGATTGAATATTCTTTATCATTCTATAGTATGCTGTTTGACCTTTGATTTGAATATTCTTTATCATTCAATGTTTATAGTGTGTCAACTGTCAAGTTTGACCAGGCTGTTTGACCTTTGATTTGAATATTCTTTATCATTCTATAGTGTGTCAACTGTCAAGTTTGACCAGGCCGTTTGACCTTTGATTGAATATTCTTTATCATTCTATAGTGTGTCAACTGTCAAGTTTGACCAGGCTGTTTGACCTTTGATTTAAATATTCTTTATCATTCTATAGTGTGTCAACTGTCAAGTTTGACCAGGCCGTTTGACCTTTGATTGAATATTCTTTATCATTCTATAGTGTGTCAACTGTCAAGTTTGACCAGGCTGTTTGACCTTCGATTTAAATATTCTTTATCATTCTATAGTGTGTCAACTGTCAAGTTTGACCAGGCTGTTTGACCTTTGATTTGAATATTCTTTATCATTCTATAGTGTGTCAACTGTCAAGTTTGACCAGGCTGTTTGACCTCTGATTTGAATATTCATGTGTGCACATGCCTATAAGTGTATGTGTGCACATGCCTGTGTGTGTGCAAGTGTGTACAATTGCCCATAAGGGTATGTGCACATGCCTATGTGTGTGCTTATGGTGCATGTGTGTACACATGCGTTTGTGTGCACATGCCTGTAATTGTGTGTGTACACATGCCTGTGTGTGCATGTGTGAACATGCCTGTGTGTGTGTGTGCATGTGTGCAAGTATCTACACATACCCATGTGTGCACACATGCCTGCAAGTGTCTGTGTGTGTGCACATGCCTGTGTGTGTGTATGCGTGCACATGCCTGTGTACACATGCCTGTTTGTGTGTGTGTGTGTTCACATGCCTGTTAGGTGTGTGTGTGTGTTCTTGCCTGTTGTAACGGCTCTGATGAATTCCTTTATGTTTTCTTCACTGAAAGCTCTCTGTATATGCTCATCAAAATAGATCTCCATGTTACAAAGTAGAAATAGTAACTGGTAATACCTAACGATATTATTACCACAATCCCCGTTAAACTCTGTATCTAATACATGTGTTGCCAACTGTTTCAATTCTTCAAGGTGCTGTGGTAAGCGGGACAACTGATAAAAAGACTGAAGCAAAAGTACAAGAACCTGACTAGGTTGATAAGCTGCAAATTTTGTATTAAAATGTTGGGCATACAATTTTAAAATTCTATTTGCCATATTTTCTGTTAAGTATTTGTGATTTTCATTTCTATCCAATGAACTTAAAAAGTATTCTTCGGCATTCTCCAACTTTTTCAGTGCTTTTCCCAGACATCTTCTAAATCTAACAAAGTTTTGTAAATTGCCCCCAAATGCCTCCAAGGAAACATCGAGTAGCTCAACACCACGATTTTCCATGTCTCTCATTCTCCTTATAAAAGCATTCTCTAACGTTTGGCCCATTTTTTTTTGTAAAAGTCTAAATTGGTTACTTTTAGTCCTAAAGATTCCTGTATATGCATATCGAGAAGACACTCCACCCAAAAAGCTGTCCGCATATTCAAACTGTGACATATCCATTGACAATATGATGTTCTCAATCCTTCTTATTTTTGATACTGTCAAGGAAAAGCCCATCAATCCAATAGCAACATGACAGATCCGTCTAAAAGTACTGTTATCACATGCTAAAATATACAAATGAACAAAAACAAAGATAAACTAGAGATTGTAACTGGGATACCACAGGGATTTATCAGGGTCTTTTGGGAAAAGGCCCTAAACTAAAAATTGGGAAAAACTATCAACTTTTTGTTCATTTTGAGAAAACTTCGACATCATGTCAGAAGTCGGTTTACTCTTGACTTCGGAAGCCTTTGATGTAGAAGCAGTATCTTCATCTTCCTTTGCAAATGTTGTTTTAAAATAATCTAGAATCTTTGATTTGATTTTGCTGATTTGGGGGGTTTCACAAAATTTATTTTCGTTTTCGTTTAAAAACAACACAATTTTGTAAATTGGGAATTTTCTAAGCTGATTTTGGGAAAAAAATTAATGTTTTTTTCATTGGGAATGGGGCCGAATTTCGGCCCTAAATAGGCCCTTGATAAATCCCTGTTACGTATGATTCCCCACCATCCATAGATAATATTTATTTCTTTTTTAGGTTTTTCAACCATCCCAGAATATAAAAGTGCTGTTAATCTTGATCACTCAGACGCTTTACTCTTTCCATCCTATAAATTCTATACACAAGATTTAATCCGTAAAATACACCTGAACTAATAAGAAACTAAGTGTTAAAAAAGTATGTTTTTCTCATAGATAGGGTCTTTTATATAGCACCAATCTTTTTTATTTGTAATGTTTTCAATAAGTTTTATTCAATTGATTTCAAGTTTATTCAAGTGTTTTAAAGGGTTTTCTTATGGGAGTGACATAATATAAAAAGAGACATGGTTTAATATAAAAAGAGACATGGTTATTTTTGGGGGTATTTTAAAACGCAAAGAAATGCGCATTTATAAATGCCTGAACTAACCAGAGGCTCAGTGTGGCTGAGCCTGTATCGCTCACCTTACTAAAATGCTTTTAAAGCAAATTTGTATTCCAGTGATGAAAAAATGCACTGTTTATATCAGACAGAATGGCTAAGGAAATCACTGTAGAACTATATGTACCATTCACAGTTTTTTTTCAATCTGATTAAAATCACATCTCTCACTTGCTCCCCCATTTTTGATATAGGCGTGGAGTGGGAGATCTGAGGAAACACAGTTTAGGGGCATATGTGAATGAGCCACTGTTGTAACATTTATTGTCCAATGAAATTTCAGCTTCCGAGATTTTAAAAGTGTTTTGCCTTAATTGTAAATGAAACGGGCAATTTGAATTTGTCAATCTAATAAAGGACCTTCCATACATCATTCCCATAAAGTTTGGTTCAATTTGCTTCAGTAGCTTTAGAGGAGATAGCAAATATATGCTATTCCCATAGGGTTAAACTATGTTCTGTGCTGGCAGCCTTCTTTTTTGGCAGATCAAAAAAAATTTCCACAATCTAAGCAAAGAACCATCCACACATCATTCCTGTAAAGTTTGATTCAATTTGCTTTAGTAGCTTCAAAGAAAATAATAGCAAATATATGCTTTTCCCATAGGGTCCAATGTGAAACAATGTTCTCCACTGGCAGCCATGTTTTATGGCAGATCAGGAAAATTTTGGCAAATTATGTAAAGGACCTTCTATACATCGTTCCTGTAAAGTTTGGTTAAATTTACTTCAGTCATTTCTGAGCACATAGTCAAAAATGTGTTTTTCCCATAAAGTCCAACTATCTTTTGCGCTGACAGCCATGTTTTTGTTGGCAGATCAGAAAATTTTTGGCAATCTATGTAAAGGACCTTTTATACATCATTCCTGTAAAGTTTGGTTCAATTTGCTTCACTAGCTTCAGAGGAGATAGCATATATATGCTTTTCCCATAGGGTCCAATGTGAAACTATGTTCTCCGCTGGCAGCCATGTTTTTTGGCGGATCAGAAAATTTTTGACAATCTATGTAAAGGACCTTCTATACATCATTCCTGTAAAGTTTGGTTCAATTTGCTTCAGTCATTTCTGAGGACATAGTCAAAAATTCGTTTTTCCCATAGGGTCCAATGTTAAACTATCTTCTGCCCTGGCGGCCATGTTTTTCGGCGGATCAGAAAAATTTTGGCAATCTAAGTAAAGGACCTTCTATACATCATTCCTGTAAAGTTTGGTTCAATTTACTTCAGTCATTTCTGAGGACATAGTCAAAAATGTGTTTTTCCCATAGGGTCCAATGTTAAACTACCTTTTGTGCTGGCAGCCATGTTTTTTGGCCAATCAGGAAAATTTTGGCAATCTATGTAAAGGACCTTCTATACATCATTCCTGTAAAGTTTGGTTCAATTTGCTTCTAAAGCTTCAGAGGAAATAGCATATATATGCTTTTCCCATAGGGTCCAATGTTAAACTATCTTCTGCGCTGGCGGCCATGTTTTTTGGTGGATCAGAAAAATTTTGGCAATCTAAGTAAAGGACCTTCTATACATCATTTCTGTAAAGTTTGGTTAAATTTGCTTCAGTCATTTCTGAGGAGATAGCCAAAATGCGTTTTTCCCATAGGGTCCCATGTTAAACTTCCTTTTGCTCTGGCAGCCATGTTTTTTGGCCAATCAGAAAAATTTTGGCAATCTATGTAAAGGACCTCCAATACATCATTTCTCTAAAGTTTGGTTAAGTTTGCTTCAATAGTTTCAGAGGAGATAGCCAAAATGTGTTTTTCCCATAGGGTCCAATGTTAAACTATGTTCCCCGCTGGCAGCCATATTTTTAGGCGGATCAGAAAAATTTCGGCAATCTTTGCAAAAGACCTTCCATACATTATTCCTGTAAAGTGTAATTGAATTCGCTTCAGTCGTTTCAGAGGAGATAGCCAAAATGTGCGTTTTCCCATAGGGCCCAATGTTAAACTTTGTTTGGCCCTGGCGGCCATTTTTTTTGGCGGATCAGAAAAATTTGGGCAATCTTAGTAAATGACCTTGCATACATTATTCCTGTAAAGTTTGGTTCAAATTGGCTCAGCAGTTTCAAAGAAGATAGCAAATATATGCTTTTCCCATAGGGTCTAATGTTAAACTATCTTCTGTGCTGGCGGCCATGTTTTTTGACAGATCAGAAAAATTTTGGCAATCTAAGTAAAGGACCTTCCATACATCATTCCTGTGAAGTTAAGTTAAATTTGCTTCAGTCATTTCTGAGGAAATAGTAAAAAATGCATTTTTCCCATAGGGTCCAATGTAAAACTATCTTCTGCGCTGGCAGCCATGTTTTTTGGCGGATCAGAAAAATTTCGGCAATCTAAGTAAAGGACCTTCCATACATCATTCCTGTAAAGTTTGGTTAAAATTGGTTCAGGGGTTTCAGAGGAGATAGCCAAAATGTGAAAAGTTTACAGACGGACTGACAGACGGACGGACTGACTGACTGACTGACGGACGACGGACGCCGAGTGATGGCAAAAGCTCACATGGCCTTTAGGCCAGGTGAGCTAAAAATGGAAAAAAACAGACATTTTTATATGAAGGTTGTCTGTTTACCGGGCTATATATCTGTATATAGTGTGTTGAAATAGATCGGCGCTGATATAGTCCGATTTAATAGACCCTCTCTATTGAAACAAGAAGCCCATGGGCCTGATACGCTCACCTGATAACTAATGGCTAGCTGATAGATTTAAAGAAAACATAGATACTGAAACCCCAATGACTTTTTTTTTACATCATAATGACCATTGTATCAATACCTACAACATTCTAATATACATGCCTATACAAAAAGTTGATAGTTTTCAAGATAATTAACCATTTCAGTATTGTTTCACATCTGTGACCTTGATCTTTGAACCTATGACCTTTTTCTATACATCAAAATGAATGTTGTATCAATACCTACAACATTCTAATATGCATGCCTATACAAAAAGTTTATAGTTTTTGAGATAATTTAGCATTTCAGTATTTTTTCGCATCTGTGACCATACCTTTGAACCCATGACCTTTTTCTATACAATACATCAAAATGATTGTTGTATCAATACCTACAACATTCTCATATACATGTATTGTTTTGCATCTGTGACCTTGACCTTTGAACCCATGACCTTTTTCTATACATCAAAATGACCATTGTATCAATACCTACAACATTCAAATATACATGCCTAGATACAAAAAGTTGATAGTTTTCAAGATAATTTACCATTTTGGTATTGATTTGCTACTGTGACCTTGACCTTTGAACCCATGACCTTTTTCTATACATCAAAATGATCGTTATGTATCAATACCTACAACATTCTCATATACATGCCTATACAAAAAGTTTATAGTTATTCAAGATAATTAACCATTTTGGTATTGTTTTGCATCCGTCACCTTGACCAATGAACCCATGACCTTTTTCTATACATCAAAATGATTGTTGTATCAATACCTACAACATCCTATTATAAATGCCTATACAAAAAGTTTATAGTTTTTGAGATAATTAAGCATTTCGGTATTGTTTCGCATCTGTTACCTTGACCTTTGAACATATGACCTTTTTCTATACATCAAAATGATCGTTGTATCAATACCTACAACATTCTGATATACATGCCTATACAAAAAGTTTATGGTTTTTAAAATAATTATAATCAGAGGTAAAAAAAAAATTAGGTCACGACCTTCACAATTGACCTCGACCTAATTTTGAAGATACTAACAAGATGATGTCAAAACTGAAAACCCCATGCCATTATCTGGTCAAATAGTCAAGTTATAACAATTTGAAGCTATTTTACAATTTTTTCAAAATTAAACGCAAAAACGCGTAACCTATTTTTTGTCCGAATTTTACAAAATGAAGACCCTAGAGAAGCCAAATATCACATCAGATTTTTTCTCCGATCAATACTTTCGGAGAAGATTTTTTAAGATTTTTGCACCCCTAGGTCACCTTGACCTAGTTATGGTAGCCATGGGAACGCCACAAACAAATTTGAATTGCACCGGCCCATATATACTTCTGACTAAGTTTCATTGAAATCTGTCCAGTAGTGTCAGAGGAGAAGTCGTAAATAGGTGTTAATGACGCACGCACGCACACATACACACGCTGCGCTATGCCATAAGCTCACATGACCTTTCGGTCAGGTGAGCTAAAAACGTACTTTTCAACACGTAGAGGGTCATATTAGTATAGGTGTATTATACGGAATAAATCTCATGTATATTGCTACAATTGTTATTTCCAGCATCTAAAAGACACAGATCTTCATTGCCCTATAGATTGTTAAGTTGTTTTTGATGCAAAAGAAATAATACCCTAGGGTCTTTTAACCAGACATTGCCGGCTGACTTGGTATTGTACAGATCTATTACTTAGATTTGTCCCATTAAATTGTTCATTTACAAGATTTTATGCTTGAGTGGACTTGTTTGATGGTCACTAATCGGATTAACGCATAGGTGAAAGCATTGGCTTGGTATAATTAAAGTGTTGATGTCCATTCAGAATTGGTTTCCCCGGGTCCTTAACGATGTATTCAATTACGCCATTTACAACCACTCACCTTCCAGATAAAGAAAATGAACACATCTTGCATATCTACACAGATAACAGACTATTGTTACCAAATTTCATCTAAATCTGTCAAGCCGTTTCCCAGATCTGCATCAGCAAACTATGATTATTGTAGGTCTTGAGAGAAGAATAATAATAATAATAGGAATAAGAACTAGAGATTGTAACTGGGATACCAGTTACGTATGATTCCCCACCATCCATAAATTATCTGGTGAAAAGACCCTAGCAGGGTTAGCGGTTCATGATCATAACGATACATCTACTCAAATCGAAATGATACAAATGGTCCCGTCAGATCGCTATGTATTTCTATGTAAATTTGTTAGTTAATTCGATATGCCGAATTTGAAGCAAATTTTCAGTCCAAATTACGAAATACCGTATAGCGGGTTATTTTCGCGGAGTGTAAATTTTGGCGTATTTTGGCGGTAGCATTAAAATCGCCAAAACATTTATCGCCAAAAAATGGAACAGTCAAAATTTATTACCTCAACAATATCTTACACTGTGACAAAGTAAATACAGTAGAAATTCGATCGCTCGAACGACGATGCCCTGAATACTCCGGATAAGTTATCTGCCGGTCCCGTCCAAATCCCTATTAAATCATATGTAAATAAACCTCGATCGCTCGAACTACAATAGCTCGAATACCCCCGCTCGTTTGAACAATAAATAATTTTCGGAGGTGTAAATTTGGTGAAAATTCAGCTTCTTTCGCTCGAATACAATTTTATCAGAATGACATGTGGTCAGTCAATGTAAACAAAACACAAGCTGAAGCCATGATACAGATTTCACCGAAAGTAATAGAGCGAAACGAAATAACTCGCCTGGAACATCGAGTGTTACTCAAGATTAGTAATTAACCATGATCAGTTCAGTAATCTATTAATCCGATTACAACCCACAGTTGCGTGATCGGTAAAACACCTGAGTCCACACCAGATGATTAACTTTTTATCTCATCATTAAATATTCATATTCTGTTATTTACATGTCATGGGAATGCGCGCGGCAATGTGTATTACCGGCAGTTCCGGTGATTATTAATAACCGGCCATGTGCTCTGTATTATAACGAAAATAAAGTAAGTTTATTTTATACAGTTATATCATCAGTTGTTGTTATTTACTTTCACTTTCAACCAAATTTATTAAATTCAAATGAACTGTTCATATCGATAGATTTGCTGTTCGAAGTTCAACATTTTATTTACAAACGAAGTTTGAAAACTTCGAGATATTATTGTGAATCTAACAGCAGTTTTCTATTGTAATAAAAATCGTCAAAATAAAAACTTGTAATGTTTTAATCGCTAAAATAAATACGACAAAATTTACAACTGACTTTTTTTGGTCAAAAACGCCAAAATTTAGCCCCGCCAAAATAACCCGCTATACGGTATTACGAAAATTCCCATGTTTAAATCGAAGTGAACTTTCAGTCCAAATTACGAAAATTCCTATGTTTAAATCGAATAAAAAAGACACAAAAATATTTTATCTTAAACTTGAACAATACCTGAAATAATTGTCCATCTCTTATTTGAAAAGTGTTAATAGTAACAGAGTGGCGGCTTACTCGGAAGATTCATTTCCGACTATAACTACAAATTTTTGTACTCGACATACCGGTCATTAGGAAAGTGTCAGTCAGTAAAAGGAGACATTTCAATGGTGTAAACTTAAAAAAGTGGGCAGTCTTCTACTTCCACAGTCAGTGATTAACAGAAAACCCCCAAGCCATTTGATCTATCAAGGCAAACTGTATACACCATTCATCTCATTGTGTAAGGTTTTATGTACAGGCGTGTGACGTGACAAGCTGTGGTTTTAAAAATCGCCAAGTTTTTAACGGTCACTAATCGGATTAACTCATAGGTGAAAGCATTGGCTTTGTATAATTAAGGTGTCGTAACCAGCTTATGTCCATTCAGAATTGGTTTCCCCGGGTATTTAACTACGTATTGATTTACACCCACCCACCCACCTTCAAGATAACGAAAATAAACGCGTCTTGATTATCTACACAGACAACAGATTATTGGTAGCAAATTTCATCTAAATCCATCAAGCCGTTCCCGAGATATGCTGCAGCATATGGTCTTGAGAAGAAGAATAATAAGAATAATAATAATAATAAGAAGAAGAAACAGAACGAAAACAATATGATTCCCCACCTTCGGTGGTGGGGAATCATAATAATAAAAATAATAATAAGAAGGATAAGAAGAAACTTAACGAAAACAATATGATTCCCAACTTTTGGTGGTGGGGAATCATAAAAAACAATATATATTGCATAGAAACCATTTGACTACTCTAATAGTAAGAGAGGCTACTCCTTAATCTATATATGAATATATACGTTATAGCTATAAAGACGTTTATATGATAGTCAAGTTATAACAATTTGAAGCTTAACTTCACAATTTTTTTTTCAAAATTAAACGCAAAAACACATAACCTATTTTTTGTCTGAATTTCACAAAAAGTGAAAACTTGTAGGTTAAAACCACGTAGAAGCCAAATATCACATCAGATTTTCCATCCAATGAATGGTTCTGGAGAAGTTTTTTTTAAGGTTTTTTTCTATTTTTAGTAACAGTGACCATCCTTATCTTATCGTTATGATTTTAATAAATTACACTGAGACTCTTTCAAGGACCTTCCACAGCAAATTTGGTTTCATTTGGCCTAGGAGTTCCAGAGTTATTGCTGTTAATGCACGCACACACGCATCATGCCAATAACTCATCTGACTTAGCCAGTTGAGCTAAAAAATGAATTAAGGAACAGTGATAGTATTTTTTTTACCGTATCCACTGCCAAGCCAACTTTGTAGATAGGTTTGACAACCCCACAAAATCGCTAGATGACCGCGATCATTCTTCTTCCTTGTCTGCAAAATCTCCATGATCTCGAGGTAGGGGTAGTATGGCTTCTTTTGGAATTCAATTAGTTCTGCATTGGAAAATTTTTCATCTAGTAATTCCAACAAACGATTTCTCATTATCAGACCCAAAGTACCCTTTTCATCTGCATTGCCATTGATATATGTATCCTTTTGCACAATATCCAAAAGTGCTAGTTCATCAGCATGTGGGATAATTTTTATCAAATCACCATGTCCAGAAGACATGGGGCGATTAAAATAATTGAAACGAGTAAATTTCTTTATCAAAGGCGAATCAGGTGGCCTCAACACAAAAATTTGTTTATTAACTCCAAAATTTTCACTATGCAT
This sequence comes from Anadara kagoshimensis, assembly GCA_021292105.1. Classification (NCBI taxonomy): domain Eukaryota; kingdom Metazoa; phylum Mollusca; class Bivalvia; order Arcoida; family Arcidae; genus Anadara; species Anadara kagoshimensis. The sequence goes on from CM037868.1 coordinate 16,530,737, forward strand.
TTTTTCAAAATCATCAAATATAGACCGATGACTCTGAGTTATTAACTCTCTGGCCTTTGTTGAATAGATAGATGATATACTTGAAAACGCACAATAAGACTGCTCAGGTGATAAGTTTGGCATATCTGGTTTTAACATATCCAATACTTTGATGAAAAGTTCCATTAAACGTAAATTAAATGGCTGGCTGAGAACCATTCCATGCCGAATACACTCACAAACTCCATTCAAAATTGCTAGCAGGCAATCAACATTTGCATGTTCTTGGGGAACATTACCTAAGGCATCTGAAATAATATCAGTGTAGGTGTCCATTACCTCTGGGTAAGTTTCTATCCAAGACGGGCTCATCAGATTTGATAAATATACCAAATCATTTCTATCATCCAATGAATAATCTACCAGTAGCGACTTCAAAGCTGGTGCCAGTAAAGTGTACTGAACAATATGTCTGGAGTTAAAGTTGAAATGTCCTCCATCAAATATGGCTGACAATTTAGCTAGTTCTCTTGCTCCTAACCCAATATATACAAACTTGTACATTATTTCAGTAATCACAGAGTTGGTTTCTGGTATTCCAAGCAATAATAAACCTCCAAATACATCTATTAATTCATCCAGCCTCATGCTATCAAGATGAAAAGGAAGCATTTCTAAGAATTTCTGGAAACTATTCGAATCTGAAACTAGTTTTTGATACTGTTTTAGATTGCTCATACCGTTACATTCTCCCCATTCCTTATATTTCTCAAACAATATCATTAATGTATCTTGGTTAAGTAAATCTTTTTCTTCAAGGTTGAAGAAGGATACCATCAGATGCAGAATTATCTTTTTACATTCACTTGATTCAATTTCTTGTATATTCAATGTGTCCATTGTAGATAATGTGGCTAGCGTTGTATGTGTAAAATAACTTCTTGAAAGACAGTACCTAAAAGGTGTACATTTACATGTATATTTATCAATTCTGGTGTCTAAACCTTTTGCTTGACATATATGTTGACGGACAATTTTACTGCTTGGCGCCAAACAATGGAGTTTTAAACCTAAAAACCGACACAATGGCCTGCATTGCTTTGTAACCAGTTGTAACGCTGACATGGTGTCAACTATCAGTCAAATAATAGTTTGATTTATTTATCCAACATGTTCCAGGTTCCAACTTATCAGGAGTAAGTTAAACTTTTGATTCATCATGTGCAAAGTTTTAACATTTCGGTCAACTGATCTGTTATTTTTCATGTCTAAGATGTTCATCATATAAACTTCTTTGTTTTCAGCAGAACCTGTCAAAACAAAACAAGTAAATTCAGTAAATTATGATTACATGGATTGAGAGGAACAGGCGCCCAGTTGCAAATGGCCCCCAGGAATTTGTCTGAGCCCCAAAAGGTTTACAGTAAAGATTTTTGTAAATTTTGTTAAGTATTGCTAGCATTCGGGAGCCAGGTACCTTGCTCATTTAAACATATCTTATTAATTAATTAAATTATTTATTTATTAATTTATTTATTTATATCAGTTTATTTATTTATTTATTTATATCAGTCTATTCGCAACCATTTATAAATATAAAAAAACAGACACCCAACTAGCCAAATTCAAGGGCTTTTTAGGGCCTTCAGAATATATTCAAGGGCTTTTTAGGGTCAGACTTGTTATTAGGGGCATTTTAGGGCAAACCTCAAAATTTAAGGACTTTTCAAGGCCTGTACGAACTTTGTCAATGATGTCATGATCCTGACCTTTGATTCATATAGAAAAGCAATGATTCAAAGCATTAGAAATAACAAACGGTAACTACATAAATAGTCAACTCGTCCATCATCACTATGTAACACTTATGAAAATATAGTTGTAGTGTAACTACATACATGTAAATAGTCAACTCGTCCATCATCACTATGTAACAATTATGAAGATATAGTTGTAATTTACACTCCCTAGAGCTGTAAGCTTGGGTAGCTCGGTGCTAAAGCATTTGACTACGGAGCAGAAGGTCACGGGTTCAATCCCCTCCTGGGTATAAAGGTTTTTCCTGCTCTGGTCGCTTCAATGGCAATGAAGATAAACTTAAACTTAAGGGAGCATACAGGTTATGGGCTATACTGTATAACGAGAAATATTCGCCAGTAGAAACTTTCACGGTTTTACATTCAGCAACTTGTTCGCGTGTACTTACTTTCGTGGTTGAGGAGTTGGTAGGAATTAAATTACCGATATCTACTATATATATATATATATGCAGTTAAAGTTTATATATAATTTTAGATTATAATTTTTACACACAAGTAGAACTCTATTCATTAAGAAGTTTGGTTCGAGAGTATGCACATGCTTCCTGTTACATGTAAACACTCTGAAAGTCTGGTAGCCATAGCTGTTCACTTGTCCTCGGATGACAAATAATGGATATAGTAACATTAGTAATATGTTAAATAATTATAAACGGTAACAAGACTAATAAATTCTTATTTATTTTGTGCCGGCATTTTATTTCAAACAGTGAATTGAATGCAATAAAAGACGACAGGGTGTGTGTGTTAAAATTACCGCCGATTGACATTTTCGTTTGCGTAACCCATTTATTTTTTCACGTTTCACATCTTAGCAATATACTTATTTTCACGGTTGAGACTTGACCGTGAAAACCGCGAATATTTCTCATTATACAGTATGTTGTTGTATGGCTGTAGGAACAATTGATGCTGGGCTCCTTAAAAGGGAAGGGCAGTGTAGTGTTATTTACACTCCAAAGAGCTATAGACCTGGGTAGCTCAGTGGTAGAGCATCTGACTCCAGAGTAGAAGGTCGCAGGTTCAATCCCTGTCCTGGGTATTAATTTAAAGGGTTTTTTTCAGCTCTGGCCACTTCATATAGTTATTCTACCATTTTGTCATAAACATTTATCATTGTAAACACCCACCAAAGTTATATTTTGACATTTTTGGTAGCATAAAATTAAAATGATATGTAAAAAAAAGGATGGAAGCAAAAGCATGGATTTTTAGTAACGACTCGGCTCATCCTGATTCAAGCAGAATATGAATTACTAAATTTCATCTGTCATGTGCTACGCCAGACATGGATTAAACAGTAGGTTGTGCGATTCTGTCAGCCAGTCTACACATTTAAATATTAAGCTTTCTTTAGAAGTGACCAGAGCTGAAAAAAACTTTATACACTAGTCGATGATCGAACCCGCGACCTTCTGCTCCAGAGTCAGATGCTCTACTAACCGAGAGCTACACTATTTACACACGTTGAGACCATGTGCTTACGACCACGTGTTTACCTACTAGGTCATTAAAGCCCGGAACATAACATTACATGCATGTCCATTTACTTCTGGAAGCCGGTATAAGGAATATCGTCAAAATCATAACTGTAATCCTCGATCAAAATGAAATAGTGGGTCTTGCGCCTTAAACAGTTTTAAAAGTTATTACTTACAGGGGGACCATGAGGGCAGAGGACGTCCATTCGTTGTTACATAACGTATCCATGCTAAACGTACCCATCAAAATGTACCAAAATTGGACAAAACAGCCGCATTACGGCATTTTTTTTAACATTTAACTTTGAATGCTAAATTGCTTAATGATAATCAGATAATGGGGTGTTATTTCAGACAAAAAATTTGAAATTATTTTATGAACCGTTTTAGGCCGAATTACATGCCTTACAAATCGCTTGAAAACATATATAATATATAAATTTTCAGTGATATGTGGTAACACAAGTCAAACATGCCACAATTTCAGGGTAGGTTTTCGACTTGCTTCGGAAATTCTAAAGCGCCACCTGGTGACCATTTTCACGACACAAATGCCTGATCAAAATATAACCACTGTAATCAACAAATAAGCTTTTATAATTTTTTGTCATGCTTAGAGACCAAAAGTGTCTTGCATTAAATTTACCAACTTATGTCATAAAGACATATATGGACCAATGGGATTTTCTTCGGTCACGTGGTGACTTTCTACAGCGCCACCCATCAAGAGAAAAACATCAAAATTCGGTAAAACTAAAGTTACACCCTTTCGTCAATTTGTAGATTATTAAAAAAAACTGAGTCGAATACGAGCCTGATTTTCACATATATTGTTGATAAGTTTGATGTCTCTGAGTCCAGGATTGCTCTGGATATATTTGACGTCTCATAGTTCTATGTTCCTTTCACACAATTGTGATTACACACGTGGCGGGTGTAGCTAGCTAAACAGGAGGTGCTTAACCTTCCGGAGCACCCGGCCTCACTTCCCTGGTGGAAAATCACGTGTCTAACCTAACTTGACAGTTCCAAAGTTTTTACTTTGCTTCTGGATTATGATTCGGACATGGATTAGTAGTTTGTTTTTGAATATTGCACATGAATATAAGTTTAAGTTTTTGAAACAAGGTACTTTTTTCACAAAATTGCACCAAAATCCTGAAACAAGAAAAAAGCCTCACGTAAAAAGTTAACCTTGATGTCCTAGTATACCGTTTTCGTTTGGTATTAACAAATAAACAAAATCACTGATTGTGAGCTATTTGGTTGCGCAAAACAAAACCAAATTTAAAAATCATATGGTTTGTACCCATAGCAACCGTTACCTAACACAGATAAATTAAAGTGGAAAGGGAACTTGTATACATTAATGAAGCGTTCCTGATTCTATTTCGCTTCAATGAAAATAAAAGAGCATATAGTCAAACTGCTGAAATTTGACACCGAGAAAATTTTTTATACAGTATGTTTATTGAAGAATTGTCAGTATGCGGCATATACTATCTGTATTTAAATTCACCGAAAAAGTCACATAAAGCAGCATTTAAAACACAGTACCTAAAATTTTAAACTGTGTACTCAAATCTTTCAATTATTGTAATTGCACCATCAACAGTGTAATTCTTTCTAATTTTCGTTGAAAGTCTCTCTAGCTACATTCGAGCCCCATGTAGTACCTCCCAGCGACGACACCGTGACAGAAACTGTGCACATAGAGTCAGTCGCAGGAGGTCTGCCCCCAGACCGTGGTGCTTCATGCCAGGCCCCATCGGTGTGTGGTTATGCCCTGATGCAATTAACAGACCCAAGCTATGGTTAAAATAGTTCCACTGCCTTGCGACTTGCTGTTGGATCAGCAAAAGCTAATGGAGACAACTCCAACAGACAAATTTGGAGTGGAGTCACATTGGTTGTTAGATGTATCAACTCGGTATTCTTTTTGGCAACTCATGCAACCAATCTGGCACCAGACATAATGGTATGCATTGCTTCTCTTCTGATCAAAGCAGCAAGGTCACGAGGTGGATCTTGTAGCTTGGACAACACAGGATCTCCAAAAATAGCCTAGGCTTGCGTCTTGGAGAGGAACTCCAGCTTCTCTCACTTGGAGTAAGAATAACACGGGGAACAACATTTACTGGTTATAAGTCATAGCTCGTTGGCGAGGACCTAGACTCCAGAAGTCGTCCCGACGGTAAGAGAAGTTTTTAAACATCACTGGACAGCCGTAACGCCCGTCTAAAGCTGATCAGCCCTCAGTCAATTAGGTGCTGTCCAACCACTGGTCACTTCCCTTACTTTGTGCGCACGGTTAAGGTTAATATCCGAAAAGTGGACAGTAAAATATGCACCAGAGAAAACAGAAACAACATTTAAGAAACAAGCACTTTCATTAGGGGTCTGGAACGCCATAACAATGTTAATTTGCTTATTAAACAACCTTCAACAATCAACGACATCCGCAAATCCGCAGTCATTAACAGTTAGTTTAGTAAGTATAACACCCTCAAGAAGACATCGCGGACCTGCAAATAAATTTTTGACCTAGGTAAATTGCAAGCCTAGGCTTACAAAGGCCCTCAAAAAGTGCTATGGCCGTCATCACAGTATTGTTGATCAGTTTGTTGTCTCTTTGTCCAGGATTGTCCTGGATATATTTGACGTCCATTGTTTTAATTACGCACGTGTCAGGTGTAGCCAGCTAAACAGGAGGTGCTTACCCTTCCGGAGCACCCAACCTCACTTTCCTGGTAGAAGTTAACGTGTCTAACCTAATCTATCAGTTCCAAAATTTAACTTTACTTCTGGATTGTGATTCGGACATGGATTAGTATGTGTTGTTTTCTTATTTGGTATAGATAAGTGAAATTTTTAATGCATCACACTGTGATACCGAACACCATTGTGTATCATGTTTTGGGAAACATTTTGCACTAATGTAAGGATACAAAGTTCATGCATTGTTTATGTATTAACCATCGAAAACAAACATACCAGTCCATGTCTAAATCACAATCCCAAAGGAAAGTAAAAACTTTGAAACAGGCAAATTAAGTTAACAGGTGAACGAACGACCATAAGGGAAATGAGGCTGTGGTAAAGGTAAGTAGCTTTTGTTTAGTAAGGTAGGTACGGCGAATGTGTTATGCAAGTTGAGCATTGAAGGACAATAGAACTATTGGATGTCAAATTAAGACGAATTCCAACACTACTAATGTAACGGGACCTTTATGAATATTCTTCACGAAAAGTCAAACGGAGAGGACGATGATGTTTGCCTATCTAAACGATCAATTATATTATAAGGTTATTGAATTATCGTAATACTTTGAAACTTTGATTAATTAAACAACAGATGTCATATGTGAAATTGTAAACAAGTATTTATCTTTGATCTATCACAATTCAGAAGTACGTGTATAGGTAAACAAAATTGAGCTGTCTGCTTGACTTTTCATTACGAATATTCATATAGGAGGGGTCCACTCAGTACATAGGTAGTGTTAGAATTTGCAGTTAACTATATATACACAATGTACTGGTTGAATGGTCATATGAACCTCAATGACGATTTCGACCTCTCAATTACGATATAAACAAATTCAACGAGACTATATTCCGGGGATTTTATGCTCCTTTGCTATAGAAACTGATATTTTAAATATGAAAAACTACTAAAAACCGAAATGATATTTGAAAAAAAATCCTCGCAGCATATTTTCAAATTTGAACTTGGATAGTTTTTGATAAAATGTTTTGATATTATCCCGGGTTAAATAACACGTTTTAGTACCCAGTACATCCATATTTGTAAGAAAAATATCAGAGAGATCGACATTGTTCATAATCACGGGTTATGTAGATACGCAGTTTACCTTAGGATAATATTACAACAGTTTATACACCATTATTAAATTTCACATTTGGCAGGATGTTTGGAGGATTTATTTCAAATATCTTTTCAGGTTTTGGTATTTTTTTTAAATTTAAAAATTCCTAATTCTAGGGCAAAGGAGCATAAAATCGTCGGAATATGACCTCACTAGTTGTGTATATACCTTGATCGGATGGTTTAAAATGAGGTAAACATCGCCATTGCTGTTCGCATGACTCTTGATTATATGTAGACAAGTCAATGGTTGTGTTCCCTTCACCTATATGTACATTTTTGCATAGACCACTGCGGTAGCTAAGTTGGCAAATCCCTAATTCCGTAAGTGGGAGGTCGGGGGTTTAAACCGGGTCTGACCCAAGACTTAAAAGTGGGTATTGACTGTTCTTTCGCTAAGCACTCAGCATTACGAAATGAAAGTCACTTTCGGATGGAAAGGTCTCGTGTCACGGTGGGGTTGGCGCGACAAAGAACCCTAGTGTTTAATGCCATAAGCACAGCGCACAAACAAAATTTCTGCATCTTCGCCTATAGCTTGCGGCGTCTCGATATAAATAAAATATTCTTGACTGGGACGTTAGACACAATAACCCAACTCAACCACTGTGCATAGAGGCTATTTTGAGCATGGGATATTGTAAATTACGTTTTAATAAAGAATTGCTTGGAAAAATTACCAGACCAGTGCAGATTTATTCAATATTCAGAGACCTATCTAAAAAGTATATTTTTGTCAATATTGCATGTTTTGGTTAACTTCTATATATAGCAAAAAACACATTTATGATAGAAAAATGTATTCCAGCTCACAATTGGGGACCAACATTACAAATGAATGTTGAGTAAAAATTTACTTTATTCCTGCGTGATGGAATCAAGAAAATTCACATCTGGAAGATCTTCATATAGCCAAAGTATAATGAGGTACCTAATAGAATTATTTCTATCTTACCATTTTGATTCTCTTGAAAAAAGCAAGTGTATGGTATATACACACTCACATAGACTGATTTAAAAGAAAACGTAATTATCTCTTTTTTGTGCTGAAATATAATTTAAAGTTTAACAAAACATTAGAACTAAAAAACAAAAAAGCCTTTATGCACAGTAGTCAATAATAAATATCAAGCAGCTAGGTTAATGATGTTTGCCTATAAATCATAGAGATCTCATAATGAAATAAACCACTGCGGTAGCTCAGTTGGTAGAGTGCTCGCTCCGAAGTTAGAAGTCGTGAGTACGAACCCCGACCGCGTCTGACCCAAGACTTCAAAGTGGATAGTGACTGTCACGGTACTTTCTGATGGGAACTTAAAATAAACGAGGTTCCATGTCACGGTAGGCTTGGCGCGATAAAGAACCATAGTGTTTAATGCCATAAGCGCAATACACAAGCAATATTTTTGCACATTCGCCTATTGCTGGCGAGGTCTCAATATAGTGAAATATTCTTGACCATACCTGGGACGTTAAACACCATTACTCAACCCAACTCATAATGAAAAATACTACACATTAAACAAGAAAAAGTCAGTTGCATTAAATTACATGTAATAATTATTACAAGACCATTAAAATAATTTCTCAACATGTTTAAATTTTTCTCAACAGTAGTGCTTAAACTATAGTAAATCGTTATACAAAGCCAAATATTAAATTGATGAAAGTATGAAAAAGTAAACTTTATTTTACAAAATTCACGTAAGACAAAACTTAACACGATTAAGCATGCAATTTTTTAGAAATTTTAAAATAAACGAAGAAGATATAAGTTATTATGATTATCAATTTTCACGAAACCAATATATCTTAGTTTGACTTTATCTATTCACAATAATATCCTCCAAGTTGCGACTTGGAACCATTTGGACACATTTTGCACTTTTTGTCATCACTTAAACGGTCAAAGTACTTATTAGAATTTCCACAGCATACAGGTGCCCGTTTCCATTCGGGGCTCTCTTCGACTTTAACGTAGCGCCTTTGCTCTTTTTGGATAAAATCCTTTTGTGTTTTACGACTTTGAATTTTGGAATCTACAAAACAGATTTTAACAGCGGCCATTAGGAAAAAATCAGTTTTCGGCTTTGGTTCTACTATACGTCCACTGGTTGAAAGTTTTATCCCAAACTTTGAATAAATAGATGGATATGCTGGCGAAAAACTCGTTTTTCCTTCGGACAAGATACAAATTGATGGCAGTTTAGGACATGAATGAAATTCGTAGGGCGTCGTTGGTAAAGCGTGTTGTAAAGTGCATTGCTCACTTCCTTGGCTATATCGAAAGTTATATTTGTATAAATCAGGAGCGTTAAAATCATAAACATCGCCTCCCGGTCTGATTATGTTTCTTGATAAATATCTGGTTGACGATTTGACATTTATTTCAGAACTACTATTAGCTGGAACAAAAAGTTCAAACTTCTTTAGAACTATCATTTTGTTTCTTTCGTCATCAAAAATCCAATTATTTTTAATAAGCCAATCTTCATTTGGAATTTGAAATTCGGTTTCATAGCCACGATACAGACTAGTTAAATCTAAAGTTCCTTGTGGTATTTTTGAATTTGCAGACTGTTGCATTGCAGGGATGTATACATACCTCTCAATAGCGTCCATCTCACACATATCTTTATTAAACATTGCAGAGACCAAAACATTATCATATAAACTCTCATGATCAATTGGATTATCAATGGCTGCCGTACAATAATCTGGCATTGCTCCTCCGTTTTTGTATTCCAACAATGTACACGCGTCGCGAATAAGACTCAGTATATGGACTTCCGAGTTGATATATATTTCTAATGCTGATATCTTATAATTTAATCTTGATTTCTCAAATTGTCCTTTGCTCATTTTGCCAGGGATATCCTTAATTTTTTTGGCATTTTGCCTGCCAATTGCAGCTCTGATTGCAGATGTCATTGCATTTAACAAAGCATCTTGTTTATCGTAAATATCTCTGTAAAGACCCATTAAGTTTTGTACGTGAAGTTTTGTAGCTAGGCATGTGCCTTTAGATGCGAGTACTCCTTGTGCTATGGCTGATGAGAGCGACGTTCCTGAATAAATGATTCTGCATAACTCATCAATTATTTGGCTAGTGATAGCTTCATATTCATTTATAGTCGAAACCTGAAATGGTGGTCGATATGAGTCGTATTCTTTAAGAAAATTAAAGGTGTATTTTTCTAGATCATGTTCGCTTAACTTTTTAGTCATTGCTTTCGTTACAAGAGATTTAATATTTGGAAATTTTGTAAGCATTATACGTATGTTTGTTGTAAGACTATCGCCAATTTTGCTTAAGTGAGGAATATAGTCCCTTGTTATAACTCCAAGTTTCTCAAACTCAACGAACGATTTTGCCAATAGTGACAGTCGGTCACGGACATCTAAAATAGTGCCACTGGCATCAAAAATTGAAAAGGGATTTGCAAATGCAGCGATTGCTACTGCAGTATCTGCTATTTGTCCGGCAATCTCCGCAGCATTAGATCCGGTTGCTTGCTCTACTAAAGTTTTTAGTTTAGATTTGAGTGTAAACGCTATATTTTCTTGTTTTCCATTCAGTTCATTTAAAATATTGTAAATTAATTCTACATCCGATTGGGACGTTCTACGATCGAAATTCTCCATCGCAAAAAAATATGACCCTAGATTGGAATGTAAGGAATTCATTTCATATCTTAACTCCATAAATTTTTTGTTAATTGATTTTTTTAAAGTTTCGAATTTGGTGAAAAGCATACGAAACTGGCTTTGTTCCAAAAGCTTTAGTATGTCTAGTCTTACTTGTATATGTTTGTAGCGAGCCGGGTCTTTGTAATTTGCAAAGGTTTCAAGGAGTAGTCTTATTTTATTTAACCGACAAAATGGAATATTTGACATTCCAGATTTCATGCATTTAATATGGACATGACAAAAATACACTACTTAGATATTTCAATGTTTGGTAATCTTTAATTTCAAAGAAATTAGTAAACGATTGGATTATGTCATCGTAGTGGTTTATATCAGTTGGTACTAAAGACCACATAAATGTTGATTTGATATGTGATAAATCTAAATCTTGGCTTTTAGGATAGGAAAACGAACAAAAATCTACTCTATAGATATCAGTTTTCATTTTCGATACTCCGACAAATAATTGTTGAAATCTCGGGTTATAATGTATTGTACTGTTTTTTCGAATATTATTACTAGATAGTATAACTTTATACGCCATTGTATTTTTAGTATTATCCGTATCAATAGCTTTAATGATAGTTAAGTTACCGTTTTGTGCGGACATGATATAAAGTTTACTAAATACTACTATAGTATGATAATCTACATCTACGGGGTCAATGTAAATCCTTTTGATAGGTGATAGGTCACGTATGCTTATTAGCTCAAGAATGTCTTTCTTTTCTCCTTGATATAGAATCCAAATGCCACTTTCGTCAATCATAATGCGGACATCATTGTTGTTTTTTATCTTTGAATCATTAAGCGTTCTGGTTGCCTCAACCAATCCAACTAAATTTTTTTTTACAATCACGGGCTTGTCTGTCGAAAATATTTCGCAAATCAAGGAGCCAAAAACAAGTCGGACTGTGGATACTTTACAAATCTTGTCAAACGAATAAATTGTTCGAAAAACCTGGAATGATAATACCCGCCTCATAAACGTTGCATTACTGAATCCACTTTCAATACTGTTGTTGTAGACAAGGTAGAAATTAAAATCGTTTGGATTCATGGTGTCTCGAAGCATTATGACCGTCTGTACATACCTCCGAACACTATGGTGCTTAGTTGACATTTCACCAAGACCAGAAAGTTCTTTACAAAAACCTGTTGAAATAAATAGAATAGAAATATGACTGATCATGTGTAAAACATCACCGTCTATGATTTTATGTTTTAATAAACCTATCATAGCATACTAGTGCTTCTAATATAGTCTGTTTTTTGCCAGAAGTATAATATCATGTGCTTTCATGCCGGAGCATCAGGCCTTGTTTTCCTGGCCTGTTGAAAGTTTAAATTAAAACTAGTATAATATGTAATACCATTCTACAACGCTTTGCCAAACTAGAAAGTATCATATTGATGTAGCTCTGTTCCAGTTTTTTTTCATTCATCTTTGACAGCTATTTCAAAGACCTCTCGTTTCTAAAGACGACAGTTTAAAACCCTTAGATACAGTAGTCTATTGGAGCGCAATCGGGACTCAATTGAGCACGATGTAATGTAACTGACTTTACGTTTCTTCAGAAATTCAATGGTTTTCGTAGATGTATAACTAGACTGAGTCCTGATGAAACGCCATATCATTTCTATGGCCATAATGCCATAATGGAACATCTATGTAAGGAAATGGTTTAAAAACAGAATTTATGTAATAGGTCGAATTAACTTTTTCACCTTTGTTAATGATTCTTAGCTATGTTTTGCCATAAAAACTGACGCCAACTCGAAACATTGATTCGGGGGCAAAACCATCACGTTTAAATTTTTTACGTCCATAACTGCCAACCATGTAAAACATGGCTTCGTCAGTGGTTAGATTGCTTTTGCAATTTACCGTTATTTCTACGGAGTTAAAGGCGTCGTTTTTTAAATGGTTTGTCATTTAGTTTATGGACTAGACACTTCTTTCTTAGTCTGGCGTTTAGTAGAAGCCTAATAATCGTGTTTACAGTTCCAACTGAATTTCTGTTGATATTGCGATAAATAAATTTGCGATGTTTAATCCGGTATACACAAGCAATGGGAATATTACAACTCATATATTTCACTTGTTTTACAATCTTTCTGTAGTCCATATTGAAGCCACAAAGCAAAATCTTCAACAACTTCCTTAGTTGTACGTAGTATCACTTCTAATATCATGCGAAAAGTGTTTCTACTCGTACACTGTGTCATATATCCGACAGGCAAAATTGTTTTGTACAGAATTCATGCGTGGAAATGGAAGAAAATCACGGATGATAAGTGTTGTGTTATAAATTGAACAGGTCACGTATTCTCTTTTATAACACAGATTACAATGCTTTTTATTAGGGGTGTCTAGTTATTTGATGTGCGACGGAGTATTTGCCATATTGACGACTTTTTAAACGCTGATTAGATTATCCTTTTTAACACGGATAACACTGCTTGCCATTGAGGGGTCTAGTTATTTGAGGTGCGACGGAGTATTTGCCATATTGATTTCATATTTTTAACGATGATTAAATGGAATATCATTTTTTTACTCGAGATGGTCAGCGTGTTGGACGACATTTTGCGAGACGTTATGGTACAATCTTGAGAATCTTATTTTAAATTTCGATTATTCGTGTCACGACAGGTTGGCACACAAAAGAATCATTCTTGTACATTGCCCTGATGGCATTGCAAGTGCCAAATCAGTGCTACTTTACACAGCATGTGACGTCTCGATATAAATGAAATATTCTTGAATGAGACTTTTAACCCCATTCATCAAATCAATCAATCTATCTAAATTAAAATCTTCTCGCGTTTAATCTTACTTGGCTGTTTTACCATTTACTTTAGTTGTTTATTGTTGTTGTTAATTTAAGTGTATACGTGTAGTTTGTGCAAAAACCAAATTAAAAGCCAAAATAATTAAAAATAATTTCTAAATATTACCTACCTACTCGTGCAATAGCGACAAAAACCAGATGAATCATCAATCCCTTAGTTGACATAATGATTCCAAAATTAAACCTACAAAAAACATTAACGACTCAAACGAAAAAAATAAAAAACTATTTGAGAGGTAAAAAGCAAGTAAACCAGATACTTATGATCCTTCTGATTATGCCGACAAAGTCAGTTCTGGGGTGGTAAAGAAAGTAAGAGTGACTGGACCACGTGACCCATGTACCAACTGAGCTGTTTTAGTAGTGATTTATCAAGACTTTGATAAAATCCAGTATTTTCATAATGGTAATTCTATTTCTATCTAACAAAGTCTACAAATTTAGTTTTAACGAAATCATAAAGCCTAGAGATACAATATTCAAATGCTGCAGCTTGAGTTGCATATAGTTGCTGACAGTCATAAGTATCGTACGTTTTGAATTTGTTTTAATTATTGAGATTACGATTATGTTTGTTATGACGAAAAATCGAGAATACATCTGCTTTTTATTTACGTATCTTTGAAAGCCGATGATGACATCATTACGAATGATGAAAAGTAATCATTAAATAAATAATATAATGCGATCTTCTATCTGGTATATATAAAAACAAACGTACTAATCCATGTCCGAATCACAATTCAGAACAAAGCAAAAACTTTTAAACTGACAAGTTAGGTAAGGCACGTAAAGTTCCACCTGGTAAATGAGGACGGGTGGTCCGGAAGGGTAAGCATCTCCTGTTCATCGGACGTCATATATATCCAGGATAATCCTGGACACAGACGCCAAACTTATTAACAATTCTGTAATGACGGCCATAAAACTTTTTAAGGGGTTTGATAAGCCTAGGCTTGCAATATCCCTGGGTCAACAATTTATATACCTCATACAAAAATTTGATCCGGACGTCCTTGATCAGGCTGTTAGAAAACTCATACTAATTAAATGGCACTAGACGAAAAAAAGTGATTTGACCAAAATTATGGAAATCGAAATGAGAAAAATAGACGGGACCAAATTTATTTTACCAAATCGAACTAATAGCTAAACAAGAGGTGCTTACACTTCCGGAGCACCCGGCCTCACTTCCCTGGTGGAAGTTTTAACTTTGCTTCTGGATTGTAATTCGGACATGGATTGATATTTGAACAATAAAGCATTACTTAGATTTTCTTTAGGAATTTTAAAAACTTGAGAAGCACGTAATTGTTTGGTATAAAATGTATCTGGCAACATTATATATTACCTCAAGGGTTAACTCTGTGATTCGGTATGGAAAACAACCTCCCACTTACGAAGCAAGCATTCTGCCAACTGAGCAACCCAGTGGTTTCCACGATTTTTTAAAAATTTATTCAGGTGAATTGAAAATTTCATAATGATTGTCTAGATGATTATCTCTTATCATTGAATACTAATATATGTACCATAAAGGTATTTATTTTCGCGATATAAGAAATTTATACATATCCACGTAGTTAGATTCTCGCCTTTTTTGGAATATGCACTATAACACAATATGTATAATATAGTTTTCGCACAAAACATGCGATCCCGATATATGCAAAAATTAGTTCACCGCGAAAATAAATACGTTTGCAGTTACTATAGTGGATTTCATTTCAAATTCTAATTCTTTAAGATAGACAATTTTACTGAATGATTTATTGTAAATGATTTATTTAACTTACCTTAACTAATAGTATCGTCGTATAAAGTCAGTACACTGTAAACAAGTTAAGAGTATTTATTTTGTGTTATGCATTTAAATGAATTTGTATACTAGTAACGTTATTTAATGATATTGATAATGATTATTGGTTATGACTATGTAATTGGATAAACACTTGTGATAGATCGAACATTATATGATGATATTGATAAAGATTATTGTTGTAACTGAATAAACACTTGTGATGGATCGAATTTCACCAATGATCGACTGACGATTAATTTGAGCCTTATGATTTTAACAATCAATTATCATTTTTAATGGTGATCTAAGGCAGGTTAGGAAGAGGCCCCGGTTTTAAAATCATTTCTTAATTAAGATTTCCTTTAGCTTAAGTTTAGGAACTTATGACAATTTTTTTGAAAATATGAAGGAACATTTTTACCAAAAGCAGGTCAAATATTCAGCTTAAAGTGAATTCCTAAATTCCTGAATATCTTAAAAATTAACAACATTATTAAGGTATGAATATTGTTTTTAAAGAAATAGTTCTCAATGTTTATTTCTTTTTTTTATTTATATTTTTTTTACATTTTACAATATATACAAGTGACAAAAAAACAACACAAGGACACATACAGTCTTTCACTCCCTCATACACCCACATATAAGATATGTAGCGGCAAACAACTTTGAATTTTCTGTTAGACCTTTAATGGGGAATATCTATATACATGTAGAAGGATCCACCCAATACATGGGAAGCAGTAGTATTTGCAGGTAATAATGTGAACACACGGTATGAAATTTGCCACATATAAGTTAAGGACAATCTTAGCTTAGGAATGATTGTGAATCCGTGGCCAGATTTTACATTTTAAAAGGATTAAGAAAAATTCGCTGCACATAAGTAAAGAGTATCACTGTTTTTAATGAGTTTTTTATGAATTTTATTCGAGTTACATTTCATGATAATATTGATAGTTATTATATGATGGACTAAACATTTGTGACGGGTATGTCATGTGTTGATTTTGAATGTATTATTTTAATGAAATTCATAATCAGCACATGCCAGGTCTATTATTATCATTGATCAGTTGTCGGTCAATAATCAATTATGAAGTTTTAATTATTTATCTAAGCCTGTGTAAGAACGGATTTTACATTTAAAATACTTCAGAAAATTGCGACATCGATATTAGATGATGATGTTACACCGATTCCCGTTAGTATTTGTAACACGTTTCTTTAGAACTCATAGATTTACATATTAATATATACAACGACACAATATTTTTATTTTTATCTATATTTAGGTCAATGACATATGTCAAATTGAAATAAACATTGGAATGTTGAATTAAGGAAGATTTCTACAGCCTCCATGTATTTATTTTCCATACATTTTTTAAAAATAAAAATATGTGCTTAATACTAAACCCTCCCCAACTTTGCAACACCTATACGGACGCCCTGACCATTTAAGTTAAAACACATGTATTTAACTTTAGGTAAGTAAGTTTTGTCTTCAAATAATTTTGATCCAAATCTTTTATCAAAGTCCCTTTGCGCGAATAAAATCGTTGCTAAAAAGATTTATCAAAGTGTTAAAAACTTACCTGTAAATGTTTTTATTGCTGCACATTGACGGCGATTGATGATAAGCATTTAAAATCATCGATTGATTAAATTGGATTGTACCTTTAGCAATATTTAGCTAAATCCGTCTGGGACACCCGGTCTCACTTTCCTTGAAGAAGTTCAAGTGTTAAACTTAATTTGAAAGTTTTCAAAGTTTTTAATTTGCATTTGGATCTTGATTTTGACATGGAATTGTTATGTATGTCTAGTATGTATACATGGTAAGTTATTTGCATCAAGTTTCTAAAGTATAAAAAACCCTAACATAGCCATCAACTGCTTGCCATACATCTTTCTTGTTTATCTCATTTGATATACTAAAACTAAAAAACAGTTTCTTTATTCTCGTCCATATTATATCGAATTATTCTAATTTTCAACTTTCAATCTCTGTTCTGCAGTACACGCACATGTATTATTCTTTAAATCGAATTTTTCTTACCAGTTCTTACTGCTCTATGATTGTGATTTTTGTATGGATAATTGTGTGTGTTTTTTATTTAACTTTTTTTTCTGGTTAGACTTTATAGAATGCTCAAAATATCAATCAAACAAAACATCACAAAACATCTACTCTATCACTATTTCTGAAATGACACCTTGTGCTATCTGGAAACCTAAAAAGTTGTCAAGGATTTGTACATGGATGCTTTCCGATTTCTGTTAACTGATGTCATACTCTCTATTATGGTACAAATTTGTATACCCTTTTCTGAACATTTTTAGATGACCTCTTTAATCTGTAGCTATATCGGATGTTTGTTGGTTGGTCGTAAACTACCTGATGATGTCACTTAGAATACAGTAACTTCTTTATGTCCAGTATATCACTATCACCATTACCTATTCCTGCTTTCACTGGCACAATGGTACTATTTAGCTATTAATGTTTTGATTTTTAAAACTCCATAATGCTCCCGAAAAATATATAAGACCTGTACGTTAATATATGGTACAGCATTGGTTAATAACATTGGGAAACCACAATATGCACTTTGAAGATTGTCTTGCAGCAACAATAAAGTATCATTTTAGAAAATAGTGTTAGAGTAGATTGGTTGCTTTTATAAAAGCTTGACCCAGACAAAAAATAATTAAAAACAAACATACCAATCCATGTCAAAATCACAATTATGAAGTAAAGTAAATTTCTTAAAACGTTCAAATGAAGTTTAGCACACGAACATCCAACAAAGAAGTGAGAACAAGTGACCTGGAAGGGTAATTGAGCACTCCACACTTTTGAGAATGAAAGGGTCATGGCCATTTGAGACGCCACATATCCATGATATTTCCGAATACATCATACTATATTGTGATGACAGTCATAAAACTTAAAGATGGCATTGATAAGTTAAGACTTGCACTATCCCTACATCAATAATTCGTTTTGTATTTGTTGAAGAGAGGTGTTATTTCATGTTGTCTGAGAATTAATTTTTTTTTATTAATACGGGAGAGAATAAGGCTTATCTGACTAGTTTTATATCAAATAAGCAAGGAAGTACTAGGCAAGGTGTCAATGGTTAGGAAGGTTGCGAATCCAAATACTACATTCTCGAGTACAGGGCGAGATACGTACATCAGGTCAAAGCATAAATAGGCAGAATCAAGACTTGTTCCTTATGTCGAGTGAGATGGATAGAATAACGGATAATGGTCAGATGCTGCTTGCATTCTCTTGGTTTTGTTTCACAACTAAAAAGTAAGGTTTAAGTGAGTACTAGAACAAATAAGAAACCGAAATTTCTAGGAGTCAATAAGAAATATCAGAAGAAAAACATTTAGATCTGTTGGTATTTGATTAACAGACAGTGATTGAGCTTCCAGCATGAAAAGTGTTCAAACAAATTACAGAGCTTGAAAACTCTGAAAGGAAAGCTTATGGATATACGATAAAGTCGGTAATGCTGTTATCGCGTGTAGATTCCTTTGTTTGTAATCTATTTCAAACTATCAACCCTCAACAAAAACCCTTCATCAACTTCACTGTCATATGTTCCGTCATTGCCAGCCTAACCCTTACTGTTACCAACAATAAGAGACGCTTTGGTCTTGCACATTGAACACATTAATTATCAGGAAAGGGTTTGGAATCTGTGTTTATTTCCTCAGCAAAAACTACCATTAACTTTGGGTAGTAGTTAGGAAATTGACCGCCAATATTAATCAATGTGGAAGTGTTGAATCTTTGTGATGTTTTTGCAGTTTAATTATTGTAAATACACATTCTAATGCACAGGTGTTTGTGAATATGAATCATGCTGGTGTTCAAACCTTTTAGAGGAGCCAGTTGACCAGTATAATATATTAAATAGTTCAATATATTGGTTTATAATATTTAAACAATGCAGTACGGTGATTATAAGTCGGCCATCTTGAAAATGGCGACCATATTGAATTTTAAAACCAGTTTGTTGATGAAAAATCAGACTTGTCATGGATTCTGTTGAAGAATACGCCAGACGTTGGGCTAAATTAGAAGATGTTGAGGTTGATACCTTATCCGACTGGATAAAGGTTGTGAGATCTTTCGTTAAAACAAGGATTGCCAAACTTAAAGGGTCTATGATTACTAAACCGTCTTCAGTACTCACGGATCCGGAAATCAAGACAATTCTAACAGACATACATAACAAGTATGTTGTTGTCCCAGCTGATAAGGCTTCCAACAACATTATTCTCGTTTGTAAGAGATTCTACCTTGAATGTCTTTTTTTGGAGCTTGGTTTAGATAGTATATCAAATAACCCTGCATATACTAGAACTAATTTTACCAAAGATGAAGTTCTTTCCAACCATAGGGGAGTTCTCGAGTCTTTCGGTATCAGTCTTAAAGGTCACCGGTCACCAAATTTATGAATTTTGTAATTTGCATTCCTATGGGTAGAGTTGTCAATATTGATGTGTCTGGTGGGTTTTCACACATTACAGTTACCTGTAATATACTAAAAACTTACCTGAACGAAGTTCTAATACTCGGTAATTTCCGACACCGCTCGTAACTTTCCGGCGACCTAATTGATGACGTACATGGTGTTAAGCTGCTGAGGAAACCTTCATTACCTATATATGTATCCATATGTAACATGTGTGTTTGTGTGCCATTTTGAAGGGTTTTAAATTTTGATTTTAAGTCAAAATTATATATTTTGTGAAATTTTGATATAATAATACCACAAATGAACGATAATTTTTTTTTTCACAAATTTAAGAACAAATTAAAGCCAGATTACACAAGTTCCTTATGCAGCTTTCTACAAATTGAGTGCATATGGAAAACGCAAGAATAAAGTCATATTTTCCAACAAACTCGCAACATATTGTCAAAACTTGATATAAAATATACTGACCTAATAGCAAAAAAATATTTTTCATTCATCCATAAGTGAATTTAATTCTGTACATAAAGCAAAACAACTAATATAACCATGTCAAAATTATCCCTTCTGTACCTTCTTACTCGGAACAACTGTAAATATTATAATTATGTCATAGTTGGAATATTCATGATGAAATATGAAAAAACCCGAACAACAATGACCTACCTGACCCTAAATACCCTGGTGTAACTTTGAATGAACCCCAATTGGTGTATAAACTTCGTCGAATTTTCCCAAAATTTCTCTATGTACAGATGAACTGAATAACTTTTTTGTCATTTAAAAATATAATTTGGTTAGGTCAGTGCATTTAATATGCAATTTATTGATAGTTTAATGGAAATATTTTTAATTGAAAGAAATAAATGATGAAAACCATGTGCACTCAATTTATGGAAATACAGTAATTGCTTTGAATGTATTGGGGCTATTTTTTATATACGAGAGAAGTCAGGGAAATAAGAGTGGTATAATCATTTCAGACAATATAAATTATTATGAATGGATTCAGTCAAATAAAAAAATCATAGATTTGAACAATTTTAATATTCAAAATTAATTTAATTCCGTAAGTCAGTCAGTTTACCAGTTCATATGTCGCACAAATCGAGACTTGTATGTCTCTTATTCAGATCAACTAACCTAATTTAACATTTATTTTTTATAAACACATCTTTTCAGAATTTATCAAAAACAACAAATAACATTTATCGGGTATATCATAAAGATTTATACACGAGTGTACACACGTGTCAATTAATGTTGCAAATTGTAAGGTAAACCCTGTTGATTACAGGTGATAGATGTCTACTTCTAAACAGGGTGTAGCATATTGATAATCTCTTAATTACTGGTATGTGAGGGGAAGTAAATCACACTTTAACCGATATTAATTTATTGTGGAAAAAATTAAAGAGAGTTTCCCTCGAGTTTTGATTAAGACGTTAGTTAGTCGGGTATAATCCCACTGGTATCACATTTTGATATGAGTTCTTTTCAGCTCATTAAAATTAGGCGTAATAAAATTATTATTATTAGTAAATGAAAATTTTAAATATCGTTTTTATATTTATCTTGAAAACAATGAAATTAAATCAAAATTGAAGATTTAACAAAATGGGGATTGGAAATCTGACCAGTACTCTATCGAAAAAAATTAAACAATATTTGATAAAAAAAATATTACGCACCGACATAAACTCCAATTTCCATTATTATTATTATTATTAAATTAAACTTACTGCGAATAGGAAAGCTATTGATTTTAATTAGAATTCGGAAATTATTTACAAACGTTTTCATATTCAAGTAATACTGGGGTGAAATATTTGATTTCAGAGACAATACGAGGTTATATTTTAGACCTGTATTTTGATATTTTCGTTGTACAAAAATTCTACTCGAAAATGTGTTCTAATAATATATTGATATTAACCTAAAAAAAATAAAAATGGGATAATTTCTGAAACAAATACGAATTGAACTCAATTTGAGGTAAATTAATAATGTAGCTGTACTAGAGAGAAGAAAAAAAGCGACAGACTAGAATCCGGTCAAAAGTGCTCGAAAATTATGTATGTTTTTAATATACATATTAATATTGATATTTAATATCAATTCACCGAAATAATAAATAAATAAATAAATAAATAAATAAATAAATAAATAAATAAATTCAACAGAGAAGTTAAGATATTTAGAATGATATTAAATATTAATGAAAATAAATATGAATAATATCTTAAATAAAAACACGAAAATGTGTATTCTTTTTATCAATTCGTTTTGATAGATAAAAATTAAAAGATAAATAAATAATTAGTTAATAAATAAATAAATAATGTAAAATTATGTTTTGTAATAGTATAAGTAATAGTATATCATACTTAGAGCAAACAAGAATATAGTTCTTATTTATTTATTTAATTATTTATTTATTTATTATGTTTATTTTTATTTATTTTTTTATGCTGGAGGAAATTGAAATATCCAATATTAAAAATAAATAAATAAATAAAACTTGAGCAGTTACTACTGATAAATTTAGGTAATAAATACAGATCACTCTACAAGCTTTAGTTACTAGATAACTTGGATAACACCTTCTGCGTCACTTCCGGTTTTGGACCCTTTTACTACCCAAGGGAGATAACACCGTTTTTCAACAGTTTTAGGACTTTATTTTACGCTGTAACAAAAGACAGAAATGATTAAAAAATGTTATTTGTGGCTAAATCGACTTTTTATTATGTAATCTTTCGGAAAATAGTACTAAAAAAAATTCGGTTTTTGGTGACCGGTGACCTTTAAAGAGGAAGATCTTGACCTGCCTTACTTGAATTGGATTTCTAAACTCCATAAAAATCCATACCAGGAAAGATATATAGCAGGCTCATCTAAATGTACTACTAAATCATTATCGGTAACTCTTACACAAATTTTGACAATCGTCAAATTATTCAGAAAAGTATATTCTACATCTGGAATCAACCAAATGTGGATTCTCAAAATTCTAAAGAATTACTTGAACATCTTGCTTCTAATATTTTATCTCATGTAAAAAGTATAAAAAACATTTGATTTTTCTACACTATACACCACTATTCCTCATTCTAAATTGAAAGAACGTCTTAAAGAAATTATTCACTTGTCTTTCTTTTACAAAACCGGTAAGCCAAGATACAAATATCTGGTGCTGATCAGGGATTCTGGTTATTTTGTCAAGCATCATACGGATTGCAAACAAAAATATACTGAATATACCATCAAGAAAATGTTGGAGTTTTTGATAGATAACATATTTGTTGTATTTGGTAATATAGTTTTTCAGCAAACAATCGGTATACCAATGGGTACAAACTGTGCACAATTGCTTTCTGATTTGTTTCTTTATTCTTAAGAAGAAGAATTTATGCAGAACCTTGTTAAATCTGGAGGGAAGACTGTCGCCAAATCATTCAACTCAGCATACAGATATATAGATAACGTTCTGTCTCTTAACAATCCTAAATTTGGAGACTATATATATATATGTAAATGTCATCTATTCTAGTGAGCTTGAAATAAAAGACACGACTGATTCATCAAGTTCTGCTTCATATTTAGACTTATACCTGAATTATGACGCACACGAAAGGCTACATTTGAAACTTTATGACAAACGTGATGACTTCAATTTTTCTATTGTCAACTTCCCTTTTTATGCAACAAAAAAAAAACCTGCTTCCCCTGCTTATAGTGTATTTGTTTTCCAATTAATACGCTATGGTAGAGCTTGCTCCAACTACGGGGACTTTGTACAACGAAGTAGGCTGCTTGCAAAGAAATTGTTGACTCAGGGATACTGCAAGCCTAGGCTTATCAAGGCCCTCAAAGAGTTTCATGGCCGTCATCACAGTATTGTTGATAAGTTTGATGTCTCTGTATCAAGGATTGCCCTGGATATATTTGACGTCTCGTAGTTCCATGTTCCTTTCACACAATTTTGATTACACACGTGGCGGGTGTAGCTAGCTAAACAGGAGGTACTTACCCTTCCGGAGGACCCGGCTTTACTTTCCTGGTGGAAATTCGCGTGTCTAACCTAGCTTGTCAGTTCCAAAGTTTTTACTTTGCCTCTGGATTGGATTTTGACTCGGACATGGATTAGTATATTTTTTTATTATAAATATTTAATTGATCAAATACCAAATTTCAACTCAAAAGGTTAAGCGGTTGTTATTGTTATTGAATTTTTATTTTAAATTATCTTCTTTTGTGGTTATCTTGGAGTTGGCAGCCATATTTTCATTAAACATAAAAAGTCAAGGTAGAAACAGACCTAGTCTAAGTACACATATATTAAATACAATACATTGATTTTATGTATTTAAAAAAGAAATCTTACGTTGTATCCGATTTAAAATGCAGCGCAATGATTAAAATTCAGCCATCTTAAAAATGGCGGCCATATTGGAATTAACAACCAATGTTGGTTCATAAAAAATTAGTATAAATATTACATTGATTAAATATCAAATTTCAAATTAAAAGGTTAAGTGGTTGATTTGATATTGAATTTTTATATTTAAATAATCCTTTTGACGGCCATCTTGGATTTCCAGCCATATTTTCATTAAACGGAAAAAGTCAAGGTGGAAACATACCTAGCCAAACTAAGTACATATAAGGCAATAAGATCCATCATGTTTCCTGCTTTTAACAAAAACTTTCAGTGGGACAATAAAGAGGCTACATGTACTTGTTGAGATCTGCCGCCTGACTACTTCCCTGGTGGAAATTCATGAGTTTAGAATAATTTGTCAGTTTCAACGTCTGTACTTTGCTTCTGGATTTTGATTTGAACCCGAATTAGTATGTTGCTTTAATTATTACTCTCAAATAATATGTTTATACCTTTTAAACATACACAAGCCCTTGAACAATTTATTGCTTTACAAGCAATGCGAAAACAAATTTAGTTCTTTTCGGTTTCCTACACTTCATGAAAAAGGCAATTGCATTTGTAAACGGATTTTGTTTAGGATTTTGTTGGTTTTGGTTTATTTGAATTTATGGTTCATTATCTATACGAAAAGGTAAAAAATTCAATTTCCTCTCATACTAATTCATATCCGAATCACAAGTAAAGTAAAAACTCTGGAACTGACAAGTCAGGTTAGACACGTGAAATTCCACCAAGGAGTCAGGTGCTCCGGAAGAGTAAAATGAAACGTGTATTAAACTTTAGTATCATAGGTTGTGATTGAAAAACTTAAATTGTCGTATTTAATGTGATTGACTTTTATCAATAAATGTTGACGCATCTGTGCTTGTCACTGATTTATCCAATTTATTTTAAATTAAAGCGATTCTTCACATCGCCCGGACGTCACTTCACCTTTATCTGTTCTCGATACAAGTAAAATATCCTTGACTAGGACGTTAAACTTCATTCAATCAATAATTTGCGAAAATATTCCGACTAGAGGTGTTGAAGAAAAAGAAGAGAAAAAATCGAATAATGTCTTCTTTTGAAACTATACCCTCATAACTAACCATGTATACACACTAGTCACTCATTAACAATATCATGTACAAATCAAAATCCCAAAAGCAAATTAAAAACTTTCAAAAACTGTCAACTTAAGTTTAAGACATGAACTTCTTCTAGGAAAGTGAGACGGGTTTAGCTACATATTGCTAAATGAACAACCCAATTCAATCAATCGATCGTTTTAAATGTTTATGACCAATCGCTGCGCATGTGCAAAAATATATAAACATTTACATGTAAGTTTTCAACACTTTGATCAATCTTCTTTTACCAGCGATTTTGATCGGGCAAAGTGACTTTAATAAAAGATTTTGATCAAAATTATTTGAAGACAAAACTAACTTACCTAGAGTTTAATACATGTATTATCACTTATATGGTCCGGGCGGCCGTATAGGTGTTGCGAAGTTTGGGGGAATTTAGTATTAAATACATATTTTTATTTTAACAAAATATTGTTTGGAAAATAAATACATGGGGCTGTATAAATCTTCTTTAATTCAACATTTCAATGTTTATTTCAATTTTACATATGTCATTGACCTATAGAAAATAGAGTTAAAGATAAAAGTATCTTGTTGCTGTATATATTGATATCCAAATCTATGGGTTCTAAAGACACGTGTTACAAATAGTAACGGGAATCGGTTTAAAATCAATATCTAATATCGATGTTGCATTCTTCTGTAGTATTTTTAAATGTAAAATCCGTTCCTACTCAGGCTTAGATAAATAATTTAAACTTCATTATTGATTATTGACCTACAACTGATCAATGATAATAATAGACCTGACATGTGCTGATTGCGAATTTTCATTAAAATAATACATTCAAAATCAGCACATGACAGACCCATCACAAATATTTAGTGCATCATATAATAATTATCAACATCATCATATAATGTTACTCGAATAGAATTCATATAAAACTCATTAAAACATTAATAGACTTTACTTGTGTGAAGCGCATTCTTCTGTGTTCTTTTTAAACGTAAAACCTGTTCCTACACAGGCTTAAATTGCTTACCCTTACGGAGCACCCAATCTCACTTCCCTGGTGAAAGTTCACGTGTCTAACCTAACTTGTCAGTTCTAAAGTTTTTACTTTGCTTCTGGTTTGTGATTCGGACGTAGATTTATATGTTTGTTTTTGATTACACTTAAAAGTCGATTATCGAAATTATATACTCGAATTAATCGTCAGTCCATCATTGGTGAAATTCGATCTATCACAAGTGTTTATCCAATTACAAGGACATAATCATAACCAATAATCATTATCAATATCATTAAATAACGTTACTAGTATACAAATTCATTTAAATTCATGACACAAAATAAATACTCTTAACTTGTTTACAGTGTACTGACTTGATACGACGATACTATTAGTTAAGGTAAGTAAAATAAATCATTTACAATTACATATTATACCAGTTTTAATTTTACAGCACTAGACGGCCGTTTCGGAATACAATTCCTCATCAGTAGTGCTTGGACCAAAATTATGAAACCAAAATTATTTTGAAGATGTTGAAAAGCTACCAAAAGGACCAAAATATATTTTACCAAATTAAGCTAAGGAAATACTTTGCATGAGGGAGTATGCCTTAGTTTTTGAGAAATTTCAAATTTTAACTTGCAGGGAATTTAGACAATTGTAGTATATTTCTGACAATAATACGAAATTATTGCCTACTGAGTTTGTGATATCCTCGGGGCACAAGCCACCAGCAGAGATATCGCCTCAGGGGTTTAAATAACATATTATAATTAATAATTCAGTAAAATTGTTTATGTAAAAGCATTAAAGTTTTAAATGAAATTACTATTGAAGACGTATCTATTTTTGTGGTGAACTAATTTTTGCATATTTCGCGATCGCTTGTTTTGCGCAAAAATTAATACTGAGAGAAAACAATATTATGCTTATTGTGTTATAGTGCATATTTGAAAAAAAACTGCGATAATGTTACTACGCGTATACGTATAAATTTCCTATATTGCGAAAAGAAATATTCGCTTGAATAAATAACTTTTTAGTACATCACATGTTAATTTGTTGAATAACCATTGGATAACTACATGAATTCTATTTCATGTAGAAATCATTTGTTCTTGACAACGAATAGTCCCTCGCGTGACCCCTCACAAAGCAAAAGCGAGTTACTTCCCTTTGTCTAGGTGGCGCTGTTTATTGTTGTCGTCGGATACAAAATGGCATCCGACGACGCGCGATTTACGAATGTAAATTCAGATGTTTACGAGCAAAAAACCAAAGGAGGTCACTTTCGGTTAATATTTTTAATTAATTTCTGAGAGTCAGGTAAATTGATAGCGAAATAGGATCTATAGAAATCGATCAAATCAACTATACTTTGTGTGGTTTTTATACAAATGTCCGACCCAAGGAGAACAAAATTTATTCCATAAGTTCGATGATTGTTTATTGTTGATTATTCATAATGTTGAATAAAGTAAATGATTCATCTGAAAATTAATTCTCTCTTCAACTTTGAAAACACAGACATGTGATGTACTAAATCTATTATGGACCCCTCCCTCGGGAACAGTTCTTCTATAGTGTTGTCTGGAGAGGTATAGTGACCTCGCCTTTCGGCTCGGCCACTATACCTCTCCAGACAACACTATAGGAGAACAGTTCCCTCGAGAGAAGTCCATAATAGATTAATAGTATTCAATGATAAGAGATATTCATCTAGAAAATCACTATGGAATTTTAATTCACCTGAATAAATTCCAAAAATCGCAGGAACTAGTGCTGTTGCTCAGTTTGCAGAATGCTCGCTCCGTAAGTGGGAGGTTGTTTTCCATTTTGAAGCACATAGCTAACTCTAGAGGTAATATAATATGTTGTCAGATACATTTTGTAACAAACAATTACGTGCTTCTCAAATTTTAAAATTCCTAAAAAATAAGATATGCTCTATTGTTCAAAGTATGTTTAAGGTCGATTTGACATAATAAGTTTGGTCCTTTAGGTGGTTTTGGCAAAATAATGTTGTTTTTTTAGGTCAATTGTGCAAAATAATATTGGTCTTTTGTATTTTTCTTATTTTGATTTCCACAATTTTGGTCAAATCACCATTGATGAGGACTTTTTTCGAAACGGTCGTCTAGTGCCCTCAAATTACTAAGAGTTATCTAACAGCATGAGACAAGGAGGTCCGATATAAAATTTTGAATGAGGTATATAAATTATTGACCTATGGATATTGCAAGCCTAGGAATACTAAAGCCCTAACATAGTTTCATGGCCGTCATCAAAGAATTGTTGATAAATTTGATGTCTGTGTCCAGGATTATCCCGGATATATTTGACGTCCGATTAACAGGATGTGCTAACCCTTCCGGAGCACCCGTCCTCACTTTCCTGGTGGAAGTTTACGTGCCTTACCTAACTTGTCAGTTCCAAAGTTTTTGCTTTGCTTCTGAATTGTGATTCAGACATGGATTAGTACGTTTGTTTTTATAAATACCTGAAAGAAGTTCGCATTATATTATTAAATGATAACTTTTCATCATTCGTAAGGAAGTCATCATCGGATTTCAATGTTACATAAAAAAGCAGATGTATCCTTGAATTTTCGTCAAAACAAAAATGATCATAATCTAAATAATAAAACAAATTCAAAATGCACGATACTTATGACTGTCAGCAACTATATACAATCTCCAGCTGCAGCATTTGAATATTGTATCTCTAGGCTTTATGATTTCGATAAAAATAAAAATAAATTTGTAAACATTGTTAGAAAAAAAAATTTCCATCATGAAATTACTGGATTTTTATCAGACTTGTATTGTTCCCGTGATATATCACTACTAAAGTATCTCAGTTGGTACAGGGCTCACATTGTCTAGTTACTCTTATTTTCTCTACCACTCCAGAACTGACTATGTCGGCATAATAAGAAGGGTCACAAATATTTGGCTTACTTGCGTTTTTACCTCTCAAATAGTTTCCCTTTTTTAATTTGTCAATGTTCTTTTTGCAGGTTTAATCTTGGAATCAATATGTCAACTAAGGGATTGGCGATTCTTCTGGTTTTTGTCTCTATTGTACGATTAGGTACGTAAAGTTTGGAAATTATTTTTAATTATTTTGGTTTTTCATAAATATTTCAATAATAATGAAAGATTGGGAATTTTCAAAAAAGAAAATACACGTATACACTTGACAACAGACGGCGCAACCAAGATCAATAAACAACTAAAGTAAATGGTAAAACAGCCAAGTAAGATTAAACGCGAGAAGACTTAAATTTAGATAGATTGATTGGTTGAATGGGGTTAAATGTTCGATTCAAGAATATTTCACTTATGTCGAGACGTCACAAGGTCTATGTAAAGTGGCACTAATTTCGCTTTCGCAATGCGATCAGGGCAATGTACACGGTTGATTCTTTGCGTGCTAACCTGCCGTGACACAAAACATCGATTTTTAAAATAAGATTCACAAGATTGTACCATGACATCTCGCAAAAATATCGACCAACACGCTGACCATCTCTAGTTAAAAAAAAAAAGATATTTCCATCTAATCAGCGTTGAGAATGTCAAGGATGATTTTTTCCGTGTCAACCTGCCGTGACACAAAACATCGATTTTTAAAATAAGATTTTCAAGATTGTACTATAACATTTTGGAAAAATATCCACCAAATCGCTGACCATCTCTAGTAAAGAAAAAGATATTTGCATTTAATCAGCGTTGAGAATGTCATCAATATGGCACATACCCTGTCGCACCTCAAATAACTAGAACCCTCAATGGCAAGCAGTGTAATCCGTGTTATAAATGGTAATACGTGATCTTTTCAATTTATAACGTAACACTTATCATCCGTGATTTTTTTACATTTTTCACGCATGAATTTCGTACAAAACAACTTTGCTTGTCGGCTATATGGCACTAATTTCGCTTTTGCAATGCGATCATGGCAATGTTCAAGGATGATTCTTTTGCGTATCAACCTGCCGTGACACCAACCATCGATGTTTAAAATAAGATTCACAAAATTGTACCATAACATCTCGCAAAAATATCGACCAAAACGCTGGCCATCTCCAGTATAAAACGTATACTTCCATCTAATCAGCGTTGAGAATGTCATCAATATGGCATATACCCTGTCGCACCTCAAATAACTAGAACCCTCAATGGCAAGCAGTGTAATCCGTGTTATAAAGGGTAATACGTGATCTTTTCAATTTATAACGTAATACTTATCATCCGTGATTTTTTTCCTTTTTCACGCATGAATTCCGTACAAAACAATTTGCCTGTCGGATATATGATATAGTGTACGAGTAGAAACACTTTTTGCATGATATTAAAAAATGATACTACGTACAACTAAGGAAGTTGTTGAAGACATTGTTTATGCGCTTCAATATGGACTACAAAAAATTGTAAAACAAGTGAAATATATGAGTTGTAATATAGCCATTGCTTATGTATACCGGATTAAACATCGCAAAGGTATTTATCGCAATATCAACAGAAATTTACTAAAAAGGTAATAGTGTGGTATGATTTGGTTTGGTGTTAAGCTATTGGAAAAAATGGGGTTCAAATTTGCCCACCCCTATAACACTGTTTTACTGACCCCTAAACTTTGACACATAAAAACCCATTTTTGAACGCATCTTATGTATTATAAATTCTTGACGATAACTTCTCCCGATTTGACAATCAAGTGAGGCGCATTGAATAAAGGCTACTGAAAAATGTAACGAAAATGGTCTTTATGATACATTCTGTCAAGGGTGTGATCATAACAATGCTGGATATTAGTGTCAGTTGGTAAGAGCGCCCCTTATCCATACCTACAATAATTCCATAATACTGAAGTACAACCACGTGTTGTGCCAGTTTTTATCATCTTTACAATAATTGTCTACTATTCTTATGAATAGCTAAACAGGAGGTGCTTACCCTTCCGGAGCACCCGGCCTCACTTCCCTGGTGGAAGTTCATGTGTATAACCTAACTTGTCAGTTCCAAAGTTTTTACTTTGCTTCTGGATTGTGATTCGAATATGGATTAGTACGTTTGTTGATTACAATATGTTTAAGAAACTTCATGCTATTGATTCTCTTTAACAACAAGACATTACAACACTTTTGGACACCTTCTTTCTTTTTACTAAAACTACACCTTATACATTGAAATTTATTCTAAATCCTCCAAAAGTTCTCTGGAACGTGATCATCCAATCTAGTAAATACATATGATACAATTCGTCAGTGTTTATTCCAAGAACAGTGACTCGAGCAACAATTATAAAAGAAAGGCTACAATAGCATCATGTCACTCATATGGGATTTTCCTAACTAACAGGAAGCATAAGCTACGCTCTGTTACCTGAAAATTATGTAAATCGTAAGTTATACACCAGATTCCGGTATATTTTATTTTTTATTTCAAAAAAAGAAATGTTTACGAGTTCAAAAACCAAAATTGTAGTTTATTTAAGAAAGCATTGCATTATTTGCCCCCTCCGCCTCACAAAAGGATCAAAGTGGATCAGAAACAAAACAAAAAAATGAACATGAAATGCAACGAAGTTTGTAGCAAAACTTTCAGTAAATTTAAAAAATAGAGAACAAAACACAATTCACATGACCGGAAGCAGACAGTAACTACTTTCGGTAAAGTTGAAGGGATTAATTGATCAGTTTTAAATTCAAAACTTATTTATATTCCAAAATAAAAAGAATACATTACTTCTAAGAGGTAAACATGAGTTTTTATTTAAGATCGTACAAGGGTAAGAACTCCCCGCTTTAAAGGAACAATCGTAAAAAAAATTAACGCCACCATTTTTTAATTATTTGGCCTAAACCTAGTAAAACTAAACAAAAATAAACTTTAGCAAAAGAATCCTACGGAATCACACGTTATACCGCCGCACTATAAAACACAAAAGACACGTTTTACAGTTCCGTTGGAACTGTAAAGACGATTATTAGGCGTCTTCTAAACGACAGACTAAGAAAGAAGTATCTAGTCCATAAACTAAATGACAAACCATTTAAAAAAAGACGTGCTCGAGCACGTTATCTCCGTTAACATAACAGTAAATGGAAAAATAATGTACCCTAGACGAAGCCATGTTTTACATGGGTGGCAGTTATGGACGTAAAAAAGTTAAACGTGATGCTTTTGCCCCCGGATAAATTGTTTGGGCTGGCGTCAGTTTTAAGACAAAACATAGCCGAGAATCATTAACAAAGGTGAAATAATTCTTTCGAACTATTACATAATTTTTTCCCTAAACCATTTCTTAACATAGATGTTCCAAGACAGAATCATAGCCATAAAAATGATATGGTGTTTCATCGGGACAATGTATACATCGAGCATTAATGGATTGGGTCGCCAGTTTTAAAAGTTCATCAATTTGGAGAAGGTCCCTTGCAAATCAGATTGTTTAAATGCTATCAAAAAAGAATCGTGTCTAGTTATACGTCTACGAAAAAACCATTGAATATTGTAATCGTTCGAGTTCCGATTGCGCTCCAATGGACTACTGTTTCTAAGGTTCCTAAACTGTCGTCTTTAAAAAAGAGAGGTCTTTGAAATAGCTGTCAAAGATAAATGATAGAAACTGGAACAGAGCTACATCAATATGATACTTTCTAGTTTAGCAAAGCGTTGTAGAATGGTATTACATATTATACAAGTTTCAATTTTACAGCACTAGACGGCCGTTTCGGAATACAATTCCTCATCAGTGGTGCTTGAACAAAATTATGAAACCAAACTTTTCTCAACGCTGATTAGATGGAAATACCCTTGTAATAACCCAAAGGACCAAAGTATATATATTTTACCAAATTAAGCTAAGAAAATACTTTGCATGAGGGAGTATACTTTAGTTTTTGAGGAATTTTAAAGTTTAATTATCACCAAATTTAGATATTAATTATTGCCACGGTTTACAAATAGAACAGAATCTGAATTATTAATAAAAGATGACTTTGTAAATCAAACGTGTTACGTTATAAATTAAACTAATCTCGTACAAATCACAGTTTCAAATTCTTAAATAAAAATAACATACCAATTCATGTCTAAACTAGAAGCACAAAGTTACTTGAAGCTGGCAGTTTAGGTTAAACCTGTGAACTTCCAACAGGCCATGGAAACAAGGCCGGATGCTACGACAGGGAAGCACATGATATTAAACTGTTGGCGAGACAGAAACTATTTATGATAGGTTGTATAAAAACATAAAATCATAGACGGTGATGTTTTACACAGGATAAGTCATATTTCTTTTCTGTCTATTTCAACAGGTTTTTGTAAAGAACTTTCTAGTCTTGGTGGAATGTCAACTAAGCACCATAGCTTTGAGAAGTCTGTACAGACAGTCATAATGCTTCGAGACACCATGAATTCAAACGATTATAATTTCTACCTTGTTTACAACAACAGTATTGAAAGTGGATTGAGTAATGTAACAATTATGAAGCAGGTATTAGCAATAAAGGTTTTGGAAAGACCTTATTCGTTTGACAAGATCTGTAAAGTATCCACAGTCCGACTTGTTTTTGGCTCCTTTATTTGCGAAATATTTTCGACAGACAAAAAGCCAGTGATTGTTAAAATCAATTTAGTTGGATTGGTTGAGGCAACCAGAACGCTTAATGATTCAAAGATAAAAAACAACAATGATGTCCGCATTATGATTGATGAAAATGGCATTTGGATTCTATATCAAGGAGAAAAGAAAGACATTCTTGAGCTTATAAGTATACGTGACCTATCACCTATCAAAAAGATTTACATTGACCCCGTAGATGTAGATTATCATACTATAGTGGTATTGAGTAAACTTTATACCATGTCCGCAAAAAACGGCACCTTGACTATCATTAAAGCTATTGATACGGATAACCCCAAAAATACAATGTCTCATAAAGTTATACTATCTAGTAACAATATTCCAAAAGACAGTATAATACATTATAATCCTAGATTTCAACAATTATTTGTCGGAGTATCAAAATCAAAAACTGATATCTATAGAGTAGACTTTTGTTCGTTTTCCTATCCTAAAAGCCAAGATTTAGATTTATCACATATCAAATCAACATTTATGTGGTCTTTAGTACCAACTGATATAAACCACTACGATGACATAATCCAATCATTTACTAATTTCTTTGATATTAAAGATTACCAAACATTGAAATATCTAAGTAGTGTCTTTTTATCATGTCCATATATTAAATGTATGAATTCTGGAATGTCAAATATTCCATTTTGTCGGTTAAATAAAATAAGACTACTCCTTGAAACTTTTGCAAATTACAAAGACCCGGCTCGCTACAAACATATACAAGTAAGACTAGACATACTAAAGCTTTTGGAACAAAGCCAGTTTCGTATGCTTTTCAACAAATTGGGTACTTTGAAAAAATCAATTAACAAAAAATTTATGGAGTTAAGATATGAAATGAATTCCTTACATTCAAATCTAGGGTCATATTTTTTTGCGATGGAGAATTTCGATCGTAGAACGTCCCAATCGGATGTAGAATTAATTTACAAAATTTTCAATGAACTGAATGGAAAACAAGAAAATATAGCATTTACACTCAAATCTAAATTAAAAACTTTAGTGGAACAAGCAACCGGATCTAATGCCGCGGAGATTGCCGGACAAATAGCAAATACCACAGTAGCATTCGGTGCATTTGCAAATCCCTTTTCAATTTTTAATGCCAGTGGCAATATTTTAGATGTCAGTGACCGACTGTCACTACTGGCAAAATCGTTCGTTGAGTTTGAGAAACTTGGAGTTATAACAAGGGACTATATTCCTCACTTAAGCAAAATTGGCGATAGTCTTAGAACAAACATACATATAATGCTTACAAAATTTCCAAATATTAAATCTCTTGTAACGAAAGCAATGAATAAAAAGCTAAGCGAACATGATCTAGAAAAATACACCTTTAAATTTCGTAAAGAATACGACTCATATCGACCACCCTTTCAAGTTTCGACTATAAATGAATATGAGGCTACCCTTAGCCAAATAATTGATGAGTTATGCAGAATTATTTATTCAGGAACGTCGCTCTCATCAGCCATAGCACAAGGAGTACTCGCATCTAAAGGCACATGCCTAGCTACAAAGCTCGACGTACAAACCTTAATGGGCCTTTACAAAGATATTTACGATAAACAAGATACTTTGTTTAATGCAATGACATCTGCAATCAGGGCTGCAATTGGCAGGCAAAATGCCAAAAAAATTAAGGATATCCCTGGCAAAATGAGCAAAGGACAATTTGAGAAATCAAGATTAAATTATAAGATATCAGCATTAGAAATATACATCAACTCAGAGGTCCATATACTGAGTCTTATTCTCGACGCGTGTACATTGTTGGAATACAAAAACGGAGGAGTAATGCCAGATTATTGTAAGGCAGCCATTGATAATCCAATTGATCATGAAAGTTTATATGATAATGTTTTGGTCTCTGCAATGTTTAATAAAGATATGTGTGAGATGGACGCTATTGAGAGGTATGTTTACATCCCTGCCATGCAACAGTCTGCAAATTCAAAAATACCAACAGGAACCTTAGATTTAACTAGTCTGTATCGTGGCTATGAAACCGTCTTTCAAATTCCAAATGAAGATTGGCTTATTAAAAACAATTGGATTTTTGATGACGAAAGAACAAAATGATAGTTCTAAAGAAGTTTGAACTTTTTGTTCCAGCTAATAGTAGTTCTGAAATAAATGTAAATCGTCAACCAGATATTTATCAAGAAACATAATCAGACCGGGAGGCGATGTTTATGATTTTAACGCTCCTGATTTATACAAATATAACTTTCGATATAACCAAGGAAGTGAGCAATGCACTTTACAACACTCTTTACCAACGACGCCCTACGAATTTCGTTCATGTCCTAAACTGCCATCGATTTGTATCTTGTCCGAAGGAAAAACGAGTTTTTCACCAGCATATCCATCTGTTTATTCAAAGTTTGGGATAAAACTTTCAACCAGTGGACGTATAATAGAACCAAAATCGAAAACTGATTTTTTCTTAATGGCCGCTGTTAAAATCTGTTTTGTAGATTCCAAAATTCAAAGTCGTAAAAAAAGGATTTTATCCAAAAAGAGCAAAGGCGCTACGTTAAAGTCGATGAGAACCCCGAATGGAAACGGGCACCTGTATGCTGTGGAAATTCCAATAAGTACTTTGACCGGTTAAGTGATGACAAAAAGTGCAAAATGTGTCCGAATGGTTCCAAGCCGCAGTTTGGAGGATACTATTGTGAAGAGATAGATTTAAACTAAGATATATTGGTTTCGTGAAAATTGATAATCATAATAACTTATATCTTCTTCGTTTATTTGAAAGTTTCTCAAAAATCGTAAGCTTAATCGTGTTAAGTTTTGTCTTACGTGAATTTTGTAAAATAAAGTTTACTCTTTCATACTTTCCTCAATTCAATACTGGAGTATTTAGTTTTTCATAACGATTTACTATAGTCTGAGCACTGCTGTTGAGGAAAATTAAAACATGTTGAGAAATTACTTTAATGGTCTTGTAATAATTTGTATGCAACTGATTTTCTCTTGTTTAACGTATAGTATTTTTCGGTATAACAATATTGTATTATTTCATTATGAGTTGAGTAATGGTGTTTAACGAATATTTCACATATATCGAGACCTCGCCAGCTAAAGGCGAAGTGCAGAAGTTTTGTTTATGCGTTGCGCATATGGCATAAAACACTAGGGTTCCTTATCGCACCAAACCTACGGTGACAAGGGACCTTGTTTATTTTAAGTTCCCATCCGAAAGAACCGTGACTTTCTTTTCGAAAGAACAGTCACTACCCACTTGGAAGTATTGGATCAGACTCGGTCTAGGTTCGTACTTATAATCTTTCACTTCTGAGCGAGCACTCTACCAACTGAGCTACCGCGGTGGTTTATTGCATTATGAGATCTCTTTGATTTATAGGCAAATAACATTGACCTTTCTGTTTGATATTTATTATCGACTACTGTGCATAAAGGCTTTTTTGTTTTTTAGTTCTAATGTTTTGTTAAAATTTGTATTATATTTCAGCACAAAAGAGATAATTACGTTTTCTTTTAAATCAGTCTATGTGAGTGTAAACATACCATACATTTTGTCTTTTTTTAAGAAAAAAAAATCAAAATGATAAAGTATAAATAATCCTATTAGGTACATCATTATACTTTGGTTATATGTAGGTCCTCAAGAAGTAAATTTTTCCCAAATGGTTAGCTGGAATATATATCACAAATATGATTTTTGCTATTTTCAGACGTTAACATGCAATATTGACAAAAATATACTTTTCAGTTATGTCTCTGAATATTGAATAAAAATGCACTGGTAATTTTTCCAAACAATTACTTATTAAAACGTAATTTACAATATCCCATGCTCAAAATAGCCTCTATGCACAGTGGTTGAGTTGAGTTGAGTTATTGCGTTTAACGTCCCAGTCAGGAATATTTCACTTATATCGAGACGTCGCCAGCTATAGGCGAAGGTGCAGAATCTTGCTTGTACGTTGCGCTTATGGCATTAAACACTAGGGTTCTTTATCGCGGCAAGCCTACGGTGACACGGGACTTCGTTTATTGTACGTTTCAATCCGAAAGAAAAGAATTTGATTTCGTAATGCCGAGTGCATGGCGAAAGAAAAGTCTAAACCCACTTTAAAGTCTTGGGTCAGACTCGGTTCGAACCCAAGACCTCCCACTTACGGAGTTAGGGCTCTGCGAACTAAGCTACCACAATGGTTCATATAGGTGAAGGGAAAACAACCATTGACTTGTCTACATATCAATAAGAATCATATCAACCGCAATGGCGATATTAACCTCATTTTAGCCATCGATTTCGGTATATACACCTCTAGCGAGGTCATTCCGACGATTTTATGCTCCTTTGCCCTAGAATTTGGAATTTTTTAAATAAAACCTGAAGATACTTGAAATAAATCCTTCAAACCTCTTGGCAAATGTTGAATTTAATAATGGTGTATAAATTGTTGTGATATTTTCCCAAGGTAAACTTCGTATCTATAACCCATGATTTTTTTAGCAATGTCTATCTCATTGATATTTTTATTATGGATACGAATGTACTGGGTACTAAAACGTGTTATTTAACTGGGGATAATATCAAAACATTTTCTCAAAAAATATCCAAGTTCAAATTTGAAAATAGGCTCTAAGGATTTATTTCAAA
Organism: Anadara kagoshimensis; assembly: GCA_021292105.1. Taxonomy (NCBI): domain Eukaryota; kingdom Metazoa; phylum Mollusca; class Bivalvia; order Arcoida; family Arcidae; genus Anadara; species Anadara kagoshimensis. The sequence continues at coordinate 16,569,591 of CM037868.1, forward strand.
TATTATTTCTGTTTTTAATAGTTTTTCATATTTCAAATATCAGTTTCTAGGGGAACGGAGCATAAAATCCCCGGAATATGGTCTCGTTGAAGCTGTCTATATCGTAATTTAGAGGTCAAAATCGTCATTGTGATTCATATGACCCTTGAACCTGTACATTGTATATGCATTAACTGCGAATCCTAACACTACCTATGTACTAAGTGGACCCCTCCTATATGAATACTCGTAATGAAAAGTCAAGCAGACAGGTCAGTTTTGTTTACCTATACATGAATTTCGAAATTGTGGAAGATCAAAAATAAATACTTGTTTACAATTTAACATATGTCAGCTGTTATTTAATCAATCAATCCTTTAAAGTATTACGATAATTCAATAACCTTATAATATATTTGCTTGATTAGATAGACAAACATAATCGTCCTCCCAGTTTGACTTTTCGTAAGGAATATTCATCATTAAAGAGTTGAGTAATGGTGTTTAACGCCCCTGTCAAAATATTTCAATTATATCGAGACGTCGCCAGCTATAGCGAAGGTGCAGAAATTTTGCCTGTGCGTTGCGCTGATGGCATTATACAGCAGGATTTTTTTAGCGTGCCAAGCCCACCGTAACACGGGATCACGTTTATTTTAAATTCCCATCCGAAAGAACCGTGACTTTCATTTCGTAATGCCGAGTGCTTGGCGAAAGAACAGTCATTTACCACTTTCAAGTCTTGGTTCAGACCCGGCCGGGGATCAATTCCACGACCTCCCACTTACGGAGCGAGCACTCTACCAACTGAGCTACCGCAGTGGTAAATATTCACAAAGAAGGTCCTGTTACATTAGTAGTTTTGGAATTCGTCTTAATTTGAAATCCAATAGTTCTATGTTCTTTCAATTCTCAACTTGCATAACACATTCGCCGTACCTACCTTACTAAACAAAAGCTACTTACCTTTACCACAGCCTCTTCCCTGATGGCCATTCACCTTTTAAAGTTAATTTACTTGTTTCAAAGTTTTTACTTGTCTTTGGGATTGTGATTTAGACATAGACCGGTATGTTTGTTTTTGGGATTGTGATTTAGACATAGACCGGTATGTTTGTTTTTGGGATTGTGATTTAGACATAGACCGGTATGTTGTTCTCGATGGTTAATACATAAACAATATATGAAATTTGTATCCTTACATTAGTGCAAAATGTTTCCGTAAAACATTAAACACAATGGTATTTGGTATCGCAGTGTGATGCATTTGAAATTTCACTTATATCTATACCAAATCAAAAACAAACATACTAATCCATGTCTAAAACACAAATCAGAAGTAAAGTAAACATTTTGAAACTGACAAGTTAGTTTAGACACGTGAACTTGTACCAGGAAAGTGAGGTCGGGTGCTCCGGAAGGGAAAACATCTCCTGTTTAGCTGCCTACACCTCACTTTTCGCGAGGAATATTTATAAAGAAGTGACCCGTTACATTAGTAGTGTTGAAATTCGTCTTAATTTGAAATCAAATAGTTATATGATCTTTTAATTCTCAACTTGCATTACACATTCGACGTGCCTGCCTTACTAAACAAAAGCTACTTACCATTCCTGAAATAGTTTTGTCTTCAAGCCCGAATGAAGTCGGTACAGAAAGTGGTATTTGCCTACCGTAGACCTTTACTGGATCGGATGATATATATACTTTCTTTCCTTCTCTCCCGATTGCATCCGGGGTTGAAGACAAAACGGAGACACGTTTGGGTTTGGCCACTCGGACTGCGGCCCAACAATAAAAGGACATATCCCATAAATATATGGTAAGGGCCTACGGTAATCAGAAAAACAAACAGCCGGGTTCGAAAACAAAACGGTTACATACTTTGGAAAACCACCGACAGTTTGCCAGTTCGCTTACAGAAGATAGGTGGTTTTTCCCCAAGGCATTTCGGTTCTCTCCACCATTCTTGAACTGACAACCACGATATAAGTGAAATTCTTTTGACTGGGTAATAACTCCATTACATAATAAATAATAAAAATAAAAAATTTGCTTTGGCCACTTAGCAAACACGGTAAAAAAACCACCCCTCCCAAAAAAACCTACGCACAGTCAATACATAACATATTTTATTCTTTAAAATAGTTGTATAATTACATAACAACGAGACAGTATAACACACTTGACCTTTAAAAGTTGACCTTGTGACCTTTTGAATTTTGAAATTAAATGAAATGGATACCATTTCATGTACCACGTGACATATCTCATACTTCTTCCGTTTGAAATGGCGTCATAATTGTTAGGTGGATTTGTTAAGAAAAAATGTTAATAATAACAATAACCGTGTTAATTGTATTCTTTTTTAACAAACTTTATACGATTTGGAATATGTAGCCAACAGAAAAGTAATCAAAGAAAATTCTGAGTAATCTAAATTTTCGGCGTGTCATTGTCTCGAGTTGATTTATTTTTTATTTCCGGGGGGAGGGGGGATGTTCCATTCTTGCAGCCTGCATCATGCATATGATGTTAACTGGTTTCTTGCACAAAAAAATCCATAGCTTGTTCGCCACCAAAACATTTAATTGAAATCTTCAACTCGAGACATAATATGAACAAATACTTTATGTATATAATTAAATAATATTTCTCTGCTTAAAAGAATATGGACATGGGTCAGTTTTAATAGGCCCACATACAGTACATACCTAACAAAAGTTTAATACTAAACTAACAAATTAGTACCGAATCAGTTCCTCATCTCGGCACATTACCAGCTTTATTTCGACAGTAACTGCTATATTTTCCTCGGTAATTAGTGTATTGGCCTCTAGCTATTCATAGACCACTGCGGTACATAACTCAGTTGGTAGAGTGCTCCTCCGTAAATGGGAGGTCGTGGGTTCGAACCCTGGCCGGGTCTGACCCAAGACGTAAAAGTTGGTAGTGACTGTTCTTTCGCCAAGCATTCGGCATTACGAAATGAAAGTCACAGTTCTTTCGGATGGGAACTTAAAATAAACAAGGCCCCATGTCACGGTGGGCTTGGCACGATAAAAACCCCTGCTGTATAATGCAATAAGCGCAACGCACAGGCAAAATTTCTGCACTTTCGCCTATAGCTGGCGACGTCTCGATATAAGTGAAATATTCTTGACAGGGACGTAAAACACCATTACTCAACTCTAGCTGTTTATATCGACCTTTCCATGCACAACCATGCTTCGACTCCAAAGATAAGATGAGATATGGTATGATCGGTGTTCAAATTTCGACGGGTCGGTACTGAAGTTCTTGGGTGTTCTAATTCGTTAGCTCGTTGTTAAACTTTCGACAGGTCTGTTCTGTATATGACATACCGGTATGTACAATATGTCAAAGATTTGCAGTAAAGAATAATAAAATAAAATTTGCACTTTGCACCAAAGATAAAAACTGATTCTCATTTCATACAGAATGTTACTTTCTTTGTATGGCACCTCTTGGAACCATAATTCATTTTCAGATAATATTTGCAATTTATTTAAATTTCAATTGCTTATTTAGTCAAACATGTCTTAAAGATCATCTATATATACGGATCACCTGCTTTTAAAGGCAAATCAAATTTTATCACAACTTCTCTTTATTCATGTTATTTGAAGTTTATATCAAAGTCATTTGCAAATATAGGTCTGTAGGAACTCTTCATCAAGTGATGAACAATGAAGTACGGACTTCATTAGGCATCGACATTACAACGCCTAATAAAATCCGGACTTCATTAGGCGTTGACAGTTTCGAAGCCTAATATAATCCAAAGATTGAGGCTCCACACGAGAGGTCAAATAGTCTTTCAATTTTGAGAATAATTTATTTTGTAATACCAAAAAGACTTCTCGTCTGAAGCTTCAATATTTGGACTTCATTAAGCCTTGTGACTTTGACGCCTTTTCTGGACACCATTAAGCCGTGTAACGTTGACGCCTTTTCTGGACATCATTAGGCCTTGTATCGTTGACGACTGATGAAGTCTGGACATAAGGCCTTGTAACGTTGACGCCTTTTCTGGACTTCATTAGGCCTTGTAATGTTGACGCCTTTTCTGGACATCATTAGGCCTTGTAACATTGACGCCTTTTCTGGACATCATTAGGCCTTGTAACATTGACGCCTTTTCTAAACATCATTAGGCCTTGTAACGTTGACGCCTTTTCTGGACTTCATTAAGCCTTGTAACGTTGACGCCTTTTCTGGACATCATTAGGCCTTGTATCGTTGATGCCTCATGAAATCTGGACTTCATTAGGCCTTGTAACGTTGACGCCTTTTCTGGACTTCATTAGGCCTTGTATCGTTGACGCCTTTTCTGGACATCATTAGGCCTTGTAACGTTGACGCCTTTTCTGGACATCATTAGGCCTTGTATCGTTGCTGCCTGATGAAGTCTGGACATTAGGCCTTGTAAAGTTGAGGCTTATGAAATCTGGACTTCATTAGACCAGACTTCCTTAGGCGTTCGACTTAATTGGAAGTTGTTTCAAATGTCTCTTTTTTTATTCACTTTGGTGATCTTAATAGACTGGTTTGACTGTTAAAATTGACAATAAATTTGTGCCAGTAGTTTTACACAATTTTAACAATTGATTTTTTCATTCGTGCAAAGAAGACAATTCAACGATTTTCTGACATTATTAAAACAGCACAAAAAATAAGTAAAGTAAATAAGGTAATACACTCATGCGTCTTACATCGTAACACAGCAAAAATAATAAAAAGCAAAAACGTTATAGATCTATAACAAATCATGTTCAATAGACACACCAAACACCGATACAACTTAATAAAACGACCCACCTCGCAGTAAAGACCTGTCGGAAGTTTACCGATAAGAGGCACGTGACCAAGATATTGAAAGATATACCTGAAAAGCTGCCGAGAGATAGAACAAATGTAGCGAAAAGCTAACGATGGGGTGAGATAAGCTGCCTTTAACTTATTGTTACACTTTGGACAGTTCCGCATTGTAGTTGGTTTCGATTAGAAAGGACTAATATTAGGTCCAAAAGAAATGTAGCGAATCGGCCAATATTGTTTAGCTCTAAAATTGGTGAAATTGGTAATTGAATATATCCAACAAAACCACAGATAACTAGAACTGTCTCTTGAGAGCCAAATACACCCCGCCCCAACATCTAATGTTTTCCCACAACCTTGAACTATCTGACATAATCTTGGTTCAAAGTCATGACACATCTTTAGACCATGTGAAGTTTTATGACAGTCTTCCAAAGCAGGTATAAAGTATGACTTGACACGATTTAACACAGACAGACAGACAGATGGTGATTTCTATACACCCCGCCTCAAACTAGTTTGCGGGGGGTATAATAATTGAACAGGTTGTGACGTCATAAGTAAGATATCTAGATCTTCTCGTTCCTGTTTGACTCTTACACAATATTTGTTGTTATTTGAACATAGTGGAAGAGAGAAAAGCATTTCATCGGACGTTTACAAATGATGATAGTTAATTTTGATGGACAGTTTTTAATGACAAGGGAGATAATCTAGACCCTGAAGTAGGATATATCCCTTTTCCTACTTCTTGGTCGTCTTCTTCGTCTTTTCCTTATTCTTTTTCTTCCTCCTCTGTTTTAAAAACGTGTACATGCGATACATGTATATTTACCTTTCACACATACTCAACAATTAAATAATAAATAATTTTTGATCCAGTGTACACAGGGATACATAATCCTTGTCACCAAAACGTTTAAGAAGACATATTTTATCGGCGTCATTAAAACGTTTATATCTCGGTGATCGTAGATACATGTACATTATTACGAATATAAAACACACAGATAATGTAATCAGTCACCTTGGCCGATAATCCATGATGTATTTCGTGTCTCTTTTAGGCAAAGATACTATTTTAAGTTCGAATCCAGGTTTGCCGAACCCACCTGAATTTCCCATTATTTTAATCAGATGTTCTTTTAAATTCACTTTACCTTGTTCCGGTGCTTTGTGATGATGATTTGAAGACAGTGTCTCTTTCACTAAAGTAAAGGAATTTCCTTGTTTTTGACTATTTGCATTAGCAGACGCCAAATTTGTAATTGCTATATCCGTCACTGGGGGCTCTGTGACAACGACTTCCGTTACAGGGGGCGCTACGGTAGTTGTTGTTTGTCTAGTCGTCACTTCCGGTGTAGTTGTTTCTGTTGAGCCTAACATCTCTTCTAACTCTTCCAATTCTTCTGCCGGTAATGTATTAATGTCGTCTCTTCTGCCTCTACAGAAGAAGCGGTAACAGTTTCTTGTATTTGAGTTGGTGCAACTTCCTCGGAATTTGTTTGTGGAGGATGATTCCCACCAGGTATTATAGGATTATAATACGTTCCGTCATAACTTGTCCCGTTTATTTCTAGTTCTTCAGGAATATCAGTCGTGTTCACCCTATCAGTCCGCTCTAGTTTCCTCAACAATTCAGGATCAGAAATCTTGTTATTGTTGTTCGTCTGTCTCGATGTCGGTAGGACATTTTGATTGTTTTGTGAATGTGCTGGAAAAGGACCTTTTCCACCTGGTACAATAGGATTATGGTACGTTCCGTCATAACTGGTACCGTTTATTTCTAATTCTTCGGGGATATCAGTGGTGTTTATTCTATCAGTTCGTTCAAGTTTCCTTAACAATTCTGGGTCCGATATATTTTAATATTGGGTCTGGCTAGCGTATCTGGAGCTATAGGCATAGCCGTTGTTGTTGGGAAAACGTTCGTCTCATTCCATGGCGTTGCTGTGATAGCATGACGTAAATGAATGACTTTGACACCACCGTTTCCATCCGGGACAATTTTGATCCCTTTCGATTTTGGATCCACAGCGATAACGACCCTTTTTGGAGTTGTGCTAAGAGGCGCATTTGTAGTAACGGGTGCAAATTGGGCGTTCGGCATTAATGTTGGTATATTTTGGATTGGTCCAAACCCACCGTTAGCCGTTTGAAGAGTTCCAAGCACCGCCCCGTTCGACTGGGAGGCGGAGCTTCCTAATTGATTAGCAAAAGGGATCTGATTGGGTATTTCCTGAAATCCAGCAGTAGCCGGTCCTTGGCCTACAATAACTGTTGGTTGCGCTGGAAACAGTTGATTTGACCCCATCTGAGTTTGACCTTGATTCGAAATTTGTAGATTTCCGAAAAACATTTGATTTTGATTTCCATTGTTCCATATTCCTTGGTCAATTGAATTCTGATTCATATTCAACACTTGGTTAGTGCCGATTTGAACGTTTGAATTTGGAAAATTTTGCATATTCGATGTTTCAATTGGAGTATTAAATTGTGGTGAAGGTGCCATCGGCCGTGGTCCGACTGGCGTATTTGTAAACGTCAGTTGATTTTGCATAATTTGGTTATTTTGTATACCCTGGAAACCTGTCGATGAAGGAATTTGTCCTTGCATTCCAATGTTATTTTGATTTTGTGTATTCATCATCGGCTGTTGGATAACATTTTGGGTTCCTTGCATATTTGAGGCGGAGATTTGTCCTTGAAATAGTTGGTTATTTGCAACAGCTTGAAAAGAAGGGACATTCGCCATTTGACCCTGACCTTGAGTGTTTTGATTCTGTGAAAACTGAACCTGGCCTTGGAAATTTTGATTCTGTGAGAACGGAACTTGTCCTTGTAAAAACTGCACATTTGAATTTTGACCATTTCCTTGAATTGTTGGCACATTGAGAATTTGTCCTGGCATCATTTGCCCAATCGAATTGGGCATAGTTTGACCAACAGTATTGATTTGAGTATTGCCTGGAATAAACTGGTTCTGGTTCGATGAACTGCCCACCATGTTATTTGCGGCTATACCTTGTCCGGTATTGAATTGATTAGTAGTCTGAATTCCTATAGAAGGAATTTGGTTTGGTCCCACTGGCGCAACATTTTGATTGAAATTATTTTGTAAACCAATGATTTGGTTTTGGCTGTTTGCAACATCTTGTGAAACAGGACCAATTCCCTGTGTTCCAATAAATTCAGTCCCGGGAATCAAATTTTTGCAAGTTAGTTGTCTGTAAATTAATATTCTGAATCGGTCCAGACGGTCCAAGGAAATTATTACCACTATTTATTCCAATAGGGATCTGATTACTTGGACCGGGTCCTAGAACATTCTGTTGGTTAGTATTTAAGTTCTGCCCTAGCACTTGCGTTTGACTCTGCTGAAAAACGTTGTTGTTACTGTTACCCATTAGTCCTTGGTTGTTCAAATTTCGGACCACTTGATTTGAATTAATATTACTATTCATTCCATTTTGTACATTTCCATTCATATTTCCATTAATTGATATTTGTTGCATTCCACCTTGTTGTGAAAATTGTCCATTTGGATCAAGCATAAATTGACCTTGATCCAAAGCAGGTGCTTCAAATGTAATCGCGTTCGGCGAACTCGGTATAGTTTGTGCTTGATTACTCACAACTGGAGGCGCAGGCAAAGGTTTGGGTTCTGGAATTTGCATTATCGAGTTTGGACTTTGTAGCGGATGTGACGTCTGTTTTCGATTACCAGAGTTTTCTAATCGTGATCTTATAAATGTTTGTCTTATCCTGTCCATAGATTGCTGTAGAGATGGTTGATCAGAATTGGGAATAGTTTGTTGGGGTTGTTGTGAAATGGTACGATCGGAATCTCTGAATCTATTACCGGATCCCCCTATCCCTATTCCTAGACCGATTGCCGGTGTACCACCACTACTAGACCGGAAACTGTTTATTAAATTGCCAATAGTTTTTGGTAAAACATTACTTAAAGTCTCTAAAGCGTTAAGTCTTGAATCCACTTCCTGGCGCGGAATGGCAGTCACTCGGTTATTTTGTGTCTCAGAACCGCCATTTTGTCGCCGTAAATTTTGATTAGCGTTTTGTCTTAAAAGTCTATTTCTTGCGCTCTGTCGAACAGAGTTTGCTGGCTGTACCCGTGAAGTTCGTCTCCTACTACCAAGAGATAATGTACCACGGTTATTGCCAAGCTGTCCCTGAAGGCTCAAACCTGAATCTCCTCGTGACGATGATGGTTGTGAAGCTCCTCGTGACGATGATGGTTGTGAGGAGCGCCGCCTACTGGCTATAATACGTCTGACGTCACTGAGAAGTCGAGGATTTTGAACATTTCGCCTCCGACTGGATGTCGCCGTTCTACATATTGACCCTGGAATACAGTTTTGGGAAAGACGTCTTGTGCCAAGTCGTCCTCTTGGTAGACTATTGGCGCGTAATATCTGCAACGAGAAAGAAAACATTGTGATAATAGTAAAACAAGTAACATTCTTTGTTATTCAGCTGGTAAAGCTGCAAAGCTGTATAATGCCATCAATGCTACGCACAAATATAGCTGGCGACGTCTCAATATTAGTGAAATATTCTTACTGAGACGTTAAACATCATTACTCAACTCATGTCTAATATACTCATGTCATGCAAGCCTAGGCTTATTAAGGCTCTCAAAAAGTTTTATGGCCGTCATCACAGTATTGTTGATAAGTTTGATGTCTCTGTGTCCAAGATTGCCCTGGATATTTTTCACGTCTCATAGTTCCATGTTCCTTTCACACAATTTTGATTACACGCGTGGCGGGTGTAGCTAGCTAAACAGGAGGTGCTTACCCTTCCGGAGCACCCGGCCTCACTTCCCTGGTGGAAATTCACGTGTCGGTTCAAAAGTTTTTACTTTGCTTATGGATTGTGATTCGGACATGGATTAGTATGTTTCTTTTTGATTCATAATAATTTATTTCCGTGGTGTATAATTTCCATAGCTCTACTATATTCCATATCTTGGGATGATAAATTCGTGGTTTGTGGTTAATGTTAAGGGTCATCTAGTAAGAAAATTCGAGTGAAAACCATTTGGTTGAAAAACTTGAAAGAGTTTGCTGTAGAGATGGTTGACCAGAACTGGGAACGGTTTGTTGTGAAATGGTACGATCGAAATCTCTTAAACTACAGTGCCCCTATGCACTGCTTCATGACGTTGAATATGTTAATATCTTTTCATTTTTAAAAAAAATTAATTCATTATAATACAAGGTGAATACTATTTTCCCCAAAACGTGTATTTTTGCACGATTTCCATAAAAATGCAACGAATATTTTAAAAATTCTTAAATTTTCAATTCCTGCTTTATTTTTATTTATAAATCTTCACACTTGTGTAGGTAATTTCATAATTGTACTTCTCTTTCGCGTTTTTCAACCAAATGGTTTTCACTTGAATTTTCCTACTTAGATGACCCTTAAAGTTGGTTTGTAATATATATTATTTCGTTTACATGAAAATTCGTGTGTGAGGATGTTCACGGAAACAACGAAAATGGGATCACCACAAAAAATAATCGTTTCTGATTATTATTGATCAATTGATTAATGGATTCAATGATTGACTGATTTGACTGACTGATTGGTTGGCTTTTAAGTCCCCAAGTCAAGAATATACAAAATATTTCTAGACTTCAACAAGGCGTCATTAACTATAGGTAAAGTTACAGAAATGTTTGCAATTGCAGTACCACTCCCAAACGAACCCAACATGGTAATTCCAAAGCTAAACGTTAGCGCGCGTTTTTTTAGTTTGTTTTGTACGGATTTGTAAGTTAAATCACCATCTACACGCATTTCTAGACAGTTCAATAGTTAAGTAATTATTTCGGAATTTGAGGAGATGGTGTCATCTAGAACAACAAGCACTCAGGACCTACACGAGAGTCATCGGCAGGCAAACGAAACTTAAACCTTAATCGTTATTATTATTATTATTATTATTATTCTGTATACAGTGCAGACCTGTCTAAAGTTAAACACTGCGCTAACGAAACAGAGCTGGTTGTCGAGATATGTAAATTTAGTAAAAGAAAAGCTGCTGAGGATTAGATAACAGCTGCCGAAAAACTACAGCTAACAAGAAGTCGGGGTGAGTTTCCAATTCGGCACTTACTCGTTGTGTCAATTTCTCAAAAACTAAGGTATACTCCCTCATGCAAAGTATTTCCTTAGCTTAATTTGGTAAAATATATTTTGGTCCTTTGGGTAAGTTTTCAACATCTTCAAAATAATTTTGGTTTCATAATTTTGGTCCAAGCACTACTGATGAGGAATTGTATTCCGAAACGACCGTCTAGTGCTGTAAAAATTAAAACTGGTATAATATGGAATCTTAACTTTCGACAGGTCTGAAGTAACCGTGTTTAGCTGTGACTTTGAATTTTTTTTTTTACCAAGTTGACCTAGATACGGATAAAAGATTTTGTGTATGGACAGTGTACTTTGATTATTACAAATTACTAAGACATAGTGAATCGCCAGTAAGAGCTACTTATCCAAAGCAAATAAACAAACAAACCCGACCGTGTCCGAATCATATTCCCAAAAGAACAGTAATAAAAATCCGGAAAACTGGAAAAATAAGTAAAACACATGAACGCTCACCAATGAAGTGAGACCGGGTGCTCTGAAAGGGTAAGCACCTTCTAGAGTGTCAAGATATTTTTGTATCGACAAGCTTGCTATGAAGCAGAGCGTCAATATTTGATGTAGAGAAAGCACAAATTTACTAACAGTCACAGACAGGGAGTCATCAACATTTGGTGTATCGAACTTGGGATACAAATATAAAGCAAGTTATGTGAATGCCAGATACATGAATTCCGACATTAACGAGAAAAAGACAAAGTGTTATGGTCGGACATTAACAAAACACATATTCATCATTTTATAAATAAAAAGAACATGTAATTTATCAATAAAATATAACACATGTATAGACAATGTGTAATGAAACTTAAATAAATATACAATGACTAAGACGGCCATTCTCGCTGAACATACATACTTTAAATTTTTAAAAATGCTAAAAATTGAATGCGTTTTAGACAAAAATAATTATTCGATGTTAAAGAATCGTTATTGTAAAATCATAAACTGAATTTTTCTCTACAGTAACAGAGTATGGTAGGTTTAAATAATCCCACAATCTTACAACGTTACAACATATATACTAGTTTAGAATGAGGTCCGTTCCTAAGATAATCCAAAAGTTTAAGATGAAGCACCAAAATATTGGCGTTGTACAGCGTAATTTTAGCATGGAGATCATGTTTGCACATGTACAGCGTAATTTTAGCATGGAGATCATGTTTGCACATGGACAGCGTAATTTTAGCATGGAGCTCATGTTTGCACATGGACAGCGTAATTTTAGCATGGAGCTCATGTTTGCACATGGACAGCGTAATTTTAGCATGGAGCTCATGTTTGCACATGGACAATACAAATGGTAAAGGTAATTTTAATGAAATTTGAGTTTGCAGTTTTCATAAATATTACTCTGCTCTTCATAAGTCAATTTATTTAGGTTTTTTCACTAAAAAATTAACTAATAACTGCGAAAGACACGATTTGTCTTCAAATGTACACGATGTAAGCGTGAATGACTGAAGAGAGCGGTCATCGAATTTCGGTTTTAAAATTTACAAGCCATTCGGGCCAGTAACACAGCCTGTTTCACACGGCCGGATCAGATTCCATAGGTAAAGTTTAAATCATAGTTCATATTTGAATTTTGTTACAAGCCAGTCAGGCTTGCTGATATTCGAATTATTCTAGCCCGAGTCAAAATTCAAATGGCAAAGTTAGGTTTAAAAAGTTACAAGCCTTTTGGGCTACAAACAAAGCTTGTTCAGGTTTCAAAGGCAACTAGAAATTTCTATTCAAATGATAGTCCGTGTTGGAAGTCAGCCGGGGTTGCTGGCATTCAAATGTCTCTGGCCCGAGCCATGTCTTACTGGCCTCGGACAATAAGATCAGATCCCAGTTTCAAAATCATTCCTTTGCTAAGATTTTCCTTAACTTAAACTTAGAAATTTTTTTTAATCTCTTTTTGGAAGTACTTGTGATCATTTCTGTCAAAACTAAATGCAGATGTGATCTTAAAAATGACCCCTTAAATTCCTTAATATCTTGAAAATTAATAGTATTTTAAAGGTTGAAATTTTGCAAGATTTAATTAAGAAAAATCTTAGCTCCCTGTTTCACAATCATTCCTTAGCTAAGATTTTCCTAGTTTTAAATATAGCAAAATTGAAGTCTAAATAATTCTGATACTGCTAAAGATATATTGATAATTTCAATTGTTATTTTGAAGGTGTATTCTAGTTTCAACAAACAGTCCAGTCAATCTAGTTAAGCATTTTAGTAACAAAATAAATTATGTTGCAATTAGTTTGAAGCTAAACAGTTTCACCTCAAACTGATTGCAACAGATTCTATTTTGTTACTAAAATGGCCCTTAATACATAAAATGTGTATGGTAAAAATGCTGTAAAGGAATTTAATTTCGCGTGTATTTATTTTAGAGGTATATGAAATTTAGACATTTCTGCGTATTTTTTAAATATGCACTATAACACAATAAGCATAATTTATTTTTCGCTTAGTCTTAATTTTAATTTTAGTACAAAACAAACGACGATATACCTGACGTTCAATAGTCATTCTCAATTTAAATTAAAGGTGTGGCGGGTATAGCTAGTTAAACGACAGATGCGTACCCCTCCGGAGAATCCGGCCTCACTTCCTTGGTGCAAGTTCGCGTGTTTAACTATAATATGTATACATATAGACCAGTTAATTAAAGTTTTTACTTTGCTTGTTCGGTTTTAACATGGATTGGTATTTTTGTTATTTATTTTATCCAAGTTTTGATCTAAACACCCCGTTAAATGACTTTGGTAAAAAAAAATGATAAAAATTTATGATAGTGAAAAACTCAAGTTATATCGCGTTTAGGTAGTTGTGTACATTTGTTGTATAGGCAAACAACTTTGACCTGTCAGCTTGACCGTTAATTCATCTATTATGAACCAATAAAACCATCTATAGGAAAAATATTTGTTCATTTTGTCCACATTATAAGAGAACATGCATTGTTTATGCATTAACTGTGCACCCTAACTCTACGCATGTAAGGGTGAAACACCGTATATGAATATTCCTAATAAAAGGTCAAACAGACAGGTCAAAGTTGTTTGCCTACATACATCTATGCATGTTTTTTTTCTTGAGATATTTGACCTTCAAAATAGCCGTCCACCAATGATATACGACAAGCTGTCAATCAAATGACAACGTTGAATGTGAGAAAACCGCAAATTGATCATGTCATCATTTCATCGACATATATATGTTGATCTTAATACAGCAATGCTCCTTTTAGACAATATTTCACCTATAGTCCAAAACTGGCTTTTCTGTCGAGTTTCACAGACACATGTGTAGTGCAGGCCTGTCGAAACTAACGTGCAGTTCAATTTGATAGATCCCTCGGTATTTCACCCCGCTTTTAGACAATATTTTACCTATTGTCCAAAAGCGTTTTTTTCTGTCGGATTTAACAGACACATGTAATAATCGACAGTTCATCTCGATCCCTTCGGTATTTCACTTAACAAAGAAACGCTCCTTTTAGGCAATATTTCACCTATAGTCTAAAATTACCTTTTCTGTTGAGTTTAACAGACACATGTATAGTGCAGGCCTGTCGAAATTAACGTGCCGAATAGACATATCACCAAGGCCCCTCGCCATTTCACTTAATAAAGAAACGCTCCTTTTAGATAATATTTAACCTAATCAAAAACAAGGTTTTCTGTCTAGGTTTTCAGACACATGTATAATGCAGGCCTGTCGAAACTAACGTGCAGTTCAATTTGATAGATCCCTCGGTATTTCACTTGATAAAGAAGTGCTTCTTTCAGACAACATTTCACCTAGTCCAAAACTGGTTTTTCTGTCGGGTTTAACAGACACATGTATAATGCAGGCCTGTCGAAACTATCGTGCCGAACCGACAGTTAATCTCGACCCCTTGGCAATTCACTTAATAAAGAAACGCTGTTTTAGGCAATATTTCACCTATTCCCCAAAACTGGCTATTCTGTCGAATTTCATAGACACATGTATAGTGCAGGCCTGTCGAAACTATCGTGCAGTTCAATTTGATAGATCCCTCGGTATTTCACTTAATAAAGAAACCCCGCTTTTAGACAATATTTCACCTATAGTCCAAATTTTAAAACTGGCTTTTCCTTCGGGCTTTTCGGACACATGTATAGTGCAGGCCTGTCCAAACTAACGTGCCGAATCGACAGATCATGTCGACCCCTCAGTATTTCAATTAATAAAGAAACGCTTCTTTTGAGACAACATTTCATCTATAGTCCAAAACTAGATTTTCTGTCGGGTTTAACAGACACATGTATGATGCAGGCCTGTGGAAACTAACGTGACGACTCAACAGTTCATCTCGTATTTCACTTAATAAAGAAACGTTTCTTTTAAACAACATTTCACATACTGGTATGTACAGTCCATACCCGGCTTTTCTGTTGGGCTTAACAGACACATGCATAGTGCAGGCTTGTCGAAACTAACGTGCCGAATAGGCAGTTCATCTCGAGCCTTCATTATTTCACTTAATAAAGACACACTTCTTTTAGACAATACTTCACCTATAGTCCAACACTGGCTTATCTGTCGGGTTCAACAGACACATGTATGATACACGCCTGTCGAAAGTTTAACATTAAGCTAACAAATTCGTCCCTAGTCGACAGTTAATCACTGCCTCTTCGGTATACTATTTTTTGTTGTTGATTATTTGTAGATATATTAGTAATACCAACCACGAAGCGAATAGATCCGGGATTGTATATATTGTACGTTTGTCTGTTTTGAATTTAGAATTGCGAGTGGTGTTCCGGAATAAAAAGAAACGGTTATTTATTTTAGTTAATTCCCCACTTTAAGTGACCGTTGGTGATTATATGATGGTGACTGATGGAGTCAGAAAATGAACACTTTATTAACAATTAGCCATATATTGGCAATATTTTGCTCGATTCTGTCGATCGGCACACCAGCTCAACGTGTCCAAATTTACCAACATTCCCAAATCAGACGATTCCGACTCAAATGATTGAAGGAAGACTTTATTTGTCCCAGAACCATCATGTGACATGTTTGGGTCGATATCTGACTAATGAGGGGCCCAGATGCGCTTCCGATTTGAATCTGTCGCTAAAACTTCGATAGTTTAGTGTTAACCTTTCGACAGGTCGTCACAGTCCGTAACAATATTATGCACCATGTGCTTCCATAAATGGAACATCCGTTTAAACCCCACGTGGAAAACACGTTGGCATTACAATGGAACCATATGGGAGTTAAGAATACTTAGAAATGGTGATAATAACAAACTAATTTATCAAATGTTATTAATATGAATACAGGTTACAATAAAAGCAAATACATGCTTCAAACTTCAAATAGATGATAAACTCTGTCTTTTATTCTGCATAGTCAACATTCTTTGACCAGAAACGGTAGCTCAGTTGGTAGATTACTCGTTCCTTATGTAGGGGGTTGCAATTAGGCATATGGAAGTTAAGAATACTCAGAAACGATGGTGATAATAACATACTAATTTATCAAATGTTATTAATATGAACAGATTACAATAAAATCAAACCAATGCTTCAAACTTCAAATGGAGTGATAAACTCTGTCTTTAAAGTTTTATTCTGCATAGTCAACATTCTTTGACCTGAGCGGTAGCTCAGTTGGTAGATTACTCGTTCCATATTTTTGGAGGTTGCCATTAGGCATATGGGAGTTAAGAATACTCAAAAACAGTGGTGATAATAACCTACTAATTTATCAAATGTTATTTATATGAACACAGATCACAATAAAAGCAAATACATGCTTCAAACTTCAAATGGAGTGATGAACAGGTTTTTTACGCTAAAAAGTCAACATTCTTTGACATAAATCAAGACAACCACTGCTGTAGCTCAGTTGGTAGATTGCTCATGATCATTCCATATGTGGGAGGTCGGAATAAGACATGTGGAAGTAAAGAATACTCAGAAACAGTGGTGATAATAACAAAATGATTTACAATACATTATTATATAATTCTTATATTAAAAACAATATGGTAGGTCAGTTGGAAGATTGCTTGTTCCAAATGTGGAAGGTCGGAATTAGGCCCGGGGTATGAACAAGGGTTGAAAGTGGCTATATAGGTAGTTGAGTTGAGTTGAATAATGGTGTTTAACGTCCCAGTCATGAATATTCCACTTATATCGAGACGTCGCCAGCTATAGGCGAAGGTGCAGAAATTTTGCCTGTACGTTGCGCTGATGGGATTATACAGCAGGGTTCTTTAGCGTGCCAAGCCCACCGTGACACGGGACCTCATTTATTTTAAGTTCCCATCCGAAAGAACCGTGGCTTTTATTTCGTAATGCCGAGTGCTTGGCGAAAGAACAGTTGCTACCCACTTTCAAGTCTTGGATCAGACCCGACATTTGGAAATGAAAGTAACAGGGTCATTCGGGAGAGACGAGTGCTCTAGTTACGGTAGGCGTGGCATGTTTAAGAACCTCCTTGCACATTGCCCTGAGTACATTGCACAGGTAATACTGTCTTCCACCTCGCCTATAGCTGGTGACGTCTTAATATCAGGTCATTATTTTTGACTTGAATCAGATCAATCAAACCGTATATCCAACAAGTTAGTTTTATTTTTTTAAGAAACCTGAGTATCAGAAGAAAGAAAACCAACGACCCTCGACCATCCAACTGACAATAAGGTGTATCAAAAGTGAAATTCTGGTGGGTGGAGTAAATTTTAAAATGGAGTTTAATGTCCCAGCCAGAATTTTTTTCACATACTAAAAGTAATATCTTATATTTTGGAGGAAACCGGAGTATCTGGAGAAACAAAACACACTAATTTCGGCAAGCCAGCTGACAAACTTCCTCAAACTATTGTCCGCTCCAAAAGACTGACAAACTTCCTCAAACTATGGTCCGCTCCAAAAGACTGACAAACATCCTAACACGAGGGTCCGCTCTAAAAGACTGACAAACATCCTAACACGAGGGTCCGCTCTAAAAGACTGACAAACATTCTAACACTAGGGTCCGCTCTAAAAGACTGACAAACATTCTAACACTAGGGTCCGCTCTAAAAGACTGACAAACATCCTAACACGAGAGTCCGCTCTAAAAGACTGACAAACATTCTAACACGAGGGTCCGCTCTAAAAGACTGACAAACATCCTAACACGAGGGTCCGCTCTAAAAGACTGACAAACATCCTAACACGAGGGTCCGCTCTAAAAGACTGACAAACATCCTAACACGAGGGTCCGCTCTAAAAGACTGACACACATCCTAACACGAGGGTCCGCTCTAAAAGACTGACAAACATTCTAACACTAGGGTCCGCTCTGACAGACTGACAAACGTCCTTACACTATTGCGCCCCCCCCCCCACCAAAAAAAATCTGAAGCTCCATGACCGAGTAGGAAATAAACTAAAAATAATTTTCATGCTTCCAATAGTGATCGAGCTGCTAAAGGTCAAATATTTTTTATTGTACGTAAAAAAAGAAAAAGAAAAAAGAAAACAACCTTTACGATGATAATCAATCATTTAATTGTGTCACTAATTTATGTCACCTAGTATTTATGGAGATGGAGAGCTAAATTTATTTGGTTTGTGTCCATGTAATACCGTCTACAGAACAATAATATCAATGACCTAATATTTTTAATGTAACAGAAAAGTTTTTTTTTATATTTCTTTAGATTAATCAACGGAATATTTATTGATGATTATCCCTACTTCTGGGTTTGCCACTGAAGTTTTCGTATTTAACTGGTTAATTATTTTTAAATGTAGCCTTTCGTGGTAAACGACTCATAGATGCACACTTATTTAATTACTTTAATTGTGATTTGAACATATAATATAGCAACACCTGCCACTTGTAAAATCAAACTTGAAAAAAATGGAACATGGAACTATGGGACAGCAAATACATCCAAGAAAATACATCGCACCTATCAACAATATTATGAAGGCCATAAAACATTTTGAGAGTCTTAATAGGCTTGTTAGATCCCTGAGTCAATAAAATCAACATGTAATCACTATTTAGTTCGAAAATTAATTTGATTTGATTGATTTATTTATTTATTGATTGATTGAAAAGAGTTTTACGTCACAGTCAAGACTATTTCACTTATATCAGAGAAATAGATTTGACTGATTTATCGATCGATTGATTGATTGATTGAAAAGAGTTTTACGTCACAGTCAAGACTATTTCACTTATATCAGAAATAGATTTGATTGATTTATCGATCGATTGATTGATTAATTGAAAAGAGTTTTACGTCACAGCCATGACTATTTCACTTATATCAGAAATAGATTTGATTGATTTATCGATCGATTGATTGATTGATTGAAAAGAGTTTTACGTCACAGTCAAGACTATTTCACTTATATCAGAGAAGTACTTTTTATTCCTTTTGTAGTCGGGTTAATGTGCAATGAGGGGTTTTAAAGTGCCATGCCGAACGAGAAAGTCTGCGTGATTTCATTTTAACGCTTAGTTCTCGCAGAAAGAACAATCGCTATCTAATTTTAAGCTTTAGCCAGATCTGACCACGGTTCAAATCCTTGACTTCCACATACTGATCCAACACTCTACTAAATGTGCTTCTGTAGTGGTCTATAGTGGAAACAATGACTTAAACGATAACAATATCTTAGTCCCGTTCAACAATGTGTACATACGCTCTCATTCTGTCAAACATAACGTCCAATGGCGAGTGTTCGCGCTAAAGCACACGTACAAACGCTAAATGATCCCAAGATTGTTTGTAATGCATTTAAATCGAGAAAAGGGAATTGAAAAGAGCTGGGATTAGTGAATTGCTAAACCAACATGAAATTTTGATCGTAAGTCAGTGAATGTGTTTTGTATTGTTTAGAACTGATTTTGAACGATGAAATTTGTATATCGATTTCTCGAACATGAAATTCATTTTACACGTAATTCAAAAATTCTTCAAGAGACTGACAAATTGTTCATGCGAATGAATAAGTAAGCGCAAATGCTGTTAAACACGGCATCGATTCACAGCATAAGGTCCCAGCATTATCTGGACTGTCCGTTTGTTTAAAGTTTAACGCATTCGTGTCATAGGTTATTAAGGATGGAACGCAATCGTTGTTGAACCGATAAAAGAGGTCAAACATCAACGGTTATGTTTTTAAAAGTTTAATTCATTTCGATGCAGAAGTCATTTATTGTTAAGTGCAATCGTTGGTGAACATGCATTCGATAAAACAGGGTCAACCCCAAACGATTCTAAACATCCGGCTTACTTGTTTACCGTTAATTTTCAACCACATCCGATACAAAGGCCATTTATTTTTAAGCAAGTGTTAAACACGCCACCTTTTCATGTGTTTCAAAGAATAACAATTTTAGCATTATGTGATCTAAATTGTTTTAAGTTTGACCCACTCGGTTATAGGTTAATTAAAGTTGGTCACATGCGCACGCAATCGGTTCATCAGGTCAAACCACCTGTTCTCATTTTTAACATTTAACCCATTCCATTGATAGCCTTGAGAGCGGGAGGTCGTGGTTTCGAACTCCGATTGTGTTATACATAAGACATAATTACAAGATACTGCGTCCTCGCCTGACATTTGGTCTTTATGGACGCATTATTGAACGATTCGCTTAGTGCTAGGATATTGTGATTAAGGGAGTGGTACGCTGGTCTGCGGCGTACTGAGCCAGCACATTAAAGTCGCTCCGACTGTGCGTTAGAACAAGTCCACAAAAATACATTCGCACATCTTATGCGTGTTAGACCTTAGAGAATAATAAATCTTGTTTTTTTTGCGTATAGTTGAAAAATTGCTGATGTTACGTTAAACAACATTAGAAACGCAACAAAACTCCATGCATAGAAAAGTCAAGGACAAGTTCTAGGAGGCGCTTATGTCCTCATTCACACTTATCCGTTATTTTCTGTGTCTAACCTTATTCGAACCAAACCCTAAATAACACAAATCAATGGTATAAATGTCGATATGATGATGTTAACGACTCTTGTCCTCGGGTTAGATAATATACACGGATCTATTACTCAGCACAAATGTGTTTAATGGGCAATACATGCTAGACGAATGTCGTATACATGTATAGAGTACAAAATATATACTCATAGATTAGACACAATCATGAGTACAGTGGACCCTATTGTGTTTCCAGAAACTGAGTGCACATGGAAATGCAAGAATAAAGTCGACCTTAACAACAAACTTACAGACCTAATAGGAAAAAAATAATTTACATTAATCCAAAAGTGAATTAATTCTGTACATTGTTTTAAGTTTTTAACAAAATAACAAAATTAATATAATTCTGTAAAAATTATCCCGTCTGTACCTTCTTACTCAGAACAACTTTAAATGTTATGTCATGATTGGTATATTAATGATGATCACACCTGGAAAAACCCCGAACAACAATGGCCTACCTGACCAAAAAGACTCTGATTTGCCTTAAATGCACTCCATTAATGGATATACAATAGTTTCAATGTACCACTACGGTAGCACAGTTAGTAAAGTGCTCACTCCGTACGTGGGAGGTCGTGGAGGAGGAACCCCAGCCGGATCTGACCAAGTCTTGAATAAAGGTTGTGACTTTTCTTTCGCTGATCCCTCATCATTTAGAAATGAAAGTCACGGGGTTCTTGAAAACCGATGTCTTATGCCATGGCAGATGTGGCCATTACAAAACCCTCCCAGCACATTGGCTGTCGCACTTTAGATGTCT
Organism: Anadara kagoshimensis; assembly: GCA_021292105.1. Lineage (NCBI taxonomy): Eukaryota > Metazoa > Mollusca > Bivalvia > Arcoida > Arcidae > Anadara > Anadara kagoshimensis. Next base: position 16,591,344 of record CM037868.1, read on the forward strand.
ATATTTCTGCACCTATAGCTCGTCTTGATAATGAAATATTTTTGTCTTGGACGCAGATATAAAACCCCATTCGATAAATCAATCGATCGATTCAATGAATGCCCTTCGATAACTATAAATTGTGAGCATTAGGAGCAAGAAATGTACAAGAAAACACAGGTGGAAATATATCCATACAATATACCTTTATGCTTACTGCGAGATGTTGTCAACTACGTGAGAAAAATGCAGTCTCGCTTATCTCTACACTATTAATATATATATATATATATATATATATAAAGATTCCTTCTTTTTTATGAATATTTCTATCAATTTATTACCAAATCCCTTTACAGCGCCTAAAACTGACTGTACTGGGCCAAGTGGGTACAGACTAAATTCTATCCAGGATGTGTAATATCGATAATTGAATCTAGAATGTACAGGTTCGTCCATAAAGTTTGGAGCATCCTTTAAAAGTGGCACAAATATAGCTAGGCACGAGTTTGTTTGCAATAACACATTTTGTTGTGTTTTATTAATGATTTCTTTAATAGTAATTAACATGTGATATATTACTAGATCTAACCGATGTAAATTTGATGCAATAAAATTGAAAAAGATACGGTTAACTCCCTTTATATATTTAAGACACAAAAACTGTCCTTTGACAAAATGATTTCAGACACTAGGAACAAATCATAAGTTCCCAAACATAAATAAAATGTTTTGTCTACGTCAAATGAAACTATAAAACATGTTTTTGCAGTAGGAAATGAACGCTATACGAAAAATAAATAATCGGTAAATACACTCACCAAAAACCCAATTTTCCCCCTTTTCTAAATATTTTAGTATTTTCAATACAGAATAGATTGTAACTGATAGGTGCATGTTTTCCTTCGAAGTTTTAGTAACCCCTTTCAATCGTTTATATTCATTTAGTCCACATTTGAAGAAATTGTATTTTTCCCAAATGTTTCCATTTATTTTATCACTCGCAGTTCACTGAAACTAAAATTGAAATTTTTATCAATTATGCCATTTGAAAAACATTGTATGTTGTGTATACAAATAGTCCTTCGACAAACATAAATTAACAAAACATCAAGTACTCAAACCATCAAAACTGCTGTTTTACAAAGGTTATATAAGGGGGCGCAAAACTTTCCGAATCTGTACAAAAACGTTAACATTCTAGTAAAGGAAATCGCATCTGTAAGAATCCGAATGCCAAATTTTAGAAAGTTTTAATTTTACTGATTTTATATTCCTTCACTCGTATTTAGGGAACCAGAGTGTCTGGGTAAAACTACCGACATTTGCCAAACATTCTCTTTTAGGATCTGGCTCAGCGGGATTCGAACTTAAACCATGAATGTTGCATTGATTCATAAGAGATGAGTTTATATCACTTTACATTTTTTAATGATCTTATTCAGTTTTTTTTCGATTTGGTTGTTTGCTTGTTTAAATGCTGTATTACGTTACAGAGGCGATTTTTAATGACGATACAACTTTCATTAAATTCAAGGATTAATCTAAAAGTCCAAAAAATGCATAAGAAGATAACGGAGAAAGATATGTCCACTATACTGGTACGTAGTCAACCAGTAAAGGCCTACGGCAAGGAAAAACATTTACTTGCATTCGACCGGGACAAACCCCACAATTGTGAGACGGTCCTGTGTTATGAGGGATAACATTCTTACCACTCAACCATCGTGGTCCCTGTCTTTCTCACCAAATGACCTTTATTTTTAATACTGTATGCTTGGTCAATAAAATTATTTTTATTATACTAGATATTATCACTCTCTGTTTATTTTATGTGCGTGCTGTCATGTTGTCTGCTTGTCAAATCGGTATGGCGAATCAAGAAACGTCCTATATAGATTACAGAGAATTGCTCGGAATGTTCAATAGTTGCATGTTCCGTTCACTCAATTTTGATTACACGCGTGGCGGGTGTAGCTAGCGTAACAGGAGGTGCCTACCCCTCCGGAGCACCTGACCCCACTTCCCTGATGGAAGTTCACGTGTTTAATCTAAATTGTCAACTACCAGAGTGTAGCATAAAACTCTAAATAAGAACATACTTTCACAAAAACTTACAAACAAAGATGTATGAATTACTTTAAGGACAGAAAACAAGGAAGCCGATTCAGCAAAAATTGTGTTCGCTTATGTTAAACTTTTGACAGGCCTTTACTGTATAACAAAGCTAACAAAAAAGCAATAGCAAGAAATACATTTAAGAGCGTCCCCTTGAAGAGTTTGGCAGAGAGATGGGCGTTTTTTTCTGAATATCATCTACTTTCCCTAGAAGTTATTTTTTCAGAGAGTTGGATATTTTTATCAATTCTTGAAGAACATCTGCTTTCCCTTTAGAGAGGTGGATGTTTTTATCGATTACTGAACATTTATGTTCCCTTCATATTTTTTTTTCAGATAGGTGGATGTTTTGTCATCAATTCCTCAATATCTACTCTCCCCTAAAAGTTATTCAGAGACGTGGATGTTTTAATTTTATCAATTCCCGAAGAACATCTATCTTCCCTAAAAGTTTTTTTTTCAGATTGGTGGATGTTGGTAATCAATTCCTTAAGTTATACAAACAGACCAATATCAATATATAATGACTGAATTAGGTGTGTTTTTGGTTTGATAGTTTGGATATTACGCAGTAGAGATACTAATTTCCGTGTTTTGTCTGAATCATCAATATACAATCAATCCCTCGTTTTGGGGCTGGTTTTATTGATACCACACATAAATAAAACATTCCAGGTGTTTTGATCACTGTTACCTAAATTTACGTTCAGGAAAATCCCTGTTAAGGATGTATTCTTCTGGTATTCCAGTCTCGTTGAAAATAATTTCCAAAATGCGTAACAATGGTAAAAATGGTTAATAGCAAATAATTATCATGATAACAATAAACTGTGTGAAAAAGTATATATTTATAACAAGTCATTTTAAGTAAACAAATTTCCAAGTTTATGAAATATAAAGGACAATTTGGTCAGCCAAAGTATGGAAAAGAATAGGGCAGGTACAAAAATTTGTATGACTATAGCCAAAGAATATTACTCCACTAAATGTATATGATTTTTCTTCATAACTATAAAAAATATACCTATGCATGTCCAAATCACAATCCCAAATCAAAGTAAAAACTATTGTTTATAAAAACACCATCCTTCCAAAAAAGGCGAAGAAAAAAGTTAAAAAATTTAAAAGTTTTACTCTCCTTCTGGTTGTTTTTATTAAGTGCAGAAATTTATGTAAAATTGTGCTTTAAGTAGAATTTCCTTATTCTATTTTTAAAATGTTGTATTACTAGTATAGAGACCCCAAACCACTCAATAATGACTTGTGTTTAACAGCAGACAGACCATACAAAATAAAATGAATAAAAATTAAAAGATTTGTGCTCAGAAACATGCACTTGGTGATAGCCAAGTCATATAAGAACATTAAACAATAATGCTACGCGGTGTTTATGCAAAGTGCACAGTCTTCATTCAAGATATTTCTCGATAGACCGAACAAAAATTGAAGGCATTGCTTAATTTAAGCTTAATTTAACCCTAGTTTAGAAAAAAGTGCAATGTATAAATTGATTACCTATACAGCAATTAATACATAACAATTTGGACATACCGACTCATGAATTCTAGAAAGCTAAGTAAAAAATTGAAAACTGGGAAGTTTAATTCAACACGTGAAATTCCATCAGGGAAATGAGGTTGGATGTTCCGGAATGGTAAACACCTGTGATGCTAACTGTACCTGCCACGTGTGAAACCAAAAATCAATGAAAGGAACATGGAACTTTTGGGAACGAATCGGATAGCATTTTATCGAATAATGTAAATCCTAAAGCGGTACAGAAGTAAACACGTTTTATCAGGAAACAACGAATTATATGATATATACAGGATCTTGCATAAATGAGTATATAAAATTGAATTCATTAAACGAGTTGAATAATTTTATGCAACGATCCCAGTTATTGATTTGTATACAATATTTGACACAGTTATCACATTTGTCATAATCAAAAACAAACATACTAATCCATTTCCGAATCACAATCCAGAAGCAAAGTAAAAACTTTGGAACTGACAAGTTAAGTTACACCGTGAACTTCCACCAGGGAAGTGAGACCGGGTGCTCCGGAAGGGTAAGCACCTCCTGTTTAGCTAGCTACACCCGTCACGTGTGTAATCAAAATTGTGTGAAAGGAACATGGAACTATGAGACGTCAAATATATCCAAGGCAATCCTGGACACAGAGACATCAAACTTATTAACAATACTGTGATGACGGTCATAAAACTTTTTGAGGGCCTTGATAAGCCCTAATAATAATAATAATTATTAGTTTTCATAATATAGAAAACTATTCATATTTAAACTTGATTTCAACGCGTTCTCATTTACAGTAATATACGTATATATGCTGTCAATTCAAAGAAATTTGTCATTTCGCGAGGCACAGAAGGCATCAAATTTTTGCCAACATTTAAATATTTATTTGATATTTTTCATATTTAGTCAAACCTATTTTAATAAAAACATCTGCTCGACCAGGACTCAATCAAACGAAAAAAAAACAATTTGCAATAATATACATGAACTTGTACTATTACCGCTATACTGTGACGTAAAATGGTACTCGAACCCAGGATAAAAAAGAAAATATAATAATAACCTTCAATTTGTATCACTAGATATCAATCAGTACCATTTAAAAGTTAAAGTTTTAAGTACAGAAGGCTCTTACCGTTGGTGGAAGTTCATGTGTTTAAGTTATATTGTAAATTTCAAATTTTTGATTTTGCTTTGAATTGTGATTTCAACATGAATTGATATGTTTTTGTGATTTGAACACACCTTTTTCATTCTAAAATATTCAAACAATATGAAATTATAATTAAATTATCAAGTTAACACTCTATTGCATTTCTTTGAAATTACATTCCTGTTTGGATTAAGGTAAATCTAAATAAAATAATGTTTTTATTTCCAAAAAATTAAACTGAAATTTAGGATAGCGTTTTAAAATTTTACCAATGTCATTATGGACAGATAGTATACTTGCAACACCAACGAAACGAAGAACACGACACAAAACGGGTGTATCAATCAACAACAAGCATACTAATCCATGTCCAAATTACAATTCAGAAGCAAAGTAAAAGATTTGAAATTTACAAGTTAGGTTAGACACGTAAACTTCTACCAGGGGAGTGAGGCCGGGTGATCCGGAAGGGTAAACACCTTCTGTTTAACTAGCTAAATCCGCCACGTGCGTAGTCAAAATTGAGTGAAAGGAATATGGTACTACTGTAGATCACTTTTATTTCGCGAGGTATTTATTTTCGCGTAAATTCGCGACTCATCTCAATCGCGGATTTAAATATCACGCGAATATTTCAAGAACACAGATATTTCTATGTTGATATACCTATGTTGTATTCAATAAGATTCCAAGCGCGAATTCAAATGTTCGCAAATAATGTCAAGATGGTCTTGACGCGAAATTTTTCACTCGCGAAAAATAAGTGATTTACAGTATGGAACGTCAAATACATACAGGTCAATCCTGGACACAGAGACATCAAACTTACCAACACTCTCACAATACTGTGATGGCGGCCATAAAACATTTTAGGGCCCAGATACTTGCAAAATATCTGGTTAGAAACAGCCAAACAAGAAAAGTCATAGAAGACAAATATAAATTGTTAACCTTGACAACAAGCTGTTCCAGAAGCACTTTTTGACTTTTGTCGCTTACGAAATAGACATCCCCTGTCAAACCATTTAACAAATGGAGAAATTATTCACAAGTCCACTGCCCCCGTTGTAAATATATCATCTATATATTTGCATTAGTATTATGGAAATTAGAAGTTAAGAATACTTGCACACTTCCAGAATTGCATGTGTACCATGCCACGTGGCACAGTGTCTTCGTGGTCATATATACTGTTTCTGAATGTCAACAGCATAGCTTGCAAATAAATTGTTGACTCAGGGATATTGCAAGCCTAGGCTTATCAAGGCCCTGGAAAAGATTTATGGCCGTCATCACAGTAATGTTGATAAGTTTGATGTCTCTGTGTCAAGGAATGTCTGGATATATTTGTTGTCCCATTGTTCCATGTACCTTACACACAATTTTGTTTACACACGTGACGGGTGTAGCTAGCTAAACAGGAGGTGCTCACCCTTTCGTAGCACCCGGCCTTAATTCTCTGGTGGAGGTTTCCGTGTCTAACCTGACTGGTCAGTTCCAAAGTTTTTACTTTCCTTCTGGATTGTGATTCGGACATGGATTAGTATGTTTGTTTTTTCTTACCTGCTATTTCGTTTTTGTCAGACCCAGATGGGTTTCATCACTTAACATGCTTACCGAACACTGATAGTGCTGTATTCTTACATAATTACTTATTATACGTTTAGTTACATATTATAACAGTGTTAATTTTAAAGCACTATACGGCCGTTTCGGAATATAATTCCCCATTCATAGTGCTTGGACAAAAAATTGTGAAACCAATGATTTTTTATCAAGAGGCTGAAAAAGTATCCAAAGGAAGAAATATATATTTAACCAAATTTATAGGTTTTATGATACAACTGAAGGCGTTCTATACATGGTTAAGTTAAGTCAAATGTGTGGCAAAAAGGGAATGTTTTATTTATTAATGGCCCTTCTAATATCGCCACGACAACACATCTAGCCATTGCATCAACCACTGTGGTAGCTCTGTTGGTAGAGTGCTCGCTCCGTAAGTGGGAGTTCGTGCGTTCGGACCATGACCGGGTCTTAGCCAAGACGTGAAACTAGGTAGTGACGCTATTTTCGCCATGCACTGGACATTATGAAATGAAAGTCATGGTAGGCACGGCACGATAAAGAACCCTGCTGTATAATGCTATCAGCGCAACGCACCTTCGCCTATAGCATTTGACGTCTCGATATTAGTGAAATATTCTTGACTTGGACATTAAACACCATTACTCAACTCTAAACTCTAGACTTTGAATCATACCCCTACTTTCTTACCAACTACTTAACACAGCCCCTTGGAATTTTGTATACGAGCTCAGTATGAGGATCCAATGCCGCAAATAACGATTTCAAGTCTGGCAGACATAACTTGTTGTTTACCGATTCATTTACGGTCAATGGTTGAATTTGAAAAAAAGGGGGGGGGGTATATTAAGTGAGTTGATTGCTTGTTTTACAAGAGTTGGTGGTCTTATTTGGTGGTTTGTCTCAATAACGTGTATTTCGGTTGTTGAATGTTGTTCAAGGTCGCATCAGCAATTTTTCAGATATTCAGGACGAGAACTATTACTAACCTCTAGATTAATCTATGAACAGGTTCATGTATGCAAGTGAAGTGCGAGTGTGTTGTATGGTCTATCTTATACTAGTGCACACTAAGGACGACTTTAACGTGCTAGCTCACCAGTCCAGTGCGCCGCAGACAATCGTACCACTCCCACGGTCACATAAAACTGACCCTAGGTGAACTAATCAAAGCCAACGACAAGGAAAATTCACTTTCCCACATGTGGTCTGAGCGAGACTTGAACACACAGCGGTGAGAGATCCTGGATTTGTAGACTGACGTCTTATCCATTAGGCCACCGCGGCCTCAACTTGTAATTCGGTGTTTTTGTTGTGGATTGGTTGTTACAAAATACATATATTATATTCTCGTAACATATATCGCAAACCACTCAGTCGGTCTATTATAAAAATAACGTCATGGGCATAAATGCTAACTTATTAAGCATTAGGCAACAGCCTTAAATAATAAATCTGTTCAGTATAAAGAAAATAACAGTTAAAATACAATTTTTTCTTATATACTGTAAACGTATTTAATTTCGCGTGTATTTATTTTCGAGGTATATGAAATTTAGACATTTCCACATTGTTAAATTTACACATTTTTAAATGTGCACTATAAAACAATAAACATAATTGAATTTTCACTCGGTATCAATTTTCGCGATCGCAAAATAAGCGAAAATTAGTACTTCGCCAAAATAAATACGTTTACAGTAGTAAAGAATGTATTCTTCCATCTTCTTATGTTTGCGATAGAGATTTCCGCTTGAAAAAACGATGGAAGAAATTTCTATCTTCACCTCCCACCTACATGTACACGTGCGAACTTTCAGCGATGTCACAATCAAAGGATAATTGAATGACGTCATATCGTGGAGACATGACGTCGTCTCGCGGGAAAATGACACCCGAGTCTCCAAAATTTAGACATTTTCACTGCGTTTCAAATGTTTATTTTTGGAGTTAGAATAAATGGTTTGTTTTCTAGTTTATACATTTTGTATAAACCAAAATCAGGTACATTCTGTCCGATGGTCATATTTATTTTATGTAAAACGTTAAATAACAAAGTTAGATTTACAAACATGGCGTCGATGTAACTGATACTTCAAGCAAAAAACTGTCATCAAAATGGAAGAAAAAGAATCAATCATGAGTTTATCCATGTAGGATAGGGAAATCTCACCCTCGGGGTTGAATATTTCAGTCGGAGACGAGGCTTGCCGGGTGAGATTTCCCTATCCTACATAAATACTCATGATAGATTCTATTATTCTGACATAAAAATAATACAAAAAAACAAAATAACCTTCCCCATTGGTGAATATGTCAACTACGTATGTCCATTTATCATATGGAAATTAGAAGTCACTGCATATTGCCGTTTATCATATGGAAATTAGCAGTCACTATATATTTTTATTTATCTTATGGAAATTAGCAGAGTATTTGAGTACGTGAGTGGTGTTATGCGGTATTGTGACACGTGGTATAATGTCTGCGTGGTCTAATATCAAGCTTTTAAATACCGAAAGCCTTGCTGTAAAAATGGCTGGCTTTTTAAATTTTGGTGAGACACAAATGGGTTTTATCACCCAACTTTTTTTCCAAACACGACGTTATTTTGTTACATAAGCAGTTGCTATAGCTTCTATGATTAAGTTAAATGGCGTTTATACACATTATCACGCACAGCCTGTTTTTTATTTTGAGATAATATAAAAAGATCTTTTTTAATTTTTGAATGTGGATATGATGAAATTTTATTGGAATGATTTGTACCTTCTAAAATACTGACATCTACCATATTCGAATGTGGTTATGAATGGGATGCTGGGTGTAATATTATTGGAATGATTTTTGCCTTTCTAAAAATACTGTCATCTATCATTTTTGAACGTATTGAATAATGAAATTTAAAATTTTATGATAAAGTTTAAGACGTAGCTATAACCATGAATTTTCTTGTTTGATGTTGTGGTAATAAAGGGGTATTTGTATATTTTAAAATATGGGTATGTATGGATCAATAATTGTAATATTAGTGGGATGGTTGGGACACTCTAATAAGCACGGGACTTGACATTACAGGGGTGTAGCTGAGCATGTTGGTAAATTACGCACTCAAACGTGAAAAATGCGCTGTTTTTCTATGGGGGTATGGCGGCATGCTCCCCCAGGAAATGAAAAAATACAACACAAATGGTGCGTTTTCCATGAATTTTAACCCTTATCTGCAATTTTTTTTCGACTAAACTTCAAAACGAAATGCAAACGACCATTGATTCATATGCATAAATCGTCTTGTTCATTATGATAGTTTCAGTTTCGAGGGTTAAATTTTGTATTGCTTTCAAGCTGTCATATAATTATTTTTAACATTTTTAAGTATGATATTTGACAAAATTAACTTACGCACGGTCGTATGTGCGTATGCTCAGCTACGCCCTTGTATTAAATTGTGCCCGCCTTAAGTAGAAACTTTTATAATCACTGGTTCCTAAACCCGTTTGTCAGACCACGGTTGCCCTAATGGATAAGACATCAGTCTACAAATCCGTGGTCTCTCATCACTGTGAGTTCAAGTCCCGCTCAGACCACATTTGGGAAAGTGGATTTTCCTTGTCGTTGGCCTTTACTGGTTCACCCGGTATCAGTATAATGGACTGGCTGAGTGGTACGTTCGTCTGCGGCGCACTGACTCGGTGATCTAGCACCCTAAAGTCGCCCTGAGTGTGCGCTAGTACAATGCAGACCATACAACACACTCGCACTTCGCATGCATACACGAAATTTTTCATAGAATAATCCATAGCCATTAATAAAATACTTCTCGTCGCGAATAGCCGAACAATTGCTGATGCGACGTTAGCAACATTCAACCAGCCAACCAACAACACCGTTTGTCTTTTCTAGTCACATTTTGACAAACTGTAAACCAACAGAGATTACACCGAAATACAAGTTATAACTTGTATTTTGGTGTCATCTCTTTTTCGTGTTGTTGCTGCCAGTTGGATAGTTCTTTTACAAATATATTTACACAAATAAATCATAATTTGGGTTGGCTGATTGAATGTTGTTTTACAAAGCATCAGCAATTTTTCGCCTTTTCTTGACTATGCAATGCTTATTATTACCCTCAAGGATTCATTTAAACACGGGTTCATGTGGTGAGAGAGTTTTTGGGCAAGTTTGAATAATCTTTATATTAGTGCACCTTTCTAGCGACCTTTAGAGTGATACCAGAAGTACAGTCAACCCTGTCTATAAAGGCAACCCAAGGGAACCTGCCTTTATGGGCAGGTGGCCTTTATATACAGATTCATATAACACGAATAAAGAACAATTGGTATACGATTCTACTGGCCATTTATAAACAGGTGGCTCTTATATATAGGTGATTATAAGGCAGGTTGTGCTGTACTTTACATTGACACCGAGGAAAGCAGTAAACGCCTACGAACAGAGCGAATCCCTTTCTCTCTTGCTGCCGACCGGGGTCGAACCCACAGTGGTGATATGTTTCGAGTTTGAGACTAACGCTTTATGTTTGTAAACACCGCGACCCCCTTGTCTTAACTTGACATAATCATGCGAGTGAATTTAAGATCCAGAGAATGTGTTCGAATTTATAATTAATACATTTATTGATCATTAAATAATTTATTTAAATGAATTAATCAGCAAATAAATAAATAAATGAATAATAAATCATTCAAGATCCAGAAACCCTATAGTAACGAATGTGTTTAAATATATAATTAATTAATTAATTAATTGATTATTAATTTATTTAAACAAATTAATCAGCAAATAAATAAATAAATAAATAAATAAATAAATAAATAAATAAATAAATAACTAAATAAATACATAAATCACTTATTATTTATCCTGTCCACCAACCCAGCTAAGACTATATCATTTACATAATGGAAATTAACAGTCAAAAGTACTTGAGCACTTCAGTATTTGCATGCATAATGTGACACGTGGTATAATGCCTTCGTGGTCTGATATTATACTTGTATGAAGTTACTCGGAAAACCGAGAGCTCATTTACAGAATGATTACTAAATAGTAGCTGTATAAGGATTGCTCAGTACCAGCCGAGTTTCATCTCATAACCCCTTTAACGAACACTGGCACGGCGACGTTGTTTTGTTACATGTCGTGAAGTTTCTGAATGTCGAGAGCTTGGCTAGAGAATAACAACTAGCTATTTTAGGATTTGTCAGACCCAGCTGGGTTTCATCTCCCAACCCCTTATTGAACCCTGGCACAGCGTTAACAAAATTCAGAATGAGTAAAGTAACCCGCATGACTTAGCCGTTGGGCGTCATAGATATGAAGGTATTAATAGACCTAGACATTAACGTTTTCGTACTTGTTGCAGCAATTATGTTATAGAAAGTGAATGTCATCTTGTGTTGGTTACCCTAACAATATTTCATCATTATGCCGATATCTATCCAAACATTATTGTCACCAAGTGATTTTGTTCATATTATCAGCAATAATCTGGTCCATCAGAACCTTCTCTGACAGTATTCAAAACAGACATGACAGAACAGTTACTCTCAAAGATATAACAACTTCAACAATAATAATAATAATAATAATAATAATAATAAAGTAAAACATGAATATAACGAACATGCTTACAACGAATATATGGATAGTACGAAGTCAAATATTGGGTCCGGCCACTTCTCTAAGTAAGTTTCAGTGGCGGGATTTAAGGGATGTTGCACGGGTTGCAACCCCCCCCCCCTGAAAAATTTAAGAGAGAGAGAGAGAGAGAGAGAGAGAGAGAGAGAGAGAGAGAGAGAGCTATTGACTGATGTTACCCCCACCCCATATGTTAATGTAACAACCGATTTCTGTATACATGTTGTTCCGGATCGCGTTTACTAAACCCCATGTCTCTGGAAGCTCGCGCCTTCGGCGCTCGCACCAAGCATTGATATACTAGTAATTCTCAACCCCCCCCCCCTTTCAAAAAATCCTGAATCCGCCCTGAGTTTAACGAAGTCGCTTTATAACGAAGTTCAAAATAAAATTCTCAGGGCTTCTTTATAAACGTGTTTTACTGTAATAATAATACTGTTATAGCTTAGCCACACTAGTCGGGGATTTACTGAGACAGATGAATTGTGTTTTAGTACGTTTTACTGCTTAGCTCACACCAAAATATATTTTTGGATACGTATATATAGGCCACAAGCCATTTAATTGGAGTTATTCCCCTTTTGTTAACCATTGTAATTTTTTCCGTATTGCAACCACTAAAACTGGTAGTAAATACAGTCCAACCTGCCTTAAAGGCCACCTCTATATAAGGGCCACCTGCTTATAAAGGCCACTATAATTGTATCCCAATTGTTTTTATTCATAGTATTTGAACCTGTATATAAAGGCCACCTGCCCATAAAGACCACTTATACTGGTTCCCTTGGGTGGCCTTTATAGACAGGTTTGACTATAGTCTAGATACAACATTATACAGAAGATTGTTATCATGGAATATTGCCTTTCTCAATTCATTCGACAAAGTAAATTGGCATTTCCATATTTCACTATTAAATATCTTCTATTTATGAATAAAAAACAAACATACCAGTCCTTGTTCAAATAACAATCGCAAAAGCAAATTAAAATAAAAACAGACAAATGAAGTGAAACGCGTAAACTTCCATCAGGGAAGTGAGACCGGGTGTTCCGTTACGGCAGGTATTTCTTGTCTAGCCAGCTACATCGGTCATGTGCAACATCAAAATTGAGAATCAAAGAAGCATGGAAATATACGATGTCAAACATAAACTGACAGAATTAAATTGAAAGCTTATGACAGGTGGTTTGGAAAAAGAAGTCTTAATTAACTATTTTAATTAAGAGTTTTATACTTAAAAAAATTAAAGAAAGTTAATTGGTAATTTTAATTTCCTAATTCCTTGACGATTTATTTTGTCATGTTAATAAATAAATAAATAAATAAATAAATAAATAAATAAATAAATAAATTAATTAATTAAATAAATAAAATTATGATCTTAAGCTAAGCTTACTCAGGCACCCGATGATATGATTTAGTTATCAATACCATGTGTTAAAATATTTTAAAATGGATGCAATGAAAACGTGATGTCATGGATATCTTCAATAAAAATGGACATGGTCAATCTCGGAATTAAGAACATTACACTTTTTTTTTATATTTCATTATCTAATCAGTTATTTATCATGAGACAGAGGGAAATAAAGAGACAGTATATAAAATCAAATATTTTGCCAGCTGTTTTTTATATTCCATATTATAAATTGTTATCATTTATCAGCTATTTTTAATGAGAGAGAGAGAGAGAGAGAGAGAGAGAGAGAGAGAGAAGGAGTACATGTCACGAGAGGAAACATCCCACGAGAGAGAGAGAGAGATATTTTCTCATATATATCATACCTGTCTCTGTTGATTCAAACTCCGAGTTATCGCTGCTCGTCTTTGACTGGAAATCCCTCCTAAACTTTGTCGTAGACTATTCCTGGAACCACGTACCGAAGATAAATGATTCGATGAATTAAAATCCACACACAGAATTATAATCAGAAAAACTATAATCCACAGGAATAAACCGTTTCTGTATCCGAAACTTAAATTATTTTTCTCCATTTTCGAAATGACAAATCCAACAAATTTAAAATTAATTAACTATTTTGGAAAATAAAAAAACGGAGAAAAATTAACGGGATCGTTTAGGGAAACCATGTCCAATTTTCCAGTCTTCTTTGACAGAGTAATTATAATGTCCGAAATGGTAAACGAACCTGGAAGAAACAAAAAAACCGGTGACATCAAAATATGACAGATCAATGATTGACTGATTGCCGTGATAACTATCAATGCATGGAATAGGGGGATAATTTTGTGTATTGGTCTATAAGATATAAATACCGGTACATATGCATATATGTTCATCTTAAATCAAACATGGTAAAATGGGTCATAGGAGAAAAAGGTTTTTATATCGGGGAATGACACCGAGAGCCTTGTTTTTATTTATATAAACAACATATATTTATACCTATGAAGGTTTGTGAAGGCGTTGATAAAGAATGACAGATCATATATATACGTTGTTTAGACGTTTGACTTTGTCCTTAATTCAATATTCATATTCTTGTTAGTTACACGCTCTTATAATGACACATGTTTCCTGAATGAATGAACAATTAAAAAACTAGAAGACCATTTAATAAAAAATATAATAGAAACAATCATAAATTTAAAAAATAAAATAAATAGATAAATAAAATAAATAAATAAAACAAAATAAATTGATAAAAATAAATAAATAAATAGAACAAAATAAATAAATAAATTGAACAAAATATTGAAAAATGAAATAAATAAATAAATAAATAAATAAATAAATAAATAAATAAATAAATAAAATTAAAATAAAACTTAAACAAAACAAAACATAATAAAAAGGAATAATTAAACAAATAAAGAAAAAAATTAATAAGATTAACAAATTTTAAACAAACAAATAAATAAAAATACTGAAGATAAATATCTTTTTCTTACTTATTGTTTTATTGTCCGTGTTATCATTTTTGCCTAAGTTCGATTGTTTCCTCCATACTGCCATGTGCTACTTTTGAATTTTTATGAAATAATATAATTCAAAAGTAGCAAATGACAATACGAACCATTCCTGATCTGATCTGTATTAGATACGGGGGTATATGTGAAAAAAATTCTTGACTGGGTCGTAGAGCATCATCATTCGGAATAATAATTATAATAATAAGAAAGAATAATAATTAAAAGTGATGAAGATAATTTTATTTCTTTCATAAATAGTTTTCGTCTGGGTTATTATTTTTGCCAAAGATATGTGGTTTCCCCTAGGCGCTCAAGATGTCCTTACCATTCCTATATATTCATATTTTATTAACTTACAGTAAAGTCTCAATTCATGGCCATCCTTTTTTCCGTCACATTTAATGGGTTTGGTGATAAATCGAGGAAGGCTTTAAAGAATAGATATAACTTGGGAATTCAAAATGGTGTGGCAACAAGCGAGGTGGCAAGTTATCAGTGGACATTATAACGATTAACGAGATTTTACTGTACTGTGGCAATAATCGAGGTGGCAAAATTATCGCGGGGCATTATAACGAGCTTTTAGTGACATGGTTTTAATGTCTATATCATAGTTTTTGTCATGGCATAATTGAATAATTTAACATTTTGGACAGGACGACTTCATGTCAATTTCTTTTTTAATTTTCTGACAAAAAATAACTATTAGGACATGGCAACTTTTTTTTCGAAAAAAGTTATAATATGATACGACATGAAAGCCCACTTAATTTAAAGTGACACTTTTTTGTTCATTAATGCGAGTTGTTCCTCAGATAAAAAAATAATTAACTATCATCAAATATTTGATTGCAGTTGTATTTTCAGGATTTTCAAGTGCACACAACCCCTTTCCTTTTGAAAAGCTTTGTTTTTTGGCCAATTTGTACTCTTTAACATTCTCTGTTAGGGTTTTGTTTACTTTGAAACAACTTTGATATGGTTTTTTAAAATATTTTGTTTAAAGTTTTTTGTATAATATTTCTTTTTTATTATCGTTTATTTTGCTGTCTTTTACCTTGTTTTGAGAAAAAAAATAGATTTTTCACAAGAAATAATTTTATTGCCTCGTTAAGATAATTAGACATGTCACTCTCCATGTTAATTATTATGTCAAAGAGATTGTTTTTTATGTCAGAATTAATAGAGTAACTAATTAACTCATGTACTTTCACGATATACAAGTACGCATGACGTCATGGTTTATGTATTTTTTTTCTTAATGAATATTTAAAAGAAAGAAAAGAAAAAAATGAAGAAAAGAAACCGTGATGCAAAGACGAGCACGCCTTCGGATCACAGAGACTCTCAGTATCGCCTAAGAGGCCGTGGTGGCCTAATGGATACGACGTCAGTCTACAAATCCAGGGTCTCTCAACGCTGTGAGTTCCGAGTCCTGCTCAGACCACATGTGGGGAAGTGAATTTTTCTTGTCGTTGGCCATTACTGAATAGCCTGGTATCAGTATAATTGACTGGGGCGCGGTACCCTTGTCTGCGGCCTACTGACTCTGTGACTCGGCTAGCACGTTTAAGTCGCCCTGAGTGTGCGCTAGTATAAGGTAGACCATCCAACACGCTCGCACTTCACATGCATACACGAAATTGTTCATAGATTAATCCATAGAGATTAATAACATAGTTCTCGTCGCTGAAAAATTGCTGATGGGACGTTAAGCAACATTCCACCAACCAACCATCTTATGGCCTAGGTTCATCCCGTTCGGGACAGATTTTTTCAGTGGTTTTCTCTGGTCACTCCGGTTTACTCCAGCCTATTGATTCTGTCCGGTTTAGGAAAGTTAAGATTTTTTTACCTGGATAATCTCTTATAATTGCACTTAACTTTATATAATTTACATATCAAAAAGAGATTGTCTAAAATGTTGGAATGCAAAAAAAATTTTAAAAAATAAATAAAATAAAATAATAATAAAAAAAAAAAAATAAAAAATGAAATAAAATAAAATAAAAATTCGGTCGTGACACACACTTATATTATTTAAAGATTGCACATACATAGCCTATTATTATTGTTTTTTACCTTCAATATTTCCATTTCAAGACATTAATGGGATTTTTATGTCTTTAAGTTGATATTTTGATGCACTGACGTTTTGTCAAAACAATTTATCTATGAAATACAGACCTGTCGACAGTTTAACACTTAGCTTACAATAAATGAGTCGGAGCTCGGCTGAAGCTTACGAGTGACCGAGATATTGATAGTTGAGTTGAGTAATGATGTTTAAAGTCCCAGTCTAGTCACTTAAGTCAAGACGTCGCCAGCGAAAGTGCAGAAATTTTGCCTGAGCGTTGCGCCGATGCCTTTAATGCGGCAAGTTTTTTATCGTGCCAGGCATTACATGTTTTTGGTGACATGAGTTAGTTTAAACAATATTTTTATTCAGTGAATATCATTTCACAAAGTTGTAGATTACAAAGTATATATATATTGGGATTCTGGAACAAGAATTGAATTCTTATATTAATCAGTCTCCCACGACATGGTGACATGAGGTGAGTTGAGGACTGGTTTTTAACGCCCCAGTCAAGAATATTTTGCTTATATCGAGACGTCGCCAGTTGTAGACAAAGGTGCAGAAATTTTGCCTTTGCGTTGCACTGAGGCCTCGTTTATTTTAAGTTTCCATCCGAAAGAACCGTAACTTTCATTTCGTAATGCCGCATGCTTGGCGAAAAAACAGTCACTTGCCACTTTCAAGTCTTGGGTCAGACCCGGCCGGAGATCAAACCCAACGACCTCCCATTTACAGAGCGAGCACTCTATCGACATAGCTACCGCAGTGGTTTTGGTGAGATGTGATAAAATGATTTTAGTCTCCCACGACATGGTGACATGAGGTGAGTTGAGGACTGGTTTTTAACGCCCCAGTCAAGAATATTTTGCTTATATCGAGACGTCGTCAGTTGTAGACAAAGGTGCAGAAATTTTGCCTTTGCGTTGCACTGAGGCCTCGTTTATTTTAAGTTTCCATCCGAAAGAACCGTAACTTTCATTTCGTAATGCCGCGTGCTTGGCGAAAAAACAGTCACTTGCCACTTTCAAGTCTTGGGTCAGACCCGGCCGGAGATCAAACCCAACGACCTCCCATTTACAGAGCGAGCACTCTATCGACATAGCTACCGCAGTGGTTTTGGTGAGATGTGATAAAATGATTTTAGTCTCCCACGACATGGTGACATGAGGTGAGTTGAGGACTGGTTTTTAACGCCCCAGTCAAGAATATTTTGCTTATATCGAGACGTCGTCAGTTGTAGACAAAGGTGCAGAAATTTTGCCTTTGCGTTGCACTGAGGCCTCGTTTATTTTAAGTTTCCATCCGAAAGAACCGTAACTTTCATTTCGTAATGCCGCGTGCTTGGCGAAAAAACAGTCACTTGCCACTTTCAAGTCTTGGGTCAGACCCGACCGGAGATCAAACCCAACGACCTCCCATTTACAGAGCGAGCACTCTATCGACATAGCTACCGCAGTGGTTTTGGTGAGATGTGATAAAATGATTTTAGTATTTCCTTTCCTAATTACATACAGTATGAAACTACACAATATTCACCAAGTATGGTTCCAAAGTCGTATATCATAAACTGCATGGGTTCGACCACCATGCCACCGGATCCTAGCTACTAAATCAACCCTCTTGCTATTGTTAAAACTTACCTCTCCTAGGCCTAATGAACAGTCTGATAAAACTTCAAAGCAAAGGTCATACAGTTTACGGTTTCAACCACCATACCAACAGTTCCAAGTTTGTCAAAATTAGCGACTTTAAATACAAAGAGATGTCGCTGCAAAATCAACCCCTCTTACTAACGTTTAAACTTACCTCTCCTACTGAGTAAATATGTACATGTAGGTATTCACAAGGTAAAATGCCAAAGGCTATGGTCAAACGCTTTACGGTTTCAACCACCATATCAGATCCAAGTTTGTCAAAATTAGCGACATGTAGAGATGTTGTTGCAAAATCAACCCTCTAACTAACGTTAAAACTTACCTTTCCTAATGACAGTATGCGAGTACAAAATTTTCACATTTTAAAATTCCAAAGGCGAAGTGTCATAAACTTCATGGTTTCCACTATATCAACAGATTTAAGTTTGTCAAAATCAGCGACATATATTAAATGCAATGACTTACGTCGCTGCAAAATCAACCCTCTTAATAGCTTTAAAACTTACCCCCACCTAATGAACAGTATGTAGGCATTCACCGGGTAAAATTCCAAAGGCTATGGTCAAACGCTTTACGGTTTCAATTACCATATCAACAGATCCAAGTTTGTCAAAATCAGTAACATTGAATACAATGAGATGTTGTTGCAAAATCAACCCTCACTACTAACGTTATTTTACCTCTCCTAATAAAATGTCATAAACTTCATGGTTTCCACCATATCAACAGATTTAAGTTTGTCAAAATCAGCGACATTAAATGCAATGACTTACGTCGCTGCAAAATCAACCCCCTTAATAACTTTAAAACTTACCCCACCTAATAAACAGTATGTAGGCATTCACCGGGTAAAATTCCAAAGGCTATGGTCAAACGTTTCACGGTTTCAACCATCATACCACCGTATCCAAGTTTGTCAAAATCAGTAACATTGAATACAATGAGATGTTGTTGCAAAATCATCCCTCACTACTAACGTTATTTTACCTCTCCTAATAAAAATATGTAGACATTAACACGTTTCACAGTTTGAATCACCATTTCAACAGATCCAAGTTTGTAAAAATCAGGGACATTAAATACAATGAGATATCCCTCTCACTAACGTTAAAACTTACCTTTCCTAATGAAGAGTGTGCGAGTAAAATTTTTTTAATTCCCAAGGCGAAGGTCACACACTTCACGGTTTCAACCACCATACCACCGGATCCAAGTTAGTCAAAATCAGCGACATTAAATTCAATGAGAAATCTTTGCAAAATTAACCCTCTTGCTTACGTTAAAACTTACCTTTCCTAATGAAGAGTGTGTGAGTACAAAATTTTCACCAGGTAAAATTTCCAAGGCAAAGGTCATACACTTCACGGTTTCACCCACCATACCACCGGATCCAAATTGTCAAAATCAGCGACATAAAAATATAATGAGATGTTGTTGCAAAAAAGCAACCCTCTGACCAACGCTAAAGCGAGATACATGTACGCGAAAGCTCCGGCTGATAACACAAGTTTACGAAAACTAAAAATCTGGTAACCTCGAGGTCTGGAGAAGGACAGAAGTCTAGGATAGAGTACTATGTTCCGATGTCAGTAAACTCATTTATTAAACCCTGTATTAGACCCCGTACGGAAACTCAAGTTCTGATATCCTCTGGAGAGTGACTGAATATTTTGTTCCTATGTCAGTAAACTCATTTATTTACCCCTGTATTTGACCAGGAGATCAAAGGACTTCACAGACATTTAGGACAATGTTCTTCATAATAAATATATAGGTCTGTCTCCGATGTTTCATATGCAATTTTGTTCCGTATCGTAGGAGTTAAATCGGAGTTTTTTTTAAACATTTATTCTACCCCACGCTTTTTATCATAAACTATAAATTTAGGTTACTGTCCCTTTTGCAAAATGACCGGAGTGTTTTTTGTTTTGTTTTCTTTTTTCTTCTTTTTTTTTAATTGGTGAGCCATGACATGATCGTATGACAAAATATGTTCGTGGGAGTTGTTCTGGAAGTATTTAATTTATTGTAATTCGAAAGCTAACTGCACCTTCTGTAAATTAAACGAGTATTTTATACAATTTATTATACAGTTCAGATCTGACGAAAATTTAACACTCGGGTATCGGAAAGGATCCTGACGATCGAGACTCGTCCACCGAGTGACTGAGATATGGGTAGCTACAAAGAGATGGATTTCAGCTAACGAGAGCTGAAATTAACTGCCGACTTGGTTAATTAGTTAGCTGTGTTAAACTTTCGACGAGTCTGTACCGTACCTTCTGATAAATAACCAGAATAGATTTTTTTTTCATAGATTCGAAATATGACAAAGTTTGTCCGCGGGATTAAATACAGTTCTTACTAAAATATCCTTAATGATTAATTGTAATTCTAGAGGTTATTGCATAATCTATATATTAAATGTACAATACAGACCTGATGTTAATTTAACACTGAGCTAACGGACAGAAGTCAAGGATTGAGTGAGTGAGTTATAGTGTTTAACGTCCCAGTCAAGAATATTTCACTTATATCGAGACGTCGCCAGCTATAGGCGAAAGTGCAGAAATTTTGCCTGTGCGTTGCGCTTATGGCATTATACAGCAGGGTTCTATAGCGTGCCAAGCCCATCGTTTATTTTAAGTTCCCATCCGAAAGAACCGTGGCTTTCATTTCGTAATGCCGAGTGCTTGGCGTAAGAACAGTCACTACCCACTTTAAAGTCGTGGGTCAGACCCGGCCGGGGTTCGAACCCACGACCTCCCACTTACGGAGCGAGCACTCTACCAACTGAGCTACCGCAGTGGTTCAAGAGTTGAGGATTGACTCAGTTATGGATAGCTACATGTAGTCACCGAAAAGCTGCCGAGTTGTTGTCGATATATAACTAACAGAAGGCCTAAATGAGCTGCTGATCTCGACAGATTTGTTAGTTTGGTGTTCTAGAGGTGATAACTCATATGCAGTTTATGATATGAGAGGTGAGAACTTCTGTAACTTCTGTGTCCAGGATTGCCCTGGATATATTTGACGTCTCATAGTTCCATGTTCCTTTCACACAATTTTGATTACACACGTGACGGGTGTAGCTAGCTAAACAAGAAGGTGCTTACCCTTCCGGAGCACCCGGCCTCACTTCCCTGGTAGAAGTTCATGTGTCTAACCTAACTTGTCAGTTCCAAAGTTTTTACTTTGCTTCTGGATTATGATTCGGACATGGATTAGTATGTTTGTTTTGATTAAATGAGTTGACCAAGGTATTGACAGCTTGCGGCCAAAAACTGCCGAGATACATAGGTAAAAGCTGTTGAAATGCTGCACCAAGAAGAGGCGAGTTGAGAAAAGTAATTGTGTTTAACGTTGCAGTCAAGAATATGTCACTTATTTCGAGACGTCGTCAGCTACATGCGAAGTTGCAGAAATTTTGCCTGTGCGTTGCGCTGATGGCATTATACATGTACAACATGGTTATTTATCGTGCGAAGCCTACCAATCACGGCCTCGTTTTATTTTAAGTTCCCATCCGTTCATTTTGTAATGCCGAGTGCTTGCAATTGGCGAAAAACAGTCACTACCCACTTTCAAGTCTGCTGCACTAAAAAGAGCCGTCGATTTGGTATTAATTATTTAGCTTAGTGAATGTCTGTACTGCAAGTAAATATTGAAACCGGCAACCAAATTAAATGGATAGTAGGTGGGTACGGGGGAAGGACGTGAATGCTGCATAAACAAACCATTTTTGTTGTATAGTTTGTTGCCTGTTCGGGGCTGATGGCCATGGATAAAATGACATTCACAGAATTCAGCTGTCTACCATGTTTAATGCAGTGACCACATTTTAGTATTATTTAGTATCCGGTCATATCCTGAATGGTTACAGAATGGTAACTTTAAAACGAGACGCACGTATGCTACAGGTTATATAATATTACAGAATGGTAACATTAGAATGAACGAACATTCTCCTTGCAATATGACAAATACTGTGTTCATCAAACAGGTTAAACTATCATGAGAAAAGACGTACGTCACAGTAGGGGGTCATTACGATATCTTCTGTATTGTGACACTCCGGTTTCCTCCCCAGAACAGCGCTTTGGGATAATATATATTGACCAGTTAAATGTCCCACAAAGTCAGAAAGCAATGGAAGTCAGTACAATTTCTCCCGTATGGGACAATTCGACCTATTCTCTGTTATTGCGGACAATGATCTTATATACATGTATGCTTATGATCAGTGTCAATAAACCGTGAATGGACATGTTGTTTCTCTTTTAATCTTGCGTTGGTATGAAGTATCATTTTATAAGATTTCGTTAACCGAGTGGAGAGAGAGAGAGAGAGAGAGAGAGAGAGCTCGGAGAGAGAGAGAGAGAATTAGAAATACTAGTACAGCATATATAAAATAATGGGTTGATAGTACTTTTATTTTATATTTTATTAATTATTAAAATCAGGTGGTGTCAGACTTATATTGATTTCGTTAATTGAAGAATACTAATAAGTCTTTAAGTGTCCTCGCGGTCTGTATATATACTTGTAGTTTCTTGTTTTATAACAGTTATCATTCTCAATTACTTACGGTAGCCCGACGGTGACCTCCGGTCCCGATTTCAAATCTGAGGCTCAGATAGCTAGGTCAGGTCGCTGTGATGCGAAGAGAGCAAGGACTAATTAGAATTTAGGTGGCACCGTAATCTGCACATACTGGTTCCGGTTTCACAATCATTCCTTAGCTAAGATTTTCCTTAACTTAAATCTTCCAAAATTTCAAATCTTTATAATTTTGTGAATTTTCGAGATATTGAGGAATTTAAAGTGTCGTTTTTAAGATCGTGTCTAGATTTAAACATTTGCATTTAGTTTTGATAAAAATATTCACCAGTAGTTTCAAAAAGAGATTACAAAAATTTCCTAAATTTAAGTTAAGGAAAATCTTAGCTAAGGAATGATTGTGAAACTGGTCCCTAGTATTCCATTTCACGGTTGCCTACGGTAGCTATAGCACGACGGCGACGTCTGATCCCATTCCAATATACCCTTGGATTGGTTGATTGATCAGTTTTATATGAGAATAAAGCTTTTAGCGATGTTTCAGTAAACGATATATTACGATACACGCTACATGGCATGATTATTTCCGTAGTAACTTAACTTAGATGTTAAAATTATAAATGTGTGCGTTTTGATTGTTTGTTTTTTATTTGTTTGTTTGGTTTTTATTTTTTTATTTTTTTTTTTGGAGGGGGGTGGGTGGGTTTTTTTCCCATTATTGAAGTATTTTTGCTTTCTAGAAGATCCATGTATATATTGTGATACGTATCGTATCGTACATCAAATATCACAATACATAATATACATATCGTTATTGCAAGGCGAGAGTTATACAGATAAAAATATTGAATTTAAACATTGAAATAAAATGTTACTACGCTATACACCTAAGTGCATCAGGTGCTTTGTAACCATCCGCGGCCAAAAAGTTTTTTTTGTCAAATGCCATAACATGTAAAAAAAATAATCGACGGTGTTCATTACCATTTTTATAAGTTTAAACAATATTTCTTTTTTAAAATACTATGGATACAAACAGATCACAAACGGATTGCCAAATATTATTAAGTTATTTTAAGTGAACGGGAATTGTGACATGACGCAATGGATATTTGGCGTTTTTGTACAAAAAATCAGTGTCGCACACGGGCTTCCGTTGTGACCTAGATATCAAATATTGTCAAGAATTTTGACAAGTAATGATCATAAAAATGCTTTTGTTTTTAAAGTGTTTATTTTTTCTCTCAAGCGTAAAATAATTTTTGACATTTACATGAACTTATATTGCATTCCGACATGACAGTTAAGGTCATCTTTCAAAATTTTAATTTTGAAGTATAGAGAAAACTCTTAAGACATGTTTCATGGGAATGCTTTGGAATTGACGTATCGCCGACCACGTCCACAATGTTCCGACACTGACCACCATCACGGTACCAAAGCAGCGTCACGGCAACTAATGACGTCATTAAATGGCGCTATTTAGGCCGAGTTTTCGTTCTTTTTGCGTGTAAATCAAGCATCCGGCCATTTGACGGAACATTGTGGGCATGGTCGGCGATACTTCAGTTACAAAATGCTAGTACATACATGTATATATGCACCTCATATTTTTTTTAAAAAAATACAATCATTCCGCGTCGCAACCAAATAAAAAAACAAATTAAAAACTTTGAAATTGACTGACAAATTAAGTAAAACATGTAAACTTCCACCAGGGAAGTGAGGTCAGGCGTAAAGCACCTCCTGTTTAGCTAGCTACATCCGTCACGTGTGTAATCAAAATTGAGAATGACGTTTAACATAGGACAAAAGAGCGAACGTGGACGTTTGAGCGACAAAGTAATGGACATTTGAGCGACAGGATTTTAAATCATTTGGCCGAAATATCAAACGATCGACATTTTTTCTTATGAAAATAAGAATGTATCATGATATCACCATTTAGTGTTGCAGATGTCATCATGTTCAAGCGTGGTGGCGAAAAATTTGAAAATCGGGCTAAGTACAGAATATAAGAATCCGAAGTCTAATGTAGGAAACTAGCTTAATTCTTTATTGAATATAAAATGACGTCATTATTTGGTATTGCTTTTCTGCGTCCAGACGAGGGTAATGATATCTTTGCTGAAGACTACATGTCCAAAGCACCTGATGGCGGAAAATGTACTGACTTTGCTGATTACATTGTATTAACAGATACACATAGAAATATGAATTATAGAAGTTTATCTTGTCATTCAGTGGGGAAGCTACAATATGCATAAGCACATCCCATACAAACAAACTAGACATATCCTACTGTAGGAAGCACTCTGTATGTGACAGTGAAATACTATTCATATCCATAGAATATCAAGCCTATAGGTGGCGACGTCTCGATATAACTGAAATATTCTTGACTGGGACGTTAAACACCATTACTCAACTCAACTCATAGAATATCAAATAATTTTGAATACTAGTAAAGATTGATAGTTTTCACTTTTTCTATGAGAATCGCAGATGCGCATACAGAATTCCTGTTACGACAGGGTACAAGTAAGTGAAAAATATCAATCTTTATTCAAATTTATTTCATTTTCTAGGATATAAAGAGTATTTCACTGTCACAACTAGAGTGGTCCTACAGTAGCCTTATTATTTGATTAAGCAGTACTGAACTAGGAATTTTTTATTGATAGAACAGAATTAAAGTAGAACCGTTTCTTGAGCCAAATATCCTCCGCCCTCAACATGACAAGGGCTTAATGTTTCCCAGCGACCTTGACTTTTCCGATATGACCTTGGTTCAAAGTCATGACACATCTTTGGGCCATGAAGATTATTCATGTGAAGTTTTATGACAGTTGTTCAAAGCAGTTTGAGATATGACCCGGACACGATTTTACACGGACAGGCAGACGGACAGAGAGACATCATCATGGTGCTTCCTATATACCCTCTCAAACTAGTTTGGGGTTTATAATAAAAAAGAAGTAATATCTTAGCGACTGGAAACGTGTAGACTACAGACCCGTCGAAAGTTTAACATAAGCCAAAAAATTCGTGCCAAATCGACCGATAATGTCGACCCCCTAGTTACATTGTAGCTACAAAACAGGCCTGTCGAAAGTTTAACACTAAGCTATTGAATCCGTACCGAATTGACAGCTTACGTCGGTCCATAATTAGCGCCAGCTTTACGACAGCTGCTATCTGTCTCTTGGCACTTTTTCAGTCACTTTCTATCTTGTTTTAAAGCCGAGGTTCGACTTCTTTGGACAGTGTTAAACTTTCGACGGACCATTACTAGGCAAACGTACACGAAACAATTTACAACCAAGAACTCGATAATTACGAAATGAAAGTCACAGTTCTTTCGGATGGGAACTTAAAATAAACAAAGCTCTGTGGTACGGTGGGCTTGGCACGATTAAAACCCGTGCTTATAATGCCAGCAGCGCAATGCAACACAACGTAACATGTCTGCACCTTCGAATATAGCTGGCGACGTCTCGATATGAGTGAAATATTTTTGACTGGGACGTAAAACTCCATTACTTAAATAAACTCAACTCGAATGCTTAGTATTCATACACGCTAAAATTAATACAGATGGCGACGTCTCGATATAAGTGAAATATTCTTGACTAAGACGTAAAACCCAATTACTCAAATCAACTCATGATCAACTCGTACACGCTCAATGATAAATTCGCTAATATTCATACACGCTAAAATTAATACTTTTATGGTATCTGCGTGTTTATTCTACTGATAGTAGGAAATAATTTAGAAACAATACAATCGTGTATTTTCCCCTAAAATAATCATCTTGTGGTCAACAAGAAAACTTTAACCAGGAAACTTCGATAATGTCCATCAAAAACAAAATAAATGTCCAGCTGACCACTATAATAATTGTGCATGACTCGTCAGAATTGGTCAAGCAATGACCACATAACGACGCCATTATATTCTATTATTATAAAACATGACCGAATGGATTTACCTCAAAACATAAATTAATGATCGTTAAGGGGTGAAGGCTTAAAACATGGTCTGTCATTGGTACATGGCTACATGATAAGTTGAATTTAGTTATGGTGTTTAACGTCTACGTCAAGAATATTTCACTTATATCGAGACGTCATTAGCCCAGCTATAGGCGAAGGTGTAGATTTTTCTGTGCGTTTTGCTGATGACATTATACAGCAGGGTGCTTTTTTATTGTCCCAAGCCTACCGTGGCACTGAACCTAGCCTGTCGCCTCGGTCAATATTTATTTTTACGATGAACATCATTCAAATCCATAATTGTATAATATAATTTAGTGAATAAAAAGATAGATAGACTAAATACATAAATGAAAAAAATAAATACGACACCATGCAAATAAATAAAGAATTAAATAAAATTAAATAAATAAACAAATAAATAAATAAAAAGAAATATAATTTAGTGAATAAAAATATAGATAGATAAATAAATAAAAAATACATCATGTAAATTAATAAAGATAATATAATAAACAAAATTAAGTGAATAAATAAATAAATAAATAAATAAATAAATAAATAAATAAATAAATAAATACAACATGTAAATTAATAAAGAGATAATATAATACATAAAATTAAGTGAATAAATAAATAAATAAATAAATATTAAACATACAACGTACCTACCTATAATTATAAACCTTCCGTCTCAGACTGAAGCTTTGGGTGGAGTGGGATGCTCTTGGGTTTTCAGTGTTCAGCTTTCACACAAATGGCCGAAACTTGTCTATCAAGTATGGTTATAAAACATGCATGGGAGGTGAAATGTTATACAAATGACAGGAGTTGGTATTGGGAAGTGCCTTTTCCGCCCCTAAATTTAAACATTTTGAAGATTATTTGTTTATACAGCAAGTGCATTTCGTCTCCGCGAATAAAACCGTACATTACATACCCGCAAGTAAAAATATTCATCCTCGCGAGTAAAAATATTCGTATACCACCGCGGAGATGTAGTATAACATTTTTTTTTAATTCGCGGAGATAAATGTAGTCTATATACCATGGAGATGAGTGAAGTGACGGTGTTAAGGTTCTTTATCTTATATCGAGGATGTCCGTTCAGGAGAGACAGTAGAG